>OZ038506.1:49999125-50054125 GCA_964036315.1 Acanthosepion esculentum | reverse complement strand
ATGGTAAGATCTAATTGCGGGACAAGTATTTTCACATTTCTTTTTTTTCTCGTTGTTTTAAGCTACATGGTTTTTGACATTATTATTTTTTTTTATTGTTTTTATTTTTGTTTACTAATTTATTTATTTTCTATATCTTTCTCGATTTTCTTCAGAGTTTATCTATTTCTTTCATTTTTTTCTTTCCTTGTTTTTTAGTCTTTCTTTCTTTCTTTTCTAACGTTCACTCTTATTTTGTCCACTTGTATTTATTCTTCTTTGCTTCATTCATTCTGTTCGATTCCCACTCTCTTATTTCCCAGATCGATTTTTGTCTGTTTTTAATATTTTTGTAATTCTTTTTCTTTTCTTTTTATTTATTTGTTTCATTTTGGCATGCTTATTTTACCTTTTTTCTTATCTTCAGTTTTCATCCCTGTTATTTATATTTTCATAAATTTTCTCTCTTTTTCTTCTTCCTTCCTTTCTTTCTTTTACTGTTATTTACTTTCTTTCTCTTTTTTACACTCTGTTTATTCCAGTCTTTTCTCTAATCGTCATGCTGATACTGTATAAAGGTTCCGTCTTTCTTTCTTTCTTTCTTTCTGCCTGCATTTCTTACTTTCTTTCTTTTAATGTTATTTTCTTTCTTTCTTTTCTTTTTTCTACTCTGTTCATTTCACTCTTTTCTCCAATCATCATCCCGCTTCTGTATAAAGATCCTTCTTTCTTTCTTTCTGAGTGTTTTGCCTTTCTTTCTTTCTTTATCTATTTCTGCCTTTCTTTCTTTATCTATTTCTGGCCATCTTTCTATACTTATTCATTTATCTATTTCTGACTTTATTTTTTCTTTCTTTCCCTATTTCCGTCATTCTTTATTTATTTATCTATTTCTGCTTTATTCTCTCTGTATATATTTCTGTCTTATGTATTATTCTGTTAGTTTCTTCTCTCTTCTCAATATAACATTTATCGTGTTATTACCTATCTTTCGATTTTCTCTCTTATCTAGAACTCTCTTTTCTCGAACACTTTCTTGACTTCATGTTGTTGAATTAATCAGAGTAACTCAAAGCACAGCCATTCTTTCACTTTGAAATCATTGCCTTTTGAACATAGCTCTTCTCCTTATTGTGAGTCAAGGCCACCCCATAACTGTTAAAATCAAAGAGAATTCGCTTTTCACACCTGTGATTATTTTTGTCAGTCTTTTTAAGCAGCCAAATTATGCGGCCTTTTTATGCGCCTTGTCCCTTGATTACGGGAGCGATCACGGTTCTCCACAAGGCCCTAATCTTTTTAGCTCTAAGCAACGTTTGGCACTTTACTCACCCTCTTTGCACCCCGTTCTTCTCTTATATCGACCAATCAATTTCAATAGGTTATTTTCTGGTTGCAGCTACCTACCCTTTTGCAATATGGCTTCTTCAGTATTTTAAATATTCCAAACCCGCTTTTGTCATGTGTCGCAGAAATATCATCTGTCTCCTTTTATACCATTCCCGAGTCTATTTTCGCGTAAGTGAATATAACAAATCCAACAGGAAATCGGCTCTAATTAACAATTCCGAGCCACTATGAATTACACCACCCGTACATCTAAATTTACAGCATCTGGTATTCTCAGGCGGTCACCCATCTAGGTAGCAACCAGGCCCAACGTTGCTTAACTTCCATGACCTTTCAGGATCAGGTATTTCAAAGTGTTGTGGCTCTTGGCCTAAAAATTTGCAATAGTATGATATTATTCTCAACGTTTTTTTATTGGATACACATGTTTAATTAGAGGCCCTTTTTTTATTAAAAATAATCCATTAATTCCTTGTTTTCCCAAGCGGTCACCCACCTAGGTACCGATCATACAGAAATTAGTTTTTCAACGTGATGTGGCCGTAAGACTGTTTTTGATTTTAAGTGTGAGTATCTATACAAATTAAGTTGCGATAATAATTATTGGTTTCTGAAACATTTAATATTAATTATAATTTTATAAAATTTTGTACTAAGTATATGTTTCGACTTAAAAACCGTTAAACACAATTGTCCCAAAGTGTGTCTATGGGACCTCTTATAGTAATGACTGGGTCATCGTTTCCGAGTATTATCGTTTGCATAGGTCGCTATCTAATAACATTTGCTTACGTTCGCTCAAGCATATTTTCTTTCTTCAACACCCACAGGGACCAACCTACTGCTTCTACTGCAAGTATATGCTCCGCTGATGCTAGTTACAATTTCCACGAGAAAGCGTATAATCTGGCATAATCACTAGTTGAACAAACCAAGTACGCTAAAGGGATCCGTTACATGTGACGTCACGCTAGCCCAACTGTGGAATTCTTCCGAACAGTGTCGTGTAACCAATTTCGCACACCCAAATCTAGGGTCAACCCGTGGTATCGTTTTCAGGTATTTTTCCTAACGTTTCTGCATGCTGGAATCGCCAACCCGGGTCAGTAGCACCAAGGGATCACATTCTTGACAAATCGACTATAGTAAGTTTCGAAACTGTGTTACCTCGTCGGAACGTAGACATTCCAACATCTTTGGTACGGGATTTATTAAATAAATCTCCCATCCTCACGAAGTATTTTTATAAAAAATATTTGCTCCCCTAAGCATGCCATCGGGATTATTTATAGACGCATCTAAAGCCTGAATTATAAATTTAAGTCTGTCAGTAATTCCAGGAACCATATAAACTTTTTTTCTTAATTACTCCAACACTAAGATGCAAGCGGTTACTAAGAGTGAAAGAGTATGAAGAAAAGAAAAAAGGAGAGAGAACAATTAAAGAACAAGAGAAAATCAAATTGTAACGCTTGAAATTAATTTTGAAATTTTGAATATAAAGTTGACTGAAAAGCTTGAAGGGAATTAAGTGCTAAATAAGAAACTGTTAATATAGATCTTATGGTTCAATCTAGCTATTTCAACTGTAAAATGATGAGACCTAACTGCCAATCTAGAACTGCACTTAAATTCGTAAAGTCGATGTATCAAAGAGGAAAGCAATATTTATTTTGAAAATAAAAAAAAATGTGGAACAATACCAAAAGCATGTGTAGGGCAAGGCTTGTATTCAGTCTGTCTTATCTTAAAGTTAGCTTGCTACAGTTAGTGAGTCAAACATATCATGGTATTCCTTACACCAAAACAACATATTCTTACTTACCATTTTTACTAAAGCCACCATAGCACCTTAACGTCTCTATGAAGTTCTAACTCGTTCCCATTGTTGTGTAGGATCCACCTAATCTGCATAGGTGACTACCAACTATATAAATAATGGTTGATACCGGAAGACGAGGAAGAGAGGAATCACGAGATCCAGCTAGAGACTCTGATCGACTGCGACTAGTCAACACATTCTCCAGGAACGTCTTCCCAGAAATATACAGAAATACTATATGTACTTATTGTGTACAATTTCTTGTTATAATACATTCTTGTTCTAAGTAAATTTTGTGTTGCATTATTATTCCATGCAATAGGCGAGATTCCACAATGAGTCAAGACTCAACACCCATATTTACAATTTGCCTGTGGGGAATAAAAATAACAACATTTAAATATGAAATCCCAATAAATATTTAATGAATACAATCTATATACAAGAAACTAAAGAAAATAGTGTTAGTAATAAAAAAAAGACACACAACCGTTAATTGTGAGAAAAAAAATCAATTAATTGGAGGAAACTTTGCGGGACTAGGTAATGAAGAACAATCATTCGACCAAACACTCACTCAGATACACAACCATCGAGATATAAAAAAAAAACAAGTACTAAATACACACTCGAAAAACGCCCCGCATCAACCAAAGAACTGGAATCACTGTCACCTAACAATGAATGGGAGGGGGATTGAACTTTAAAAAGTGCGGACAGAAATAAAATTAACCATTGGGAAAAACTCACCGGAACAATTCTCATGAAAATATTTATAGAAGCTACGATACGGCGGAAGGAAAGTGACTGACACCGATATACCAGGTTATGGCCGATAATATTACAAATTCTTCAGATTTTATCAAAAATCTCCAAATTTAATGGCTTAACTATCTGAGAATTATTGTTTTTACATATAAAATATCAATATATTTTTTTCGCCGGGTCATCAGATAGAATAAATTATTCAGTATTAAAGAATATTTTTTTTCTAATTTGGTTAGATGTGTCAGAATTATCGCGGTGTTAATTTAATATTATCATTTCAATTAATTGGCATTTATCAATTTATGACAATTATTTATGGTAATACAATTTATATTATTAAATTAAATCGCCCATTCTCACAAAAATATTTTTCCAAATTATGTCCGAAGTTCACGATTATACTTACGCTTATTTGAAGACTACAGTTAAATTCGCTTTCATAAATTACTACAGGGATATGATTAGTTTTCTTGAGTTAACTTAATTTTATGTACCAATATTCAAACAGTAAAAGACTCGAGACCGATTGAAGTTAGATTTGGCTTGGTTTGGCTTGTTTTCTTTTACAGCATATCAAGCACAATAGGTTATTTAATGCCGACAAGTGTTTTTATTACTATCAATGATTGGGTTCAAAAATGCATTGCTGCTAATATTTTTACCCAAAAATGTATTTCTGGTAACATTTTTTTCTTCAAAAATGTATTGCTGGTAATTCTTTTTTCAAAAACGTATTGCTGATAATATTCTTTTCGTCAATAATGTATTGCAGTTAATGATTTTTTTCTTCAAAAATGTATCTCTGGTAATATTTTTACGAAGATTTCTTGCTGGTATTAAAACTTTATTTTACACTTTCATAGTGTTTTAAGCCCAGTTTGGGAGTTAACTATTTGCCTATAGTTGACACCCTAACAGGTGCTATCCTCCCGGGTCAGTGTGGACTTTGGAAGAGCAGCAATTAAGCGGTGGTTCCACGATCCTAAAAACCTCATGATCAGAGGACCTTGCTGTGGGATGTAACTTATCGTCATACCCAGGAGAGGATTGAAGGCAGGGATTTACTGTGAATGTTGAAGTGCCAGAAAGTCATCTTTACGAGGATAAGTAACGATTGAACCTTGACTAGAAAAGGATAGGAATGCAGTGCTCAAGGAATAAAATACGTGGCAATCTGTTCCATAAAGTAGCGGTTCTTGGCTAAAAAGTTGTCTGAGCGGAACGTTCTATTTACATATGGAACAGAGCGGAAATTAGGGTGATTTGAAATGTGGAATTAGCATAACAGTTCCAGTTGTATATATTCAGTCTTTTTTACCAATTATATTAATGAATAGTCAAAGAGTATGCTGTTCGTGAAGCTTTCTTCTGCGGGATTTGCAGAAAAAAATATGGCGCCAGGTTGATGGCTTTTATATGTTGGAGATATAGTTCTCTACTTATAAAGAGTTGCATAACGGTAAATAATTAGAATTGTATTTTATTACTCGATGTATTAACATAATTGTCCGACGGAATTTCACTATTTGTATAATAATGTACTTTTTTCTTTGTAATCATCTTGAAGGAAAATCCATAAAAAGTTGATAATTTCCTTGAATTATGAGAATTTTTTCTGGGATTCTGATGAGTGGATATTTCTGCGGAATAATTTTTTTAAAAAATTTCTTGAATCTAATCTTGGTACATTTAATTCCATCGTATTCATTATAGCTGAAAAACATAGAGCGATTTTCATATAGCAAGTAATTATAGATTCAGTCGTCTTTCCAGTTGCAGCCATTTAATAATTTTGTGGCGAAAACTACATTGTTTGTCTTTTCCTTCCGATTGCTTTTAGCCCTCATTTATCTTTCCGCTATCCGCCTATCGCAACTTCCGTTGTAAATTCTCCGAAATGTCTTGCTGAAAGCCTATTCTGCGACTTTCAGCCTGTAAATAGAATAGCCAAATGCAATAATCTTTTCTTGCATTCTGTTAAAGATATTGCACTGTGTAATTTAACATTGTATAAAAGAACCGTTATGTGTATACATATATAATCATACACATACACACATATATATATATATATATATGTATGTATGTATATAATGACAATAGTAAAAAATTATATTTTGCCACAAATCGGCCAACCAGGATAATTCTGGAAGATAACGCATTAAATCAACCAGTGTTTGAAATTGCATTAGTCGATATCTGCGGATACGCCATTATTATTCATAATAATAAAGTTCCTACATCGAGAAAATTGGAATAAAGCCTCGTATCCTATCGACTTAGAAATCTGCATTTCTTGGCACCGTATCATTCTGTGGAATGTGCTCTATGTCGGAGGTCTCACGACTTGACGGAGAACACCCATCATGAAATGGAAAACGTGCGAATAATAATAATAATAATAATAATAATAATAATAATAATAATAATAATAATAATAAAATTTATTCAGTAATAAAGGAAGCCAACAAGTTCAAAATGGAGTTCCAAATAGGTGAAGAAAATACAAGTAAAGCATAATTCACCGACCGAAGTGCAAAATACTTTAAAAAGAAAGCAAATGCAACTGACTAGATACAGAAACGATGAAAAGATAAAACGCTTCACGGTCAATATTCTGCCCATACCATCAAGCTGATGCAGACAATCCTCTTACCCATCAATGACTGCGCTGTGCAGGGTTAAAAGCTGAAACCGAAGGTTTTATTCTTGCTGCACAGGACCGATGCTTGTTAAATAGAAATTATCATTCACACATACTGAAAAATTGTGTTAGCCCAAAATGAAGATTCTGCGATAAATATCTAGAAACAGTTGACCATCTTGTATGTATTGGCATCCGCTGAATATAAATCACGGCACGACAGACTTGGCCTATATCTGCATTGGAAAATCTGCAAATTCTCCGGAAAGAAAACTGAAAGAAATTGGTATGAACATAACCCCGACCCGGTCACGGAGATAAGACAATAAAAGCTATTCGCCTAGACATAGTTATTAGAGACCGCAAACAAAAACAAAAAAGCATCCTTAATGATATCGCAGTCTTTGCAGTTTGCAATGTATCTTTGAAGATCTTCAAAAAGCTATTAAAATACAAGGACCTTGAAATCGAATTCTCAAAAGTGTGGCACATGAGAACATCAACAAATTCTGTTGTAGTTGGAGCCCACGGATTTTGTAATAATCCGTATATGTGAACACTAATGGGTATGTCTCATAAATACGTTGAACACTATTATAAGTGGGGGCAATATGCTGTTTAAGTAGTCCACCACTAGCAGTGGTTTACCTATTCACGCCACTGGCGAGTATTGTATTTTGTTGACGCTATAAAGATTACCATTTCATTTCCAACCACCGTTTTTGTTATTCCTCATTCAGTAACATTTTCTAGGTTACAACGGATTGACTGGAAAACTTTCCAATAGATTTATTGAAGGAATTCCTAGTAACCCATGCCTGAAATAAATACAAAAAATCTTCTCACGAGTACAGTCTAACGAATGGCTTTATCTATGTAAAATATGTTTGTATGTGTGTTTTTTTTTGGGGTGGGGTAATTGCTCAGTGGAAAATGTCATGATGCCATTTCTGAACCTAGTTCTCTGGTCGGGAGAAGGAAAGCAATGAGTATACACCAAAAATCACAGCAAATAATAATAATAATAATAATAATTATAATAATAATAATAATAATAATGATAAATAATTAAGACCACAATAACAGAATGTGTTTTCTTATTGATATGGCAGTCCCTGCAGATGGAATGTACCTTTGTAGATCTTTAGAAAACTATCAAAACATAAAGATCTTGAATAGGAAATATAGAAAATGTTGCACATGAGGACATTCGTAATTCCAGTTGTAGTTGGAGCCGTCGGATTGATTGGGAATTTTTCCGATAGACTAATTGAAGGTATTGCTTGTAGCCCCCTACCTTAAATAAATATAAAAAAAGTACTCATAATTCCAGCTGATACATACAAAGCACTTCCGCTATGTAAAATATGTGTGTTCTTACGGTTTGTTATATTAAAAAAAAATGATCAGAGGAAAATTTAATGAAGACATTCCTAACCTTAGATCTCTGCATGTGCATACAAGAGAATTCCAAGGAAATAATAATAATAATAATAATAATAATAATAATGTAGTTGGAGCCCTTCGACTGGTTGGAAAAGATTCCAGTAGGCTGATTGAAGGGATCCCTGGAAGTCCATGCCTCAAAGAGATACAAAAAATTGTTCTGACAAGTACGGCCCACACTTTACGAAGGGCTTTATCTATGTAATTATTTTTATTTTTTTTATTTTTTATTTTTTGCAGTGGAAAGTGTCATGATACCATTTCTAACCTTAGGTCCCTGGGCGGGACCCGGAAAGAAATGTTTAAACGCCAGATATCAAAGGAAATAAACATAATAATAATAATAACTATTATTATTATTATTATTATTATTATTATTATTATTATTATTTCTTTTGAATGTTGTTGCATACTCGTTCCTTCGGGGACCCAACCAGAGATCTAAGCTCAAAAATGTCTTATGACATTTCCACTAATTTTTTTTGTATAAAAAGAAAGGAAAGAAATCCAACCTATGACAACATACTTTTTAGAGATAAAATCCTTCGTAATTAGTGATCTGTACTTGTGAGTACAATTTCTTAGTTCTTTGTATTATTTAATGCATGTGCTACATGGAATCACTTCAATGAGTCTGTCAGAATCTTTTCCAATCCCACCAAGGGCTCCCACTATAACTGGAGTATGGATGTCCTCATGTGACACATTTCTGAAATTTCTACTTCAAGATTCTTGTAATTTGACTGTTTATTTTTTAAGATCTTCAAAGGTACGTTACAGTCTGCAGGAACTACCATGTCAGTCAGAAAACACTTTGATGTTTTTATGTTCTTTGATCACGATGTCTGGCTGATAAGCTTTGGTTATTATGTTGGCGTATGTTTTAAATTCGTATAAAATTGTTACAGGTTAACCCCGTATAGTGGTGTTCATCCCAGACACTTGCAGTTTCCTTCCCGTAAGAGTTGCAGATTTCCGAGAGCAAATATTGACCCACTCTGTCATGTCGAGTTGTATTATTATTATTATTATTATTATTATTATTATTATTATTATTGTTGCTGCTGCTTTAGATGTGGAAAATATTTACATTGAGCCAATTTCCATGAAATTCAATATAAGTCTAAGTAGAGATATCTATCTATCTATCTATCTATCTATGTTAATTCTTAGTGGATACACGTCTTTGAGTAGACACACAGTTTATTTCATTTTGTTATATCCGCCTGAATATTAGATATATCCTATTAAAGAGAACATGCTCTCTCCGTCAGATTTCTCGGATATTCAGACTGGTAGACTAATTTTAAATAAATAAATATAATATTTAATAAATGAAAGGAGCGTCTACTAATATACGAATATCCACTGAAAATAAAATTGAAAGTGATAAAATGTGTCGGATTAAGAAAATAAGAATATCCATTACTTCTTTAGAAAATTGCTTTGTTTACGTTTGGATACGAAACTGAGCAGATATGGTAATTTCAAAGAGTCTGTGGCGAGAAACTACAGATGCAAGGAAAGGCATATTTTCAGCAAAATTTTCTTTATTTCACCTATGCTCCAGTACTGGCTAGACATTTTCGCTCTCGACGAACGAGCCTTCTGCATTCCAGGCCGTGACATGGGCGTTTGGCCGCTACAGTTGGTTCACTTTTGCTCCTATCTAATTGTCCTCACACCCATACGCAACAAAGCTGCCTCGTTTCCCACGCTAAAAAATATATAGGTTATTGATGAAAAGTTACCCCCTCTTCTGCCATACAACCGGCATCTGCTTTTCTCGGATTTGGATAGCCTAAGCAAATATTTCGAGACTACTACCTTGTTTGTGTGTTGATATTTCTGTCTGTAAGCATACACACGTATTTGCCCACTTCTCCCGTTATGTCACAAATCAAAGAGAAATCCATTGAAATGAATTTGCATTGAGCGGTCTTATTCAAAATTTTTCCATTATCTGCTGAGTCATGCTTTCTCAGCTGGGATTTCTTATGCGTCTTGTAATGCTTTCTTTTCGCTCTCACCAGGCAACAATTATATATATATATATATATATATATATATGCATATTCGTATATCAGTGATTTATTCACTAGCGCTGCACGTCTTTTCTACGATAAACACTCAAAATTATATATACGCATTGGACAATTATGAATAAATACAAATACTACTACTACTACTACTAATAATAATAATAATAATAATAATAGAGATAAATGAACAACCTAAACAAAATTGTAATAAGTGACCCACTTAATATCTCGAAAGTCGAGGAGTTCTGGTGAAACATATGTAAAAACTGTAAAATGCGCTATAAAAGAGCTACACGGATCAAGCAACAACAGGAACAACACGCACATATAGAGCGTCAAAAATGGACGGATATCAATATTACTGAAACAGCCGCTACAATCTGCAAAACCAAAAACTGAAAAATACCACGAATAGACCAAATAGCCAACTTTTGGAGATAAAATCTATCTAGGAGCAACCAAGACCCAACACGGGAATACAATGATATAATCATAAACCCAGAAAAATGTCCCAAATGCCTCATGTAGTGAGTAACATACCCACAAACAGAACAGATGCACAACCCGATGAACTATAGACCCATCACCTGCCTACCAACAATGTACATGCTCCGCGTTTCTATCATAACCGAAAGTTTATTCAACTTCCATGAGAAAACCGTTTTACTCGTAACGAGAATAGAGGAGATATAAGAGAAGTTACTGGGAGAAAGGCTAACTAGATATCAATTAAACAATATTGGAAGGGGTGAAAACAAGGAAATAGACTTATCGACAGGATGGATCTACTACAGAAAGGCGTTCGACAGCGTACGACATTCATGGATAGTGAAGAGCCTAAGATATACAGAGTATGATCCACAATGGTCAAATTAATAACGGAGAGGAAAAGAAAAAAACCTTCGAAGACTGCACTAAACCTAAACCATTCAAATGGATAATTAGCATCGAGTCCAATCAACATCAAAAGCTAGACGTTCGAAGGAGATTCATTGTCACCACTAGTCTTCTGTCCTGCATTAGCACCGACTCAATAGCTATGGATACAAGTCACAGAATGTCAAGCTGAATCACCTGTTCTATATTGACCATCTTAAACCGTTTACCAAGGATGGCAGCCAGCAGAAAAAATAAATTATCATTGTCAAAACGTCCAGCGAAGACATTAGGATGGAGTTTGGTTAATCGGGAAATGTGCCAAAGTCACCTGTAAAAGTTAACGAAAGTAAAAGATTTAGACCCTTATGTCAACAACAAGATTAAGGAACTAGAAAAGATGGTACATACAAATAATTAGGAATTAATGAAGGAGACTGAATACAACATTTAATTATGAAGAAAAATATCCGAAAACAATATTATATGAGAGTGCGTTTGATATTAGAAAGCGAACGTAATGGAACTAATAACATGAAGGCTATCAAACCTTAGCTATAGCCGTAGTAACATACAGCGTTAACATTATTAAACTGAAGCCGGATGCCATTAAAAGATTGGATGCAATGACCAGTAAAATGCTTACCCAAATGAGTATGCACCACCCGTATCCAGATGTTGATAGGCTATACGTACCAAGAACTTTAGGAGACCAGGGTCTAAACCACCTTGAATTAAGTCTAAAACTACAACAATCGGGTTGGAAGTATACCTCACAAAAACCAATGAATCACTCCTATAAATAGTAATATCCACTCGATCGACGAAGAAGCTGCACCCTTTAAGAAACAGCTTAAAATCCTACCAACTAAAAACGAAGCAAATACAATCTACGCCAAACGAGTAAAAGAGAAATGAAAACATTTTGGCTAAATGAAATTACAAAAACATTGCGAGAACAAAGCCTTGCATGACAAATACCAAAAAACAACGAAAGTAAATGTGGACCAATAGAAAACATATCGGTGGCTGAGTAGCACCGGGTTCAAAGCTGAGACAGAAGTCTGCTCAGGACCAAAGTCTTATCACTGTAACATAATCAATCTTGGAACTAACTCGAGATGCAGGATCTGCGGAAAATATGATGAAACTGTCGACCATATTATCTCAGGTGTACGGAACTAGCAAAAAAATAAATATACCCACAGACATAAAAACGTAGCGACATGGGCATTGGAAAATATGCAAGAAGCACAAAATTGAAATCACTAAAAGATGGTATAAGCACCAACCAAACCCAATTACCCAAAATAACGATATAACTATCCTCTGGGACATGCCAATACAAAATTACATGGAAATAAAAGTCAACAGGCATTATATTATCAGAAAAGACAAGAAATTCAGGCAGTGTATGCTTATTGACATAGCAGAAAAATCTGACAGAAACACCTCCATGAAAATTATCGAGAAATTCTCCAAATATAAGGACCTGGTGATCAAGATTAATAGGTTGTAAGGAAAGAAGACAGAATCTACCAATAGTAATCGGCGCTCTGTAATTCGTGAGAAAAGGAATGAACATTTTTACTAACAGTGTCCCAGATAACATCAACATTATGTATATAAATATGTGTGAACTTATTCTTTTTATTTTTATTACTTTACTTTTATTATATTACGATATTTAACTTTTTTTCCACAAAAATGATCAGTGGAAAATGCCATTAAGCCATTTCTGGACTTAGGTCTCTGTTGGGCATCCGGAAAGAAATGTCTATACAACAGAAATCCAAGAAAATAATTATAATTATAATAAATGAAGGAAATATAGTTTTAAGCTATGCTGTGTTTATCTACTACTTAAAGAATATAGCCATCTCCCCAACAGCCACCTGCAAACTGAAATTAATAGAAAGCTTTTTTAAAAGAATGAAATAGAAAGCCCATTTCTTCTCATACCAGGAATTTGACACAAATGCCACATTCCCCCACCAAAAAAAAAAAATAATAATGTTCCTCGTATCTTAAAAACTAGCAAACTTTGAAAGAGACTTAAATAACTTAGGAAAAGAATACAATTTCATAAACAGGTTGATGCATCCCAGGAGACTAAAACTAAAAGAAGATATACTCAAAATACAGAAGTCACCTAACCTATTTATTACCGCAGACAAAACTAGAAATATATCAGAATTAAATCCCCCGCAAAACAAAAAACAAAAAACAAAAAAAACAAATCAAGAAACTACTCAACAAGAACTGCTTGGCTCATTCTATACTTCCCCGGTATATCTGTTTAGCTCTGCAGTATTTTATATTTACAAGAATCAGATTAAACCAAAAATGCAGTATTACAGACGTACCTGGTTACCTCAATACTGACTTTCTCGCTTTGATAGAGACCAAATGATATAATTTATTTTGATTGTTCGGACTATTGTTCTCATCTTTATTGTCATGTTCATGGCGTTTCGGCAGTTTTATGCTCCGGCCTTCTTCAGGTGATTGGATTTTCGAGCTGAACGCTTTATTTCGTTCTATTTCCACATACCATGCCTCTTGTCTCGGTTATCACCCTTTAACTCAACTCTCCAAGTATTTTTTTGCTCACCACTGCCGTAGCCATGTATTGCGGCCAGAAATTCTAATTACCTGAAGAAAGGCGTACAACGGTCGAAACACCGTGAACATGATAATAAAGATGTTGACAACAGCCCGAACAATGAAAATAATGTAAATTATTACAATACCTCATCTCAGAAATATAGACAGATACCAAATATCATATATTGCCCTCAATAACCTCTTTCCCGCGGAAGAAATGTCGCAAGCCAGTCTGTACTTCCATTAAAAAAAATATTCAGATTTCTCCATCCTAGGAAAAACCTTTACAGCTTGGAGAATTTTCACGAAGTCGAATCATCCATATTTGTTACGTTCTCCAGTGATAAATTAGAAAGGTTCACTCGGACAGAGTTTTCCCAAGAACGAACAGTGTGTAATTGACTCACACATTCCGACTTCCCTAAACACTCCAATCTTGATTTCTTAGGTAAATCGGCATCTTTGCTCCTTATCTTTTCAGCATCCATTCCTTAGCGCCTATGTTTCCAGTCATATCAGCATTAACAGGTTTTCCACCGTAACTCGTTACTTTGAGTACCTTTTGAGCCTTGTATTGGGTGAACTTTAGAAAATATATAAAAACAAAAACTTAAAGTAATTGCATTTAGAATCCTGTCACAAGTTCGCAGAGGACACCTTCATAGATCGTGTAGCATTCTCAACTGAGCATTATATACATGTTGATGTTGTAGTGAATTATTTACAATAAAAATACAATAAAAAACATTAAAAAATATCCGAAAGCTAAGACATAACAACCGATATAAAACTAATGTCTTAGTATTAGGTTGTTCGGAAATAATTTTCAACTTTAGAATAAATGTTTTAATTGTATACCAATATATAAACTTTTTTTCGGAAAGCAACGATATTCGAACAAACTTTAACTTGTGTTCAAAACTATGAGTTTGTTCGGAAAATAATGACTGATTTTAGAATAAACTTTTTAATAGTGTTGTAATATATTAATTTGTTCGTAAAATAATCTAGTTTCAGAATAAATATTTTAATTTCGTTTTAATATATTGGATCAGTGTGGCTGGCAGAGGATAGCAAAAAAAAAAGAAAGAGAAGAAAGTAGAAAAATATTTTTTGAATAAAGTGTGTATTTTAGTAAAGACTAGCAGCATGACCCGGCGTTGCCGGTGCTTGATTCAAAAGTCGTACGACTCATACAGCAATCGCTATCACTTGACTTAAAATATTTTTGCCCTTCTTTGCCTTTAAAGGAGTGCCCATTACCGTTTCTGATGTTGCTACATGCCTTACTTCTTGCCTATCTCACACTGCGAATTTTTTCTAAGCTCTATACTAAACATTAAATCTGTTACGAAAAAAGAACTAAACAAAATGAACACAAAACGATCGGCTGTAAAAAAGAACACGTAACTGGAAAAACCGAATGAAAAAAAATTGTTAACAACAAATATTTTTCACACACAACCCAGTTCTGCGGAATCAGAATCAACGTTGAGTTTAAGCAAGCGAATGAGCCAATTGGAATAAAGGTCCATGCAGATTTAATTTTTTCCCACTTGTGACGAATGCAGCTATCGAGCTTTTTTGCATGCTAGTTAACATTTGTGTCAGCCAGCTATAGGCTCTCACTCTGGCCAGTAGGAAATGGCCGCAAACTACATGAAAACTGTCGTAAAAGCATGAAAAAATCGATTATTTCCACTATCGATGGGAGTTGGGAAATGCAAAGTCGTTCTTGGCCTTCCCGTAACTTGGAGCAAATTGCAGCCGTGCATTCGTCACACACACACACACACACACACACACGCACACACACACACACACACTGCCTTTTATAGATAGAGATTATTTTGAATACGAAATAAACTTATTTTCATGGTACTTTAAAACAAAGTCAGTCATCAAAACATACCAAAAGTTAAACAAAAATATATATCTTGGATTGTTGGGAAAATAACGTCAGAATTAAAAAAAACAAAAAAAAACAAATAACTTTTGTATTCTAATATATAAGCTTGTTCGGGAAAATGATGCCCGATTTCAGAATACACCTTTTAAATGTATTAGCTTGTTCGGAAACTTATGTCCTATTTTAAAATACTCCTGATAATTGAATTCTGAAATATTAGGGTTTTCAGAAAATAATATTCGATTTCAGAATTCCCCATTTAAGTGTGGCCTCATACATTAGTTTGTTGCGGGAAATGATGTCCAATTTTGGAATAAACCATTTGTGTTTTAATATATTATAATAATTGATTGCACAAAAATATATTACACATATTTAATGATAAGAGTGCCCTGCTTGTTAGTTTTATATTAGTCTCTTTCATAGTGTAACCTAAATCATTATATACGCCTCATCATAAACATGAAAAAGAAGAGATGCGTTTACTTTTGGGGCATGAGTTCAAGCTTAGTCATAATGCTTCTGAAATTACTGCCAGCATAAACAGAGAATGTGGTAAAGGATACACTTGCGATCGGACAGTGCAACTTTTGTTTCTGAAGTTCCGCAGCGGGGATACCAGTCTTGAAGTTAAAAGTGACAGAGGACGTCCATCTGTAATTGTCCATCAACATCTGAAAAACACACACACACACACACACACACACACACACACACACACACACACACACACACACACACACACACACACTTCAAACTATAAGATAGATGTTTCTAATAATGGGTGTCGGTATTCCAAGAATATCGTGCCATCTTAAGGAAATTGGCAAGGAGAAGAAGCTCGATAAATGGGTTCCATATGAATTTAGTAAAAGTTAAAGCGTCTGACATTTTGAAGAGTACTCGATGAAGTTTGCGAAATTTGAATGGGGCATATATTCATCGAGTACTGACTTGTGATAAGAAATGGATAATTTATGAAAATCGTAATCGATCGGCTCAATGGCTTGAGAATGAAGAACCGAAATAATTTCCCAAAACAGAAATTGCACCAACAGAAGAATAATAATAACTGCCCGGTCATCCGCCATTGGTATTACTGCTTTCTGGAATTTAGCCAGAGCATCACTGCCGAAGTCCACTGTCAGCAACTGGGGGAAATGCACATTCATTTAAGCAAAATACGACGGGCACTGTTTAACTGTCGAGGGCAAATTCTACTTCTATGATAATGCTCGCCCACACGTTGCTAGAATGAAACAGCTCACCAGGTTGAGATAAGATATTTTAACACATCCAATAGTGTAGTGGAGTGTTATAAGACTCACGGGAATTAGTATGCACTAAACTGCCTTATGGGTAATAGCTGTAAGTATTTATTGTCTTTGCAATTTAATATGTAAATGAGTCTTCTTATCTCACTGTAACGAAGAGGTTTTTATCCGCTTATTTTCCCTGGTCCTTCTGCAAGGATTTTTCTCCTCACTAACTTCTTCTTTCTCCCTAAGAGATTGTTTAGATATGGGAGATCTTGATCTTCTTTTTCATACGAGTATTTATTCCAATTGTCCTTATTCATTTTTAGAGTCTATATTATTCTGGATTTCCCTGTCTAGTTCGTCTTGTCTTGACCCTTTCGCCTTCATTACTTTCAGGCTCACTATACACCTGTTCATCACTGTCATATTGCAATCGAACTTGTTTTGCATGCGTTAATATCCCATTTTCATTTTTTCCTGTTATGATAGTGTTCTGTTCTGTTTAGTTTACGTTATGAATCTTGCCTCCTGTAGATTAGATTCACTATTCTTTTTATACCATAGTTTACCGTTGGCAGCATAGGTCATGGTCAAGGGGTCTCTAAATTGTCTACCTATATCGTTGGCCCGGTGGAGGACTGGATAATGACTCGGATTAAGGAATCGGGGAGCCGAGTTCGAATTCAAGTCGAATCTATTACATTCACTTACATATTAATACCCTTGGGGAAAGGTATGAATCCTCTTCTCCCCCCCCAGCTAAAGATGGCTTGGATGGTAATTTGTCTACTGCAGAATGAAATGACAGCCTAGCGCGGGAAATAATCTGCCTCGTCAGTTATGTATCAAAAGATACATGATTGCTTAACCGTGTAACACGCTTGGAATAAAAAATGTGGTTGGACGGGCTGTTTGATCTTCCGGTATGTGGTATCGTCCTATATCTTAACAACTCTCTGGGAAGAAGTGTTGCAATATTTCCTTTCCGTCGTACACATATATTCAAACCGATTTTATAGTTTGCATCATCTTTCTGCTAATCGGATTGATTGCGGATCTAGGGAGCTTTTTATATGGTTGGCATCCCATTTTGTCCAACTGTTAGCATAGTTCCTTCATCACAGAACTCTGAAGCGTTGTCAGATACCAGCGTTTTCTGAATTCTCATTTCTTGAGATATGGCAGAACTTCCTTTGTTGCAGACCTGTATTCCTTCTGCTGATCTTGAATATAAATCTACTAGTATTAGTAATAATACCACTCCATTAATATGGCCATGATTCATGAATACTCTGTTTCGACATTTGGGTGCTTTAGGCCATGTATGTGTTTTTTGTCTGTCTAAATATTCTTTTTCAATGGAAACATCTTTTTACGTATTCTACATCTGTTTTAATGTCTGGCCACCATGCCGGCCGCTTAAATCTTCTTTCTGCAATGAACACGGTTATGTATACTTGTTTATAATTTTGATCCTTTGCGTTGTTGGCGGAACCACTGCATCTACATTACAAATTACACCCTTTTCTGCTGTTAATTTGTATTTAACTTCTTTAAAACGTCTTTCTTCCCGTGAGAAATTATGCCACTTATTATATTTTATCCTGAACAATATACTGTTCAATATGGGATCTCACTTCATATCCACAGTTAATTTTTCTATCGACACAATATCTGTTTCGCCCCAGTTTAAGAAAATATCTTCGAATTTTTCTTCCCCGTTCTCACTTTCAGAAGTAATAAACCTCAATATCGAAAAAGCGTCTATATGTAAAATGGTATCGCCTTTCATGGACCCAATATTAAAATCAAACGCCATTATCTAAGACCAATCTAAAAAACTTCTAGATGATGTCACCTTAAGAAGTTCCTTTCTAGGATTAAATAGGAATTCTAAATGTCTATGATCAGAAAGTCTTTCAAATCAAAGACTAATGAGCTCTATTTTTTGCCCATATTATGACCAACGCTTCTTTCTCAATATTTGCGTAGTTTGATTCGGTTTTTGACAGTTTTCTTGAAGGATAAGAGGATGACCATCTTGAGCTAATATTCCCGAAATTGAGTGTACACTTGCGTCAGTTGTACCTTCTGTTTCTTTTCTAGGGTCGAATATTTTTACTACTGGCTTCTTTGCAGGAACAGCTTTTAAATTTTCAAAGGCCACTTGTTCATTTGTTCAAAGAAATTCCTCATTCTTTTTTCTTAAAGCAGCAAAAGGTTCTGTTAATTCAGAGTTTACCACTACATTTCATCTGTAAAATTTTACAAGTCCTAAGAAAGATTCCAATTCTTTCTATTCTTAGGTACTTCAACTTTTCATATTTTTGTCAAATAACGATTGCTCTGTTGAAATGCCTTTGTTAGATATGGAGTATCAACAAAATTATATTTTTAGTGTTGTGCACATATTTGTTTTCGTTAATTGTTAATCCGGCATTTTTAACTTATTCAATGTCATACTGGTTTTCCATTTTAATTCTTTATCGTTAATGGCACTAACACAAATATCATACTGGTATCATATTGTATTTTTTTTCATATCACTACCAATAACTTGCGTTATAGCAATTTCAAAAATCGAACATGCGGTTTTAATTCTCTTCCATCCTAATAATCCTAATGTAATTGTACATGCTTCATTCGAATCTGGCTTGATAAATTTGATAAAATCTACCATTTCCTCTATGAGATTCGTAAATTTTGTTGTATTAAATAACTTAATTCTTCTTGCTGAACAAATTCGAAACACTGTTTTTGTGACAACTTTGTCAGGAAAAAGGGAAAAAAAAATGATAGACAAAAATACTATGGCCGTTAAACATTAAAATTAATTGTAGTTAAGATGATGAATGATTCAAACGTGAAATTCAGCTCGAATTTACCACTCGAAATACCCCGGACAACGTCAGTTAGAAAAGGAAAACAAAAAAAAAAAAAAGAAAAAAGTAAAAGGAATTCAAATAGGAAGGGACAAAGAAAGAGAAAAACGGAAAAGGAAAAAAAACATAAATTAAGTTACCAGTTCAAACAAGAATTATAAATGGCTGATACATACCTCTGAAAGAACTTTACAAAACGAATTGTTCTGGATAGATCTCCATCTAAGTCATAAGAGAATGAACACTGATAACATATATTTGGAGTCGCTCTGCAGCCCACAAAAATTATTAGACCATGCCATATGCATTAGAGTCATTGCCGATACTCTTTTTTTTTGAAGGCCGTTTACCAATTTCATTCGGATCGAATCCTCTTCGAAACGAGTCGAGTCGCAGTCTCGGACTGTGCGCGACTCTTGTCGAACTCTCTGCATTGTCAGAGAGGAACCCCGACAAGGCTTTGCCGCAGGGCAAAGAGTCCTCCGGGGAGGTAGACAGTCCCTGATCCCGTTTATACGGGATCTAATGGGCTTATTTTTGGCCGAGCCTACGGGCTCGGAGAACCCAAATTAAGCCGGCCTTGTGCCACATGCGACCCACGTGGGAGGGTTGTTAAATATTGGATCAAATCCTCTCCGATTGATTGTTTTTCAGATTCCAGTTTCTCAAATTAACTGTATTTAGCGGCCTCTTTTAAACGAAGAACATATTCAGAAAGTGGTTCATTCACTTTTTGAAAAGAAAAATCATGAACTTAGCTCTCTTTACATTCATCTATTTTATTTTTTTTTCGTTGCGATGGTTTTCACTAATAGTTGACTTATATCGGCAACCGTCATTTCCTTCAGCTGTCTCGGGTGTGCAATTGCAAATAATATATAATGTCCTCACAACCGGCAGTTTCCAAGAAAAGATCAGTTATTTGGTTTTCTCCTTCAACTGATCTTAAATCCGTTAGCATTTTTTTGTTCTTGATTTAGCTGCTTGTGTCGTAAGCGACGCTGCTGCGTATTCCTAACTATCCAGCGATAATTTTTCGTTCGGTTCTTTAAATATCGGCAACGCTATTGTAGTGTAGATTTACTGACTCACGGGAAGTAGTATGCACTCAACTGCCTCATGTGTTGTGGTGTCCTCACTCTAATGAGTCTTTTGTGGACTCTTCCATCTAGTATAAAATTAGTATGAAAGTAAGCCTCGGGGGAACATAGATTGAATACTGGTCAACCGACACCCACTCACAAGTCGTGTAATACTCTTCTGTTGTATTTACTGTTCAATATACAATTTATCTGCAAACTCTTGTTTTGTTATTTCTTCACCATTTACTTGAGTATCAACATGAGTAATAACTGTAACTATTTATAGTCTTCGTGAATTCATATGTAAACCATATTCCCCTGCTATCTCGCTCATTTATCGATCTTCAAATATCTTGATAATTTGTTTTAAGACAAATGTCATTCGTTGCAAAGCATTTCTTGGCATCGAGATCTTTAGAGCCTTATCTTAAATGGATAAATCGTGTTGTAACTGGATAGGAGAAGTATATAGATGTTCCGGTTTTCTATATTGACTGCTTTAAACCCCGTTTAAAAACATTAATTTATGAACATGTGATTCTTATATCGGCCATTATTTTCCGAACAATTTCAGAAAATGGTTCCCTAAATAGATATTCTTTGTTTTCAATAACATCAGCCATTTTTGCTTACTGGCATAAAAAAATAGTTTAATAAAGTCATATTAAACGACACAATATATTATGACTGGGAAGAGGAGATTTAATCATATTACATAATGAAACAAAAGTGAGTGACGGGATAGCGGCGTCAGGACATGATTATTTTTCTGCCTCCATTAAGTTGAAGCGTTTTACCTTTTCACTTAATGGACGCACTTAACATGTTCTTTTGGGCATGTCCAAATTACAAGCATCGGTACGCTTGTTTATAAAGCATTATGCAGTAAAAACCTATCAATATTTAATATTTGCGTAATTGATATCACAGCAAACAAGATCACCGATAAAATGGGCATTTTGCTTTTAATAATGCATATAAGCGGCCATTGCTCGCAATAGACTTGTATTTTGTTAACATCTCTGAATAGCCAAGATATTTCCTGCAACCTTCTCCAAGTTTTTAAATTCAGAGCAGTCTAGTATGGCTGAAACCAAACACCAGATTTTCCTACTTTTAACCTATAGGAGGAGAAGAAATGATGGATCCAGGCTTCTCCAAGAGAGCATAATTTTAAAATGAACAAAAAGAATTTGACCTTGGAGAAAGTAAACGGAAGGAATTTTCAGACAGCTTCCCAATTGTAAACTTAAAAACTCTAGCCATACAGCACATAATGATAATAGTAATTCCAATGCTAAACCTCTCCATTCCACACAAGAATAATTCGGCATTTATTCAGCGAACAATTAGTATTACTGCCCAATGAGATTTATTAAATCTTTTTGTTTGATTTTTCGGGAAATCGTCAACGCATGTCATATAATTATTATAATTCTTTCTATGACTGATGGGCGTTACCCCCCCCAAATATTTTGTTTATGGGAGTGGGGAAAGGCCATTAACTATTATCGGCAGTGTATTTTATTATGGAAACCAACATTTTATAATATTTCTTTTTTATTCATAAAACCATGTTAGTAAACATTTCCAGGAAATTCGGTTATTTATATAAATAATATATCCTTTGAGCTTAGACTTATATCAGTTTTTTTTATATTCATAACAAGATTTGGAGTTGTCAGATAGTCTTATACAAATAATGTCCAACATAAGTTTTTTTATTTATAAATAAATTAACTTTATAAGCGAAAGAAATATACATTTAATTAATATAAAATATCATTGTCCATTTAAGAATAAACCATTTGTGTTCTAATATATTAGGTTGTTCGGATAATATTGCCTGATTTCGGAATAAAACATTTAATTCTGTTCTAATATATTAGGTTGTTCGGAAAATAATTTCTGATTTTAGAATAAAACTTTTTGTGTTCTAATATATTATGTTGTTTGGAAAATAATGTCTGATTTTAGAATAAACCATTCAATTCTGTTCTTATATATTAGGTTGTACGGAAAATAATGTCCGATTTTAGAATAAACCTTTTTGTGTTCTAATATATTATGTTGTTCGGATAATAATGTCTGATTTTAGAATAAACCATTTGTGTTTTAATATATTACGTTGTTTGGAAAATAATGTCTGATTTTAGAATAAACCATTCAATTCTGTTCTAATATATTAGATTGTACGGAAAATAATGTCCGATTTTAGAATAAACCTTTTTGTGTTCTAATATATTATGTTGTTCGGATAATGTCTGATTTTAGAATAAACCATTTGTGTTTTAATATATTACGTTGTTTGGAAAATAATGTCTGATTTTAGAATAAACCATTCAATTCTGTTCTAATATATTAGGTTGTACGGAAAATAATGTCCGATTTTAGAATAAACCTTTTTGTGTTCTAATATATTATGTTGTTCGGATAATAATGTCTGATTTTAGAATAAACCATTTGTGTTTTAATATATTACGTTGTTTGGAAAATAATGTCTGATTTTAGAATAAACCATTCAATTCTGTTCTTATATATTAGGTTGTACGGAAAATAATGTCCGATTTTAGAATAAACCTTTTTGTGTTCTAATATATTATGTTGTTCGGATAATAATGTCTGATTTTAGAATAAACCATTTGTGTTTTAATATATTACGTTGTTTGGAAAATAATGTCTGATTTTAGAATAAACCATTCAATTCTGTTCTTATATATTAGGTTGTACGGAAAAAATATCCGATTTTAGAATAAACATTTTTGTGTTCTAAATTATTATCTGGCATTCGTTTTGTATCTCGTCAAATATGTAAAAATACAGGAATCAACCATCCCAGCAAATTCATCGAATCTAGAAATATTGATCTGCCTACTCACTCTATTACAACTACATTGAAAATCATTTATTTATGCTGAACGTAAAATTTGTTACAACTAATTACACAACAATAAGCTGTTTAATCAATACATTACAGATTAATAATATACCAAAAATTGAAGGGGGAATTTAATTTAGCACTTCTAATGATTGCCACAAGGAATACATGATAAAATTTTCTGGGGATTTAAATAAAAGATTATATGAACTCTAAAGAGTGATTTTACAAAACAGCACACTCGATGCATTAGCCGCTCACCTTAAAGAGTCTGACGATAATTTCTTTTCAAAAGGCGAGGCTTTAATTAAAAGAGAAGGCAATTTACTAAGTCGAAAGTGCATAAAAATTAATTCGGTCCCTAGCCAATACATGGTAAATTTACAATCAAGTTCTTACAATATTTCACCTTTCTTGCCAGATCTATTATAACAATGTGGGATATTTAATAAGAAAACTAACTAAAAAATAAACATAAAGAAACTGAATTAATTCAGCTCGACGACATACCGAGAAAAAATGTTGAATTTAAATTTCAGCGTTCCAACATCTTCCTCGTCTCTTATCGGGGCATAATTATAACCAAAGCTTGCATTTGTTTTTATATCTGCCTACCTTTCCTACCATGATGAGATTTAAAGAAACAAAAAAAAGAGTCTCTTTTGGTCGATTTATCAGGAAGGGAACATCTTCATGTTATCGTTCTGAGGGAGACGATCCCAGCGTACGTCCTTCTTGGAAATTTCCTGGAAACCATATCACTAGTTGACGCAATCCTTGTCAGTGAAATCTGGTAGACGTAACTATTTGGGAAGCCATCGATGGTTGGGGCAAGCTCGAAATTACAAGTAATCATGACCGAGGGTTTGAGTGAGTTGGCCTTGTTCAGACTGTTGACTACACTAGATAACGTACTATAGTCCCAGAAAGCATTACTAAGGTCCGCTTAGCATAGTTACAGTATAAATGACAGGTTGGCTCTGTGGGTCTTGAACAAACAAAAATGTTCCTCGGCAAGAGTCTGCAACAGGGATTGACGAGCCGCTTTAGTAGACGGCTATCCTCGGATACGAGTGGTCACTGATTTTTTTTTTACCCTGCTTACACATTATTCGATGGATAAAACAAAACTTACTTCAGTCAGATAAATTATTTCTTGAAGACGAAACAGGATTTCTTTCACATTTGAATTTTTTTGTATAACATTGTTCTGATATATAGAAATTTATATATGATATTCTCATATATCGTATAGGACTGGGTGCATTATTATTGTAATAGTATATATGTAATTGACATCTTTAGTAATATGTAACATTCATTATTATCTAAACATTGATTTTGTTAACTTTCCTATTGTTTAGAATTTAATATTCATTTCAGCACTGGTTATTGGTTCCCAGCTATGTCTTCTTGAATACTGATTACCGTACATCTCTTTAACGGTAGACCAAACAGGTTCTATTGGATTCTAATGCGTTTTTCTTGCTACCTACAACGACTTCGGTCTTATTGGTAATGTCGAAATGAAACTGAAAGCGCTCGATCAAAATCTTCTGAACTGATCATACATATTCTAATAACTGATTTACCTTCTTTTGAACGGAAACAATAACGATTAAAAATAAATTATTTAAGACATCATTGTTCTATTGGATTCTAATGAGGCTAGTAGAGAATTTCATTAAAATCGTACCGTTGAAAGCCTTAGCAAGATGACAAAAGTAAATTTTACAGAATATCAAGGTGCCGAGATTCGCATGAATAAATTTTAAATTAATTTTATTTGGCTATGATTTGTACACGCAAATATATCTAGCGCAAAAAATTATAATTATTCTATGCGTTGTTCTTGCTACCTACAACGACTTCGGTCTTCTTGGTAATGTCGAAAATAAAACTGAAAGCGCTCGATCAAAATCTTCTGAACTGACTATATCATATTCTAATAACTGATTTACCTTCTTTTGAACGGAAACAATAACGATTAAAAATAAATTAATAAAGACATCATTGTCGTTAATGAAATCTGTATCTACGCTTTAAACGGTGGTTAAAAAATAGCCTTCCAACAATGAAATTCGGGTTTGAAGCAAATCTTGTTCGATTTGTCTAGTTTGATTTATATCGTTCTGGGTGAAAAGAATCCAGGGTAAGCAACGCTGAGAAGTGTCTGGAATAACTACGTGTTAAATCAAGAACCATCTGAGATTTGGTTTGCATTACGGCATATCAAACTCAATGGGTTATTTAATACCGACAGGATTATTATTGCTGGCAATATATTTTTATTTTCAAAAATGTATTGCTACTATATTCTTCTACAACAATCTATTGCCTGTAGTAATTTTTTCCCCAAAAACTTAATTACTGGTAATCATTTATAAAAATGTATTCCTGGTATTAAAATCTATTTTTACATTTTCATAGTGTTTTGACCTCAGTTTTGGCGTTAACTATTTACCCACAGATGAGACCGTAACAGGTGCTACCACCCCGGGTCAGGGTGGACCTGGGATCACCAGCAATTAATAGGTGGTTTCACGCTCCTCAGAACCTCCTGACCAGAGGCCTTGCTGTCACATGAAGTTTAACGTCTTAGCAAGGACGGAAACCATGTTAGTGAAATTTGTTTGATAAAACAATTTCGAAACAATCATTGGTTGGACTAGCACGACATTAGAAGGCTACATGTTTGAGAGTTTGAATGTGCGTTTTGTATATATATATATATATATATATATATATATATATATATTGCGATAGATAAATTATCGCCTTTTTCTATTTTTAATTTCACGCATGCGCGTTGTTAATTTTTACTTTTTATACTCTATGGTAGAGTAGGGACACCTTGACGCAATTCACTCCGCTATAAATTTGGAAAAGGCATGCTGTACTGCTTGCAATTCGCACCGGAAGCTACAATACAAACATTTCAGAGTGCTTTGGTGTCAATCTATGCACAGTGCAGAGAATTTGGAAAGAGTTGGATGAGTCTAATCGTGATTACAAAGGTACGGCTTCACGGAGAACTCACTCTAATTGTTCTGATTAGAAAAGACCTACCAAGTTTCTTGTTGGTTGCCTCAGACATCAAAATGGAAGCCTACATCAAGTGCCTTGAGGAGGTAATGCCGTCTTGGATCAAGATGGTTGGTGCTGGAAGACACTATGTCTGGCAGTAGGACTCGTATGAACAATGCAACACAAGCAGGAGATCTCATTCATGCCTGTCAGTCAATTTCTGCGACTACATCACACATACACATGGCCAGCTAACTCCTCAGACTGCAGCACACGTGATTATTATGTACGGGGCACAGTTGAGCGAGAGACAAACAATATATATATATATCAGGAGGTCTTACGTAGCTGAGAGTTCAAGATGGTTCCCCCTAGGAGACGCATGTTCAGATCCTCTCGGTTGGCGCGTATTTCTCGAATGTTCAGGACGGTAGATGTAAATACTGTTTAATAACAAAAACAAAGCATATGAGTATTCATTAAAATAACGATTAAACAAATAAATTTATATTATATATATATATATATATATATATATATATATGTTAAAAAACCGCAAACGTTTTTGGTTATAATGTGGATTTGTTTTCGTATATATATTATATTTTAATCATCATATTTCTGCTACACGTGTTTCTGGTCTCGTGACATTCTTCAAGCAACTAAAAGGAATACATTTTTAAGAGGAATAAATTTTCCTTATGTTATTTTTATGTCTCATTGTTCGTTTTCTGTATGTCTTAGTGACACTTGGACTCCTTTCTGGAATGTTGGTAAAATGAATTTTTGCCTAAGTGTTACCGTTGCTTAAAGAAGCATTTATAAACATTATGACATATATGACGTTTGTATATATGTGAGCGTTTGACTATTGAATGAACTTTCTCTCTCTCTCTTAATACACACGCACTTACACGCACACACACACACATATTGAACACGCTACCACCCCTTGTCTAGATGAATGGATTTCTCGGTATCCTTGGAAACACTCAATTATGATTCTTTGCTGTGCCTTCAAAACTGTAAATTTAAAAAAATATGTTACTCCAAAATTCGCTTGACGAGGAAATGGAACTAATGTCTTTAATTTAATAACAAAATTAAATTCGAAGATTTTAGCTTCCAATTTTGAAACATGGTTATTACTGTGTAGCGAAAAAAAACATATTTTAAATCAATTAATTCATAATATTAATGCTCTGTAAATTTACATTGAGCACTATTGTGTAAAAATAAAAATATCTATAAGAACATCTTACTTTTCTTTCTTTTCATTTATATATACATATATATATATATATATATATATATATATATATATATATATATATATATATATATATATATGATGAAAATGTGGAAAGACAAAGCAAAATCCGAATATGTGAGTTTACTGTTTTTATTTTGTTTTTGTTATTCAAGTTTTCTAGCAAGATTAATGCTTGACAAACGTACCGATAAGCTATAGTTTTAAATAAGTACCCCCCCCCACTTTCCACTTAGGATACAATATCTTCCCTGGGAGCAGGTTTTCGTAGCGCCGCTCACGTGACGCCAGCGTATCCGACTCCAAGAAAGAATACTCTGACTTTAGAATTTCAGTTTTTCTGTTTCTGACCAGTCCTGTATATATCGTCTCTTCATCTAACTTAAATCTAATATAAATATGTCTCCATTAACCATGTCCTGAAGAAGGTCTATTTGACCGAAACGTCTGACGTCGACAGAATAACAAAAACAAAAACAAAATAAAAACAGTAAACTCACATATTCGGATTTTGCTTTGTCTTTTCCACATTTTCATCATACCATCGGATCTACATCCACACATTTGCTTATATATATATATATATATATATATATATATATATATATATATATAATTCCGCGATAATGTTAGTGTGTATGAATTTATATCAATATTTTGCAAGTACATATTTATATGTCCTTTACGCGAATTCTGTTTCCATAGATAAGAATACCATCAGGTTGTCGGTAGAGGCTTTAATGTCCACTTGCATCCTTTTTAGTCTGTATTTTGTATTGGCCTTTCTGTTGATGTGTGAGAATGCATGTGTCCGTGCGTATTTGCTGCTTGCCTATTGGTCTGAAAGCACGTTTCCACAGATGCCTATGTTTGCCGTCATTTCGCGCTAACACGGACACCGGCCTTTCCGCCGCTGGAACATTAGTTTGACGAACGAAGCAGAAAACAAACACCCGATGTAAAAATATTCAAGTAAAACAAATATTGCACGCCTGAGCTCATTTCCCTCTTCAGATAATCATTGTCAATGTGCATTATCGCAAATATTATCGCTAATAATTTTCGAGACATCGCTATTAAAACAAGAACAGAAAAGACAAACACGTTTTATAGTTTTTATATTGCGTAGTAAAGATATTCCTCGTGTGGCGATTCTCTCTGTCTCTGTGTATGTGTTTGTTTGTTTGTTTGTCTGTGTGTTGTGTTTGCGTAATATGCAGAGAAAGAGAGAAAACAAGAGAAAGAGACAGAGAGAGAGAGAGAGAGAGAGAAGAGAAGAAACTATCAATCCCAGACGAGGTAGAGAAAAATCTGCCTAAAATTATCTCCGTCTTTTAATCAACAACAAAATGAATATCAACATAGTATGACGTTGACCGAGGACACTACCATCAAAAAAATTATTGATTATTATTGACCGAAGACACTAACATTGAAAAAAAAAATACAACACTAAATTTAAGAAATAATGACGGTCATATTCGTCGAGTTACATTAAACTAACAAACATCTATCGTGTTCGGCAGATTACTAGAATGTGCTGGAAAAATCTAGTCTTAATGAAAATATATTACCTTTGGTTATTTTAATCAGCTCTTTCTTAATTAGCAGTTCATTAGCTCTGCTATTTTGATTACGAGCCTTGGGAAAATCAGGATGTAAGAAAATAGGATCCCCATGAACATGGATAAACAAACGTTGGTTAGCGCCGAACATCTTGTTATTCCCATCTCTCTTGATGCCAAAAAAATAAAAGGTATTTTATCTAAAATAATCACTGGTAAATAGAAATGGATTTAGTACGAGCATTCCAAAATAAACATTATGGTTATATAAAAGACAGCATTCTTTTTTCACTATTTCCAAATGATAATGAAGGAAAGTATAATAGATGCTCGCTGTGATTAATTCATCATCAAATACGAAAGGTTTCCCTTCAGAATGTGGGTAATCCTGACTCTCTCTTCTAATTTTTTTCTTAGTTCTTAAGAAGAGCCGACTTTTCACTATCCGTCCTTGTTCGACAATCCGCGATTACTAGGTAGGTTGCTCTCTGTTTCATTGTAACACTTTTGTCTTTAATATGTACTGTGAGTGTCAAATTCTCCAAACCTTCTTTTCTTCATTATGTCTCCTTCTGATTCTAAACATAAACGTCAACGTAGTTTCCTTATATCCTTAAAAAAACGTCCCCATTTTTCATATATAGACTACATCCGGCAGCAAGGCCTCTCATCGGGAGATCGGAGCTTTTGAAGAGTATGTAACTACCTCTTAATTTCCGTTGTTCGCAGGTCCACGCTGATCCTGGGTGGTAGTACCTGTTATAGTCCCAGCTGTGTGCAAATAATGAACTCACAAACAAAAACAAAAGACTATGAAAGTATAACAAAATATTTTTCTAGTAAAGCTATCAGCAACACATGTTTCTTTATATAAAAAGATTATGAACAATACCTATATATTGTAAAATTGTCAACAGTACATATTTATAGTAAAATTAACAACAATACCTATTTATAATAGAATTGCCAACAGTAAATATCTGTTGTAAATTACCAGCAATACTTATTTATATTAAAATTGCCACCTGTAGATATTTCTCGTAAAATTACCATGAATATCTATCTATAGTAAAGTTGCCAACAATACTTATTCATAGTAAAATTCCTAAAAATAATTACTCATATGAAAATTGCCAACAATATCTATTTTTAGTAGAATTACCAACAGTACATTTTATTTGTAGTTAAAATCATAATGTTTATTTAGATTTAGGCATTAAATAACCCATAGAGGTGTTGATATGCCTCTAAACAAAAACATCCTTCTGTAGAACCACATTTCTGCTGACAAATTTATCTGCCATTCACTGATATTGCTAAACAGTCTTTACTTTGTTTCTAGCGAAATGTTTCTGTTTAGTCTTTTTTTAAGCGAGTCTTGCGCAAGTCTACGTCAACTAGATTGGTCAGTTGCAATGAAATCTTCGTAGAGAAGATTCAACAAGGAACAACTTGGCAAAGCTTTCAACAGCTAATTTGGCAGCATGACAAAAGCTCGTTATCAAGCTGAAAATGTAAATTACCATCAAACTCAGATGAGTGGTTATTCGACACGTTCCGTATTCTCCTGGTCAGTGGTTTTCTGTCGGATATTTGTTACGCTGGAAGCAACAAGATTTTTCGAATCAGCATTTTCAAGGCATGATTATTCGAATACACTTGAGTTTCAAATAGACGGGGAAGGCTAAAAAAAAACTTGGAATCTGCAATTTGTATATAGATTTTTTTTCTGAATAATTGAATGCAAAATGGTAAAATACTTCTTAGCCTGTAAACGTACATTGTTGCATGAAAGCCATCCCCAGGTACAAAGTAAGGAATGGACCATTAGAGAAGGTGAAATTAGTAAATATTAAACACTTCAAGTACCGTTATTTATTGCTGTAAAATTTCAGTAATTGTGGCACAAGGTCAAAAAGGAAGAAATTGGTTGAGGCTGGTCCACACTAATTATCCTATACCTAGCTAATCAGATACCATCCATGCATTACAGTTTACTCACTCATCATAAGAATCTATCCGTCATCATTCTCTCCTACAAACACCAAATACCTCACATACACAGGGAACCTACAAACCGCACCATATCATAAAATTTCTTTATGTACAATTGTGTATAAAATTATATATAAAATTATATTGACTATAAAGTTTTAATTATTATTAAATAATATAATTTAATAATTTATTATAATAAAATTATATTGACTATAAAAAACATTTGATGGTATAAAATGAGAGGGAAGGGATGAACCCGAAAACAAACTGAAATATAACAAAACGCACAAACTAAAAATATCTGATGTTAGTAGGACCGTCCACCCTTCAAAAAATAAGAGTGTCCGCTGTATTCTGTCTTCAGACAAAAACAAGGGGCTCTATCTCTAAGGGATAAAATAAATACGGATATGGGTAAATCAAAAGCTGACCCAGTCGAGTTGAAAAAGGGAAGCCAATAAACAAACAAGGGAGGTTGGGAACCTCGACTTGGATCATAACAAAAGAGAAACCCTGAAATATGCCGGGAACGTCATTCACTCACATTAACTAGGTACACAAGAAGAGTCTCTCTTAACCGGGGGAGTGCTCCACAGGAAACCGCCCCGTTGTGACTTAGAAGGACTTAATAAAGAAAATTAAGGTTAGCCCCATTCAGGTGAACCAGGCTTGCCTCAGTTACCCACCATTCGCTGAAATCTCTCGATATCAAACACTTTCTATCAGCTCTGATCTTAATCCTAAGCTGATGTTCAAGGAATCTGGCCCGATTCTGATGAGAATAGCGTTCCCATCGCAATATCTCCTCTATCGGCGTCGTTCATTCTAGCCACGGCTAGCAGCGCCAGAAACATCATCCGTTTCACCCCCAGAATACGGTGGCAACTCATTGTCACTTCCCTAGACACTTCAGCTACCTCGGCATGTGCATCAGCTATAATAAAGTATCTAAGTATAAGAGAAAAAAATTTCACATAGAATTGACTGTGCCTGAGGTATTTTCACATAACACCGCTAATTGCTACGAATCAAAAACAACAACGTGAAATCTTGAGTCTTATTCTTAGATAACCTCATCAGATCGAGACTTTTATATGGATGTCATGCATGGCACCAGACCCGTTCAGAAATATCTAAACTTTCAGCTGCACATAACTGCGTACTAAGATGAAATACGAAACATTTTTTGAGTGAGTAAAGCAGGAGGGTCTTGGCAAAACTCATACTTCTTTGAACATTGTGGACCGGCGCTACATAGTCATAAACAAAGAACTGTGCCATATAAGAGAATCAAAATCGCTTGAGGATTTCCAATATCAGCAACAAGTAAAATGGAGAGCACATGTGACTTGAAAAGAAAATAATGAAATAATCAAAATTCCAACATTCCACCCCACTGGGCGGTTGAAGCACGATGTCGCTTTTTCTATTCAAGGGTATTTGCGACTAAAAAATTGTAACGAACATAACTGAAATTTGAACTCGGCTCTCCAATTTCACATTCAAAGACGTCACCCATTAAACCACTCGAACATCCATGATTTCAACATTTATTATTCCCTAACGATCACTCATCTAGCTACTGACCTGGTTTGCGGTTGCTTAACTTGAATGCTCTGACGGGAACTGGTGTTTCAATACGTTATGGCTGTAATTGTATTGCTACCGTAAGCGGTAAAAATACACTATTAGTCCAATATAAGGAATTTATATATCATATCCTAAGGAATTCATTATTTTAATGAAAAATGCGTTTACTTAAACATGCGTATCCAGTAGAATTACGTTTAGAGTATTAACAATCATTACCTATTTTAGACTTACGGCCACATCACGCTGAAACAACGCTGCCCGTACGATCATTGAATTTAAGCAACGTCGAGCCTTGTCAGCGCTTGGTAATAACATGTGCTGTAAGGGTGGATGATCGGGTAGTGTAATGGATAATCGGCCGGAATTGTTAATTGGTGAGCCAAATTCCAGGTGGGTTCGTTATAATCACTTAATCGAAAATAGCGTCTTGAAAGCTATGTTTCCACCTCTTCTTCTTCCAGTCATGGGTTAGGACTGGTATAACTAAGTCATTAGTATCTCGAAAATAATGTACTAATATCCAAACGAATGTGTTAGTTCTGCGTGTTTATTTAGGGGAAGAAAGAAATAGATCTGGAAGATATGTCGATAGCGCAGAAAAAGAGTTTTAGCGGTTGAAATAAAAATTTGTTATTTCTCAATGCTCAACTTTGAACTGATTTTATTTGTGTTATGGGGCAGACCCCTTTTACACAAGATGGACTCGTCCAAAGTATACTTATACTGACAGAGAGAATACCTGCGGGTTAAGATACGTTGTCAGGGTGAGAGATACGGAGACAGTAAACAGGGTGTTCACAGACAGTTATACCAGAGCCCAGCGAGAGAGATAATTACGTCTTCACTTACAGAGACTTGTACATATATTTTCTACTAACCCGCATTCCTGGACTACTAAACTTCACTTCAAGTTTGTATTCTTACGTTTAATACACTTATTTTTCTATGTCAATTACTGGCGTTGTTTATTTATTTGTGCAGGATTCCATTCCCGGAATCCACAACAGTTTGCAATGCAACGTTTGTTTGCTGTGCACACAGAATGTTAATAGAATAAGCGTCGTAAAGTTGTTAAGCTGATCTTCGTGCAATTGTTACCGCGCGTCGAATATGTGTTTGCGAGAATTTTAAGATATTTGATATTATTGTCGATTTTTTTAGAGAGGCAGCTATCTCGGTGAATTATTAAATCGTGCTTGGAGATTTCTTAGTTTTGTTCCTGTTAACATCTTTGAAGAGTGAAAAAGGTCAATGAGTCGCCATTGAAATTATTTTACCCTTTATGTGTTGAGCCTACGAGAAACAGTGCTGTTTAAAGTTGAGAATGGAGTTGACATTCGTTGGGATTGAATGTTAGATTCTTGTGTGGTCTTGAGGAAAATGAGTTCTGTTTACTTGTGAATTCTGAGTGGTATTTTTGAAGAAAATAAATTGTGTTTTGCTTGATTCAAACTTGTAAGGTGAAAGTCGTATTTCTCGTTTTTGACGAAAAAATTGTTATGTCTGCCCGTTGAGAAAAAGTCAGGCGTAATGGCCTGAGTAATTAGAAGGAGGTCAAGCAAAATGAGTAGTGAGGAAATGCATGTTGGTTGCAGTTGACCGTGCCTTCGTAGTAGTAATTGCAATGGCGATTATGGATTTATTTTTGGATCACACGTGTTTGAGAAGAAAAATATTTTCTGACTTTGATAACATCTTGTTTAGATAGTTCCGTTATGTAGATGTGTTTTTTTGTTTTTGTTTTTTTTTTTTACTTATTTTAAAGATGTCACCTTAAACAACACAGGAGTGATGTGTCACTGGCACGCAAGGGGTTAAGGAGAGTGAAAGTGAGAGAAAAGAGTGGGTGTAGTGGGGACTGAGGAAAGGAAAAATTGATACGGATCAAGGCAACAGAGAAATAAGTGAGAGGATGGGAATTTCAATGTCGTGAATTGCGAAGAAGGAAACTGTTGGAGTAGAAGTGCCGGTTATATTTCACTATTTCAACAGTTGATGAATGGGACCTAGATGCCAATCTAGTAGCACACTTAAATTCACGTAATCGAGGCACCGAGGGGAAAGCAAGCCATAGCAGTAGTCATGAAAATATTTGTAGAAAAGACAAAAGGGAGCAACATCAAATCGGTGAGAAAGTGTCTGAAATTGAGGAATCAATTCAGGACCGATTACATTTCAGATCCGTCTTTGGATAACCTCGAGATGAAGGGCAGGGCCACCAGACCAGATATGGTAACAGTATTCAATGCAAGGCGAATGGTATATTTGTAGATGTGTAAGATGGACGGTGACGAGAAATATCATTTGGCACAACGCAGTAAACCAAATTTCCTTGCAGTAGATGCAGCTATTGATTCAATATATTTGTTCCACTTCAAGTTAGTTGAAAACGTGAGGCAGAGAAGGCGCTTCTACATTGAGACCCTTGTTTGAAACTCGTCATAGTTGATATGTTTATGGTGTCACATGTTCAATATATCAGTCTTGGACAGTGATTCTAAAGGGGTGCGGTGCGCCTCATATGTGCGGTAATAAGTGGGTAGCAGGTGAGGCGGAAAGATTGAAAAACAATAAAAAAAATAATTAGCAACAATTTAAAAAACAATTAATATGCTAAAAATAAATATGATATTCACAGTTTAAAGTATTATTAGGGATTACTTGTAATTGAATGCATGAGCCCCAGAATAAATAGTTATAAATAATTATTGATCGATTTTATCATTGTGTTATTTTTGTATTATAACAATTATTAAGAATATAGGAACAAGTGTCAGCAAATCGGTGAAGTGAATTATCACTAATAATGTTCTGACTTCGAATCTGCGGTAATCTCCCTTTAATCCTCTCTCTGTTTTTTTTTTAAATTTATATTTAAATGTACTTTTTATCGCATAAAAATTGGTGAGGCTTGAGCAAATTTTCTTTCCAAAAATGCGTCCCAGAGAAAAAATGAAGTAATGGTCTAGGGAGACGGTCTTATATGTGTTGGGAACTTCTTGCAACAATTTTCATTCAAAATGGGGAGATCGATGGTTGTGTTAATATGAATCCCAAGTCATTTTGACGGAGAGATTAAGCTTACTGGCCGTGTATAATTATTGATTGCACAAGATTATCCCCTTTCCTAAAAAAAATGAACATCAACTACGTTCAGCATGAATGCAGTCTAAGCCAGAATTTGGTTCTCTGGGTTGCTGAAGCAAGACAATTGTGCCAGTGCATATGGGGATTAACTATCCGTTCTAACGAACAAGTCTTCTCGCTAATGAGGAGCCAGCCATTGCATTACATTAGTTGAACCGTCAAAATAATCATGAAATTGCATTCTAGTTTGAATTTTACAATTTTCGTGTCTTTAATGCGTAATAGGCTCTGAGAATTTAAGCAAATTAAAATCAGTTCCCAAATTAATAATTATGTGTTCTCCATTTTACAAAGAAAAAAAGAAAAAAAAACTATAGCTAATACAAAGTATATCTATGTACGGATACATATTGCACTTTATATACGACAAGGCGATGTACCCGACGTTGCCCGGATATACATGGCTGCAATTGTATAACAGTACCCGCTGTATACCCGCACTCCTGTCTAGAAATTTCTGCCTGCGTCCCCGCTTCCACGCATCATCCGTTGGTATACTAAGCTACTTCTCTTCATTTTCTTACGGCATGTCCGTGGCAAATGTTCTTAATAAAGGAATTCAATCGATAAAACCTTCTTGTGTGGTTGTTGCTCGGGGTTAAATTGTCTGAAAGTTTTAGATATTCAGTAAATTTCCTATGGCCGTAATCAATTTCAAATAATATGGCATTGTTCACAAATCTAATAATGAAAACAAAAAAGGGATGAAATATCAGAGCTTTATTCAAGTGCAAGTGCAAAGGCATGAACGCCCCACTTCCGTCTTCGCACGTTTACTGTAAATCTGGGATTAATAAGAGTTTCGTCGAAAATTTTTACCTTTTAGCGCGTCAATAATCCTTCTCAAATAATTTTTGCGTCAAAGGTTGTTCGAATGCCAATTTAGGATGGAATCATATGAAGAAACTATTGGATAAATGGCAAAAGCCGATTTTGGACCGAGTTTGTCGCAGATTTCGTCCACTTAACTGAAATAATCTAAACCAAACATTCATGCAAGACAATTTGTGTGCAATATGTAATTTATGTTGAAAATCTGGAAAGCATCGAATGACAAATCAGGGAGTTATGGCCGAAAAACGGGATTTTTTAACAGTTTTCCATGGTTTTCCGTTATACTCGGGGAAGCGAGCAGGACGAAAACCACACTTATTTCTTGCTTGACGGGAAAAAAATATTGCGATATGTCTGAAGAAAATCGGATAAAAATGAAGAAGTTATTCAAGTATTTATTTTAAGTAGTGCGAACAACCGGATTTTTTCACAGTTTTTTGCAATTTTTTGTATGAAGTCAATGTCGCAGAAAAGGTACCAAACACTCTACATAAACCTCGTAACATGATCTATGTCATGCATTAAGGGCAATGACCATCAGCTAACCCAGTAAAAATTTTGTTCCCGTGTAAAAACTCGTACCTACCCTCAGTTTTTTCCATTTTTCTGCCAAACCCGGGATGCCTGAAGATTGAACCGTTAGTCTTGACCTAATACAATAAATTTGCAATATGTTTGTACAATTTCATAGAAATCGGTTGGGAGAGAGAGGACGTGCATCAATAGCACACAGACACACACACACAGACACACACAGACATCTGTTCTTTATAGATGTTTATTATATAACCATTAAGTTTATGTCTTTAGATAACTGTTTTAAAGAATTTTCTTTACTGAACGTAATTTATTCAATTCTTTAAAACACTCAAGAGAAGTTTTATAACATTAATAATTATGCAATGAAATTAAGTTTTCTTGTAACCGCATGTATAAAACGCAACGTGAAGACATGCATAGAAATTTATTTACATTTTTTATTATATTATTGTATTTTACTATTCTCAACTTCTCACTCTCCCATTACTTAATCTTTCTTTCTATTTTCTTTCTTTCTTTTATTATTCTTTTACTTTTATTATATCATTTTATTTTACTATCATCTTCCTCTCACTCTCCCATTTCTTTCTTTCTTTCTTTTCTATTTTATTATATTATTTAATTTTACTCTTCACTTCCTCTCATTCACTCATTTCTGTCTTTCTTTCTTTCGTTCTTTCTTTCTTTCTGTTCCTTTCATAATATTTATTTTATCTTACTATTGTCTATCTCTCACTCTACCATTTGTTTGTTTGTTTGTTTGTTTGTTTGTTTCTTTCTTTCTTTCTTTCTTTGTTTCTTTGTTTCTTTGTTCCTTTCTGTTGTGGTAGGATCCACCTAATTTGCATAGCGGAGTACCGACGATATAAATATGGTTGGTACCGGAAGACAGGGAGGCAAAGCAAGAGATCCAACACATTCTCCAGGAACGATCTTCCCAGAAATATACAAAAGACTATATGTAAATATTGTGTACACTTTCTTGTTTCAATACATTTTATTCTAACTACATTTTGTGTTTGCATTATTATTCCATGCATTAGTCAAGTTTCAACACTTTCTTTCTTTCTTTGTTTCTTTCTTTGTTTCTTTGTTTCTTTGTTTCTTTCTTTCTTTCTTTCTTTCTTTCTTTCTTTCTTTCTAATCAAATGGAAAATAATGTCTTTTCCTTATGTTCTCTGACACTACCGTCCTTCCATTTTAAATCTATTTCTCTTATTTCTTTTCGACATTCAATTCCCGATCTAGGTTTGTGCTCTCTTACGTTTCAAAACAAAAATCCCATATTAATAGCACCTCCAATAACCCATCCATTTAAATGCTAAACCACATTCATCTGATATATCTCTTCGATTCATAAGAATGTCTGAGAAACCGTAAAAGTTTCGATGTGCCCTAATGGATCCTATAAATCCTCACCTGAATCGAACTCCCTGTGTTTTTATTTCTGTTTTCACACTTTCAATCTTATTATATACTTCCTTCTTCAACTCAAAACATTTCACCTGCCGATATTAGTTTCTCAACATTTTTATCATTGACATCAAAGCTTGTGTGGAACATATGAAGTCATAGTAATCTTTATCGCTGTTTCAATTCAACAAAGAACAGTAATTCTTTAAAGACAAAAGTCAATCTGCAAACGTGATAAGATTTCTCGGTGCTAAACGCCTTTGATTGCATGTGTGTGTGTGTGTGTTTCTTTGTTTTTTTTTTTGTTTATGCAGGCTTATTTATATATGTGTGCCTATCAGAGTGCATTCGTCCAGCTGATGAGACGTGCATATCAACGGTGTTTTGGATCTAAGAGACTCAAAAGGTTTGAATCAACAGACGGAAATAGTCGAGAAAAAATACATATTTCTTGGCTCTCTTATATAGTTTTATCGTTGCTTTCTTTTTCTATTCCTTTCTCGCATTTATTCTTGCTTGGTGTGTATTTATCATCAGTATTTTCATCTTTTTTTTCTCCTTTATTTCTCATTTTCTTTCTTTTCCCTTTTTTCTGTTTTTGATTTGCTTTAATTGTCTATATAATTTCGTGTTCATTTTTAGTTTAGTCTTAGTTTCGTCTTGCTTTCTTTTTGTTGCCTTTTGTCGAATGTTTAAACCTTACCTTTTTATATTTTATTCAAATTCTTCTTTCCTTTCAAATGTTCTATGTCTTTGATTTTCCATTCTATTTCATTTTCTTAAATGTCTTTCTTTTAACTTTTAACTATTTCCATTTTCTTTTTTGTTCCATTTCATTTCAATATTTATTTTATCTGTTAACTACATTTTTTTTATTATATTTCATTCCTTATTTCTTTTCTTTCTTTCTTTCTTTCTTTATTTTATCCATTAAGCGCATCTCTCTTCTCTTATCTTTCATTCATTTACTTTTCTTCCTTTCTTTCTTTTTTATCATTTCACCACATCTCTTTTCTATTATATTTCATTCCCTATTTTATACTTTCATTCTTTCTTTCCTTTATCTATTAAGCACATCTCTTTTCTATTATGTTTCGTTCCCCATTTCTTTCTTTCATTCTTCGTTTCTTTCTTCCTTTCTTTTTTGTCTATTAAGCGTAAATTTTTCTATTATATATCATTCCTATTTCATTCTTCCTTCCTTTCTTTTTTATCTATTAAGCGCATCTCTATTCTATTATATTTCATTCCCTATTTCTTTCGTTCTTTCATTCTTCCTCTCTGTCATTCATCCTTTCGTCCTTTCTTTCCTTCTTCCTTTCTTTCATTCTTCCTTTCTTTTTTCTTTCTCTTATCTACTAAGCGCATATCCTTTCTATTATATTTCATTCCAAATTTATTTATTTCATTCTTTCTTTCTTTCAGTTTTTCTTTAAGTCTTTCTTTCTGTCTTTCTTTCGTTCGTTCTTTTATCTATTTAGCGCATCTCTTTTCTTTTATATTTCATTCCTATAGCTTTCATTCTTGCTTTCTTTCATTCTTCGTTTCGTCCTTTCTTTCACTCCTTCTTTCATTCTTCCTTTCTTTCTTTCTTTCATTATCTATTAAGCGCATCTCTTTTCTATTATGTTTCATTCCTTATTTATTTATTTCATTCTTCCTTTCTTTTTTCTTTCTTTCTTTTATCTACTAAGCGCATATCGTTTCTCTTATATTTAATTCCAATTTCTTTTTTTCATTCTTTCTTTCTTTCTTTCTGTCTTTCTTTCTTTCTTTTCTTTCTTTCTGTCTTTCTTTCTGTCTTTCTTTCTTTCGTTCTTTTATCTATTAAGCGCATCTCTTTTCTATTATATTTCATTACCTATTTCTTTCATTCTTTCTTTTATTTGTTAACCACATCTCTTTTCTATTATATATAATTCCTTATTACCTTATTTATTTATTTATTTATTATAGCTCCGCTTTTTTATTTCATTTTGTTTTATTGCTATCCAGTCTTTTCATCAGTTCTTTCAATTTCTTCTATTCCCTTTTCCATTATAGTTTTCATGAAAAATACCAATCTATTTTTGTCTTACGTTAACAGCACTTGAGAAAAGAAAGAAAGATATAAGTTTTAGTTGATTTGTTTTCCTTTTAAAATGGTCGGCATCTCCCGAACACACCATTTTATGTTTCATTGATTAGTGCTTATTTTTTTTCTAAAGAGTTCCCTTTGTTATTTTAGGTCGATTATTTATTTGGATAGCGGTATATTTTCTGTTTGTGCGAGTAAATTTACTTACCTTACGTATGTTTATTTATCTTTTACTTACGCCACAATTGTTACTCACAACAACGTCTGGCCACCTGCAATTCAGAAAACTTCTTTTGCAGATCCTTGCCAGTGTACTAATTTCGATCGTCTGTACAATCCACCACAGCTAAAGATTTTAAAAAAATATACATAGGCCACTATATATAGGAACACTATATTCTCAAAGAGTGGAGAGTTCAATGCTTACTCTCCGAAACACTCCTTCGATATAATCTGGATATAGTTATCTGCAGTTAACAAAATCGTTGCCTTGAATTTGATATTCAGTGGAGGAATATACTTGCTGACGATATGGAAAATTTTCTTCTTTTATGCGTTCTTTTTCTTCAGGATTTGAGAAGTCATGGCTCTCTAGAACCACCTATATCTGTAGCTTTGTGTAGAAGTGATGCTCATACACGTTTTGGAGAGACAGGACACATAGAATAAAGACGTTGGAATGATTATCGTCTTACTATCTCTTCTAATTACTATTCTGTCATCAAAAAAAAAATTGTTAATTATGTTACTCGCCCTTTTCAGTTGATTGTCTTCCTTTGAATACATCACGTGAGTTTTATATTTTCAAATTCACGTTTCCTTATGCGTCACACAAACTTCAGCTCCCTCGTACTAATTCAAAGTAATCATTTTTTTTCTACTTTTGAAAATGTCCTCCTTATTCACATATTGCATATATGGTATTTCCAGAATCCCCCCTGTAAAATCCCATATCTTTTCTGTTATGTATTTATTATGTATTATGGAAATATTAATATAACATAGCAGTTCAGCACTCTTTTCTTTATAATCTTGAAATTTTTGCGTTTCTTAATACTGTGTTTAGATTTTGAAAGGCATCTTTTATTATCCTAATGTGACTTTCGATTTCTTAGTCGCACTTTCTGTCACCTGTTTCATATTTTTCAGATAGTTAAATTGATATACCTTCTGGATTCTGAAGTCTTCAATAGGAAAGCTTGCACCTTACACTGTCCATCCTGCAAAATACCATGCAAACTTGTTATAAGGGAATAATATGCTGGAATATCGCTTTATTTAGCCATGTGGTTCGATAATTTATTTCCTGATAGGCATCCAAGAGATTATCTTAATTTTAACTATGAATAAGTAAATAAAATTACTTTTCAATGTGAGTTATAAGCGCGCGTACACACACACACACACACACACACACACATATATATATATATATATATATATATATCCACGGGAAAGTGGAAAAAAATTATGCCCAGAAGCATTCATTCTCTAAGCCTAAACTTCAACACCAAACGACTCTTTCTAAAACATTTAGGAAATCAAAAGACAAATTTAAACCCACAAATAGTTTGGAATATTATAGGCTCTGCACAAACTTCCAACAGCATTACAGGTAGGTGTAATTTATGGTTAGAAGAAAAAAATTAAATAAATAAAAAATACAATAAAGAAAGTCAACTATTGGATCAGAGGAACGAATTAGTGTTGAAATGTCGACATAAAAATGAATTTAAATGTCTATAATATAATTTTGCCTTAATTAACTACCCTAATTCACACCCGACTCCCATTCCCATTAAATGATCAAATGTCGATATAAAAACAAATTCAAATTTGCCTTGAGTCCGGCCCCCACTCCCATATCCTCTAAAACCTTTTTATGATATATTAATTATAATTTCCTCTACATAAAATATTTCCTAATTCTCTTTCCGTTAATCACTTGTATCCTCGTTACCTTATATATATAATTATTTTTAAAATTATTTTTAAAACCATTTTTAATTTTAAATTTAAATTTGTTCTTTCCTATTTTATGATGTCTCCAATTTTCCTTCATAGAGTTAATATTCTCTGACTTATTTTGTATACCTTCTCCCCTTTAAGATAGTTTTGTGATGTCAACTAACACTCCTTGCCACTTTTGTGATGTCAACGTATACTCGGTGTCACTTTCGTAATGCTTGCTCTAGTTGAGACTTTGTATTCGCAGATACAACTATAGTAACGCTGTTGAACAATACTAGTGTGAGACGCCTTCGTATAACATTCGCACTAATAGCATTTTCTCGGTAATACTTGCTCGGAATCTAACTCGGAATAGAGAAATAGTATAGTTTAATAGAATGGAGAAACGCGGTCCGTATAGTAATAAAGGATAGAGTAGAAATAGTAATCCGAATAGTAATAGAGGATAGAATAGAAATAGCGATCGTTAGCCGTCAGCTACTTCCTACATATATGCGTTTCCTTTATGGCCAAGTGGTGTACTTAATTCCATATTGGGATCGCCTGTTTTCTCTCACTGGCGATCTATGTTCGAACTCAAGCGTCGGCAGCGACACTTTATTCCTATTGTCTGGTAATCATCGTCTGACTTAAAAAGCGTGAACAGCATATTGGGCATCTTCGGCAAGTTAAATTTTAGGTTGAACATTTAGCTTCTAATATCGCTTCCTTACAGTTATCTCCTACTTCCTTTAGCTCGACGAATGTGAACTTCATTTCATCGGCTGCCGAAATAGATTATTCCTTACATGAGGTAAAAAGATTTATTCATATATATATATATATATATATATATATATATATATATATATATATATATATATATATATATATATAATGAAGGTCAATCGTAGTTGGTGAAATCCAAATGTGACAAAACTGGGAAAATAAACTTCATAGCCTACTAACTGTAAGATGCATGAAGAATAAAAAATATAATCGATCGGAAAAGAAAGAAAATTGAGTCCGTCCTTAATATGATGATAAACTACATCCGCGTCCTGGCTAAGACGATAAACTACGTCCAACTGCAAGGCCTCTGATCAGGAGGTTTGGGTGGGGGCGTGGAACAATCTTTAAATTGCTGGAGTTTCCAGGTCCACCCTGATCCGTGGTGGTAGAACCTGTTAGGATCAAAACTATAGCCAAATAGTTAACCCTCAATCTGGAGTCAAAAAACTCTGAAAATGTAAAAAGACGTTAAATACCAGAAATACTCCGTAAAAATTATTATGCGCAATAAAAGTTTGAAGAAAAATTATAATCAGCTATACACTTTTGAAGGGAAAAATATTACCAGCAATAAAAATTGTTGGCATTAAATAACCTTTTGTGGTTGATCTGCTGTAAAACAAACCAAAATTCTGCCCTTTTATCCTAACAGAGTGACGTGAGCCCATTGGAAAAAGTATGAACGTATTAATATTAAAGAGCACACAGAATCAGACAAGCATAATTATTCCATTCTGATCTGAGGATACTATTAATATTTAATGACGGCGAAAGGCATAATCAAGTCAATATAACATGTTTAGAATGTGTCATATATATATATATATATATATATATATATATATAATTATAGGTAACTATACTCGTGTCGAAAAACCTTCGAATTCTTGATTTAACAATAGCCAAATCAATCACGAAGGGAAAAAAAGGTTTAAAAAAAAGAAAGAGCCAGGAACATGAAAGCCTGTCGAAAATAATCGCACAGATACAGGTTCAAGGCCCAAGGAAAAAAACCCGATATGAATAAATAACTAACTAAAGAGCTCGATACAAAACGTAGAGCAAACCTAGTCAAACCTAATGAGCCAGACAAACCTACCAAGGTTTCACTTAGGCAGATCGTCAGGGCCAGCTGACCCTGACGATCTGCCTAAGTGAAACCTTGGTAGGTTTGTCTGGCTCATTAGGTTTGACTATACACACATACATACATACATATATATATATATATATATATATATATATATATATATATATATATATATATATATATATATATATATATATATATATATATATATATATCACACACGCACACGCATATATATTATAATTATAACATAACATGTTATAACATCACTAACAATATATTATATATTACTTCTGTGTGTTATCAAGTGATGGTGTTGATTACAAATCAAAGCGTTAACAGTTCAAGAACCAACAAGTGATGTTTATAGATATATGTAAATATAGATGGTTATATATATATATATGTGTGTGTGTGTGTGTGTGTGTGTATATATATAGGATTAGATGTATAGATGCTTTTATACACACACACACATATATATATAGGATTAGATGTAGAGATGCTTTTATATATATATATATATATATATATATATATATATATATATATACCGAAATGTAAAAGAATTAAAATAATATAAATTCAACGTTCATAACATTAATTTAAAAAAAAGGGCTCAATACAAGAGTAGAGCAATAAATATTTATTATAAACTGTTATATTGGAACAAAACTGTTCTATGTATCACCTTATCATATATAGGATTAGTACAAATAATATTTTTCAATAAATTATTTATTATAAACTGTTACATTGGAACATACAAGTTCCAATATAACACTTTAGATAGATAGATAGATGGATGGATGATTGGAACAAATAACATTTTTCACTTACCTAATTAGTGTTTTTCACTTACCTAATTAGTGTTATATTTAGCACCAAGGTTCTGGAGTTTCATAGACGAACTTTATGTAATCGTTCGTTCTATTCGTCAGGAAGTTCCAGCAATTATATATGCCCTTTCTTCGGCAATGAGTCAGCTATCAAACTCTACAAAATGAGGAAATTCTGTGTTTTTGCGCAGTACCCGTTGTGTACGCATGGTCTAGACTCCCGAGAACATCGCAAAAAATTCAAAAACTAAAATAAAATAAACGCTGAAATATCTCGCATGACAGGCAGTGGCATTCGTTTCGATAAAGAGAAATAGGCGAAATCTTTTCCGAAAGAAATATTCAATAAAAAGATGTTTTTATTATAAGACGTATTTAACATTTAAAAATCCTTCTATGCTATTTTCTTCCAACATTCCGATGTAATCATTCTAATTCTTTTCCTATTTGCTTTAAATCTTTTTTTTATCATTTTTCATATGCTAACCTTCATTTCTTCTCTTTAAGATTTTTTTCGCCGTGTCTCTGTGAATAAATTCTCTGATAATGGAACAGCCATTTGTAAATGTCGGCTCTCTCTAATGGCAGTTTTTCACAACTAAATCGCCTAAATTTCTGTCTGAATTTCTGGGATGAGGAGTTATTTACACTATATGCATTCGGACTATTACCCTCAACTTTGTTGCTCTTATCAAAACGTTTCGGCTTTTGTACTGTCCGACATTCTTCAGTATACAAGTGGAATGAACAAATTGTTTGGTCTTAAATTATGAGAACGACACTAAATAGATAACCGAAGGAAATTTTCCGGTTATAAAAACTTTTGAAAACAGTTCGAATAAGTATGATAAATATAATTTAGTACTGGGGGAAGACGTAGTTTTTTTAAAAATTAATATGACATATCTGCAGTATTAATTATAAAAATATCTTCTAAAAACCCAGTATTATTTATATGTTGATAAAAAAAATTACTTAAAGCTTTACAAAAATACACAACTTTTATCATAGGTTTTTACTTATAACCCATGAACATGATTCCAACATGACACAATAAGTTGCTTTCCTTGAGGTTGGCATGAGTCGCGCTGATGGAAAGCAGAAATGCTCATTTAAGAACACTAAAATATAGCCGTTTTATTTTAGACACGTTACAATTGACACGCCATTTCTTGCCTAAGTTAACAACAGACTGAAAGTACCGTAATCTCTCGAAAATTGCGCATTTCTTTTACTGTAAATTACAAGAGATAGTAGGGGTGCGTATTATAAATGGGTTTAAACAAAAATATATTTTTCTTTATTGATTTATAATAATAAATTAGTACTTGTTCTAATATAAGAAATATATTATCCCAATTTTCATTTTAAATGCAACAATAATAATTTGCAGAACTGTAATTTATCTCACAGACTCCTGAGAGAATACTTTCTCGATCGCTGCGATCTTAACCGCTTGAAATGAAAAATCAAACACTATATTTCCTAATAACATGCAGAGTCTAATAACATGCCCTGTTTTCTAAGTAAAAAGTGCAAATTATGAAGATAATGTCATCATTGAGTAACCCTGTTTTATACACTAGAAATATTTTGCAAGACGCTAACGCGTGTTAAAATCTTCATAGAATTTAGTATTGTTGAAGTTATCGATAACACATGTTGTCGAGATTTACAAACTCTACGATTCGTTCAATTTCTCAAACCAATCGATGAACTTTTGAATGAGCTGATTTGTTTGGAAAATATTTTTGACATAAACCCTACATCCCGGTTTAATAATTTCTTTGATTTTATAGGACTCCATGGAGAATAATACTTTTTATAAATTTTCTTTTCTTTTGTTTTCTTTTTAACAGCAATAAATAAATTTTTAGTATTTCTTACTCTTGAGCATGCAACGTACAACTGTCCATGCGTAAATATTTCTTTCAGGAGCCAAATTCAAAATTTTTGAATCGTTTGGACGTGATTTATCTATATTTCTGGCAAACGCAACGTGAATTGAAAACAGGATTCGTATTTTATTTTAAAATGGTGTTTGCAAATTTACGAAAACACTTAAAAGGTAGTGAAAATCAAGCTGTTTTCGCTTGAAATCAAACGATTTCGTCCAGGTTAGGCAGCTTACGAAAAGTTATGTTAAAAAAAATTAATACTGTATTTGTACCATCTTAAATGATCGCACTTGGTTTCGGTCGGTCAGTGTATAGATATTTTAGAGGGAAGTCGCCGAATTTTATATATAGATAGATTTCAAAATTATAAGAGAAATCGACTTCAGTGGTCGCCGTCAACAGCATAATATGATCCTTGGTCGATAATCTCTATTTCAGAAGGGGTTTAGTGCTTTTATTAAAAGCCAATAATATAAGCACTCTAAATTTATATTGCGATGAAATATGCATAACGTAATATTTGTCAAAGATCCTTGCACGGCAACTGAAAAAGGCGCTGTTCGATATATCTAAAAAGCTAGATGGTTTCACTACATTCTTTTGAACCGATTTCCTTCTGTTTCTTTTATTTACCGTATCCCTTTAGCACGTGGACGATCATGGCTCTCCACAACGTCTTGTTATCTGTAGCTCTTAGAAACTTTTGCTTGTTTCCTATACTTCCACTCCATATACACAATATCGTTTTCTATGTTCCTCGCGGTTTCACCCTGTCTCTCGTGACTTCACTATCTCCTGTGAGCTTCATGTACACAACGTGCCATATTTATTCCCAAAACTACTTTGAGATACGAACGTATCGACATACGAGTTTTTTTTTTTTTTTTAGATATGATCCGGAGTGGGGACGACTTTTTTGCCTTGAGATACGAGCTGAATTTTGACATCCGAGCGAGTTTCAGTTAAGCATTCTCAGTACACGTGTTATCGTCTAATCTGTAAGGATCTCTGGTGTGTTGTGTTGTGTGTTTTTTGTCGTTATTTTGCAAAATTCATTTACTGAGACTATGGGTCCGAAGAAAGTAAGTATAAAAAGCAGTGGTGAATTTTAGTGGACTTGAGCGGATTGGAAATATTCCCATTAATTTCAATAAGGAAAATTGATTTGAGATACGCGTCTTGTGAGTTATGTAATCGGTCTTGGAACGAATATAACTCCTATCTCAAGGAATTAATGTACAGCGGTGTTCGATAAAAGTGACTCACCTGAATTTTACTAAAAATATTTTTTGTCTATTGTTTTTGGGGTTAAAATAATTTTTAATCTTACTAATATAAAGAACCCTTCCCGACCACCTAGGAAAAAAGTTTATTCACCCTAGGGTATTCTATTGATAATTATAAATTTGGATATAAATGAGATTCATGAAAAAAATCTCTGTGCAAAAAAAAAGTGACTCAGATATCGCATTCTAATGATTAAACTGGTATTACATAGTAATATAAGAAACATGTCTTTCTTTCTAAAAGAACATTTTGGCATGCCGGCCTTCTTCGAAAGCTACATGGTTATGGTATTTCAGGTCGATTGTTTGACTTAATACAATCATTCCTGCCAAAACATTTATTGAAGGTTGTCCTCAACGGATTCCCCAAGGCTCCATTCTAGGCCCTACTCTGTTCCTTATCTTCATCAACGATCTTCCTGGCGTCAGAGATTCCTAAGTAGGCATCTACACGGACGACACTTCAATTTACTTCTGCCTGAAAAACAAATCTAATGTCGTTGACAAAACTAACCTGGCCGTTCGTCTCGAAAAGGACATCTAATCGGTGGTGAACTGGGGCAGGAATTGGCTGGTTAACTTTAATGCCTAAAAACAAAACTGCTCTCTATTACTCATCACAGAGAACCATCCTTGCCCCCATTAGAATGTCTGACGCTCAAATTCCTCTTTGCGACTACTCGGTCTTACCTTGACTGTTGACCTGAGATGGAACAAATACATTGAGTCAATAGCGTCATCCAACGCAAGGAAAGTCGACTCCCTGTGCCGCGCCCGGAAATTTTTCTCGCCGGAGTCTATCCTTCAAATCTACAAATCAACCATTCGCTCTTGCATGCATTATTGCTGCCATATATGGTCTGGTGCCCTTTCTGTTTGTCTCAAGGTTCTTGATAAGATCTAGAGACAGATATGCAATGTAATTGGCCTTGATCTGGCATCTCGTCTGCAGTCGCTCTCTCACAGACTTGCCGTTGCCTCCCTCTGTCTTTTTTTACAAATACTTTCAAGGTAACTCCTCCGATGAGCTGCTTTCGCTGGTTCCCAGACTTCATGACTTTAAGCGTTCTACTAAACTGGCATCTCGCTCACACCCGTTCACTGTCGAAACTGTTAAATGTATCCGTCTCTGCTACGTCAATAGCTTCATATCTCGCACCTCTCCCTTGTAGAACTCCCTCCCCATTACCTGTTTTCCTGATAGCTATAATCTCCAACTATTCAAATGTAATGTCAATCGACGTCTCCAGATGCCCTGATCTATCCCCTAACTTTCTCGCCATCCTTTCTCTATCACTCCTATTTGGACTCACTCCAATTCTCTGTAACACCATGCGTGCTAGTGGCTTCACACCTTGCTTGGGGTGAAACGCTTGAAACACACACACACACACACACACACACACACACACACACACACACACATATATATATATATATATATATATATATATATATGTGTGTGTGTGTGTGTGTGTGTGCGTGTGTATATATGCTTGTCTGTTTGTATATATATATATATATATATATATATATATATATATATATATATATATATATATATATATATATATATACATGGGTGCGTACGCGAGTGTTTAGAACCCGTGTTCGAATCTCATCACGATTTATTTGTCAGGAAGTAGACTTCCTGATGTTATCGTTCTGGAGGAGGCGAATCCAGCGTACGGCGTCACTTGGAAAGTGCCTGAAAACCATACCCGTGTTGACACAAGACTTGTGAGTAAAAATGGGTAGACGGAATTCTGGGAGCTGTCGATAGCTGTGCTAGCACGAAGTCACAATTCATCGTGAAGGACCGTTTGATTGTGCTCGTCTTGTTCAGGTCCGACGATTGCGTCTAGCATCAAACGGCCTGTCGCCTCTGAGTGTTGAATTCAATGCTCAATTTTATATTTACACACGCTCTCTTTTATTGAACATTTATCCCATAAATATAGCGCACCTTAAAACTATATTTCATAATATATATATATATATATATATATATATATATATATATATATATATATATATATATATATATATAGTGTTTATATTGTACGGATAAGCTCTCTTTTTCTGATATATATATATATATATATATATATATATATATATATATATATATATATATATATATATATCTTCACTGAGAATATTTCGTTCGCTGTTGTTATATTGACAATAACTTCGACCCATACAGTGAGCTTTTAAATAAATCTGAAACTTTAAAATAAATCTGAAACAGAAATTAATCGAGTGAACAAAAAGGTGAAGTTGTGTTATTCTTCAAACTAGTGTGTCTAGCTGTCTTAGGTTTCATAAGGTTTCATAATTACATATTTTGTTGCCATTTTTCTTTAGACTATTTGACGTTGAAGAATAACCATAAATCGATACTGACATTCTAGCTTCAGTGTGCAAACTGAATTCGAATGCACAAATACTGTTTGAAAAATTTAACTGAATACAATCAATGGTGCAGCAACATTTTGTTTTTCAAACGCGATTATTAGTTATACGCTGAATTATATTGGTTTTCTTTTATACGATATTTTACTTGTTTGCATGCATGGTGTAGTGAAAACAGAAAGCCCGAAAAACTTGAAGATAAGCTTTATTCAACGTTATCAATAAATGTGGAAAAAAAATCAACTGCTTATATCTACAGTCGACTGTTCCATTCTCAACAGGGTTGTAAGAGAGGTCTGAATTACTTCTGAATACTACACATGGTCACTACGATATTTCGACATATACGCGTCTTCGCAGTGAATGAAAAATTTTGCCGGTGTTTCAGCAATTCCGTCCTTCGACACAGGATTACTTTGCTGACTACTTTGCTGACTACTTCGTCGTCGGCTTTATCTCGTACCCAAGAATTTAATTTCTTCTTTTCTCATCGCTTCCTTCGTTGTGATGGGGTTGATGACTAAATAGACCAATTCTTGCATGGAAGAGCGGATGACATTGGCTGAATGCTAAAATTGGTGAAGGACGAGGTCGATTTTGTCGAACCTCTCTCTCTCTCGTCATTTGACTTCTTCATTTTCTTTTCTGGTGGCGTCGAAATGTTTGATTCCGATGGTGCTGGCACGTTGACAGTTGGTACGTTCATGTGCTTGTGATTCAAACGATTTAATCTCAAGTCCAGTGGCTTTCATTTTTGTTGTGTATAGTATATAATATGTAAAATACTAATAATTTTTTGAGTACAAAAATCGCAAGAAGTTTAATATAAATTTAATTTCGTATTTTTGTTCTGTTCAACATTATTTTCACGAAAATATTCCTAATCGTAAAATAAAAATCATCGTTGTGTTTGTTTTTGTTTTTTTATCTTCATAGCTTAATTACTAATTCTTGCATCATCTGTCGACGGTTATTTCATAATTTTCATCGAAAAATATTCTGTGAAGATGGAAAGTTAAAAATAGAGAAAAAAACAAATAAAAAAACTAGGTGTATCTGCAGGAAAATACGGGCATTAAATTACTTTATAGTGGGTGGGGGCGAGAAAAAAATTCTATCATTTCTCCAGCAGAAAAAATGTAAATGTGTCAGCGTCATCATGAATTAAAGAAAAAAAGGTAAAATATTATTAAGAATTAAATAACATAAGATTGAAGAAATAAATTAATAAAGATTAAGGGGAGAGAAATGAATGAAGAATAAATGAATAATGAATAAAAAAGAAGCAAAGAATAAAGAAATAAAGAATAAAGACAGAATGAATGAATTAACGAAGAATGAATGGATGAAAAAATAATGAAGGAGTAGATGAAGAAGGAATAAATAAATAAATAAATAAATAAATATAAAAGTAATGAATGAATAACAAAATACATAATAAATAATATATAGATAATGATTGAATAAACAAAAATATTAAATAAAGATTAAAGAAAGAAAAAATAATGATTAAATAAATAAAGAAAGAAATATAAATAATGATTAGATGAAAATTAATAGCAGCGAAAGAAACTAATTTAACTAATTAATAAAAAATAAACAAAAAGTAAAGCGACGAAAGAAAGAAAGAAAGAAAGAAAGAAAGAAAGAAAAAGAAAGAACAAATAAAGTTTAAGACAAGAGAAAGAAAGGAATATTAAATAAAAAGTAAATAAATACCAAGGGGGAAGAAATAAATAAAGAGGGTCTTCAATGAGGCATGGGTGAATATAGAATGAAACGCAATGAAATTCAGACACAAAAATACAGTAAAATAAAGTAACAGAAAAATAAATTTGTATTTGTCTTCTCAAGTAGCGTTCGTGTATACAAATCTTGTGTTTGGTTATAATAATTTTAGTTGGTATATACCGGATTTATACCAACCGTCTTTGAGCAACTAAAATTCAGATACACAAACAAACAAGAATTAAACACTTGAAAAGACGAATACACGTGACGTCTACTTTACCAGTGAAAAACAAACACAGAACAAAAAATAATCGACATTTCTTTCCCTCTCCCCACTTCATTTTCTGATGAAGCTTAATTAAAATAGAAACTTCTTCAATTAATAAACGTTTCCTATCTGTTCTTTTTCCTATCATAGATAGATAGATAGATAGATAGAAAGAAAAAAGAAAGAAATATATAGATAGATAGAAAGAAAGAAGAAAGAAATATATAGATAGATAGAAAGAATGAAAGAAAAAAGAAAGAAATATATAGATAGATAGAAAGAAAAAAGAAAGAAATATATACATAGATAGATAGAAAGAAAGAAAAAAGAAATATATAGATAGATAGAAAGAAAGAAAGAAAAAGGAAAGAAATATATACATAGATAGATAGAAAGAAAGAAAGAAAAAAGAAAGAAATATATAGATAGATAGAAAGAAAGAAAGAGAAAAGAAAGAAATAGATAGAAAGAAAGAAAGAAAAAAAGAAAGAAATATATAGATAGATAGAAAGAAAGAAAGAAAGAAAAAAGAAAGAAATATATAGATAGATAGAAAGAAAGAAAGAGAAAAGAAAGAAATAGAAAGAAAGAAAGAAAAAAGAAAGAAATATATAGATAGATAGAAAGAAAGAAAGAAAGAAAAAAGAAAGAAATATATAGATAGATAGAAAGAAAGAAAGAGAAAAGAAAGAAATAGATAGAAAGAAAGAAAGAAAAAAGAAAGAAATAGATAGAAAGAAAGAAAGAAAGAAAAAAGAAAGAAATATATAGATAGATAGAAAGAAAGAAAGAATTATATAGATGGATAGAAAGAAAGAAAGAAAAAAGAAAGAAATATATAGATAGAAAGAAAGAAAGAAAAAAGAAAGAAATATATAGATAGATAGAAAGAAAGAGAAAAGAAAGAAATAGATAGAAAGAAAGAAAGAAAAAAGAAAGAAATATATAGATAGATAGAAAGAAAGAAAGAAAAAAGAAAGAAATATATACATAGATAAATAGAAAGAAAGAAAGAGAAAAGAAAGAAATAGATAGATAGATAGAAAGAAAGAAAAAAGAAAGAAATATATAGATAGATAGATAGAAAGAAAGAAAAAAAGAAAGAAATAGATAGATAGATAGAAAGAATGAAAGAAAGAAAGAAAAAAGAAAGAAATAGATAGATAGATAGAAAGAAAGAAAAAGAAAGAAATATATAGATAGATAGAAAGAAAGAAAGAAATAGATAGATAGATAGAAAGAAAGAAAGAAAGAATGAAATAGATAGATAGATAGATAGAAAGAAAGAAAGAAAAAAGAAAAAATATATAGATAGATAGATAGAAAGAAAGAAAGAAAAAAGAAATAGATAGATAGATAGAAAGAAAGAAAGAAAAAAGAATGAAATATATAGATAGATAGATAGATAGATAAAACCATAATATAAAATTAATAATAATAATTTAAGAATAATTTAAAGAAAGAGAAAAGAAAGAAAGAAAGAAAGAAAGAAAGAAACTGAATATTAGAGAGTGATCATGTTGAAGGCCAAAAACTGAAATTGAGGGCAAATGAAATTTTAAAAAAACGGGTGGAAATATAATTTGAACTAAAGAGAAAGAAAAAATAGAGCGAAATTAAGAGGGAAGCAAGAGATATTGCGAAGCAGAATTATTTGCACTGGAGTGAAAAAAAAATATTTCGAACAGAAAAGGATGAATTCAAAATGAAATTTATCAAAGCC
>OZ038506.1:49939125-49994125 GCA_964036315.1 Acanthosepion esculentum | reverse complement strand
TGCTTTGCTTCCTGTAAAAACAAGTTCTAATATCTTGAAGATTCTGAAACAGAAACATTCTAAATTCAAATATATGATCTACTTGAAACACAATAGAATAAACTAAAACATTCTTTGCCTTGCTTTGCTTCCTGTAAAAACAAGTTCTAATTTCCCTGACATTCTGAAACAGAAACATTCTAAATTCGAACATACGATCTACTTGAAACACAATAGAATAAACTAAAACATTCTTTGCCTTGCTTTGCTTCCTGTAAAAACAAGTTCTAATTTCCTGAACATTCTGAAACAGAAACATTCTAAATTCAAACATATGATCTACTTGAAACACAATAGAATAAACAAAATTATTCTTTGCCTTACTTTGCTTCCTGTAAAAACAAGTTCTAATATCCTGAACATTCTGAAACAGAAACATTCTAAATTCAAACATACGATCTACTTGAAACAGAATAGAATAAACTAAAACATTCTTTGCCTTGCTTTGCTTCCTGTAAAAACAAGTTCTAATATCCTGAACATTCTGAAAGAGAAACATTCTAAATTCAAAGATACGATCTACTTGAAACACAATAGAATAAACTAAAACATTCTTTGCCTTGCTTTGCTTCCTGTAAAAACAAGTTCTAATATCCTGAACATTCTGAAACAGAAACATTCTAAATTCAAACATATGATCTACTTGAAACACAATAGAATAAACTAAAACATTATTTGCCTTGCTTTGCTTCCTGTAAAAACAAGTTCTAATATCCTGAACATTCTGAAACAGAAACATTCTAAATTCAAATATATGATCTACTTGAAACACAATAGAATAAACTAAAACATTCTTTGTCTTGCTTTGCTTCCTGTAAAAACAAGTTCTAATATCCTGAACATTCTGAAACAGAAATATTCTAAATTCAAACGTATGATCTACTTGAAACACAATAGAATAAACTAAAACATTCTTTGCCTTGCTTTGCTTCCTGTAAAAACAAGTTCTAATATCCTGAACATTCTCAAACAGAAACATTCTAAATTCAAACATACGATCTACTTGAAACACAATAGAATAAACTAAAACATTCTTTGCCTTGCTTTGCTTCCTGTAAAAACATGTTCTAATATCCTGAACATTCTGAAACAGAAACATTCTAAATTCAAACATATGATCTACTTGACACACTATAGAATAAACTAAAACATTTTTTGCCTTGCTTTGCTTCCTGTAAAAACAAATTCTAATATCCTGAACATTCTGAAACAGAAACATTCTAAATTCAAACATATGATCTACTTGAAACACAATAGAATAAACTAAAACATACTTTGCCTTGCTTTGCTTCCTGTAAAAACAAGTTCTAACATCTTGAACATTCTGAAACAGAAACATTCTAAATTCAAACATACGATCTACTTGAAACACAATAGAATAAACTAAAACATTCTTTGCCTTGCTTTGCTTCATGTAAAAACAAGTTCTAATATCCTGAACATTCTGAAAAAGAAACATTCTAAATTCAAACATACGATCTACTCGAAACACAATAGAATAAACTAAAACATTCTTTGCCTTGCTTTGCTTCCTGTAAAAACAAGTTCTAATATCCTGAACATTCTGAAACAGAAACATTCGAAATTCAAACATATGATCTACTTGAAACACAATAGAATAAACTAAAACATTCTTTGCCTTGCTTTGCTTCCTGTAAAAACCAGTTCTAATATCCTGAACATTCTGAAACAGAAACATTCTAAATTCAAACATATGATCTACTTGAAACACAATAGAATAAACTAAAACATTCTTTGCCTTGCTTTGCTTCCTGTAAAAACAAGTTCTAATATCCTGAACATTCTTAAACAGAAACATTCTAAATTCAAACATATGATCTACTTGAAACACAATAGAATAAACTAAAACATTCTTTGCCTTGCTTTGCTTCCTGTAAAAACAAGTTCTAATATCCTGAACATTCTGAAACATAAACCTTCTAAATTCAAACATATGATCTACTTGAAACACAATAGAATAAACTAAAACTTTCTTTGCCTTGCTTTGCTTCCTGTAAAAACAAGTTCTAATATCCTGAACATTCTGAAACAGAAACATTCTAAATTCAATCATACGATCTACTTGAAACACAATAGAATAAACTAAAACATTATTTGCCTTGCTTTGCTTCCTGTAAAAACAAGTTCTAATTTCCTGAACATTCTGAAACAGAAACATTCTAAATTCAAACATACGATCTACTTGAAACACAATAGAATAAACTAAAACATTCTTTGCCTTGCTTTGCTTCCTGTAAAAACAAGTTCTAATATCCTGAACATTCTGAAACAGAAACATTCGAAATTCAAACATATGATCTACTTGAAACACAATAGAATAAACTAAAACATTCTTTGCCTTGCTTTGCTTCAAGTAAAAACAAGTTCTAACTTCTTGAACATTCTGAAACAGAAACATTCTAAATTCAAATATACGATCTACTTGAAACACAATAGAATAAACTAAAACATTCTTTGCCTTGCTTTGCTTCCTGTAAAAACAAGTTCTAATATCCTGAACATTCTGAAACAGAAACATTCTAAATTCAAACATACAATCTACTCGAAACACAATAGAATAAACTAAAACATTCTTTGCCTTGCTTTGCTTCCTGTAAAAACAAGTTCTAATATCCTGAACATTCTGAAAAAGAAACATTCGAAATTCAAACATATGATCTATTTGAAACACAATAGAATAAACTAAAACATTCTTTGCCTTGCTTTGCTTCCTGTAAAAACAAGTTCTAATTTCCTGAACATTCTGAAACAGAAACATTCTAAATTCAAGCATACGATCTACTTGAAACACCATAGAATAAACTAAAACAATATTTGCCTTGCTTTGCTTCCTGTAAAAATAAGTTCTAATATCCTGAACATTCTGAAACAGAAACATTCTAAATTCAAATATATGATCTACTTGAAACACAATAGAATAAACTAAAACATTCCTTGCCTTGCTTTGCTTCTTGTAAAAACAAGTTCTAATATCCTGAACATTCTGAAACAGAAACATTCTAAATTCAAACATATGATCTACTTGAAACACAATAGAATAAACTAAAACATTCTTTGCCTTGCTTTGCTTCCTGTAAAAACAAGTTCTAATATCCTGAATATTCTGAAACAGAAACATTCTAAATTCAAACATATGATCTACTTGAAACACAATAGAATAAACTAAATCATTCTTTGCCTTGCTTTGCTTCCTGTAAAAACAAGTTCTAATATCCTGAATATTCTGAAACAGAAACATTCTAAATTCAAACATATGATCTACTTGAAACACAATAGAATAAACTAAATCATTCTTTGCCTTTCGTTGCTTCCTGTAAAAACAAGTTCTAATATCCTGAACATTCTGAAACAGAAACATTCTAAATTCAAACATTTGATCTACTTGAAACACAATAGAATAAACTAAAACATTCTTTGCCTTGCTTTGCTTCCTGTAAAAACAAGTTCTAATATCCTGAATATTCTGAAACAGAAACATTCTAAATTCAAACATATGATCTACTTGAAACACAATAGAATAAACTAAATCATTCTTTGCCTTTCTTTGCTTCCTGTAAAAACAAGTTCTAATATCCTGAACATTCTGAAACAGAAACATTCTAAATTCAAACATATGATCTAATTGAAACACAGTAGAATAAACTAAAACATTCTTTGCCTTGCTTTGCTTCTTGTAAAAACAAGTTCTAATATCCTGAACATTCTGAAACAGAAACATTCTAAATTCAAACATATGATCTACTTGAAACACAATAGAATAAACTAAAACATTCTTTGCCTTGCTTTGCTTCGTGTAAAATCAAGTTCTAATTTCCTGAAGATTCTGAAACAGAAACATTCCAAATTCAAATATACGATCTACTTGAAACACAATAGAATAAACTAAAACATTCTTTGCTTTGCTTTGCTTCCTGTAAAAACAAGTTGTAATATCCTGAACATTCTGAAACAGAAACATTCTAAATTCAAACAAATGATCTACTTGAAACACAATAGAATAAACTAAAACATTCTTTGCCTTGCTTTGCTTCCTGTAAAAACAAGTTCTAATATCCTGAACATTCTGAAACAGAAACATTCAAAATTCAACCATATGATCTACTTGAAACACAATAGAATAAACTAAAACATTCTTTGCCTTGCTTTGCTTCCTGTAAAAACAAGTTCTAATATCCTGAACATTCTGAAACAGAAACATTCTAAATTCAAACATATGATCTACTTGAAACACAATAGAATAAACTAAAACATTCTTTGCCTTGCTTTGCTTCCTGTAAAAACAAGTTCTAATATCCTGAACATTCTGAAACAGAAACATTCTAAATTCAAACATTTGATCTACTTGAAACACAATAGAATAAACTAAAACATTTTTTGCCATGCTTTGCTTCTTGTAAAAACAGGTTCTAACATCTTGAACATTCTGAAACAGAAACATTCTAAATTCAAACATACGATCTACTTGAAACACAATAGAATAAACTAAAACATTCTTTGCCTTGCTTTGCTTCATGTAAAAACAAGTTCTAATATCCTGAACATTCTGAAACAACAACATTCTAAATTCAAACAAACATTCTACTCGAAACACAATAGAATAAACTAAAACATTCTTTGCCTTGCTTTGCTTCCTGTAAAAACAAGTTCTAATATCCTGAACATTCTGAAACAGAAACATTCTAAATTCAAACATATGATCTACTTGAAACACAATAGAATAAACTAAAACATTCTTTGCCTTGCTTTGCTTCCTGTAAAAACATGTTCTAATATCCTGAACATTCTGAAAAAGAAACATTCTAAATTCAAACATATGTTCTACTTGAAACACAATAGAATAAACTAAAACATTCTTTGCCTTGCTTTGATTCTTGTAAAAACAAGTACTAATATCCTGAACATTCTGAAACAGAAACATTCTAAATACAAACATATGATCTACTTGAAACACAATAGAATAAACTAAAACATTCTTTGCCTTGCTTTGCTTCCTGTAAAAACAAGTTCTAATATCCTGAACATTCTGAAACAGAAACATTCTAAATTCAAACATGCGATCTACTTGAAACAAATTGAATAAACTAAAACATTCTTTGCCTTGCTTTGCTTCCTGTAAAAACAAGTTCTAATATCCTGAACATTCTGAAACAGAAACATTCTAAATTCAAACATATGATCTACTTGAAACACAATAGAATAAACTAAAACATTCTTTGCCTTGCTTTGCTTCCTGTAAAAACAAGTTTTAATATCTTGAACATTCTGAAACAGAAACATTCTAAATTCAAATATATGATCTACTTGAAAGACGATAGAATAAACTAAAACATTCTTTGCCTTGCTTTGCTTCCTGTAAAAACAAGTTCTAATATCCTGAACATTCTGAAACAGAAACATTCTAAATTCAAACATTTGATCTACTTGAAACACAATAGAATAAACTAAAACATTTTTTGCCATGCTTTGCTTCCTGTAAAAACAAGTTCTAATATCCTGAACATTCTGAAACAGAAACATTCTAAATTCAAACATGCGATCTACTTGAAACAAATTGAATAAACTAAAACATTCTTTGCCTTGCTTTGCTTCCTGTAAAAACAAGTTCTAATATCCTGAACATTCTGAAACAGAAACATTCTAAATTCAAACATATGATCTACTTGAAACACAATAGAATAAACTAAAACATTCTTTGCCTTGCTTTGCTTCCTGTAAAAACAAGTTCTAATATCTTGAACATTCTGAAACAGAAACATTCTAAATTCAAATATATGATCTACTTGAAAGACGATAGAATAAACTAAAACATTCTTTGCCTTGCTTTGCTTCCTGTAAAAACAAGTTCTAATTTCCCTGACATTCCGAAACAGAAACATTCTAAATTCGAACATACGATCTACTTGAAACACAATAGAATAAACTAAAACATTCTTGGCCTTGCTTTGCTTCCTGTAAAAACAAGTTCTAATTTCCTGAAAGTTCTGAAACAGAAACATTCTAAATTCAAACATATGATCTACTTGAAACACAATAGAATAAACTAAAACATTCTTTGCCTTGCTTTGCTTCCTGTAAAATCAAGTTCTAATTTCCTGAAGATTCTGAAACAGAAACATTCCAAATTCAAATATACGATCTACTTGAAACACAATAGAATAAACTAAAACATTCTTTGCTTTGCTTTGCTTCCTGTAAAAACAAGTTCTAATATCCTGAACATTCTGAAACAGAAACATTCTAAATTCAAACAAATGATCTACTTGAAACACAATAGAATAAACTAAAACATTCTTTGCCTTGCTTTGCTTCCTGTAAAAACAAGTTCTAATATCCTGAACATTCTGAAACAGAAACATTCTAAATTCAACCATATGATCTACTTGAAACACAATAGAATAAACTAAAACATTCTTTGCCTTGCTTTGCTTCCTGTAAAAACAAGTTCTAATATCCTGAACATTCTGAAACAGAAACATTCTAAATTCAAACATATGATCTACTTGAAACACAATAGAATAAACTAAAACATTCTTTGCCTTGCTTTGCTTCCTGTAAAAACAAGTTCTAATATCCTGAACATTCTGAAACAGAAACATTCTAAATTCAAACATTTGATCTACTTGAAACACAATAGAATAAACTAAAACATTTTTTGCCATGCTTTGCTTCCTGTAAAAACAGGTTCTAACATCTTGAACATTCTGAAACAGAAACATTCTAAATTCAAACATACGATCTACTTGAAACACAATAGAATAAACTAAAACATTCTTTGCCTTGCTTTGCTTCATGTAAAAACAAGTTCTAATATCCTGAACATTCTGAAACAACAACATTCTAAATTCAAACAAACATTCTACTCGAAACACAATAGAATAAACTAAAACATTCTTTGCCTTGCTTTGCTTCCTGTAAAAACAAGTTCTAATATCCTGAACATTCTGAAACAGAAACATTCTAAATTCAAACATATGATCTACTTGAAACACAATAGAATAAACTAAAACATTCTTTGCCTTGCTTTGCTTCCTGTAAAAACTAGTTCTAATATCCTGAACATTCTGAAAAAGAAACATTCTAAATTCAAACATATGATCTACTTGAAACACAATAGAATAAACTAAAACATTCTTTGCCTTGCTTTGATTCTTGTAAAAAGTAGTACTAATATCCTGAACATTCTGAAACAGAAACATTCTAAATACAAACATATGATCTACTTGAAACACAATAGAATAAACTAAAACATTCTTTGCCTTGCTTTGCTTCCTGTAAAAACAAGTTCTAATATCCTGAACATTCTGAAACAGAAACATTCTAAATTCAAACATGCGATCTACTTGAAACAAATTGAATAAACTAAAACATTCTTTGCCTTGCTTTGCTTCCTGTAAAAACAAGTTCTAATATCCTGAACATTCTGAAACAGAAACATTCTAAATTCAAACATATGATCTACTTGAAACACAATAGAATAAACTAAAACATTCTTTGCCTTGCTTTGCTTCCTGTAAAAACAAGTTCTAATATCCTGAACATTCTGAAACAGAAACATTCTAAATTCAAACATTTGATCTACTTGAAACACAATAGAATAAACTAAAACATTTTTTGCCATGCTTTGCTTCCTGTAAAAACAAGTTCTAATATCCTGAACATTCTGAAACTGAAACATTCTAAATTCAAACATGCGATCTACTTGAAACAAATTGAATAAACTAAAACATTCTTTGCCTTGCTTTGCTTCCTGTAAAAACAAGTTCTAATATCCTGAACATTCTGAAACAGAAACATTCTAAATTCAAACATATGATCTACTTGAAACACAATAGAATAAACTAAAACATTCTTTGCCTTGCTTTGCTTCCTGTAAAAACAAGTTCTAATATCTTGAACATTCTGAAACAGAAACATTCTAAATTCAAATATATGATCTACTTGAAAGACGATAGAATAAACTAAAACATTCTTTGCCTTGCTTTGCTTCCTGTAAAAACAAGTTCTAATTTCCCTGACATTCCGAAACAGAAACATTCTAAATTCGAACATACGATCTACTTGAAACACTATAGAATAAACTAAAACATTCTTTGCCTTGCTTTGCTTCCTGTAAAAACAAGTTCTAATTTCCTGAAAATTCTGAAACAGAAACATTCTAAATTCAAACATATGATCTACTTGAAACACAATAGAATAAACTAAATTATTCTTTGCCTTTCTTTGCTTCCGTTAAAAACAAGTTCTAATATCCTGAACATTCTCAAACAGAAACATTCTAAATTCAAACATACGATCTACTTGAAACAGAATAGAATAAACTAAAATATTCTTTGCCTTGCTTTGCTTCCTGTAAAAACAAGTTCTAATATCCTGAACATTCTGAAAGAGAAACATTCTAAATTCAAAGATACGATCTACTTGAAACACAATAGAATAAACTAAAACATACTTTGCCTTGCTTTGCTTCCTGTAAAAACAAGTTCTAATATCCTGAACATTTTGAAACAGAAACATTCCAAATTCAAACATATGATCTACTTGAAACAGAGTAGAAAAAACTAAAACATTGTTTGCCTTGCTTTGCTACCTGTAAAAACAAGTTCGAATATCCTGAACATTCTGAAACAGAAACATTCTAAATTCAAACATATGATCTACTTGAAACACAATAGAATAAACTAAAACAATATTTGCCTTGCTTTGTTTCCTGTAAAAACAAGTTCTAATTTCCTGAACATTCTGAAACAGAAACATTCTAAATTCAAACATATGTTCTACTTGAAACACAATAGAATAAACTAAATCATTCTTTGCCTTTCTTTGCTTCCTGTAAAAACAAGTTCTAATATCCTGAACATTCTGAAACAGAAACATTCTAAATTCAAACATATGATCTACTTGAAACACAGTAGAATAAACTAAAACATTCTTTGCCTTGCTTTGCTTCCTGTAAAAACAAGTTCTAATATCCTGAACATTCTGAAACAGAAACATTCTAAATTCAAACATACGATCTACTCGAAACACAATAGAATAAACTAAAACATTCTTTGCCATGCTTTGCTTCATGTAAAAACAAGTTCTAATATCCTGAACATTCTGAAACAGAAACATTCGAAATTCAAACATATGATCTACTTGAAACACAATAGAATAAACTAAAACATTCTTTGCCTTGCTTTGCTTCCTGTAAAAACAAGTTCTAATATCCTGAACATTCTGAAACAGAAACATTCTAAATTCAAGCATACGATCTACTTGAAAAACAATAGAATAAACTAAAACAATATTTGCCTTGCTTTGTTTCCTGTAAAAACAAGTTCTAATTTCCTGAACATTCTGAAACAGAAACATTCTAAATTCAAACATATGTTCTACTTGAAACACAATAGAATAAACTAAATCATTCTTTGCCTTTCTTTGCTTCCTGTAAAAACAAGTTCTAATATCCTGAACATTCTGAAACAGAAACATTCTAAATTCAAACATATGATCTACTTGAAACACAATAGAATAAACTAAAACATTCTTTGCCTTGCTTTGCTTCCTGTAAAATCAAGTTCTAATATCCTGAACATTCTGAAACAGAAACATTCTAAATTCAAACATATGATCTACTTGAAACACAATAGAATAAACTAAAACATTCTTTGCCTAGCTTTGCTTCCTGTAAAAACAAGTTCTAACATCTTGAACATTCTGAAACAGAAACATTCTAAATTCAAACATACGATCTACTTGAAACACAATAGAATAAACTAAAACATTCTTTGCCTTGCTTTGCTTCATGTAAAAACAAGTTCTAATATCCTGAACATTCTGAAACAGAAACATTCTAAATTCAAACATATGAGCTACTTGAAACACAATAGAATAAACTAAAACATTCTTTGCCTTGCTTTGCTTCCTGTAAAAACAAGTTCTAATATCCTGAACATTCTGAAAAAGAAACATTCTAAATTCAAACATATGATCTACTTGAAACACAATAGAATAAACTAAAACATTCTTTGCCTTGCTTTGCTTCTTGTAAAAACAAGTACTAATATCCTGAACATTCTGAAACAGAAACATTCTAAATTCAAACATATGATCTACTTGAAACACAATAGAATAAACTAAAACATTCTTTGCCTTGCTTTGCTTCCTGTAAAAACAAGTTCTAATATCCTGAACATTCTGGAACAGAAACATTCTAAATTCAAACATTTGATCTACTTGAAACACAATAGAATAAACTAAAACATTCTTTGCCTTGCTTTGCTTCCTCTAAAAACAAGTTCTAATATACTGAACATTCTGAAACAGAAACATTCTAAATTCAAACATATGATCTACTTGAAACACAATAGAATAAACTAAAACATTCTTTGCCTTGCTTTGCTTCCTGTAAAAACAAGTTCTAATATCCTGAACATTCTTAAACAGAAACATTCTAAATTCAAACATATGATCTACTTGAAACACAATAGAATAAACTAAAACATTCTTTGCCTTGCTTTGCTTCCTGTAAAAACAAGTTCTAATATCCTGAACATTCTGAAACAGAAACATTCGAAATTCAAACATATGATCTACTTGAAACACAATAGAATAAACTAAAACATTCTTTGCCTTGCTTTGCTTCCTGTAAAAACAAGTTCTAATATCCTGAACATTCTGAAACAGAAACATTCTAAATTCAAGCATACGATCTACTTGAAACACAATAGAATAAACTAAAACATTCTTTGCCTTGCTTTGCTTCCTGTAAAAACAAGTTCTAATATCCTGAACATTCTGAAACAGAAACATTCTAAATTCAAGCATACGATCTACTTGAAACACAATAGAATAAACTAAAACATTCTTTGCCTTACTTTGCTTCCTGTAAAAACAAGTTCTAATATCCTGAACATTCTGAAACAGAAACATTCTAAATTCAAACATACGACCTACTTGAAACACAATAGAATAAACTAAAACAATCTTTGCCTTGCTTTGCTTCCTGTAAAAACAAGTTCTAATATCCTGAACATTCTGAAACAGAAACATTCTAAATTCAAACATATGATCTACTTGAAACACAATAGAATAAACTAAAACATTCTTTGCCTTGCTTTGCTTCCTGTAAAATCAAGTTCTAATATCCTGAACATTCTGAAACAGAAACATTCTAAATTCAAACATATGATCTACTTGAAACACAATAGAATAAACTAAAACATTCTTTGCCTAGCTTTGCTTCCTGTAAAAACAAGTTCTAACATCTTGAACATTCTGAAACAGAAACATTCTAAATTCAAACATACGATCTACTTGAAACACAATAGAATAAACTAAAACATTCTTTGCCTTGCTTTGCTTCCTGTAAAAACTAGTTCTAATATCCTGAACATTCTGAAACAGAAACATTCTAAATTCAAACATATGAGCTACTTGAAACACAATAGAATAAACTAAAACATTCTTTGCCTTGCTTTGCTTCCTGTAAAAACAAGTTCTAATATCCTGAACATTCTGAAAAAGAAACATTCTAAATTCAAACATATGATCTACTTGAAACACAATAGAATAAACTAAAACATTCTTTGCCTTGCTTTGCTTCTTGTAAAAACAAGTACTAATATCCTGAACATTCTGAAACAGAAACATTCTAAATTCAAACATATGATCTACTTGAAACACAATAGAATAAACTAAAACATTCTTTGCCTTGCTTTGCTTCCTGTAAAAACAAGTTCTAATATCCTGAACATTCTGAAACAGAAACATTCTAAATTCAAACATTTGATCTACTTGAAACACAATAGAATAAACTAAAACATTCTTTGCCTTGCTTTGCTTCCTCTAAAAACAAGTTCTAATATCCTGAACATTCTGAAACAGAAACATTCTAAATTCAAACATGCGATCTACTTGAAACAAAATAGAATAAACTAAAACATTCTTTGCCTTGCTTTGCTTCCTGGAAAAACAAGTTCTAATATCCTGAACATTCTGAAACAGAAACATTCTAAATTCAAACATATGATCTACTTGAAACACAATAGAATAAACTAAAACATTCTTTGCCTTGCTTTGCTTCCTGTAAAAACCAGTTCTAATATACTGAACATTCTGAAACAGAAACATTCTAAATTCAAACATATGATCTACTTGAAACACAATAGAATAAACTAAAACATTCTTTGCCTTGCTTTGCTTCCTGTAAAAACAAGTTCTAATATCCTGAACATTCTTAAACAGAAACATTCTAAATTCAAACATATGATCTACTTGAAACACAATAGAATAAACTAAAACATTCTTTGCCTTGCTTTGCTTCCTGTAAAAACAAGTTCTAATATCCTGAACATTCTGAAACAGAAACATTCGAAATTCAAACATATGATCTACTTGAAACACAATAGAATAAACTAAAACATTCTTTGCCTTGCTTTGCTTCCTGTAAAAACAAGTTCTAATATCCTGAACATTCTGAAACAGAAACATTCTAAATTCAAGCATACGATCTACTTGAAACACAATAGAATAAACTAAAACATTATTTGCCTTGCTTTGCTTCCTGTAAAAACAAGTTCTAATTTCCTGAACATTCTGAAACCGAAACATTCTAAATTCAAACATACGATCTACTTGAAACACAATAGAATAAACTAAAACATTTTTGCCTTGCTTTGCTTCCTGTAAAAACAAGTTCTAATATCCTGAACATTCTGAAACAGAAACATTCGAAATTCAAACATATGATCTACTTGAAACACAATAGAATAAACTAAAACATTCTTTGCCTTGCTTTGCTTCCTGTAAAAACAAGTTCTAACATCTTGAACTTTCTGAAACAGAAACATTCTAAATTCAAACATACGATCTACTTGAAACACAATAGAATAAACTAAAACATTCTTTGCCTTGCTTTGCTTCCTGTAAAAACAAGTTCTAATATCCTGAACATTCTGAAACAGAAACATTCTAAATTCAAACATACGATCTACTCGAAACACAATAGAATAAACTAAAACATTCTTTGCCTTGCTTTGCTTCCTGTAAAAACAAGTTCTAATATCCTGAACATTCTGAAACAGAAACATTCGAAATTCAAACATATGATCTACTTGAAACACAATAGAATAAACTAAAACATTCTTTGCCTTGCTTTGCTTCCTGTAAAAACAAGTTCTAATATCCTGAACATTCAGAAACAGAAACATTCTAAATTCAAGCATACGATCTACTTGAAACACAATAGAATAAATTAAAACAATATTTGCCTTGCTTTGCTTCCTGTAACAATAAGTTCTAATATCCTGAACATTCTGAAACAGAAACATTCTAAATACTAAATATATGATCTACTTGAAACACAATAGAATAAACTCAAACATTCCTTGCCTTGCTTTGCTTCCTGTAAAAACAAGTTCTACTTTCCTGAACATTCTGAAACAGAAACATTCTAAATTCAAACATATGATCTACTTGAAACACAATAGAATAAACTAAATCATTCTTTGCCTTTCGTTGCTTCCTGTAAAAACAAGTTCTAATATCCTGAACATTCTGAAACAGAAACATTCTAAATTCAAACATTTGATCTACTTGAAACACAATAGAATAAACTAAAACATTCTTTGCCTTGCTTTGCTTCCTGTAAAAACAAGTTCTAATATCCTGAACATTCTGAAACAGAAACATTCTAAATTCAAACATATGATCTACTTGAAACACAATAGAATAAACTAAAACATTCTTTGCCTTGCTTTGCTTGTTGTAAAAACAAGTACTAATATCCTGAACATTCTGAAACAGAAACATTCTAAATTCAAACATATGATCTACTTGAAACACAATAGAATAAACTAAAACATTCTTTGCCTTGCTTTGCTTCCTGTAAAAACAAGTTCTAATATCCTGAACATTCTGAAACAGAAACATTCTAAATTCAAACATTTGATCTACTTGAAACACAATAGAATAAACTAAAACATTCTTTGCCTTGCTTTGCTTCCTGTAAAAACCAGTTCTAATATCCTGAACATTCTGAAACAGAAACATTCTAAATTCGAACATATGATCTACTTGAAACACAATAGAATAAACTAAAACATTCTTTGCCTTGCTTTGCTTCCTGTAAAAACAAGTTCTAATATCCTGAACATTCTGAAACAGAAATATACTAAATTCAAACATATGATCTACTTGAAACACAATAGAATAAACTAAAACATTCTTTGCCTTGCTTTGTTTCCTGTAAAAACAGGTTCTAATATCCTGAACATTCTCAAACAGAAACATTCTAAATTCAAACATACGATCTACTTGAAATACAATAGAATAAACTAAAACATACTTTGCCTTGCTTTGCTTCCTGTAAAAACAAGTTCTAATATCCTGAACATTTTGAAACAGAAACATTCCAAATTCAAACATATGATCTACTTGAAACAGAGTAGAAAAAACTAAAACATTCTTTGCCTTGCTTTGCTACCTGTAAAAACAAGTTCGAATATCCTGAACATTCTGAAACAGAAACATTCTAAATTCAAGCATACGATCTACTTGAAAAACAATAGAATATACTAAAACAATATTTGCCTTGCTTTGTTTCCTGTAAAAACAAGTTCTAATTTCCTGAACATTCTGAAACAGAAACATTCTAAATTCAAACATATGATCTACTTGAAACACAATAGAATAAACTAAATCATTCTTTGCCTTTCTTTGCTTCCTGTAAAAACAAGTTCTAATATCCTGAACATTCTTAAACAGAAACATTCTAAATTCTAACATATGATCTACTTGAAACACAATAGAATAAACTAAAACAATCTTTGCCTTGCTTTGTTTCCTGAAAAAACAAGTTCTAATATCCTGTACATTCTGAAACAGAAACATTCTAAATTCAAACATATGATCTACTTGAAACACAATAGAATAAACTAAAACATTCTTTGCCTTGCTTTGCTTCCTGTAAAAACAAGTTCTAATATCCTGAACATTCTGAAACAGAAACATTCTAAATTCAAACATACGATCTACTTGAAACACAATAGAATAAACTAAAACATTCTTTGCCTTGCTTTGCTTCCTGTAAAAACAAGTTCTAATATCCTGAACATTCTGAAACAGAAACATTCTAAATTCAAACATATGATCTACTTGAAACACAATAGAATAAACTAAAACATTCTTTGCCTTGCTTTGCTTCCTGTAAAAACAAGTTCTAACATCTTGAACATTCTGAAACAGAAACATTCTAAATTCAAACATGCGATCTACTTGAAACACAATAGAATAAACTAAAACATTCTTTGCCTTGCTTTGCTTCCTGTAAAAACAAGTTCTAATATCCTGAACATTCTGAAACAGAAACATTCTAAATTCAAACATATGATCTACTTGAAACACAATAGAATAAACTAAAACATTCTTTGCCTTGTTTGCTTCCTGTAAAAACCAGTTCTAATATCCTGAACATCCTGAAAAAGAAACATTCTAAATTCAAACATATGATCTACTTGAAACACAATAGAATAAACTAAAACAATCTTTGCCTTGCTTTGCTTCCTGTAAAAACAAGTTCTAATATCCTGAACATTCTGAAACAGAAACATTCTAAATTCAAGCATACGATCTACTTGAAACACAATAGAATAAACTAAAACATTATTTGCCTTGCTTTGCTTCCTGTAAAAACAAGTTCTAATTTCCTGAACATTCTGAAACAGAAACATTCTAAATTCAAACATACGATCTACTTGAAACACAATAGAATAAACTAAAACATTTTTGCCTTGCTTTGCTTCCTGTAAAAACAAGTTCTAATATCCTGAACATTCTGAAACAGAAACATTCTAAATTCAAACATATGATCTACTTGAAACACAATAGAATAAACTAAAACATTCTTTGCCTTGCTTTGCTTCCTGTAAAAACAAGTTCTAATATCCTGAACATTCTGAAACAGAAACATTCTAAATTCAAACATATGATCTACTTGAAACACAATAGAATAAACTAAAACATTCTTTGCCTTGCTTTGCTTCCTGTAAAAACAAGTTCTAACATCTTGAACATTCTGAAACAGAAACATTCTAAATTAAAACATACGATCTACTTGAAACACAATAGAATAAACTAAAACATTCTTTGCCTTGCTTTGCTTCCTGTAAAAACAAGTTCTAATATCCTGAACATTCTGAAACAGAAACATTCTAAATTCAATCATACGATCTACTCGAAACACAATAGAATAAACTAAAACATTCTTTGCCTTGTTTTGCTTCTTGTAAAAACAAGTACTAATATCCTGAACATTCTGAAACAGAAACATTCTAAATTCAAATATATGATCTACTTGAAACACAATAGAATAAACTAAAACATTCTTTGCCTTGCTTTGCTTCCTGTAAAAACAAGTTCTAATATCCTGAACATTCTGAAACAGAAACATTCTAAATTCAAACATTTGATCTACTTGAAACACAATAGAATAAACTAAAACATTTTTTGCCATGCTTTGCTTCCTGTAAAAACAAGTTCTAATATCCTGAACATTCTGAAACAGAAACATTCTAAATTCAAACATGCGATCTACTTGAAACAAATTGAATAAACTAAAACATTCTTTGCCTTGCTTTGCTTCCTGTAAAAACAAGTTCTAATATCCTGAACATTCTGAAACAGAAACATTCGAAATTCAAACATATGATCTACTTGAAACACAATAGAATAAACTAAAACATTCTTTGCCTTGCTTTGCTTCCTGTAAAAACCAGTTCTAATATCCTGAATATTCTGAAACAGAAACATTCTAAATTCAAACATATGATCTACTTGAAACACAATAGAATAAACTAAAACATTCTTTGCCTTGCTTTGCTTCCTGTAAAAACAAGTTCTAATATCCTGAACATTCTGAAACAGAAATATACTAAATTCAAACATATGATCTACTTGAAACACAATAGAATAAACTAAAACATTCTTTGCCTTGCTTTGCTTCCTGTAAAAACAAGTTCTAATATCTTGAACATTCTGAAACAGAAACATTCTAAATTCAAATATATGATCTACTTGAAACACAATAGAATAAACTAAAACATTCTTTGCCTTGCTTTGCTTCCTGTAAAAACAAGTTCTAATTTCCCTGACATTCCGAAACAGAAACATTCTAAATTCGAACATACGATGTACTTGAAACACAATAGAATAAACTAAAACATTCTTTGTCTTGCTTTGCTTCCTGTAAAAACAAGTTCTAATTTCCTGAAAATTTTGAAACAGAAACATTCTAAATTCAAACATTTGATCTACTTGAAACACAATAGAATAAACTAAAACATTTTTTGCCATGCTTTGCTTCCTGTAAAAACAAGATCTAATATCCTGAACATTCTGAAACAGAAACATTCTAAATTCAAACATGCGATCTACTTGAAACAAATTGAATAAACTAAAACATTCTTTGCCTTGCTTTGCTTCCTGTAAAAACAAGTTCTAATATCCTGAACATTCTGAAACAGAAACATTCTAAATTCAAACATATGATCTACTTGAAACACAATAGAATAAACTAAAACATTCTTTGCCTTGCTTTGCTTCCTGCAAAAAACCAGTTCTAATATCCTGAACATTCTGAAACAGAAACATTCTAAATTCAAGCATACGATCTACTTGAAACACAATAGAATAAACTAAAACATTATTTGCCTTGCTTTGCTTCCTGTAAAAACAAGTTCTAATTTCCTGAACATTCTGAAACAGAAACATTCTAAATTCAAACATACGATCTACTTGAAACACAATAGAATAAACTAAAACATTTTTGCCTTGCTTTGCTTCCTGTAAAAACAAGTTCTAATATCCTGAACATTCTGAAACAGAAACATTCTAAATTCAAACATATGATCTACTTGAAACACAATAGAATAAACTAAAACATTCTTTGCCTTGCTTTGCTTCCTGTAAAAACAAGTTCTAATATCCTGAACATTCTGAAACAGAAACATTCTAAATTCAAACATATGATCTACTTGAAACACAATAGAATAAACTAAAACATTCTTTGCCTTGCTTTGCTTCCTGTAAAAACAAGTTCTAATATCCTGAACATTCTGAAACAGAAACATTCTAAATTCAAGCATACGATCTACTTGAAACACAATAGAATAAACTAAAACATTATTTGCCTTGCTTTGCTTCCTGTAAAAACAAGTTCTAATTTCCTGAACATTCTGAAACAGAAACATTCTAAATTCAAACATACGATCTACTTGAAACACAATAGAATAAACTAAAACATTTTTGCCTTGCTTTGCTTCCTGTAAAAACAAGTTCTAATATCCTGAACATTCTGAAACAGAAACATTCGAAATTCAAACATATGATCTACTTGAAACACAATAGAATAAACTAAAACATTCTTTGCCTTGCTTTGCTTCCTGTAAAAACAAGTTCTAACATCTTGAACATTCTGAAACAGAAACATTCTAAATTCAAACATACGATCTACTTGAAACACAATAGAATAAACTAAAACATTCTTTGCCTTGCTTTGCTTCCTGTAAAAACAAGTTCTAATATCCTGAACATTCTGAAACAGAAACATTCTAAATTCAATCATACGATCTACTCGAAACACAATAGAATAAACTAAAACATTCTTTGCCTTGTTTTGCTTCTTGTAAAAACAAGTACTAATATCCTGAACATTCTGAAACAGAAACATTCTAAATTCAAATATATGATCTACTTGAAACACAATAGAATAAACTAAAACATTCTTTGCCTTGCTTTGCTTCCTGTAAAAACAAGTTCTAATATCCTGAACATTCTGAAACAGAAACATTCTAAATTCAAACATTTGATCTACTTGAAACACAATAGAATAAACTAAAACATTTTTTGCCATGCTTTGCTTCCTGTAAAAACAAGTTCTAATATCCTGAACATTCTGAAACAGAAACATTCTAAATTCAAACATGCGATCTACTTGAAACAAATTGAATAAACTAAAACATTCTTTGCCTTGCTTTGCTTCCTGTAAAAACAAGTACTAATATCCTGAACATTCTGAAACAGAAACATTCGAAATTCAAACATATGATCTACTTGAAACACAATAGAATAAACTAAAACATTCTTTGCCTTGCTTTGCTTCCTGTAAAAACCAGTTCTAATATCCTGAACATTCTGAAAGAGAAACATTCTAAATTCAAACATATGATCTACTTGAAACACAATAGAATAAACTAAAACATTCTTTGCCTTGCTTTGCTTCCTGTAAAAACAAGTTCTAATATCCTGAACATTCTGAAACAGAAATATACTAAATTCAAACATATGATCTACTTGAAACACAATAGAATAAACTAAAACATTCTTTGCCTTGCTTTGCTTCCTGTAAAAACAAGTTCTAATTTCCCTGACATTCCGAAACAGAAACATTCTAAATTCGAACATACGATGTACTTGAAACACAATAGAATAAACTAAAACATTCTTTGTCTTGCTTTGCTTCCTGTAAAAACAAGTTCTAATTTCCTGAAAATTTTGAAACAGAAACATTCTAAATTCAAACATTTGATCTACTTGAAACACAATAGAATAAACTAAAACATTTTTTGCCATGTTTTGCTTCCTGTAAAAACAAGATCTAATATCCTGAACATTCTGAAACAGAAACATTCTAAATTCAAACATGCGATCTACTTGAAACAAATTGAATAAACTAAAACATTCTTTGCCTTGCTTTGCTTCCTGTAAAAACAAGTTCTAATATCCTGAACATTCTGAAACAGAAACATTCTAAATTCAAACATATGATCTACTTGAAACACAATAGAATAAACTAAAACATTCTTTGCCTTGCTTTGCTTCCTGCAAAAAACCAGTTCTAATATCCTGAACATTCTGAAACAGAAACATTCTAAATTCAAACATATGATCTACTTGAAACACAATAGAATAAACTAAAACATTCTTTGCCTTGCTTTGCTTCCTGTAAAAACAAATTCTAATATCCTGAACATTCTGAAACAGAAATATACTAAATTCAAACATATGATCTACTTGAAACACAATAGAATAAACTAAAACATTCTTTGCCTTGCTTTGCTTCCTGTAAAAACAAGTTCTAATATCTTGAACATTCTGAAACAGAAACATTCTAAATTCAAATATATGATCTACTTGAAACACAATAGAATAAACTAAAACATTCTTTGCCTTGCTTTGCTTCCTGTAAAAACAAGTTCTAATTTCCCTGACATTCCGAAACAGAAACATTCTAAATTCGAACATACGATCTACTTGAAACACAATAGAATAAACTAAAACATTCTTTGCCTTGCTTTGCTTCCTGTAAAAACAAGTTCTAATTTCCTGTAAATTCTGAAACAGAAACATTCTAAATTCAAAGATACGATCTACTTGAAACACAATAGAATAAACTAAAACATACTTTGCCTTGCTTTGCTTCCTGTAAAAACAAGTTCTAATATCCTGAACATTTTGAAACAGAAACATTCCAAATTCAAACATATGATCTACTTGAAACAGAGTAGAAAAAACTAAAACATTCTTTGCCTTGCTTTGCTACCTGTAAAAACAAGTTCGAATATCCTGAACATTCTGAAACAGAAACATTCTAAATTCAAACATATGATCTACTTGAAACACAATAGAATAAACTAAAACATTCTTTGCCTTGCTTTCCTTCCTGTAAGAACAAGTTCTAATATCCTGAACATTCTGAACCAGAAACATTCTAAATTCAAACATATGATCTACTTGAAACACAATAGAATAAACTAAAACATTCTTTGCCTTGCTTTGCTTCCTGTAAAAACATGTTCTAATATCCTGAACATTCTGAAAGAGAAGCATTCTAAATTCAAACATATGATCTACTTGACACACTATAGAATAAACTAAAACATTCTTTGCCTTGCTTTGCTTCCTGTAAAAACAAATTCTAATATCCTGAACATTCTGAAACAGAAACATTCTAAATTCAAACATATGATCTACTTGAAACACAATAGAATAAACTAAAACATTCTTTGCCTTGCTTTGCTTCCTGTAAAAACAAGTTCTAACATCTTGAACATTCTGAAACAGAAACATTCTAAATTCAAACATACGATCTACTTGAAACACAATAGAATAAACTAAAACATTCTTTGCCTTGCTTTGCTTCATGTAAAAACAAGTTCTAATATCCTGAACATTCTGAAACAGAAACATTCTAAATTCAAACATACGATCTACTCGAAACACAATAGAATAAACTAAAACATTCTTTGCCATGCTTTGCTTCCTGTAAAAACAAGTTCTAATATCCTGAACATCCTGAAACAGAAACATTCGAAATTCAATCATATGATCTACTTGAAACACAATAGAATAAACTAAAACATTCTTTGCCTTGCTTTGCTTCCTGTAAAAACAAGTTCTAATATCCTGAACATTCTGAAACAGAAACATTCTAACTTCAAACATTTGATCTACTTGAAACACAATAGAATAAACTAAAACATTCTTTGCCTTGCTTTGCTTCCTGTAAAAACAAGTTCTAATATCCTGAACATTCTGAAACAGATACATTCTAAATTCAAACATGCGATCTACTTGAAACAAAATAGAATAAACTAAAACATTCTTTGCCTTGCTTTGCTTCCTGTAAAAACAAGTTCTAATATCATGAACATTCTGAAACAGAAACATTCTAAATTCAAACATATGATCTACTTGAAACACAATAGAATAAACTAAAACATTCTTTGCCTTGCTTTGCTTCCTGTAAAAACCAGTTCTAATATCCTGAACATTCTGAAACAGAAACATTCTAAATTCAAACATATGATCTACTTGAAACACAATAGAATAAACTAAAACATACTTTGCCTTGCTTTGCTTCCTGTAAAAACAAGTTTTAATATCCTGAACATTCTTAAACAGAAACATTCTAAATTCAAACATATGATCTACTTGAAACACAATAGAATAAACTAAAACATTCTTTGCCTTGCTTTGCTTCCTGTAAAAACAAGTTCTAATATCCTGGACATTCTGAAACAGAAACATTCTAAATTCAAACATATGATCTACTTGAAACAAAATAGAATAAACTAAAACATTCTTTGCCTTGCTTTGCTTCCTGTAAAAACAAGTTCTAATATCCTGAACATTCTGAAACAGAAACATTCTAAATTCAAGCATACGATCTACTTGAAACACAATAGAATAAACTAAAACATTATTTTCCTTGCTTTGCTTCCTGTAAAAATAAGTACTAATATCCTGAACATTCTGAAACAGAAACATTCTAAATTCAAACATACGACCTACTTGAAACACAATAGAATAAACTAAAACAATCTTTGCCTTGCTTTGCTTCCTGTAAAAACAAGTTCTAATATCCTGAACATTCTGAAACAGAAACATTCTAAATTCAAACATATGATCTACTTGAAACACAATAGAATAAACTAAAAATTCTTTGCCTTGCTTTGCTTCCTGTAAAATCAAGTTCTAATTTCCTGAACATTCTGAAACAGAAACATTCCAAATTCAAACATACGATCTACTTGAAACACAATAGAATAAACTAAAACATTCTTTGCTTTGCTTTGCTTCCTGTAAAAACAAGTTCTAATATCCTGAACATTCTGAAACAGAAACATTCTAAATTCAAACATATGATCTATTTGAAACACAATAGAATAAACTAAAACATTCTTTGCCTTGCTTTGCTTCCTGTAAAAACAAGTTCTAATATCCTGAACATTCTGAAACAGAAACATTCTAAATTCAAACATATGATCTACTTGAAACACAATAGAATAAACTAAAACATTCTTTGCCTTGCTTTGCTTCCTGTAAAAACAAGTTCTAATATCCTGAACATTCTGAAAAAGAAACATTCTAAATTCAAACATATGATCTACTTGAAACACAATAGAATAAACTAAAACATTCTTTGCCTTGCTTTGCTTCTTGTAAAAACAAGTACTAATATCCTGAACATTCTGAAACAGAAACATTCCAAATTCAAACATATGATCTACTTGAAACAGAGTAGAAAAAACTAAAACATTCTTTGCCTTGCTTTGCTACCTGTAAAAACAAGTTCGAATATCCTGAACATTCTGAAACAGAAACATTCTAAATTCAAACATATGATCTACTTGAAACACAATAGAATAAACTAAAACATTCTTTGCCTTGCTTTCCTTCCTGTAAGAACAAGTTCTAATATCCTGAACATTCTGAACCAGAAACATTCTAAATTCAAACATATGATCTACTTGAAACACAATAGAATAAACTAAAACATTCTTTGCCTTGCTTTGCTTCCTGTAAAAACATGTTCTAATATCCTGAACATTCTGAAAGAGAAGCATTCTAAATTCAAACATATGATCTACTTGACACACTATAGAATAAACTAAAACATTCTTTGCCTTGCTTTGCTTCCTGTAAAAACAAATTCTAATATCCTGAACATTCTGAAACAGAAACATTCTAAATTCAAACATATGATCTACTTGAAACACAATAGAATAAACTAAAACATTCTTTGCCTTGGTTTGCTTCCTGTAAAAACAAGTTCTAACATCTTGAACATTCTGAAACAGAAACATTCTAAATTCAAACATACGATCTACTTGAAACACAATAGAATAAACTAAAACATTCTTTGCCTTGCTTTGCTTCATGTAAAAACAAGTTCTAATATCCTGAACATTCTGAAACAGAAACATTCTAAATTCAAACATACGATCTACTCGAAACACAATAGAATAAACTAAAACATTCTTTGCCATGCTTTGCTTCCTGTAAAAACAAGTTCTAATATCCTGAACATCCTGAAACAGAAACATTCGAAATTCAATCATATGATCTACTTGAAACACAATAGAATAAACTAAAACATTCTTTGCCTTGCTTTGCTTCCTGTAAAAACAAGTTCTAATATCCTGAACATTCTGAAACAGAAACATTCTAACTTCAAACATTTGATCTACTTGAAACACAATAGAATAAACTAAAACATTCTTTGCCTTGCTTTGCTTCCTGTAAAAACAAGTTCTAATATCCTGAACATTCCGAAACAGATACATTCTAAATTCAAACATGCGATCTACTTGAAACAAAATAGAATAAACTAAAACATTCTTTGCCTTGCTTTGCTTCCTGTAAAAACAAGTTCTAATATCATGAACATTCTGAAACAGAAACATTCTAAATTCAAACATATGATCTACTTGAAACACAATAGAATAAACTAAAACATTCTTTGCCTTGCTTTGCTTCCTGTAAAAACCAGTTCTAATATCCTGAACATTCTGAAACAGAAACATTCTAAATTCAAACATATGATCTACTTGAAACACAATAGAATAAACTAAAACATACTTTGCCTTGCTTTGCTTCCTGTAAAAACAAGTTTTAATATCCTGAACATTCTTAAACAGAAACATTCTAAATTCAAACATATGATCTACTTGAAACACAATAGAATAAACTAAAACATTCTTTGCCTTGCTTTGCTTCCTGTAAAAACAAGTTCTAATATCCTGGACATTCTGAAACAGAAACATTCTAAATTCAAACATATGATCTACTTGAAACAAAATAGAATAAACTAAAACATTCTTTGCCTTGCTTTGCTTCCTGTAAAAACAAGTTCTAATATCCTGAACATTCTGAAACAGAAACATTCTAAATTCAAGCATACGATCTACTTGAAACACAATAGAATAAACTAAAACATTATTTTCCTTGCTTTGCTTCCTGTAAAAATAAGTACTAATATCCTGAACATTCTGAAACAGAAACATTCTAAATTCAAACATACGACCTACTTGAAACACAATAGAATAAACTAAAACAATCTTTGCCTTGCTTTGCTTCCTGTAAAAACAAGTTCTAATATCCTGAACATTCTGAAACAGAAACATTCTAAATTCAAACATATGATCTACTTGAAACACAATAGAATAAACTAAAAATTCTTTGCCTTGCTTTGCTTCCTGTAAAATCAAGTTCTAATTTCCTGAACATTCTGAAACAGAAACATTCCAAATTCAAACATACGATCTACTTGAAACACAATAGAATAAACTAAAACATTCTTTGCTTTGCTTTGCTTCCTGTAAAAACAAGTTCTAATATCCTGAACATTCTGAAACAGAAACATTCTAAATTCAAACATATGATCTATTTGAAACACAATAGAATAAACTAAAACATTCTTTGCCTTGCTTTGCTTCCTGTAAAAACAAGTTCTAATATCCTGAACATTCTGAAACAGAAACATTCTAAATTCAAACATATGATCTACTTGAAACACAATAGAATAAACTAAAACATTCTTTGCCTTGCTTTGCTTCCTGTAAAAACAAGTTCTAATATCCTGAACATTCTGAAAAAGAAACATTCTAAATTCAAACATATGATCTACTTGAAACACAATAGAATAAACTAAAACATTCTTTGCCTTGCTTTGCTTCTTGTAAAAACAAGTACTAATATCCTGAACATTCTGAAACAGAAACATTCTAAATTCAAACATATGATCTACTTGAAACACAATAGAATAAACTAAAACATTCTTTGCCTTGCTTTGCTTCCTGTAAAAACAAGTTCTAATATCCTGAACATTCTGAAACAGAAACATTCTAAATTCAAACATTTGATCTACTTGAAACATAATAGAATAAACTAAAACATCCTTTGCCTTGCTTTGCTTCCTGTAAAAACAAGTTCTAATATCCTGAACATTCTGAAACAGAAACATTCTAAATTCAAACATATGATCTACTTGAAACACAATAGAATAAACTAAAACATTCTTTGCCTTGCTTTGCTTCCTGTAAAAACAAGTTCTAATATCCTGAACATTCTGAAACAGAAACATTCTAAATTCAAACATATGATCTACTTGAAACACAATAGAATAAACTAAAACATTCTTTGCCTTGCTTTGCTTCCTGTAAAAACCAGTTCTAATATCCTGAACATTCTGAAACAGAAACATTCTAAATTCAAACATATGATCTACTTGAAACACAATAGAATAAACTAAAACATTATTTGCCTTGCTTTGCTTCCTGTAAAAACAAGTTCTAATAACCTGAACATTCTTAAACAGAAACATTCTAAATTCAAACATATGATCTACTTGAAACACAATAGAATAAACTAAAACATTCTTTGCCTTGCTTTGCTTCCTGTAAAAACAAGTTCTAATATCCTGAACCTTCTGAAACCGAAACATTCTAAATTCAAGCATACGATCTACTTGAAACACAATAGAATAAACTAAAACATTATTTGCCTGGCTTTGCTTCCTTTAAAAACAAGTTCTAATTTCCTGAACATTCTGAAACAGAAACATTCTAAATTCAAACATACGATCTACTTGAAACACAATAGAATAAACTAAAACATTTTTGCCTTGCTTTGCTTCCTGTAAAAACAAGTTCTAATATCCTGAACATTCTGAAACAGAAACATTCGAAATTCAAACATATGATCTACTTGAAACACAATAGAATAAACTAAAACATTCTTTGCCTTGCTTTGCTTCCTGTAAAAACAAGTTCTAACATCTTGAACATTCTGAAACAGAAACATTCTAAATTCAAACATACGATCAACTTGAAACACAATAGAATAAACTAAAACATTCTTTGCCTTGCTTTGCTTCCTGTAAAAACAAGTTCTAATATCCTGAACATTCTGAAACAGAAACATTCTAAATTCAAACATACGATCTACTCTAAACACAATAGAATAAACTAAAACATTCTTTGCCTTGCTTTGCTTCCTGTAAAAACAAGTTCTAATATCCTGAACATTCTGAAACAGAAACATTCTAAATTCAAACATATGATCTACTTGAAACGCAATAGAATAAACTAAAACATTCCTTGCCTTGCTTTGTTTCCTGTAAAATCAAGTTCTAATTTCCTGAACATTCTGAAACAGAAACATTCCAAATTCAAACATACGATCTACTTGAAACACAATAGAATAAACTAAAACATTCTTTGCCTTGCTTTGCTTCCTGTAAAAACAAGTTCTTATTTCCTGAACATTCTGAAACAGAAACATTCTAAATTCAAACATATGATCTACTTGAAACACAATAGAATAAACTAAAACATTCTTTGCCTTTCTTTGCTTCCTTTAAAAACAAGCTCTATTATCTTGAACATTCTGAAACAGAAACATTCTAACTTCAAACATATGATCTACTTGAAACACAGTAGAATAAACTAAAACATTCTTTGCCTTGATTTGCTTCCTGTAAAAAAAAGTTCTAATATCCTGAACATTCTGAAACAGAAACATTCTAAATTCAAACATACGACCTACTTGAAACACAATTGAATAAACTAAAACAATATTTGCCTTGCTTTGCTTCCTGTAAAAACAAGTTCTAATATCCTGAACATTCTGAAACAGAAACATTCTAAATTCAAACATATGATCTACTTGAAACACAATAGAATAAACTAAAACATTCTTTGCCTTGCTTTGCTTCCTGTAAAATCAAGTTCTAATTTCCTGAACATTCTGAAACAGAAACATTCCAAATTCAAACATACGATCTACTTGAAACACAATAGAATAAACTAAAACATTCTTTGCCTTGCTTTGCTTCCTGTAAAAACAAGTTCTTATATCCTGAATATTCTGAAACAGAAACATTCTAAATTCAAACATATGATCTACTTGAAACACAATAGAATAAACTAAAACATTTTTGCCTTGCTTTGCTTCCTGTAAAAACCAGTTCTAATATCCTGAACATTCTGAAACAGAAACATTCTAAATTCAAACATATGATCTACTTGAAACACAATAGAATAAACTAAAACATTCTTTGCCTTGCTTTGCTTCCTGTAAAAACAAGATCTAATATCATGAACATTCTTAAACAGAAACATTCTAAATTCAAACATATGATCTACTTGAAACACAATAGAATAAACTAAAACAATCTTTGCCTTGCTTTGCTTCCTGTAAAAACAAGTTCTAATATCCTGAACATTCTGTAACAGAAACATTCGAAATTCAAACATATGATCTACTAGAAACACAATAGAATAAACTAAAACATTCTTTGCCTTGCTTTGCTTCCTGTAAAAACAAGTTCTAACATCTTGAACATTCTGAAACAGAAACATTCTAAATTCAAACATACGATCAACTTGAAACACAATAGAATAAACTAAAACATTCTTTGCCTTGCTTTGCTTCCTGTAAAAACAAGTTCTAATATCCTGAACATTCTGAAACAGAAACATTCTAAATTCAAACATACGATCTACTCTAAACACAATAGAATAAACTAAAACATTCTTTGCCTTGCTTTGCTTCCTGTAAAAACAAGTTCTAATATCCTGAACATTCTGAAACAGAAACATTCGAAATTCAAACATATGATCTACTTGAAACACAATAGAATAAACTAAAACAATCTTTGCCTTGCTTTGCTTCCTGTAAAAACAAGTTCTAATATCGTGAACATTCTGAAACAGAAACATTCTAAATTCAAGCATACGATCTACTTGAAACACAATAGAATAAACTAAAACATTTTTTGCCTTGCTTTGCTTCCTGTAAAAACAAGATCTAATATCATGAACATTCTTAAACAGAAACATTCTAAATTCAAACATATGATCTACTTGAAACACAATAGAATAAACTAAAACATTCTTTGCCTTGCTTTGCTTCCTGTAAAAACAAGTTCTAATATCATGAACATTCTGAAACAGAAACATTCTAAATTCAAACACATGATCTACTTGAAACACAATATAATAAACTAAAACATTCTTTGCCTTGCTTTGCTTCCTGTAAAAACAAGTTCTAATATCCTGAACATTCTGAAACAGAAACATTCTAAATTAAAGCATACGATCTACTTGATACACAATAGAATAAACTAAAACATTATTTGCCTTGCTTTGCTTCCTGTAAAAACAAGTTCTAATTTCCTGAACATTCTGAAACAGAAACATTCTAAATTCAAACATACGATCTACTTGAAACACAATAGAATAAACTAAAACATTTTTGCCTTGCGTTGCTTCCTGTAAAAACAAGTTCTAATATCCTGAACATTCTGAAACAGAAACATTCGAAATTCAAACATATGATCTACTAGAAACACAATAGAATAAACTAAAACAATCTTTGCCTTGCTTTGCTTCCTGTAAAAACAAGTTCTAATATCTTGAACATTCTGAAACAGAAACATTCTAAATTCAAACATACGATCTACTTGAAACACAATAGAATAAACTAAAACATTCTTTGCCTTGCTTTGCTTCCTGTAAAAACAAGTTCTAATATCCTGAACATTCTGAAACAGAAACATTCTAAATTCAAACATACGATCTACTCGAAACACAATAGAATAAACTAAAACATTCTTTGCCTTGCTTTGCTTCCTGTAAAAACAAGTTCTAATATCCTGAACATTCTGAAACAGAAACATTCGAAATTCAAACATATGATCTACTTGAAACACAATAGAATAAACTAAAAAATTTTTGCCTTGCTTTGCTTCCTGTAAAAACAAGTTCTAATATCCTGAACATTCTGAAACAGAAACATTCTAAATTCAAGCAAACGATCTACTTGAAACACAATAGAATAAACTAAAACAATATTTGCCTTGCTTTGCTTCCTGTAAAAATAAGTTCTAATATCATGAACATTCTGAAACAGAAACATTCTAAATTCAAATATATGATCTACTTGAAACACAATAGAATAAACTAAAACATTCTTTGCCTTGCTTTGCTTCCTGTAAAAACAAGTTCTAATTTCCTGAACATTCTGAAACAGAAACATTCTAAATTCAAACATATGATCTACTTGAAACACAATAGAATAAACTAAATCATTCTTTGCCTTTCTTTGCTTCCTGTAAAAACAAGTTCTAATATCCTGAACATTCTGAAACAGAAACATTCTAAATTCAAACATTTGATCTACTTGAAACACAATAGAATAAACTAAAACATTCTTTGCCTTGCTTTGCTTCCTGTAAAAACAAGTTCTAATATCCTGAACATTCTGAAACAGAAACATTCTAAATTCAAACATTTGATCTACTTGAAACACAATAGAATAAACTAAAACTTTCTTTGCCTTGCTTTGCTTCCTGTAAAAACAAGTTCTATTATCCTGAACATTCTGAAACAAAAACATTCTAAATTCAAACATATGATCTACTTGAAACACAATAGAATAAACTAAAACATTCTTTGCCTTGCTTTGCTTCCTGTAAAAACAAGTTATAATATCCTGAACATTCTTAAACAGAAACATTCTAAATTCAAACATATGATCTACTTGAAACACAATAGAATAAACTAAAACATTCTTTGCCTTGCTTTGCTTCCTGTAAAAACAAGTTCTAATATCCTGAACATTCTGAAACAGAAACATTCTAAATTCAAACATATGATCTACTTGAAACGCAATAGAATAAACTAAATCATTCTTTGCCTTTCTTTGCTTCCTGTAAAAACAAGTTCTAATATCCTGAACATTCTGAAACAGAAACATTCTAAATTCAAACATTTGATCTACTTGAAACACAATAGAATAAACTAAAACATTCTTTGCCTTGCTTTGCTTCCTGTAAAAACAAGTTCTAATATCCTGAACATTCTGAAACAGAAACATTCTAAATTCAAACATTTGATCTACTTGAAACACAATAGAATAAACTAAAACTTTCTTTGCCTTGCTTTGCTTCCTGTAAAAACAAGTTCTAATATCCTGAACATTCTGAAACAAAAACATTCGAAATTCAAACATTTGATCTACTTGAAACACAATAGAATAAACTAAAACATTCTTTGCATTGCTTTGCTTCCTGTAAAAACAAGTTCTAACATCTTGAACATTCTGAAACAGAAACATTCTAAATTCAAACATATGATCTACTTGAAACACAATAGAATAAACTAAAACATTCTTTGCCTTGCTTTGCTTCCTGTAAAAACAAGTTATAATATCCTGAACATTCTTAAACAGAAACATTCTAAATTCAAACATATGATCTACTTGAAACACAATAGAATAAACTAAAACATTCTTTGCCTTGCTTTGCTTCCTGTAAAAACAAGTTCTAATATCCTGAACATTCTGAAACAGAAACATTCTAAATTCAAACATATGATCTACTTGAAACGCAATAGAATAAACTAAATCATTCTTTGCCTTGATTTGCTTCCTGTAAAAACGAGTTGTAATATCCTGAACATTCTGAAACAGAAACATTCTAAATTCAAGCATACGATCTACTTGAAACACAATAGAATAAACTAAAACATTATTTGCCTTGCTTTGCTTCCTGTAAAAATAAGTTCTAATATCCTGAACATTCTGAAACAGAAACATTCTAAATTCAAACATACGATCTACTTGAAACACAATAGAATAAACTAAAACATTTTTGCCTTGCTTTGCTTCCTGTAAAAACAAGTTCTAATATCCTGAACATTCTGAAACAGAAACATTCGAAATTCAAACATATGATCTACTTGAAACACAATAGAATAAACTAAAACATTCTTTGCCTTGCTTTGCTTGTTGTAAAAACAAGTACTAATATCCTGAACATTCTGAAACAGAAACATTCTAAATTCAAACATATGATCTACTTGAAACACAATAGAATAAACTAAAACATTCTTTGCCTTGCTTTGCTTCCTGTAAAAACAAGTTCTAATATCCTGAACATTCTGAAACAGAAACATTCTAAATTCAAACATTTGATCTACTTGAAACACAATAGAATAAACTAAAACATTCTTTGCCTTGCTTTGCTTCCTGTAAAAACCAGTTCTAATATCCTGAACATTCTGAAACAGAAACATTCTAAATTCAAACATATGATCTACTTGAAACACAATAGAATAAACTAAAACATTCTTTGCCTTGCTTTGCTTCCTGTAAAAACAAGTTCTAATATCCTGAACATTCTGAAACAGAAATATACTAAATTCAAACATATGATCTACTTGAAACACAATAGAATAAACTAAAACATTCTTTGCCTTGCTTTGTTTCCTGTAAAAACAAGTTCTAATATCCTGAACATTCTCAAACAGAAACATTCTAAATTCAAACATACGATCTACTTGAAATACAATAGAATAAACTAAAACATACTTTGCCTTGCTTTGCTTCCTGTAAAAACAAGTTCTAATATCCTGAACATTTTGAAACAGAAACATTCCAAATTCAAACATATGATCTACTTGAAACAGAGTAGAAAAAACTAAAACATTCTTTGCCTTGCTTTGCTACCTGTAAAAACAAGTTCGAATATCCTGAACATTCTGAAACAGAAACATTCTAAATTCAAATATATGATCTACTTGAAACACAATAGAATAAACTAAAACATTCTTTGCCTTGCTTTGCTTCCTGTAAAAACAAGTTCTAATTTCCTGAACATTCTGAAACAGAAACATTCTAAATTCAAACATATGATCTACTTGAAACACAATAGAATAAACTAAATCATTCTTTGCCTTTCTTTGCTTCCTGTAAAAACAAGTTCTAATATCCTGAACATTCTGAAACAGAAACATTCTAAATTCAAACATACGATCTACTTGAAACACAATAGAATAAACTAAAACATTTTTGCCTTGCTTTGCTTCCTGTAAAAACAAGTTCTAATATCCTGAACATTCTGAAACAGAAACATTCGAAATTCAAACATATGATCTACTTGAAACACAATAGAATAAACTAAAACATTCTTTGCCTTGCTTTGCTTGTTGTAAAAACAAGTACTAATATCCTGAACATTCTGAAACAGAAACATTCTAAATTCAAACATATGATCTACTTGAAACACAATAGAATAAACTAAAACATTCTTTGCCTTGCTTTGCTTCCTGTAAAAACAAGTTCTAATATCCTGAACATTCTGAAACAGAAACATTCTAAATTCAAACATTTGATCTACTTGAAACACAATAGAATAAACTAAAACATTCTTTGCCTTGCTTTGCTTCCTGTAAAAACCAGTTCTAATATCCTGAACATTCTGAAACAGAAACATTCTAAATTCAAACATATGATCTACTTGAAACACAATAGAATAAACTAAAACATTCTTTGCCTTGCTTTGCTTCCTGTAAAAACAAGTTCTAATATCCTGAACATTCTGAAACAGAAATATACTAAATTCAAACATATGATCTACTTGAAACACAATAGAATAAACTAAAACATTCTTTGCCTTGCTTTGTTTCCTGTAAAAACAAGTTCTAATATCCTGAACATTCTCAAACAGAAACATTCTAAATTCAAACATACGATCTACTTGAAATACAATAGAATAAACTAAAACATACTTTGCCTTGCTTTGCTTCCTGTAAAAACAAGTTCTAATATCCTGAACATTTTGAAACAGAAACATTCCAAATTCAAACATATGATCTACTTGAAACAGAGTAGAAAAAACTAAAACATTCTTTGCCTTGCTTTGCTACCTGTAAAAACAAGTTCGAATATCCTGAACATTCTGAAACAGAAACATTCTAAATTCAAATATATGATCTACTTGAAACACAATAGAATAAACTAAAACATTCTTTGCCTTGCTTTGCTTCCTGTAAAAACAAGTTCTAATTTCCTGAACATTCTGAAACAGAAACATTCTAAATTCAAACATATGATCTACTTGAAACACAATAGAATAAACTAAATCATTATTTGCCTTTCTTTGCTTCCTGTAAAAACAAGTTCTAATATCCTGAACATTCTGAAACAGAAACATTCTAAATTCAAACATTTGATCTACTTGAAACACAATAGAATAAACTAAAACATTCTTTGCCTTGCTTTGCTTCCTGTAAAAACAAGTTCTAATATCCTGAACATTCTGAAACAGAAACATTCTAAATTCAAACATTTGATCTACTTGAAACACAATAGAATAAACTAAAACTTTCTTTGCCTTGCTTTGCTTCCTGTAAAACAAGTTCTAATATCCTGAACATTCTGAAACAAAAACATTCGAAATTCAAACATTTGATCTACTTGAAACACAATAGAATAAACTAAAACATTCTTTGCATTGCTTTGCTTCCTGTAAAAACAAGTTCTAACATCTTGAACATTCTGAAACAGAAACATTCTAAATTCAAACATATGATCTACTTGAAACACAATAGAATAAACTAAAACATTCTTTGCCTTGCTTTGCTTCCTGTAAAAACAAGTTATAATATCCTGAACATTCTTAAACAGAAACATTCTAAATTCAAACATATGATCTACTTGAAACACAATAGAATAAACTAAAACATTCTTTGCCTTGCTTTGCTTCCTGTAAAAACAAGTTCTAATATCCTGAACATTCTGAAACAGAAACATTCTAAATTCAAACATTTGATCTACTTGAAACACAATAGAATAAACTAAAACTTTCTTTGCCTTGCTTTGCTTCCTGTAAAAACAAGTTCTAATATCCTGAACATTCTGAAACAAAAACATTCGAAATTCAAACATTTGATCTACTTGAAACACAATAGAATAAACTAAAACATTCTTTGCATTGCTTTGCTTCCTGTAAAAACAAGTTCTAACATCTTGAACATTCTGAAACAGAAACATTCTAAATTCAAACATATGATCTACTTGAAACACAATAGAATAAACTAAAACATTCTTTGCCTTGCTTTGCTTCCTGTAAAAACAAGTTATAATATCCTGAACATTCTTAAACAGAAACATTCTAAATTCAAACATATGATCTACTTGAAACACAATAGAATAAACTAAAACATTCTTTGCCTTGCTTTGCTTCCTGTAAAAACAAGTTCTAATATCCTGAACATTCTGAAACAGAAACATTCTAAATTCAAACATATGATCTACTTGAAACGCAATAGAATAAACTAAATCATTCTTTGCCTTGATTTGCTTCCTGTAAAAACGAGTTGTAATATCCTGAACATTCTGAAACAGAAACATTCTAAATTCAAGCATACGATCTACTTGAAACACAATAGAATAAACTAAAACATTATTTGCCTTGCTTTGCTTCCTGTAAAAATAAGTTCTAATATCCTGAACATTCTGAAACAGAAACATTCTAAATTCAAACATACGATCTACTTGAAACACAATAGAATAAACTAAAACATTTTTGCCTTGCTTTGCTTCCTGTAAAAACAAGTTCTAATATCCTGAACATTCTGAAACAGAAACATTCGAAATTCAAACATATGATCTACTTGAAACACAATAGAATAAACTAAAACATTCTTTGCCTTGCTTTGCTTGTTGTAAAAACAAGTACTAATATCCTGAACATTCTGAAACAGAAACATTCTAAATTCAAACATATGATCTACTTGAAACACAATAGAATAAACTAAAACATTCTTTGCCTTGCTTTGCTTCCTGTAAAAACAAGTTCTAATATCCTGAACATTCTGAAACAGAAACATTCTAAATTCAAACATTTGATCTACTTGAAACACAATAGAATAAACTAAAACATTCTTTGCCTTGCTTTGCTTCCTGTAAAAACCAGTTCTAATATCCTGAACATTCTGAAACAGAAACATTCTAAATTCAAACATATGATCTACTTGAAACACAATAGAATAAACTAAAACATTCTTTGCCTTGCTTTGCTTCCTGTAAAAACAAGTTCTAATATCCTGAACATTCTGAAACAGAAATATACTAAATTCAAACATATGATCTACTTGAAACACAATAGAATAAACTAAAACATTCTTTGCCTTGCTTTGTTTCCTGTAAAAACAAGTTCTAATATCCTGAACATTCTCAAACAGAAACATTCTAAATTCAAACATACGATCTACTTGAAATACAATAGAATAAACTAAAACATACTTTGCCTTGCTTTGCTTCCTGTAAAAACAAGTTCTAATATCCTGAACATTTTGAAACAGAAACATTCCAAATTCAAACATATGATCTACTTGAAACAGAGTAGAAAAAACTAAAACATTCTTTGCCTTGCTTTGCTACCTGTAAAAACAAGTTCGAATATCCTGAACATTCTGAAACAGAAACATTCTAAATTCAAATATATGATCTACTTGAAACACAATAGAATAAACTAAAACATTCTTTGCCTTGCTTTGCTTCCTGTAAAAACAAGTTCTAATTTCCTGAACATTCTGAAACAGAAACATTCTAAATTCAAACATATGATCTACTTGAAACACAATAGAATAAACTAAATCATTCTTTGCCTTTCTTTGCTTCCTGTAAAAACAAGTTCTAATATCCTGAACATTCTGAAACAGAAACATTCTAAATTCAAACATTTGATCTACTTGAAACACAATAGAATAAACTAAAACATTCTTTGCCTTGCTTTGCTTCCTGTAAAAACAAGTTCTAATATCCTGAACATTCTGAAACAGAAACATTCTAAATTCAAACATTTGATCTACTTGAAACACAATAGAATAAACTAAAACTTTCTTTGCCTTGCTTTGCTTCCTGTAAAACAAGTTCTAATATCCTGAACATTCTGAAACAAAAACATTCGAAATTCAAACATTTGATCTACTTGAAACACAATAGAATAAACTAAAACATTCTTTGCATTGCTTTGCTTCCTGTAAAAACAAGTTCTAACATCTTGAACATTCTGAAACAGAAACATTCTAAATTCAAACATATGATCTACTTGAAACACAATAGAATAAACTAAAACATTCTTTGCCTTGCTTTGCTTCCTGTAAAAACAAGTTATAATATCCTGAACATTCTTAAACAGAAACATTCTAAATTCAAACATATGATCTACTTGAAACACAATAGAATAAACTAAAACATTCTTTGCCTTGCTTTGCTTCCTGTAAAAACAAGTTCTAATATCCTGAACATTCTGAAACAGAAACATTCTAAATTCAAACATATGATCTACTTGAAACGCAATAGAATAAACTAAATCATTCTTTGCCTTGATTTGCTTCCTGTAAAAACAAGTTGTAATATCCTGAACATTCTGAAACAGAAACATTCTAAATTCAAGCATACGATCTACTTGAAACACAATAGAATAAACTAAAACATTATTTGCCTTGCTTTGCTTCCTGTAAAAATAAGTTCTAATATCCTGAACATTCTGAAACAGAAACATTCTAAATTCAAACATACGATCTACTTGAAACACAATAGAATAAACTAAAAGAATCTTTGCCTTGCTTTGCTTCCTGTAAAAACAAGTTCTAATATCCTGAACATTCTGAAACAGAAACATTCTAAATTCAAACATATGATCTACTTGAAACACAATAGAATAAACTAAAACATTCTTTGCCTTGCTTTGCTCCCTGTAAAATCAAGTTCTAATTTCCTGAACATTCTGAAACAGAAACATTCCAAATTCAAACATACGATCTACTTGAAACACAATAGAATAAACTAAAACATTCTTTGCCTTGCTTTGCTTCCTGTAAAAACAAGTTCTTATATCCTGAACATTCTGAAACAGAAACATTCTAAATTCAAACATATGATCAATTTGAAACACAATAGAATAAACTAAAACATTCTTTGCCTTGCTTTGCTTCCTGTAAAAACCAGTTCTAATATCCTGAACATTCTGAAACAGAAACATTCTAAATTCAAACATATGATTTACTTGAAACACAATAGAATAAACTAAAACATTTTTTGCCTTGCTTTGCTTCCTGTAAAAACAAGATCTAATATCATGAACATTCTTAAACAGAAACATTCTAAATTCAAAAATATGATCTACTTGAAACACAATAGAATAAACTAAAACATTCTTTGCCTTGCTTTGCTTCCTGTAAAAACAAGTTCTAATATCATGAACATTCTGAAACAGAAACATTCTAAATTCAAACACATGATCTACTTGAAACACAATATAATAAAATAAACATTCTTTGCCTTGCTTTGCTTCCTGTAAAAACAAGTTCTAATATCCTGAACATTCTGAAACAGAAACATTCTAAATTAAAGCATACGATCTACTTGATACACAATAGAATAAACTAAAACATTATTTGCCTTGCTTTGCTTCCTGTAAAAACAAGTTCTAATTTCCTGAACATTCTGAAACAGAAACATTCTAAATTCAAACATACGATCTACTTGAAACACAATAGAATAAACTAAAACATTTTTGCCTTGCTTTGCTTCCTGTAAAAACAAGTTCTAATATCCTGAACATTCTGAAACAGAAACATTCGAAATTCAAACCTATGATCTACTAGAAACACAATAGAATAAACTAAAACAATCTTTGCCTTGCTTTGCTTCCTGTAAAAACAAGTTCTAATATCTTGAACATTCTGAAACAGAAACATTCTAAATTCAAACATACGATCTACTTGAAACACAATAGAATAAACTAAAACATTCTTTGCCTTGCTTTGCTTCCTGTAAAAACAAGTTCTAATATCCTGAACATTCTGAAACAGAAACATTCTAAATTCAAACATACGATCTACTCGAAACACAATAGAATAAACTAAAACATTCTTTGCCTTGCTTTGCTTCCTGTAAAAACAAGTTCTAATATCCTGAACATTCTGAAAAAGAAACATTCGAAATTCAAACATATGATCTACTTGAAACACAATAGAATAAACTAAAACATTCTTTGCCTTGCTTTGCTTCCTGTAAAAACAAGTTCTAATATCCTGAACATTCTGAAACAGAAACATTTTAAATTCAAGCAAACGATCTACGTGAAACACAATAGAATAAACTAAAACAATATTTGCCTTGCTTTGCTTCCTGTAAAAATAAGTTCTAATATCATGAACATTCTGAAACAGAAACATTCTAAATTCAAATATATGATCTACTTGAAACACAATAGAATAAACTAAAACATTCTTTGCCTTGCTTTGCTTCCTGTAAAAACAAGTTCTAATTTCCTGAACATTCTGAAACAGAAACATTCTAAATTCAAACATATGATCTACTTGAAACACAATAGAATAAACTAAATCATTCTTTGCCTTTCTTTGCTTCCTGTAAAAACAAGTTCTAATATCCTGAACATTCTGAAACAGAAACATTCTAAATTCAAACATTTGATCTACTTGAAACACAATAGAATAAACTAAAACATTCTTTGCCTTGCTTTGCTTCCTGTAAAAACAAGTTCTAATATCCTGAACATTCTGAAACAAAAACATTCGAAATTCAAACATTTGATCTACTTGAAACACAATAGAATAAACTAAAACATTCTTTGCATTGCTTTGCTTCCTGTAAAAACAAGTTCTAACATCTTGAACATTCTGAAACAGAAACATTCTAAATTCAAACATATGATCTACTTGAAACACAATAGAATAAACTAAAACATTCTTTGCCTTGCTTTGCTTCCTGTAAAAACAAGTTATAATATCCTGAACATTCTTAAACAGAAACATTCTAAATTCAAACATATGATCTACTTCAAACACAATAGAATAAACTAAAACATTCTTTGTCTTGCTTTGCTTCCTGTAAAAACAAGTTGTAATATCCTGAACATTCTGAAACAGAAACATTCTAAATTCAAGCATACGATCTACTTGAAACACAATATAATAAACTAAAACATTATTTGCCTTGCTTTGCTTCCTGTAAAAATAAGTTCTAATATCCTGAACATTCTGAAACAGAAACATTCTAAATTCAAACATACGATCTACTTGAAACACAATAGAATAAACTAAAAGAATCTTTGCCTTGCTTTGCTTCCTGTAAAAACAAGTTCTAATATCCTGAACATTCTGAAACAGAAACATTCTAAATTCAAACATATGATCTACTTGAAACACAATAGAATAAACTAAAACATTCTTTGCCTTGCTTTGCTCCCTGTAAAATCAAGTTCTAATTTCCTGAACATTCTGAAACAGAAACATTCCAAATTCAAACATACGATCTACTTGAAACACAATAGAATAAACTAAAACATTCTTTGCCTTGCTTTGCTTCCTGTAAAAACAAGTTCTTATATCCTGAACATTCTGAAACAGAAACATTCTAAATTCAAACATATGATCAATTTGAAACACAATAGAATAAACTAAAACATTCTTTGCCTTGCTTTGCTTCCTGTAAAAACCAGTTCTAATATCCTGAACATTCTGAAACAGAAACATTCTAAATTCAAACATATGATTTACTTGAAACACAATAGAATAAACTAAAACATTTTTTGCCTTGCTTTGCTTCCTGTAAAAACAAGATCTAATATCATGAACATTCTTAAACAGAAACATTCTAAATTCAAAAATATGATCTACTTGAAACACAATAGAATAAACTAAAACATTCTTTGCCTTGCTTTGCTTCCTGTAAAAACAATTTCTAATATCATGAACATTCTGAAACAGAAACATTCTAAATTCAAACACATGATCTACTTGAAACACAATATAATAAAATAAACATTCTTTGCCTTGCTTTGCTTCCTGTAAAAACAAGTTCTAATATCCTGAACATTCTGAAACAGAAACATTCTAAATTAAAGCATACGATCTACTTGATACACAATAGAATAAACTAAAACATTATTTGCCTTGCTTTGCTTCCTGTAAAAACAAGTTCTAATTTCCTGAACATTCTGAAACAGAAACATTCTAAATTCAAACATACGATCTACTTGAAACACAATAGAATAAACTAAAACATTTTTGCCTTGCTTTGCTTCCTGTAAAAACAAGTTCTAATATCCTGAACATTCTGAAACAGAAACATTCGAAATTCAAACCTATGATCTACTAGAAACACAATAGAATAAACTAAAACAATCTTTGCCTTGCTTTGCTTCCTGTAAAAACAAGTTCTAATATCTTGAACATTCTGAAACAGAAACATTCTAAATTCAAACATACGATCTACTTGAAACACAATAGAATAAACTAAAACATTCTTTGCCCTGCTTTGCTTCCTGTAAAAACAAGTTCTAATATCCTGAACATTCTGAAACAGAAACATTCTAAATTCAAACATACGATCTACTCGAAACACAATAGAATAAACTAAAACATTCTTTGCCTTGCTTTGCTTCCTGTAAAAACAAGTTCTAATATCCTGAACATTCTGAAAAAGAAACATTCGAAATTCAAACATATGATCTACTTGAAACACAATAGAATAAACTAAAACATTCTTTGCCTTGCTTTGCTTCCTGTAAAAACAAGTTCTAATATCCTGAACATTCTGAAACAGAAACATTCTAAATTCAAGCAAACGATCTACGTGAAACACAATAGAATAAACTAAAACAATATTTGCCTTGCTTTGCTTCCTGTAAAAATAAGTTCTAATATCATGAACATTCTGAAACAGAAACATTCTAAATTCAAATATATGATCTACTTGAAACACAATAGAATAAACTAAAACATTCTTTGCCTTGCTTTGCTTCCTGTAAAAACAAGTTCTAATTTCCTGAACATTCTGAAACAGAAACATTCTAAATTCAAACATATGATCTACTTGAAACACAATAGAATAAACTAAATCATTCTTTGCCTTTCTTTGCTTCCTGTAAAAACAAGTTCTAATATCCTGAACATTCTGAAACAGAAACATTCTAAATTCAAACATTTGATCTACTTGAAACACAATAGAATAAACTAAAACATTCTTTGCCTTGCTTTGCTTCCTGTAAAAACAAGTTCTAATATCCTGAACATTCTGAAACATAAACATTCTAAATTCAAACATTTGATCTACTTGAAACACAATAGAATAAACTAAAACATTCTTTGCCTTGCTTTGCTTCCTGTAAAAACAAGTTCTAATATCCTGAACATTCTGAAACAAAAACATTCGAAATTCAAACATTTGATCTACTTGAAACACAATAGAATAAACTAAAACATTCTTTGCATTGCTTTGCTTCCTGTAAAAACAAGTTCTAACATCTTGAACATTCTGAAACAGAAACATTCTAAATTCAAACATATGATCTACTTGAAACACAATAGAATAAACTAAAACATTCTTTGCCTTGCTTTGCTTCCTGTAAAAACAAGTTATAATATCCTGAACATTCTTAAACAGAAACATTCTAAATTCAAACATATGATCTACTTCAAACACAATAGAATAAACTAAAACATTCTTTGTCTTGCTTTGCTTCCTGTAAAAACAAGTTCTAATATCCTGAACATTCTGAAACAGAAACATTCTAAATTCAAACATATGATCTACTTGAAACGCAATAGAATAAACTAAATCATTCTTTGCCTTACTTTGCTTCCTGTAAAAACAAGTTCTAATATCCTGAACATTCTGAAACAGAAACATTCTAAATTCAAACATTTGATCTACTTGAAACACAATAGAATAAACTAAAACATTCTTTGCCTTGCTTTGCTTCCTCTAAAAACAAGTTCCAATATCCTGAACATTCTGAAACAGAAACATTCTAAATTCAAACATTTGATCTACTTGAAACACAATAGAATAAACTAAAACTTTCTTTGCCTTGCTTTGCTTCCTGTAAAAACAAGTCCTAATATCCTGAACATTTTGAAACAAAAACATTCGAAATTCAAATATTTGATGTCCTTGAAACACAATAGAATAAACTAAAACATTCTTTGCATTGCTTTGCTTCCTGTAAAAACAAGTTCTAACATCTTGAACATTCTGAAACAGAAACATTCTAAATTCAAACATATGATCTACTTGAAACACAATAGAATAAACTAAAACATTCTTTGCCTTACTTTGCTTCCTGTAAAAACAAGTTATAATATCCTGAACATTCTTAAACAGAAACATTCTAAATTCAAACATATGATCTACTTGAAACACAATAGAATAAACTAAAACATTCTTTGCCTTGCTTTGCTTCCTGTAAAAACAAGTTCTAATATCCTGAACATTCTGAAACAGAAACATTCTAAATTCAAACATATGATCTACTTGAAACGCAATAGAATAAACTAAATCATTCTTTGCCTTTCTTTGCTTCCTGTAAAAACAAGTTCTAATATCCTGAACATTCTGAAACAGAAACATTCTAAATTCAAACATTTGATCTATTTGAAACACAATAGAATAAACTAAAACATTCTTTGCCTTGCTTTGCTTCCTGTAAAAACAGGTTCTAATATCCTGAACATTCTGAAACAGAAACATTCTAAATTCAAACATTTGATCTACTTGAAACACAATAGAATAAACTTAAACTTTCTTTGCCTTGCTTTGCTTCCTGTAAAAACAAGTTCTAATATCCTGAACATTATGAAACAAAAACATTCGAAATTCAAACATTTGATCTACTTGAAACACAATAGAATAAACTAAAACATTCTTTGCATTGCTTTGCTTCCTGTAAAAACAAGTTCTAACATCTTGAACATTCTGAAACAGAAACATTCTAAATTCAAACATATGATCTACTTGAAACACAATAGAATAAACTAAAACATTTTTTGCCTTGCTTTGCTTCCTGTAAAAACAAGTTATAATATCCTGAACATTCTTAAACAGAAACATTCTAAATTCAAACATATGATCTACTTGAAACACAATAGAATAAACTAAAACATTCTTTGCCTTGCTTTGCTTCCTGTAAAAACAAGTTCTAATATCCTGAACATTCTGAAACAGAAACATTCTAAATTCAAACATATGATCTACTTGAAACACAATAGAATAAACTAAAACATTCTTTGCCTTGATTTGCTTACTGTAAAAACAAGTTCTAATATCCTGAACATTCTGAAACAGAAACATTCTAAATTCAAGCATACGATCTACTTGAAACACAATAGAATAAACTAAAACATTATTTGCCTTGCTTTGCTTCCTGTAAAAATAAGTTCTAATATCCTGAACATTCTGAAACAGAAACATTCTAAATTCAAATATATGATCTACTTGAAACACAATAGAATAAACTAAAACATTCTTTGCCTTGCTTTGCTTCCTGTAAAAACAAGTTCTAATTTCCTGAACATTCTGAAACAGAAACATTCTAAATTCAAACATATGATCTACTTGAAAGACAATAGAATAAACTAAATCATTCTTTGCCTTTCTTTGCTTCCTGTAAAAACAAGTTCTAATATCCTGAACATTCTGAAACAGAAACATTCTAAATTCAAACCTATGATCTTCTTGAAACACAGTAGAATAAACTAAAACATTCTTTGCCTTGCTTTGCTTCCTGTGAAAAAAAGTTCTAATATCCTGAACATTCTGAAACAGAAACATTCTAAATTCAAACATACGACCTACTTGAAACACAATAGAATAAACTAAAACAATCTTTGCCTTGCTTTGCTTCCTGTAAAAACAAGTTCTAATATCCTGAACATTCTGAAACAGAAACATTCTAAATTCAAACATATGATCTACTTGAAACGCAATAGAATAAACTAAAACATTCCTTGCCTTGCTTTGCTTCCTGTAAAAACAAGTTCTAATTTCCTGAACATTCTGAAACAGAAACATTCCAAATTCAAACATACGATCTACTTGAAACACAATAGAATAAACTAAAACATTCTTTGCCTTGCTTTGCTTCCTGTAAAAACAAGTTCTAATATCCTGAACATTCTGAAACAGAAACATTCTAAATTCAAATATATGATCTACTTGAAACACAATAGAATAAACTAAAACATTCTTTGCCTTGCTTTGCTTCCTGTAAAAACATGTTCTAATTTCCTGAACATTCTGAAACAGAAACATTCTAAATTCAAACATATGATCTACTTGAAACACAATAGAATAAACTAAATCATTCTTTGCCTTTCTTTGCTTCCTGTAAAAACAAGTTCTAATATCCTGAACATTCTGAAACAGAAACATTCTAAATTCAAACATTTGATCTACTTGAAACACAATAGAATAAACTAAAACATTCTTTGCCTTGCTTTGCTTCCTGTAAAAACAAGTTCTAATATCCTGAACATTCTGAAACATAAACATTCTAAATTCAAACATTTGATCTACTTGAAACACAATAGAATAAACTAAAACATTCTTTGCCTTGCTTTGCTTCCTGTAAAAACAAGTTCTAATATCCTGAACATTCTGAAACAGAAACATTCTAAATTCAAACATATGATCTACTTGAAACACAATAGAATAAACTAAAACATTCTTTGCCTTGATTTGCTTACTGTAAAAACAAGTTCTAATATCCTGAACATTCTGAAACAGAAACATTCTAAATTCAAGCATACGATCTACTTGAAACACAATAGAATAAACTAAAACATTATTTGCCTTGCTTTGCTTCCTGTAAAAATAAGTTCTAATATCCTGAACATTCTGAAACAGAAACATTCTAAATTCAAATATATGATCTACTTGAAACACAATAGAATAAACTAAAACATTCTTTGCCTTGCTTTGCTTCCTGTAAAAACAAGTTCTAATTTCCTGAACATTCTGAAACAGAAACATTCTAAATTCAAACATATGATCTACTTGAAAGACAATAGAATAAACTAAATCATTCTTTGCCTTTCTTTGCTTCCTGTAAAAACAAGTTCTAATATCCTGAACATTCTGAAACAGAAACATTCTAAATTCAAACCTATGATCTTCTTGAAACACAGTAGAATAAACTAAAACATTCTTTGCCTTGCTTTGCTTCCTGTGAAAAAAAGTTCTAATATCCTGAACATTCTGAAACAGAAACATTCTAAATTCAAACATACGACCTACTTGAAACACAATAGAATAAACTAAAACAATCTTTGCCTTGCTTTGCTTCCTGTAAAAACAAGTTCTAATATCCTGAACATTCTGAAACAGAAACATTCTAAATTCAAACATATGATCTACTTGAAACGCAATAGAATAAACTAAAACATTCCTTGCCTTGCTTTGCTTCCTGTAAAAACAAGTTCTAATTTCCTGAACATTCTGAAACAGAAACATTCCAAATTCAAACATACGATCTACTTGAAACACAATAGAATAAACTAAAACATTCTTTGCCTTGCTTTGCTTCCTGTAAAAACAAGTTCTAATATCCTGAACATTCTGAAACAGAAACATTCTAAATTCAAATATATGATCTACTTGAAACACAATAGAATAAACTAAAACATTCTTTGCCTTGCTTTGCTTCCTGTAAAAACAAGTTCTAATTTCCTGAACATTCTGAAACAGAAACATTCTAAATTCAAACATATGATCTACTTGAAACACAATAGAATAAACTAAATCATTCTTTGCCTTTCTTTGCTTCCTGTAAAAACAAGTTCTAATATCCTGAACATTCTGAAACAGAAACATTCTAAATTCAAACATTTGATCTACTTGAAACACAATAGAATAAACTAAAACATTCTTTGCCTTGCTTTGCTTCCTGTAAAAACAAGTTCTAATATCCTGAACATTCTGAAACAAAAACATTCGAAATTCAAACATTTGATCTACTTGAAACACAATAGAATAAACTAAAACATTCTTTGCATTGCTTTGCTTCCTGTAAAAACAAGTTCTAACATCTTGAACATTCTGAAACAGAAACATTCTAAATTCAAACATATGATCTACTTGAAACACAATAGAATAAACTAAAATATTCTTTGCCTTGCTTTGCTTCCTGTAAAAACAAGTTATAATATCCTGAACATTCTTAAACAGAAACATTCTAAATTCAAACATATGATCTACTTCAAACACAATAGAATAAACTAAAACATTCTTTGTCTTGCTTTGCTTCCTGTAAAAACAAGTTCTAATATCCTGAACATTCTGAAACAGAAACATTCTAAATTCAAACATATGATCTACTTGAAACGCAATAGAATAAACTAAATAATTCTTTGCCTTACTTTGCTTCCTGTAAAAACAAGTTCTAATATCCTGAACATTCTGAAACAGAAACATTCTAAATTCAAACATTTGATCTACTTGAAACACAATAGAATAAACTAAAACATTCTTTGCCTTGCTTTGCTTCCTCTAAAAACAAGTTCCAATATCCTGAACATTCTGAAACAGAAACATTCTAAATTCAAACATTTGATCTACTTGAAACACAATAGAATAAACTAAAACTTTCTTTGCCTTGCTTTGCTTCCTGTAAAAACAAGTTCTAATATCCTGAACATTCTGAAACAAAAACATTCGAAATTCAAATATTTGATCTACTTGAAACACAATAGAATAAACTAAAACATTCTTTGCATTGCTTTGCTTCCTGTAAAAACAAGTTCTAACATCTTGAACATTCTGAAACAGAAACATTCTAAATTCAAACATATGATCTACTTGAAACACAATAGAATAAACTAAAACATTCTTTGCCTTGCTTTGCTTCCTGTAAAAACAAGTTATAATATCCTGAACATTCTTAAACAGAAACATTCTAAATTCAAACATATGATCTACTTGAAACACAATAGAATAAACTAAAACATTCTTTGCCTTGCTTTGCTTCCTGTAAAAACAAGTTCTAATATCCTGAACATTCTGAAACAGAAACATTCTAAATTCAAACATTTGATCTACTTGAAACACAATAGAATAAACTAAAACATTCTTTGCCTTGCTTTGCTTCCTCTAAAAACAAGTTCCAATATCCTGAACATTCTGAAACAGAAACATTCTAAATTCAAACATTTGATCTACTTGAAACACAATAGAATAAACTAAAACTTTCTTTGCCTTGCTTTGCTTCCTGTAAAAACAAGTTCTAATATCCTGAACATTCTGAAACAAAAACATTCGAAATTCAAATATTTGATCTACTTGAAACACAATAGAATAAACTAAAACATTCTTTGCATTGCTTTGCTTCCTGTAAAAACAAGTTCTAACATCTTGAACATTCTGAAACAGAAACATTCTAAATTCAAACATATGATCTACTTGAAACACAATAGAATAAACTAAAACATTCTTTGCCTTGCTTTGCTTCCTGTAAAAACAAGTTATAATATCCTGAACATTCTTAAACAGAAACATTCTAAATTCAAACATATGATCTACTTGAAACACAATAGAATAAACTAAAACATTCTTTGCCTTGCTTTGCTTCCTGTAAAACCAAGTCCTAATATCCTGAACATTCTGAAACAGAAACATTCTAAATTCAAACATATGATCTACTTGAAACGCAATAGAATAAACTAAATCATTCTTTGCCTTTCTTTGCTTCCTGTAAAAACAAGTTCTAATATCCTGAACATTCTGAAACAGAAACATTCTAAATTCAAACATTTGATCTATTTGAAACACAATAGAATAAACTAAAACATTCTTTGCCTTGCTTTGCTTCCTGTAAAAACAAGTTCTAATATCCTGAACATTCTGAAACAGAAACATTCTAAATTCAAACATTTGATCTACTTGAAACACAATAGAATAAACTTAAACTTTCTTTGCCTTGCTTTGCTTCCTGTAAAAACAAGTTCTAATATCCTGAACATTCTGAAACAAAAACATTCGAAATTCAAACATTTGATCTACTTGAAACACAATAGAATAAACTAAAACATTCTTTGCATTGCTTTGCTTCCTGTAAAAACAAGTTCTAACATCTTGAACATTCTGAAACAGAAACATTCTAAATTCAAACATATGATCTACTTGAAACACAATACAATAAACTAAAACATTCTTTGCCTTGCTTTGCTTCCTGTAAAAACAAGTTATAATATCCTGAACATTCTTAAACAGAAACATTCTAAATTCAAACATATGATCTACTTGAAACACAATAGAATAAACTAAAACATTCTTTGCCTTGCTTTGCTTCCTGTAAAAACAAGTTCTAATATCCTGCACATTCTGAAACAGAAACATTCTAAATTCAAACATATGATCTACTTGAAACACAATAGAATAAACTAAAACATTCTTTGCCTTGCTTTGCTTCCTGTAAAAACAAGTTCTAATATCCTGAACATTCTGAAACAGAAACATTCTAAATTCAAACATATGATCTACTTGAAACGCAATAGAATAAACTAAATCATTCTTTGCCTTTCTTTGCTTCCTGTAAAAACAAGTTCTAATATCCTGAACATTCTGAAACAGAAACATTCTAAATTCAAACATTTGATCTATTTGAAACACAATAGAATAAACTAAAACATTCTTTGCCTTGCTTTGCTTCCTGTAAAAACAAGTTCTAATATCCTGAACATTCTGAAACAGAAACATTCTAAATTCAAACATTTGATCTACTTGAAACACAATAGAATAAACTTAAACTTTCTTTGCCTTGCTTTGCTTCCTGTAAAAACAAGTTCTAATATCCTGAACATTCTGAAACAAAAACATTCGAAATTCAAACATTTGATCTACTTGAAACACAATAGAATAAACTAAAACATTCTTTGCATTGCTTTGCTTCCTGTAAAAACAAGTTCTAACATCTTGAACATTCTGAAACAGAAACATTCTAAATTCAAACATATGATCTACTTGAAACACAATAGAATAAACTAAAACATTCTTTGCCTTGCTTTGCTTCCTGTAAAAACAAGTTATAATATCCTGAACATTCTTAAACAGAAACATTCTAAATTCAAACATATGATCTACTTGAAACACAATAGAATAAACTAAAACATTCTTTGCCTTGCTTTGCTTCCTGTAAAAACAAGTTCTAATATCCTGAACATTCTGAAACAGAAACATTCTAAATTCAAACATATGATCTACTTGAAACACAATAGAATAAACTAAAACATACTTTGCCTTGATTTGCTTACTGTAAAAACAAGTTCTAATATCCTGAACATTCAGAAACAGAAACATTCTAAATTCAAGCATACGATCTACTTGAAACACAATAGAATAAACTAAAACATTATTTGCCTTGCTTTGCTTCCTGTAAAAATAAGTTCTAATATCCTGAACATTCTGAAACAGAAACATTCTAAATTCAAATATATGATCTACTTGAAACACAATAGAATAAACTAAAACATTCTTTGCCTTGCTTTGCTTCCTGTAAAACAAGTTCTAATTTCCTGAACATTCTGAAACAGAAACATTCTAAATTCAAACATATGATCTACTTGAAAGACAATAGAATAAACTAAATCATTCTTTGCCTTTCTTTGCTTCCTGTAAAAACAAGTTCTAATATCCTGAACATTCTGAAACAGAAACATTCTAAATTCAAACCTATGATCTTCTTGAAACACAGTAGAATAAACTAAAACATTCTTTGCCTTGCTTTGCTTCCTGTGAAAAAAAGTTCTAATATCCTGAACATTCTGAAACAGAAACATTCTAAATTCAAACATACGACCTACTTGAAACACAATAGAATAAACTAAAACAATCTTTGCCTTGCTTTGCTTCCTGTAAAAACAAGTTCTAATATCCTGAACATTCTGAAACAGAAACATTCTAAATTCAAACATTTGATCTACTTGAAACACAATAGAATAAACTTAAACTTTCTTTGCCTTGCTTTGCTTCCTGTAAAAACAAGTTCTAATATCCTGAACATTCTGAAACAAAAACATTCGAAATTCAAACATTTGATCTACTTGAAACACAATAGAATAAACTAAAACATTCTTTGCATTGCTTTGCTTCCTGTAAAAACAAGTTCTAACATCTTGAACATTCTGAAACAGAAACATTCTAAATTCAAACATATGATCTACTTGAAACACAATAGAATAAACTAAAACATTCTTTGCCTTGCTTTGCTTCCTGTAAAAACAAGTTATAATATCCTGAACATTCTTAAACAGAAACATTCTAAATTCAAACATATGATCTACTTGAAACACAATAGAATAAACTAAAACATTCTTTGCCTTGCTTTGCTTCCTGTAAAAACAAGTTCTAATATCCTGAACATTCTGAAACAGAAACATTCTAAATTCAAACATATGATCTACTTGAAACACAATAGAATAAACTAAAACATACTTTGCCTTGATTTGCTTACTGTAAAAACAAGTTCTAATATCCTGAACATTCTGAAACAGAAACATTCTAAATTCAAGCATACGATCTACTTGAAACACAATAGAATAAACTAAAACATTATTTGCCTTGCTTTGCTTCCTGTAAAAATAAGTTCTAATATCCTGAACATTCTGAAACAGAAACATTCTAAATTCAAATATATGATCTACTTGAAACACAATAGAATAAACTAAAACATTCTTTGCCTTGCTTTGCTTCCTGTAAAACAAGTTCTAATTTCCTGAACATTCTGAAACAGAAACATTCTAAATTCAAACATATGATCTACTTGAAAGACAATAGAATAAACTAAATCATTCTTTGCCTTTCTTTGCTTCCTGTAAAAACAAGTTCTAATATCCTGAACATTCTGAAACAGAAACATTCTAAATTCAAACCTATGATCTTCTTGAAACACAGTAGAATAAACTAAAACATTCTTTGCCTTGCTTTGCTTCCTGTGAAAAAAAGTTCTAATATCCTGAACATTCTGAAACAGAAACATTCTAAATTCAAACATACGACCTACTTGAAACACAATAGAATAAACTAAAACAATCTTTGCCTTGCTTTGCTTCCTGTAAAAACAAGTTCTAATATCCTGAACATTCTGAAACAGAAACATTCTAAATTCAAACATATGATCTACTTGAAACGCAATAGAATAAACTAAAACATTCCTTGCCTTGCTTTGCTTCCTGTAAAAACAAGTTCTAATTTCCTGAACATTCTGAAACAGAAACATTCCAAATTCAAACATACGATCTACTTGAAACACAATAGAATAAACTAAAACATTCTTTGCCTTGCTTTGCTTCCTGTAAAAACAAGTTCTAATATCCTGAACATTCTGAAACAGAAACATTCTAAATTCAAATATATGATCTACTTGAAACACAATAGAATAAACTAAAACATTCTTTGCCTTGCTTTGCTTCCTGTAAAAACAAGTTCTAATTTCCTGAACATTCTGAAACAGAAACATTCTAAATTCAAACATATGATCTACTTGAAACACAATAGAATAAACTAAATCATTCTTTGCCTTTCTTTGCTTCCTGTAAAAACAAGTTCTAATATCCTGAACATTCTGAAACAGAAACATTCTAAATTCAAACATATGATCTACTTGAAACACAGTAGAATAAACTAAAACATTCTTTGCCTTGCTTTGCTTCCTGTAAAAAAAAGTTCTAATATCCTGAACATCCTGAAACAGAAACATTCTAAATTCAAACATATGATCTACTTGAAACGCAATAGAATAAACTAAAACATTCCTTGCCTTGCTTTGCTTCCTGTAAAAACAAGTTCTAATTTCCTGAACATTCTGAAACAGAAACATTCCAAATTCAAACATACGACCTACTTGAAACACAATAGAATAAACTAAAACAATCTTTGCCTTGCTTTGCTTCCTGTAAAAACAAGTTCTAATATCCTGAACATTCTGAAACAGAAACATTCTAAATTCAAACATATGATCTACTTGAAACGCAATAGAATAAACTAAAACATTCCTTGCCTTGCTTTGCTTCCTGTAAAAACAAGTTCTAATTTCCTGAACATTCTGAAACAGAAACATTCCAAATTCAAACATACGATCTACTTGAAACACAATAGAATAAACTAAAACATTCTTTGCCTTGCTTTGCTTCCTGTAAAAACAAGTTCTAATATCCTGAACTTTCTGAAACAGGAAACATTCTAAATTCAAATATATGATCTACTTGAAACACAATGGAATAAACTAAAACATTCTTTGCCTTGCTTTGCTTCCTGTAAAAACAAGTTCTAATTTCCTGAACATTCTGAAACAGAAACATTCTAAATTCAAACATATGATCTACTTGAAACACAATAGAATAAACTAAATCATTCTTTGCCTTTCTTTGCTTCCTGTAAAAACAAGTTCTAATATCCTGAACATTCTGAAACAGAAACATTCTAAATTCAAACATATGATCTACTTGAAACACAGTAGAATAAACTAAAACATTCTTTGCCTTGCTTTGCTTCCTGTAAAAAAAAGTTCTAATATCCTGAACATTCTGAAACAGAAACATTCTAAATTCAAACATACGACCTACTTGAAACACAATAGAATAAACTAAAACAATCTTTGCCTTGCTTTGCTTCCTGTAAAAACAAGTTCTAATATCCTGAACATTCTGAAACAGAAACATTCTAAATTCAAACATATGATCTACTTGAAACACAATAGAATAAACTAAAACATTCTTTGCCTTGCTTTGCTTCCTGTAAAATCAAGTTCTAATTTCCTGAACATTCTGAAACAGAAACATTCCAAATTCAAACATACGGTCTACTTGAAACACAATAGAATAAACTAAAACATTCTTTGCCTTGCTTTGCTTCCTGTAAAAACAAGTTCTAATATCCTGAACATTCTGAAACAGAAACATTCTAAATTCAAACATATGATCTACTTGAAACACAATAGAATAAACGAAAACATTCTTTGCCTTGCTTTGCTTCCTGTAAAAACAAGTTCTAATATCCTGAACATTCTGAAACAGAAACATTCTAAATTCAAACATATGATCTACTTGAAACACAATAGAATAAACTAAAACATTCTTTGCCTTGCTTTGCTTCCTGTAAAAACAAGTTCTAATATCCTGAACATTCTGAAAAAGAAACATTCTAAATTCAAACATATGATCTACTTGAAACACAATAGAATAAACTAAAACATTCTTTGCCTTGCTTTGCTTCTTGTAAAAACAAGTACTAATATCCTGAACATTCTGAAACAGAAACATTCTAAATTCAAACATATGATCTACTTGAAACACAATAGAATAAACTAAAACATTCTTTGCCTTGCTTTGCTTCCTGTAAAAACAAGTTCTAATATCCTGAACATTCTGAAACAGAAATATTCTAAATTCAAACATTTGATCTACTTGAAACACAATAGAATAAACTAAAACATTCTTTGCCTTGCTTTGCTTCCTGTAAAAACAAGTTCTAATATCCTGAACATTCTGAAACAGAAACATTCTAAATTCAAACATATGATCTACTTGAAACACAATAGAATAAACTAAAACATTCTTTGCCTTGCTTTGCTTCCTGTAAAAACAAGTTCTAATATCCTGAACATTCTGAAACAGAAACATTCTAAATTCAAACATGCGATCTACTTGAAACAAAATAGAATAAACTAAAACATTCTTTGCCTTGCTTTGCTTCCTGTAAAATCAAGTTCTAATATCCTGAACATTCTGAAACAGAAACATTCTAAATTCAAATATGATCTACTTGAAACACAATAGAATAAACTAAAACATTTTGCCTTGCTTTGCTTCCTGTAAAAACCAGTTCTAATATCCTGAACATTCTGAAACAGAAACATTCTAAATTCAAACATATGATCTACTTGAAACACAATAGAATAAACTAAAACATTCTTTGCCTTGCTTTGCTTCCTGTAAAAACAAGTTCTAATATCCTGAACATTCTTAAACAGAAACATTCTAAATTCAAATATATGATCTACTTGAAACACAATAGAATAAACTAAAACATTATTTGCCTTGCTTTGCTTCCTGTAAAAACAAGTTCTAATATCCTGAACATTCTGAAACAGAAACATTCTAAATTCAAACATATGATCTACTTGAAACACAATAGAATAAACTAAAACATTCTTTGCCTTGCTTTGCTTCCTGTAAAATCAAGTTCTAATTTCCTGAACATTCTGAAACAGAAACATTCCAAATTCAAACATACGATCTACTTGAAACACAATCGAATAAACTAAAACATTCTTTGCTTTGCTTTGCTTCCTGTAAAAACAAGTTCTAATATCCTGAACATTCTGAAACAGAAACATTCTAAATTCAAACATATGATCTACTTGAAACACAATAGAATAAACTAAAACATGCTTTGCCTTGCTTTGCTTCCTGTAAAAACTAGTTCTAATATCCTGAACATTCTGAAACAGAAACATTCTAAATTCAAA
>OZ038506.1:49896625-49936625 GCA_964036315.1 Acanthosepion esculentum | reverse complement strand
AACGCTTACACTGTTTTGAAAAGGATCATTTAAACATTATGAACGACATTACTTTGCCTAAACACAGGATCCAGTTTCAGAAACATTTAGATACTATAGTCAAGGATATTAATAAATCTGACCAAATATTTGTGAAATCTGACAAAACTACTAATTTTTATAAATTTCATCCTAAGGACTACATGGGATTAATCAGAAATAATTTAACTAAGAGTTACAAAAAGATAGATGTTAACAATTTTAATTGTTTTGATCAAATCAGCACGACTTATAATTGCTGATAAACTAAAGATTAGCGACAGGTTTAGTAAACTTTGACCCAAAGAATCCTATCTCCTACTTAAAGACCATAATCCATATTTCAAGACCAAACTTCCTACAAGGATTATAAATCACACCTGTTCTGAGATTGAAAGGATCAGCAAAGTTATTCTTGAACGCGTTAATGAACAGATTCAAAAACGCCTTGGACTTATTCTATGGATTACTAGCACGGAAGTTATTAAATGATTTGCAAGCATCGATAACAAAAACATTTGTACTTTTATCCAGTTTGATATTGTTGATTTCTACCCTTCCATATCCAAAAACCTCTTTACACTGGCATTAGAATTTATCAAGGTTTCTTCCAACATATCAAGTGAAGAGATAATTATTATTATTATGAGATGTAGGAGTCTGTCCGCCTCCACAATAAAGAACAGTGGATAAAGAATTCTGATGATAACTTTGACATTTCAATGGAGTCATTGGATTCTGCTTCGTCTTCTGATCTGTTTGGTTTATATATTTTGTATAAACTTACTGCTTATGAAGAGATCAAACTAGATAGTATGGGACTATATAGAGATGACGGTCTTATGGTTGTAAAAAACTCTACGATCATTAAGGTAGATAAAGTAAGAAAAATGATGTATAGGGAATTTAAGAGCTTAGATCATAAGGTTAAAATAATCACCAATATAAAACAAGTGGATTTTCTCGATGTAACGTTAGATCTAGTCTATGACAATTTTCAGCTTATAACAAAAATGAATGCTAACGCAATCTACGAGGGTCATTCAATAAATAAGTTGAATTTTTCGGTATAAGGACTTCTAATACAGATAGAAGCTTATTTTTTTTTACTTCTTTTTCACATGGATTTAATTTCTTTTGCAGATTATTGAAAAATAAAAAAAGTAAGCGTCTATCTTTATTAGAAGTCTTTATACCGACAAATTCACCTTTTTTATGACCCTTCTATAGTCACCCCATTTCCAATCACCCCCATCTGTAATCCAACATATTCCTTACTCTGTAGAACCTAGCATCAGTAACCACTCATCGAACGAAGATGTGTTTGAGAAACATAGCAGTGTGTACATTTAAATTCTTAAGAATAGTTGGTATAAGTGCGCTGAAATTCAGTTTAGAGAATATGATGGTCATTCAACGAAAAGATATATAATTAGAAAGATAATCTGGTACACACCTCCATTTAATCAATTATTAAATACTAAGTTAGATCATAAATTTCTCAAATTAATCGATAAACATTTTCCAAAAAGCAACACAGTAACATATTTAATAGGAATACATTAAAACTTTGTTATATTTGCACCAATAATCTCGAGAAAATCATGAAGTTGCGCAACATTAGAACTCTAAACCAATTTAATAATTTTAATCATAATGTAAGTAATAATGAATATATTGTTAAGGACAGTGTCCAATGTAATTGTAGGAATCCTAACTAATGCCCATTGTCTAAGAAATGTTTAACCGAATCAACTGTGTAACTTTGTTCTATCTCTACAATAGAAAATCCGAGGATTGAAAAGTTTTATATTGGTAGTACTAAGAATTCTTTCAAAATTCGGTGGTATCAGCACATATCTTCTTTTACTAATGTTATTTATAGAAATAATACTTAACTTTCAAAATACTTTTGGAATTTGAAAGAAGAAAAAAAAACTAAATTTAAATGGAAATTTTTAAAACTGGCAAGGACATGTAGCTCCTTATAGGAAACGTGTTTTCTCTGTTTACAGGGGGAATGCAGATCACCAGGTTTTGGAATAGGGATGATTTATTAAATCAAAGGTTTGAATTAACGGTTAATTGTAAACACATCATACCTTTGACTCTACAATCTTGCTAGACTTTGAAATTTAACAATTGCTTCTTATGATATATGTTATAATAACACTGTTACACCAGATAAAGCTTATCTTTTGTCAGTAAGATCAAATTCACGTGGTATAATTTGTACATTATTCTTCTAGCGCTGGTGGTAATATTTAGTCTAGAGGTATATGCGATTGGCTGACATTTTGACAATTTCTATTGATTGATTTTATTAGTACCCTATATAAGATCCTTTAGTTAACAGTCGTAGTCTATTTTGTATGATTAATATTTTTTAATTAATTTTATATCATCTATATGTTTAGCGCTATGTTTAATCCATTTATTTGATGACACCCAAAGAATAAGAAACGGCCGTCTAGTGCTTTCTGTATTCTATTGAGGTTTCTTATTCCCCTCTCAATGTATTATTATGTGAAATTATTTAAATCTCAATCTTTGTCTATATACATATATAGTTTAAAAATCAGGAGGCCAAATTTAAAATCTCTACATGTTAGTTTTATTTATTTTTTTCTCAAGTGTATTGAGTACTTTTTAATATTACTGTTCCCTGGTCTGATCTGACCATTAACATATATATATATATATATATATATATATATATATATATATATATATATATATATATATATATATATAACGATACCTCCTACTCACTTTCGCTAATTAGGCATTGTAACACCCCACGTCCATGAACTTGTCTGACTCCTCCATCAACCTTATGAATATTCGTGAGCAACCGTATACCAAAATATTTGAAAACATAAACTTTTTGCTCTTGTATATGTATATATCTCACAAAATGAAATCCTTACATTTGCCTTGAAAAAGTCCCTCAAAGGACTAAAGGCCTCGGCTAAGTTAAGATTTCGAAATAGACTAGTGTAATATATACATGATGAAAATGTTCATCTTACTAATGTTCATCCTATACAAGGCCCAGGATCCATTAAAAGTAGAGGGTGGTTATTGAATAAATTTCAATAGCCGGTAAGTGTAAGAGGGAATAATTGCAGTTTATGAGGATTTACGTGAAATATAACGGTTTTCTCTAGACTTGAAGTGGCTATAACTGCAGTGGTTGGGAAAGCATACTCTCAGGTGTCTATTGCACAAAGCAGCGAATTTCAACAAGAAGAAGAAGAAGAAGGGGAAAAAGAAGAAGAAGCTGTCCTTCTTAATAATGTAATAAGAACGGAAGGAAACTCATGCCTATAAATGTTAGAACTGGTGGAACGAAGTAATGTAGACCGTTAGAACAGTTCCCATGTAAATACGGATTGACTCGCGGTAGGCTTTCATCATTTCGTCTGTGGGAACGGGTTGAAGGGTGGAAAATTCTTCATCACCCCAAAGCCTTGTAGACGTTTCTGAAAACTGTCAAGACAGGAAAGTGAAGACTAACCGGATTTTGTATCGAAACAATTGATGGAAACGTTTATCGCTGCTGCTGCTGATTTTGTATTTGAACAAACTGCACGTTCGAACATTTTGCAAGAATGTTCTCGCAGACAAATCGACTATTGCTATGCTGTCTTGTGTACTCGTGTTAAACAGTGCATTCTTTGCACTTAGTGTTTTGAACGTGTGCAGCATTATGCACAAAATGGTTTCGAAATATTTCATTCAAGTTTTTTTTTTTTTTAAAAACGACTCTTCTCCCGACACCTTCGCCAGAGACGTTACCAACAAAAGACATTTAAAACATGTTTGCGCATCGAAACAGGGAAAATAACATTAATTGTTATTTTTTTTAAATTAGATAGGCCAAAAAAGAACATTAAGACGTCAAAAAGATTGAGTGGAATAGTTTGAATGTAATGTAAATAACGACAGAAACAAAATAACAAAGAGAAAAATATAAAACGCAAGAAGACTTTATAGGAATTAAATATTATATTTATTTTTCCAACAATAAAATCCCATGAGAAGGTTTGTTGGATAACAATAATTATTAGGATAAATACTGCACAGATACTTGTGGACGTAGTTGTAAACCTACTATTTATTATCTTTGGACCATTTACAAAAAAACAATAACTCCCTTTACCACTACCAAAAATTCCAGAAAAACATATTCGCGGACCAGTATGAAAATATTTACTAACTTTTATTCAAAATATATATATATATATATAAATGTTATATTTAAATCTAACGATCCAGTGACAGGTCCCAAGAGTTGTGAGTTCAAAACCTGGTTAAGGCGGTGGAGAACATGGAGAGAGGAATTAACAGGAGATAACTGATGACTGACATCCATTAGACATGGCACGTGGAACTAGAAAAGTCTACCCCAGTGAGCGAAATAAAGGGTTCAGTTCGACATTCCAACCACCTGAAGAAAGCCGGAGCGTACAACGGACGAAACGTTGTAACAGTTAAGGCGACAAAGATGAGGACAATAGTCCGATAAATGTAAATAATGTACATAATACCTCATCTCAGAAATATAGAGAGATACTGAATGAAGAGTGTGTGCGTTTAATTTAAGACATCAGAATAAATCAGTAACAGAAAATTAACTATCTGTGGAGACAACCGAAAATGCGACACAGAAATCGGAAGAAACTTCGAAATAGTGAAAATAAGTTCCAGAAATTAACCGAAATATTAGAAATGAATCGAAGTTACGTAGATGTGGTTCTACAGACGAATTCGATGAATGCTGTTGTGCTCAGGTCCGGGGAGTTTACACCTCGTGACTCAGCTACTGAACCACCAAACAAAAACATAATACTATGAGAGTATAAAAATTTCATAGTAAAAATGACATATATATATATATATATATATATATATATATATATATATATATATATATATATATATATATATACCATATTTTATATATATATAGCACTAGATTGCACTAGCATGAAACAGACTGTCGCCTCCAAGTGCTGACTTCCATGTCCACTTTTATATTTACAAACGCTCTATCTCTGATATTGAGCACTTTATCCCATAAATATAGCACACTTTAAGACTATATTTCTTCATATATATATATATATATATATATATATATATATATATATATATATATATATATACATATACTATATTAAATATATACTATATTATATATATACTATATTATATATATACCATATAATATATAACATATTATATATATACCATATTATATATATATACCATATTATATATATACCATATTATATATATATATATACCATATTATATATACCATATTATATATATATATACCATATTATATATATATATATATTATATATATATATACCATATTATAAATATATATATACCATATTATATATATATACTATATTATATATATGTATACCATATTATATATATATATATATATATATACCATATTATATATTATGTCATTCACAGACAGTACTGTTTCGCTGTATCACAGCTCCTCAGTGCGACTAGACTTCCGAATGCCTCAAGCCAGGATTGAAACACAACTAATTTGGTGTCAGCCAGAGCTATCTTCACTCGGTAGAGTTACACAACTAAAACTAGCGTATTGTTTTTACAAAAGTATACAAGTGACCATCAGCCAAAGTGCTCCATTCATTTTACTGAAGAGCTTTGCATTAGTGCAGGTGGCTGTTGTTTATAGAATTAGCTTATCACTCGACAGTGCTCAATTGAAATGTATTTTCAAGAGTTAAATTATGTCATTCACAGACAGTATTGTTTCGCTGTATAACAGCTCCTCAGTGCGACTAGACTTCCGAATGCCTCAAGCCAGGATTGAAACACAACTAATTATATATATATATATGAAACACAACACAACTAATTATATATATATGAAACACAACCATATTATATATATATATATATATATATATATATATATATATATATATATATATATACGATATGATATATATATACCATATTATATATATAGCATATTATATATATACCATATTATATATATACCATTTTATATATATACCATTTTATATATATATATATATATACCATATTATATATATACCATATTATTTATATATATATATATACCATATTATATATATACCACATTATATATAGAGAGTATTATATATATATATATATATATATATATATATATACATACCCTATTATATATATACCACATTATATATATGTATATATATACCATATTATATATATATATATAAAATATTATATATATATATACCATATTATATATATACCATATTATATATTTATATATATCATAATATATATATATGCCATATTATATATATATATATACCATATTATATATATACCATATTATATATATATACCATATTATATATATACCGTATTATATATATATACCATATTACGTATATATATACCGTATTATATATATATATATATACAATATTATATATGTATAAACCATATTATATACATGTACCAAGTCATATATATATATACACCATATTATATATATACCATATTACATATATACCATATTATATATATATATGTACCATATTATATATATATATACCATATTATATATACATATATAACATATATATATACCATATTATATAGATATATATAGCATATATATATATACCATATTATATATATATAGCATATTATATATATATATATATACCATATATATATATACCATATTATATATATATATATATATATCATATTATATATATATATGTACCGTATTATATATATATATATATATATATATATATATATATATATAACATATTATATATATATATATATATAACATATTATATATATATATATATATATATATATATATATAACTTATTATATATATATATATATATATATATATATATATAATTACTATCTATATATATTTATAGTAAAATTGGAAATAATATAGTTTACACCAAAATGACTGATAAGATGATATGAAAATACATTTTTTATAGTAAAAATACCCGCGATATATATATATATATATATATATATATATATATATATATATATATAATTACTAACAATACAGGAAATGTTCTATAGTAAAATTAGCAACAGTATATTTTATAGCAAACTACTGATAATACGTTTTATCTGTCGTTGAAGTCATACAACTGCGTTCAAAATATATTTAGCTGAAGCCATAAAATTATTCAAAATATTTAGATTTTGGCATTAAATAACCCATGGTGGTTGATATGGGTATTTACCCATAACCCAACCCCCGGGGTGGGATGCGACAAGAAGAGAGAACAGTGCGATAAAAGAAATTAAAAAGACAGAAAAAACAATTGATATTGCATTTAAATTTTTGAAGTTCAGAGTTGTCTGGAAGCTAGCAGCCAGAAGAGGGATCCACAAGCGAGAAATGCGAGAGAAGAAACTGTTAGCATAGAACTTACGGTTAGAGCTAAATATTTTAATTGTAAATTGATGTGTTCGTGTCGCCACTCTGGTACAGCGCTTACATACGTAGTCAAGGGACTGCAGAGGAATGTACATTAGAATCATTACCATGAAAGTATTTATAGAAAGCTGCTCGGATTGAGGAATCGGCGGGCCGAGTTCAAATTCCAGTCAGATCCATTGCATTCGCTTACGTACTAATAGCCTTGGGAAAGGTATGAATCCTCTTCTCCCCTCCTCCCTAGTTATGGGTAAATAGCAGGACAGACTGGGTTCTATAGACTGTGATGGCAACTGGTCTACGGTAGAAAGAAATGACAACCTACTGGGGGAAAATTCTGCCTCGTCAGTCATGTATCGAAAGACACATGATCGCACAATGGTACATAACTGACTGATTTACAGAGTACAGCGCTTGGAATGCGACTGAAGCCGAGATGTCAGGTTAGGACGAATGATAATTAGGATTCTTTAGATTTTATCAATAATCTCTAAATATATATTGCAGGAAGACGGGGTCATATGCGGCAGCAATATTCAAGGCAAGGACGAGTGTTAGACTTATAAATATGTAAGATGGATTCTGGAGAAAAAATGTCTAGCACGAAACAATTTCTTAGCTTATTGGCTTTTTCGGTTTGCTTGTGATTAAAAGAAAACCTTGAATAACTGAAAAGCAAGATAAGTTTCCTTCTACAGCTGGCATCAAAATATTGAACCGTGTCTAGTAAATTTTGGCGCGGCTCGTGTTAAATCATGCACCTATTCTAAAACGGAAAACAAAATGTAATACATACTTGTTCGCCATTTTACAGGAAAAAAATCATTTAAAAAAATATAAAGTAAAACATGAGTCGTACGTATCTAATATTGGAAAATTTTAAAAAGAGGCGAGTAAATGTAACAAAAATTATAAATACGATCTTCATTCGTTTGCGGTAAGACGCAACAGTTTAGACTATGGCGGAGGCTGTTGGAAAATAAATGTACTGATTACTCTGAGACGAAAATAGTGAAGGCTTGCCGACCCAGAATTTTGGCATTCAAAGCATGACCTTTACCTTGAATTGGATAGCGATCGCTGAAGAATGTGGCAGATCCGGAGATATCTTTAACGCTGGTGCCCTCGTGGCTAAATACGTTTGAAATGCATGTTTACATAATGAAAAAAAGAAAAGTCAAACACCGAAACTGACTGAAAGTGAGAGCTAGAGAAAGAATAGGCATGCCATTTGACTTAGCTTGTTACGTATTTCAAAACTGTTGCCAGAGGTCAGTCACTGAGTTTAAAAAAAAAAAACTCTCGCTCTTCTCACTGCTTCTTCTTTCATGCACATGACCTTTCAAGATGAGGACGATCAAGGCTCTCCACAACTTCCTGAGTTTTGTTGCTCAAAGTAACGTTTGACCGTTTAATATCACTTTTGGTCTCTGCTTTGCCGCGCATGCACTCAGTTCGGTAAGTAGTGGGTTATTCGCATTTTGGGGGAGTCTCGACTACAGATGCTTACTTTCCGACGTCATGTGGCTTCCCTCTGTCTTATATATAACTATTTTTATGGCATCTGCTGTGATGAGTTGTTTTCACTGGTGCCTCAGTCTGCATAGATTTAAGCGTGCTACTCGGTTGACATCTCACCCACCCTTTTAACCGCCTCTTCTACTCCAACAGCTTCTCTCGCACTTCCCATCTGTGAATCTCCCTTCCTCTTACTTGCTTCCCTGATAACTATAATCTTTAAAAAAATGTAATGTCAATCGACATCTTCTGTTGATTTGGACCCCGTTTCTCTTTTTATCCTCCTCCGTATCTCTTTTTATCCTTTCCTTATCCCCTCAGTCTTTTCCCCTTACTTACACTATCTGTAGCCCCCTGCGTACTAATGGCACTTTCGCCTTGCTTAGGGAAAAATGCTTAAAAAATCAATTTCCATCAGAATATATAATGAGTGTTAAATTCTCTACGCAGTCTTTTCTCATGTTTAGTCTAATAAATTTCTACTGAGGCTTTGTGATTGATTGCATCAGTTTCCATGTAGTTTCTATTTACTTAAATCTTTCTCGTTACATTTGAAATATCTGGAATTGTTGTTTACGTCTTTATTATGAGGTAGACGCTGGAGTAATGTGTAGTGGCACGGATTGAGGGACCAGAGATCTGAGTTAGAATTCAGGCCTAGTTCATTAACCTCAATATAATTAAAAACGTACATGATAGTACCCTGGGAAATGGCATGAATCTACCACCAGCTATGGGCAATTTATCAGGAAGCACTGGATACTATAGCCTCGGGTGGCAACTAGTCTCGTAGAGGAAAAAATCTGAAATCAAGCTCGGCCTTCTGAGGGTTGGGCTCAGTCACGTTGTCTTGCCCAGGAAATACCACTGCTGCTATGACGGCACTAGATGTTGTGCCCCTATGAACCTCAGGGATCACGAGTTTCGTAATGAATAAATGCTGTTATGTATTTAAACATCATAATAATAATAATAACAATAACAATATATATATATATATATATATATATATATATATATATATATATATATATATATATATGTGTGTGTGTGTGTGTGTGTAAAATATAATGGATGAAGAAATAAATTATTACATAAAATAATAAAATAATATAAAAAATAATAGCAATAATGATACAAAACTATTATGTAGGCAAATCCACATCGGTATAAATGATTAAATATGTGTGCATTCGTGACACACAACCAACGAACCAACCACACACACACACACACATATATATATATATATATATATATATATATATATATATATATATATATATATATATATATATATATATATACTCACAATGCATATACACACATACATAGTTATAAACCTAAATATAAATTTTTTACTGTTTAACTGCAAAATAATTGTCCATTTTAAAGATAATTTTAACCTGTTTTTATGGCGACATTAAATATGATTTAATTTCTATTGTTCAATAACGGCCTTGTATTTTTGTATTTAATAAAATGATTTTTTTCTTAGAGGCATACATTTCATCTGTTTCTGAAGCTGTTATGAGATTATGATTTACTGATGATGTTCCATTCAATTAGTGGGCGAACTCTCTATTATTTAATTTCCAGAAATATTTTGAGAGAGCCGTTTGGAGTTTTAAAGAAGTGTCAGAGAAAGAATGTTTTTTTTATTATAGAATCTCTATTTCCAATTCCCAGCAGAAATCCGATGTATGTTTTTTAATCATTTCTCTTTTTTTTGCGAAGATAGTTTCCTGTTATATAACATATTCAGATTTACATATACCTCGAACTTGTCAGTTATTTTTGTTTCTAAAATTGCAAGATGGTTTGTTTATATAGTTGCTTGATGTTATAAAATTTATGTAATATTTTATTTTTGTGTGTATTAATAATAATATACAGGTTGTTCGTGTTGGAATAACTAATTTTTAATTTTTAAAGTTTTTCTATAATGATATATTTTGTTGCTAAAGATTTGTACCTGCGTGTTGAAAACTCATTCTTGAATTGAATTATACACAATTCGTTGTTTTAAATGGACAAGTAACTGATCCTCCTTCGCCTAGAAGCTGATACCTGTTTTGAGGTGAAGAAAGAGTATGTTTTTTTTAAGTTCTTTCAAAATTCTACATTTCAGTTATTGCCTGATAACCTAACTGGCCATAACGTGATATAACTATTTTATATTTTATGAATTTCACAATAAATTAATTGTGTACATGCCAATTTTTATTTGCCCTCTTCAGAATTCTATTGTCTTGAATAAAAAAAAAGTTACTGGAATGTATTATAAGTATTTATTTAATGCCTAAGGCAATATTTTATCATTTGCCTGTTTCAGTATTTGAAAAATGAATTATCTTAAATGGAACTAGCCATACCGTACGGATAAGCTCTCTTTTTATTTCTTGCTCTCCGTCTCTCTCACTCTCTCTCTCTCTCTCTCTCTCTCTCTCTCTCTGTGTCTCTGTGTGTGTCTCTCTCTCTCACCCCTACAGACACACAGATACACGCAGACAAAAACACGTAGAGAGAGAGAGAGAGAGAGAGAGGAGATAGAGAAAACACACACACACACACATATATATATATATATATATATATATAGAGAGAGAGAGAGAGAGAGAGAGTGCGTGGGTTGGCGGTAAAGAATTATTGCTCTATTTTATTCAAAATTGTTTTTTTTTATGAATATTATATTTTTCGGAGAAACATGTTACAGCTAGTAGGCATTAAAAAAGAAAACAACAAAGAAAACTACAAAGAAAACAAAAGAGAAGTGTAATTAATATCTACCGGCTAGTATGACGAAAGTCTTAATAAATGAATAGTACTTCCCGACAAAGACTGAACTTCATTGATTAACACGGAATACAGATTCGATTCCTTTCTGTAATCATATTTTCTCTCTCTTAGATTATCTTCCTCACACACACACAAACACACACACACAACATATATATATATATATATATATATATATATATATATATATATATATATGTATATATATTATGAAATTTCATACAATATGTTATTGTTTACGTTATGTTACGTTTAAGAGGAGAAATCGTGAAAGAGTGGCGATGCTCTTTGTTTATAAAAAGTAATTCGAGAACAGGCAGCAGGAATTTATCTGTGGTTAAATAGTTAACAGCACGTCAGTGTCGGTTTCATTATGGGGAACAAGCTCGATTCCTGTTAGAGAACTCATACTTTTTACGAGATTTTTTGATGATTAAGGCCGGTTTATTAAAAAAAAACCGAATTTTCTCAAATAAGTTATATCCATAAAAATAACGTATAAGCAGATTTTTTTAATTTTATTTACTTACTTACATATATATATATATATATATATATATATATATATATATATATATATATATATATATATAGTGTTTATATGGTACGGAACATATATATATATATATATATATATATATATATATATATATATATATATATATATAGTGTTTTTCTGGTACATATATATATATATATATACCGTTTACATTGTACGGATATGCTCTCTTTTTCTGACATATATATATATATATATATATATATATATATATATATATTAATACATGTCTCATTAAATAATATAGATAAGCGTTGTCTATATATTTTATGCACATATATATATATATATATATATATATATATGTATATATATATCAGAAAAATAGACCTTATTCGTACGGTGTAAACTATATATATATATATATATATATATATATATATATATATATATATATATCTCAATACATATATCATTCCTTTTTAGATAAATCAATAAATAGTAACTCAGGAATACCTTTATTCGGCAACATCTTTATCTTTTCATGCGGAAAGTTTTTAAACATTAATTTTAGAAAATACATTTATTTCACCCAATGTTAAGTCATTCGCAGAAAGGGGAAATGCACATTAATCATTCCGAAATGCCAGGAGACGAATTTGTATTTTTATTTTAACTGCAACTTTGCTTAATTGGTTAAAATGACTTTGTTTGAACTTTTTTTCTTCTGTTCTTGGCATTTCATTTGAATTCATTCCATTAAGCGGAATCGTCTAGAAATAACAACTTAAAGAGAGTTAACACTGTAAACTCCCTAACGATTTTTGTCTCGAGCCGAATTTGTTGATTATTATTTGGGTATTAACAGATTGCATATTATATTGAAGAATTCAATCGAACCAGTTTTATTAAATTTAACCGACAATACATGTGTGCTTAATTTTTATTATATTTCCTTGTTTATATAATAATTCACTGCGCATAACGAAGTAAAATAAACTAGATTAATTTCCCAAAGTTCATGTTTCTCTTTTATTAATTGTTTGAATAATTTGAAAGTCACGACCGTTATGAAGTCTTTTATATTGCCAGTCTCATAGACAACACTTTTGGTAGCTACGTCGTAGTATTTTGAAACATAGATTACAATATACATATATTGTATTAGCGTCATCATGTACAGAACGGTTTTGAAAGCACCAGAAACAGAATTAATTATTGAATATTCTATACACATTTTTAAAATAGCGTCTCCTTTAGGGAAAACGTTGTATTTAATGCGTCTGTTAGTATTTGTCATATGTCAATAGTTTGTTTTGGCAGTGATGTGATGACCGAAATATGCTAAGTTTCGATGAGTGACAAGTAAAGCTACGAGAGAAGGGGTGTTTTTTGGACAAGTGTAATGACAGAAATGATGACTATTAATCCCCCAAAATTTGAGATTATACAGTGACAATATCAGATCAGATTTTAGTTAATAAATTCATGTTATGCTAGTGTTTTAATCCGCCAAGTTTTTACACACGCACACACATATCAAATATGTGGTGAAGTTCAATGTATATTACAATGAATTATTATATGAATGATTCATTGTAATATATATATATATATAAAGCAAACGCTGATCAATAACGGATTTCCTAATCAATTGTTGGATTTCCACATTAGGCGTTTCCTGTCTAAAGTAACTAATAGCAACGGCGAGAATCGAAACATAAACAATAATATTAACATTTTTTATAAAAATCAAATGAACGATAACTACAAACAGGATGAATGCCGAATGAATAACATTATAAAAAAATACATAGCACCAGTTGATAATAGCAAAAAAATTAGACTAATTATTTATTATAAAAAATTTAAAACTTGTAACCTTATAGTTAAAAATAATACTTCACCTCCTACAACAAAATTAAATAGAGCAAATATTATTTACGAATTCAAATGTCCATTAAGGAATTGTATTCCTCAAGAATCAACTTTCGTAAATAATTATATAGGCCACACTACAAATCGTTTAACACGCAGATTAACCCTACACCTTTCTGACAATAGCTCAATTAGATCTCATTTAAATATTCATGGAGACCTACCGGACACTATTCGGAATATACTTGTCGACAACACTAATATAATAGCATCATCCACTTGCAAAAAAAGGCTAAAAATAATGGAAGCCTTACTTATAAAATTAAACAAACCAACCCTTAATAATATTAACTTTGAACATGGACATAATATCTTGACCGTGTTTTGAAACAAAAAAATGAATCACTTTATAAAACACACACAAACTATTTCTAATTCTAACAGTTGAAATATAATCCTTGATAATGGCTAAAAGTATAGCCGAAAGCGCTCGGAAAAGAACATTCGGACAATTTTTGTATAATTTATCCTCTGAAAAGAAAAACTTTATTAGATCGCACGAGAAATTATATAAAAAACTAAATAAAAGCACCTTGTCAGTCGTTTTTAATGAAATGTGCTTGAAAGAAGGATTGCTGCCTAAATACACACACACACATATATATATATATATATATATATATATATATATATATATGTGTGTGTGTGTGTGTGTGTGTGTGTGTGTGTGTGTGTGTGTGTGTGTGTGTGTGTGGGTGTGGGTGGGTGTGATAAAATAAAATAAGGAACAAGTAGGAAATGTATCTTAATCTAACACGTTCCAATATTATAAGAACTTCGTCAGATATCAAAGATAGAAATGAAAAACAGAGACAGAGTACTGGTATTTTATGATTTCTGTTTAGTTCTTATTGGTCAGAAACGTGTCAGGTGTAATAGTGTGTATATAAAGAAATGTTTGTTTGTCTAGGTGTATGTTGGACGGCAACGTTAATTCATAAAAGTGTATGCGTGTTTGTGAGGAGTGTACATATATGTCACCGTCGTGCATGTCGGTGAAATGTAGCGAATATATATATATATATATATATATATATATATATATATATATATATATATGTCAAGTATGTGGTGCAGTTCAATTTACATTACATGAATCATTCATACAAAAAGCAGATAGTGAAGGTAATGATATAAATGGCAAGAATCACTCTCGCAAACAATTTTTAATAAAATACATTAACCTCGAACCTGTAGATGAATGTTGTCGAAAGCTTGTAGTAAAAAGACCTTATACAACTGGAATTTATAAACAGGGATCATAACCTTCATCTACAGGTTCGAGGTTAAAGTATTTTATTAAAAATTGTTTGCGAAAGTGATTCTTGCCATTTATATCATTAAATTCAATATCTGCTTTTTGTATGAATGATTCATGTAATCTATCTATCTATCTATCTATCTATATATATATATATATATATATAAATATATATATATATGAAGAGAGAGAGAGAGAGAGAGAGAGAGAGGTACACACACACACACACACACACACACACACACACACACACATACATATGCCCCAATGTATAAAAGAGTTGGTTGACTACAGCGACTTGACCCAAAGATTTGAGGTGATAAAAAATTAAAGGGAGAAAACTGATACATCAATCAATTTCAATTCACACTCGGTGACGTCATATCAACGGTCAAATTATTATATTCATATGTGTGAGTCTTTTCTTGTTTTTTAAGCGCACATTTGCATGTATATGTGTGTGTGGGTGGGTGTAATTTTTGTTGTGGATTCTTTTATCCGATCACACGTTATTCCTTATATGCTGTAGTCATTATTTTTAGAGTCAATCCGAATTATATTTGTTTTAACAAACGGAAATTAATGTCAGCTATCTGAATCAGACTATTTTTTAATAGGAATTCTCAAAAAAAATCTCTACAGATAGTTATTAATTTCAGAGTTTAAGATAAAGAAAACATAGATGTAATACCAAATACGTGTACACACCGAAATAACGTTTGGAGTAACAATGCACACTGATACAGCGAAACAGCCTGTCTGTGGATGACAATATATATTCCTGAAAAATTATTTCGGTTGAGCTCTCTGTGGAGAAAGCGTGAGTTTGTAAATAGTGACTATTACTGCTACTAATGCAATACTCTTCGATAAAACGAATCGCGTTCTCTCAGTCCCCTGACGTGTTTATCTAAAAACAAATAGGCTTAAATTCACATTCATCCCTTCCTTGCACCAATGGCTTAGTGGTAGATTCTCCGACTGACGCCAATTTCGGATTTTCGATCCTAGCTAGAGGCAATCGAACGTCTAGCGACACTGATGAGCTGTGATTCAGCGAAACAGTCTGTATGTGGATTACTCTCTCTCTCTCTCTCTCTCTCTCTCTCTCTATCTATATATATATATATATATATATATATATATATATATATATTATTTGGGAAGCAATCCATCTTTTATACAAGTTTGATGAAAGACTACTGAAAAGGTACTGCGATAAATTTTTTATTTAATTTTTCTTGTGTTCGTATATAAGCGCTTGAACAGACAGAATATTCGCACAATGTGAATATACTTTATGTCCAGAACAAATATACGAACACAAGAAGCATTACATAAAATTATTAATTGTAGTACCTTGTCACTCATCTTTTTTTAAACTTATATATATACAGGCTGCGATAGATCAATTTTCGTCTAAATATCGCAAAAAAAATGAAAATAACACTAACATCTCATTTTTATAGATATATTTACCAAAATTACACAGAAATATCTTGAAATGCTAAAGAGTAAATTTATTCAATACTGCATATTGCAGCTCTTCTGGACGGTCTCCTGTTGGTGAATGCGGCCATAAGCCTTGCATTCAGTTCATTTTTTGGTGTTACAAGGAGTTTTGTTGGCCTTTCACTCAACTACGCCCCACACATAATAATCAAGCCGGTTGCAGTCTGGGAAGTTAGGTGGCCATATGTAAGGGGTGGTATGATCGCAGAAATTGTCTGACCGCCTTCACTGGGTTCTCTTGCTTGTATGGCATGATGCGCTCCTGTTGTCAGATATAGAGTCTTCCAACAGCCACCCTTTTGACACAGGAGGGAGGCACTTCCTCCTCAAGGCATTTGATGTGATCCTCCGTGCTGAGTCTGAGGCCCTGTGTGAAGATGAATGGAGGCATAATATCACCATCATTAGTGATCACTCCAAATACCTTCGTAATCACCATTAGACTTATCCAACTTTCAAAATCCGCTGTACTTTCCTCAGATTGACACCCAAAAATTCTTAAATGTTCGTATTTGTTTTTCCGGCGCCAATGTAAAGCAGTACAGCATGCCGTTTCCAGATTTCTGACACAATGAATTGCGTCATGATACTCTTTTTCTTACGGTCCAACTGATTCTACTATAAAGTGCAATCGACAATATCAAAAACAAACAACGCGCATGCGCGAATGTAAAAATATAAAATGGCGACAATTTACCAATGCACCCTTGTATTAGCATTGGTGTGCAAAGTGTTTAAAAAATAGATGATATAAACTATCCTCAAAATATACAATGACTTATATAGGTCTATATAAATAAAAGGTAAGATCAGTTTTCTATTTACACAGATGGTAGTTCGATTTATTTTACTTTCATCCAACTCTAAATTCATTTACCTGTTTATGATTGAAGCAGTCAATAGTAATCACGGTTCCATTCATTATAAAGGCAGTTCTTTGTCGTAAACACCTGTTCATCATTAGTCTTTCTTGTCTTTCTTTCATAACGTGACTAAGAAGAACCATTGAATTTATGATATGATAATCGAATTTTGAGCTGAAATAAACGGTTTATAAAATTCTGACTTCCATCAGCATAGCCGATGCTAACCTCCAGGAGACTAACACTTTACACTTTCTCGGACTAACGTTTTCCGCTGACATGAAGTGAAAAGATTATATTAAATCATTTGCTAGGTCTGCTACTAGGAAATTTGCTTGGCTGTGTCGTCCGAGGCAATTTTTCTCGCTCGAAACTAGCTTACATATTTATAAGTCTACCATTCGTCCTTGCTTTGAATACTTCTGCCACATATGGTCTGGAGCTTCTGCTATATGTTAAGAGATTCTTGATAAAATGCAAGGAAGAATCTGCAATGCTGTGGTCCTGACTCGCTATCTCGGATTCAGTTTCTTACCTACCGCCGTAACGTAGATTTCCTGTGCTTTTTCTGTAAATACTTCTATGGTAATTTTTAGGATGAATTTTCCTCTTTGACACGTAGACTTTGTGAATTTAAGCGCAGTACTAGATTGGTCGTAAGGCTTCATCATCTTACAAATGTAACTAGATGTAACCGAACGTTCTATGCTAATAATTTCTCCTATCGCACTCCTCGCTTGTGGAACTCTCTTCCAGTTCTTCTGTCCCAATCAACTTTGATCTTCAAAAATTTAAATACAATGTCAATCGTTATCTTCTATCTTCTTAAATAGTGTTCTTTTAGTGTTTTCTCTCTTTGAAAGTGTTTATTTGCTCCCATATTCTGTAAAATTCACTACCCCTTGCGTCTTATTTTCTTTATTGCGTTGCTTGGAGTGAAATGATTACAAACAACAACAAAAAAGTACTGTCATGCTGTGAAAAAGAATCAGATTAGACAAAACTAAAGTGGATAATTTCTAGACATATCTGGGAAGCATGTATTTAATCTTCACTTTCCATCCTTGGTAGACTTAAATTCGTTTACGCGGACTTGTAGGCGATGACTTATTTTCTACTGTACAGACACTTTTACACATACACGGCGTTGCAGGTCTATCGTTATTATATCTCTAGTTCTATGATAAATGTTTACATGAGCTCTACTATTTACGAGGGTAGATTGAGATGTTCAGTGGGTGACTACGAAGGAGTGATGCTAGAACTGTGAAACCTTGCATGCATTAATTTCAACTCTTAATAATAGCTGCATTGTTTCACTCCAGGTCAACTGACATCTGACTGTTCAAAGAAAACTGTTAATCCCCTTTGTTAAAAAAGTCATCAGAAGCAAATATGACGTCATCCTCACTGCAATACTGGTTTCCAGCCAAGTGTTTTGTTTTCATTTTGGGGAACATATGATAGTCAGTAAGGAAAATATGTAAGGTGATCAAGCAGTTCAAAGTCAATCATACATAGCAGACATTGAAACTAAGGATTTCTGTTTTGGAGCATTGCCTTGATGGAACGAGATAGCTTTCGTAAATTTATTTTGGACGTTTGATCTTGACAGCCTTTTGTAACTGCCTAATAATAAGTTGACATAGCCCCTGGTTTTCCGAAAGTCTTGTCACCAACTACCAAAAAAGTAATGAGAATAGAAGAACAAGTAATACAGTAATACAAATCACATGTACTGGATTCACTGTATTCCCTTTCAATGACACTTGTCACACATTGAAAAGGTCTGTATGAACACCATCACTTTCGCGTCAGCCATCTGAAATAGAAAATTATTTTGCGTAGTTGTGACAAGGCTTACGGACCACCCTGTACTATCCATCAGTGTGGTCATTTTGAAGTTAGACAATAAACACAAATGCTTTTGCATTCCCTAGTCTGAGGCCATCGACTTCTATACTGATGACTAGACCTTGGCATTCTGAATGGATTGTCTCTTTGGCACAAAGTGATGAGCCAAACACTCATCCTGAGTTAAAAACGCCCGAGGATACCAGCTGGATCTGCTTCAATGTTTTCCCGTGATGTAATAAGCCTTGTGTGCTTTTGTTCTAGTATCGGAAGACATGTCACTCACCGAACAGCAACCTTTGTGTTGCTTGGAGTAAAATGATTGATAACAAAAACAGAACTGTCATGCTGTAAAAAGGATCAGATTAGACAAAACCAAAATGGAGCATTTCCAGACATGGCCGCGATGGACGTATTTCATTTCTAAGTTCATTGTGAAGAACATTCACAATTCTCTCGCGGGATATTCTGACAGCATTGGTTATTTGATTTATAATCAATCGCCTATCACCATGTGGTGAACACGATCAATATTTCTTCTCGTTGGTGGCTGTTGCAAGACGTCTACTTTTGCACTGTTGATAAATATGGAGCGTCAGGCCCGAATATACAAATCATGCCATCATAAATATCTTTGAGGACTAAACCCTTCTTACGCAGGCACTTGATAACACTGCGAAAGAGAAGTCGGCAGGATGAGTTTGTATTATAGCCGGATTTGTTGCTTTCACTTTCGGGCAAACACCTTTGCATATTTTTGAGTCCATCTCGTTTTCCCGTTTGGGATAATGTATTGGATAACATACTATATTTCACCTTGGATGGCAACAAGTCTAGAAGAAGACTGGCAAAACCTGTACTATAAATACGTTGAACAGATAATGTTTGTTTTTTTTTTCAAAATTACCTACGGTGAAGAGTCGTGGTCTGTATGATGTTAACTGAGCTCGAATCAACAAAAAAAATATACTGAAACACAACCTACCGAATGGTTTTCCATATCAGTCAGTTATGTGCCGTGCGCGATACACGCTAAGGTGATCTTTCGATACATGACGAGGCAGATTTTTCCCACAGTAAGTTGCCATTTCTTTCTGCGGTAGACTAGGTGACATCCAAGGTTATAGAACTCAGTCTTGTTCTACTTTTAACCCATAGCTGGTGGGAGAAAAAGATGATTCATACCTTTCCCAAGGGTATTAGCAGGTAAGTGAATGTAATGTATTCCATTGTTGTGGAGTTATTTTCACAATAGAAACTGTATTCGGGTTAAATGCGTCCTAAATAGGTTAAACGTACAGAAACGTTAGGAACTTGTAATAAAGTGTTACGCAGAGTAATCGAGTTGTGGTCGTTGAACTACTACTGCTCTCTTCGACTACTACTGACTCCTACTTATAATAGGTGGGCGAGTCTATTATCTAGACTAGGTGTCTTTCACTATAACAACCATGGATCTCCGATTCCTCACTCCGTGCTGCTATCCATTACTTCACCGTGCCTCCTTCAATATGGGGAATCATAGAAAAAGTAGACTTGCTAAGTTAATTTATAATTCAAGAGAGGAGAAGTTATATAGAGGTAGAGAGCGTGAAATTGTTTTTATTCAAAACAGATATTTCTGTTGTTTCTTGTCGTGATGAATACAACTCGTGAATGAATCAGCAGATATGTGATGTAGAAACGAAATGATTATCAGGGAAAGCAGAGATTCCAATCGCGTTTTGGAATGACGGATGATGAAACCGCCAAAGATTGATAGGTGATTTTGAAAAGAAAAAAGTGTCTCACAAGAAAAGGACTGCTGGGAAAAATTTACAGAAAACCAATAGATTCAACGCATGACATAAAATAAAAGATACAAGTTATGATCAACAGGAAAAAGAACGCTAATGACCCACTAGGACAAGGTTCAAGATTTCAAAAATAAATTACGTTTAAGTATGACCTAGGTGTATAGCCGTCCTGTGTATGACGGTAAACTACATCTGTGTCCTGGGTAAGACGATAAAATACTTCCAACAGCAAAGTCTGTGATCTGGAGGTTTTTAGGAGTGTGGAACCATATCTTAATTGCTGGGGTTCCCAGGTTCACCCTAACCCGGAGTGGTAACACCTGTTAGGGTTCCAGCTATGGGCAAATAGTTAACCCTTTAAACTGGGTTTAAAACACTATGAAATGTTTTAATACCAGAAATACTTTGTAAAAAATAATATTACCAGTAATAACTTTGTGAAGGGACAATTATTACCAGTAATACTTTAAAAAAAATTACCAACAATACATTTTAGAAATAAAAAATAAAATATTACTTGTTATACATTTTTTTTTTAAATATTACCAGAAATAGATATTTGAAGGAAAAAATATTGCCAATAATACTTTTTTGGAAAAAAATATTACCAACAATAAAAATTGTCGGTATTAAATAATCCATTGAGGTTGACATACCGTAAAACAAACCAAACCAAACAAAACAAAACCGAGGTATATCGTAGCCGAAATGCAATAAAACAGCCAACGAAACGTGACATTACTTAGAATCAACCAATATGCTTCCGTGAATAAAGAACAACAAATTATAATGCAAGAAAATTTCACTGGGCGACAGACATAGTTTTCATTTATGCGCCGTCCTGGAAATGACGATAAACTACATCCGCGTCCTGGGTAAGACGATAAACTATATCCGACAGTAAGGCCTTTGATCAGGCGGTTATGAGGTGCATGTAACCACGTCTATATTGCTGGTGCTCCCAGTTCCACTCTGACCCGGGGGAGGGTAGCACCTGTCCGCAAAAATCTATGGTCAAATAGTTAAACCCCAACAAACAATATGAGTGAAAACATTATGAAAGTATAAAAATAAGTTTTAATGCCAGCAATACTTTTTTTTCAAAAATTATTACCAGTAGTACATTTTTGTAAAAGAAAAATATTACAAGCAGTACATTTTTGAAAAAAAATATTACCAAGAATACATTTTGTTTTTAAATATTACCAGCAATATATTTTTGGAAAAATATTACCAGCAATACTTTTTTGAAAAAAATATTACCAGCAATACATTTTTGACAAAAATATTACCAGCAATAAAAATTGTCGGCATTAAATAACCCATAGAGGTTGACATGTAAAATAAACCAAACCAAACTAAACCAAGGTATATAGTAGCCGAAATGCAATAAAGCAGCCGGCGAAAGGTGACACTTCTTAGAATAAAAAACAAACCAAACCAAATTATTTATCCACGGTTCGCTTGGTGAGCATTAGATACGAGTTCGAAACTTTTATTAAACCAAATCTACTAAGCCCTTCGGAAATTAAATGACGCATTTAGCGGGATTAATTCATATAATTATTCTCAGATAAAAGAACCAATTATCTACCCTGCTTGGTTGAATATATATCGACCAAACAAAGGAAGAACCCCGGCTGAATCTACGAAACTGCATTAAGATTTATTTTAACGTCTACCCTATCTGACAATGAATTGTTCATAATGCATTTGAGTTTTATTTGGAAGATTTGCAAACATGGAATTTGGTATCGTTGTGTGAACATTCATTTGAAATTAAAAAAATCCACTATTTGCAGCAGACGTTTAACAAGGAACACCTACGTTTACTTATTGCATCGAGTTGCTACATGTGATGAAAAATGGATGTCGCATATAAAGAGAGAATCAGGAAAAAAATAAAACAGTGGTTATTAAAACATGAGGAACTATTGCTAAGGCTAAAACCAGGATTCAATCTCCAGAAGAGTTTTCTTTGTATCTATTGGAATATGAAAGTTATTGTTCATTACCAGCTACTGTATCATGCAAAGAATGGAACTGCAGACATTTCGGTGATCTCAGGTTGATCTTGTGAACGAAACATTGCGTCGAAACTGTTGTATATTTTAAATCAAAAAAGCTCATTTCCAACATCGAAATGCAAGGGGTCACAAACAGTGACGGCTCTAATGTTGTCGACACTACGGAAAGAACTACGGTGCACTTACAATAATATGTTTTTTAATTTTCACAAGGTGAAAACTGAAAATGTACAATAACGATTTTATTACAACACTAGACAACTCCCGATCCTTTGGATCACTGACGGTTCAGGTTATAAAAGAGTGAAGTTGATTTCAACATACCATGAATGTTAATTTTATTATGATTCAGTTAAATATTTTAATTCATTCTTGTCATTATTGGTCTGGTTTACAAGTTTATGTTTAACGTTTTACTAATTCTTTTAGTTGGAATAGATTTTCCCGGATTAACTTACAAATATTTTTTTAATATGCCAAAAATATTTTAAAATCATATTCACTTGAAAATATTTTTAAATATGGTAAAAATATGTTTTTAAATATTTAAAATATTGTTTGTTTAAAGAAAGCTGAAATATAAAAAATTACTCTACAAATAACTTGAAGAAACAGAAAAGCGGGATCTTTTTGTGTTTGTCTTTAACTTAAAAATATTTTAATTCAAAAACTGCCTGTTTGAAGAAAGTTAAAATAAACATACTTACTCTATAAACAACTCGTAAATCATTATGCGCCATACGGACGCAACACACACGCAATCACAGACTTAGTATTATATAGATAGATATAGAAGGACTTAATACAAGCTAAAGAAAACATTCATTATCCTACGTGAATCATTTCTTTTCTAGCCTTTAGATCTTCAAATCCTTTCAGGGCAATTTCTATGCCTATCTTTTTCTCAAGATAATTTTCTATTGACAAAATAGCCAACGAATTTAATCTGTCTTGAGTCATGAATGACCGCAAGTATGTTTTTATAAGCTTTACTTTTGAACTATAGCAAACCTTTGACATCGGGGCATGATGACGCCTCTGGTGATTGCCCGAGTTACCAGTACCTTGAGCCGGGCCTGGTCACAAACCAAATCCAAGATATAATCAGATCATTAGGGTGTGTGGAGGGGGGCTTCTTCCCACATCCTCGGTATCGACATGTTTTAACACCTACGTATTTTCATTTGCTTTGATCACTACATCATTTCTTAAGGGGTCCGAAAATTCAGCAGCAAGACTTTTGAAACCTTTTCGGGAAAAAGTCAGCTTATCTTTAAAATAGGGAACTTGAAATGCATCTTCACTTTGGGCGTCAGTCTTTGAAAATGAAGATCACATTTTTTACTAAATAGTAATTAAATAATCTTAACTAAAATGTTATTTGCTTTCTGCTTAAACGTGATTATTTACGTAAACAATAATAATTTGCAAAAGAGATTTGAATGGTTTAAATGGTATACAAGCAAGAAAAGACATGCATAATGTAAGAGTATTATAAATACATTAAAATAATCTATTTAAATATAAAATAAATCAATACTGAATGAGGTATCACGTTCTGATGGGAAAGCTAAACTAAACTATATAAATTTCCTTCATCTGTCGACTGGAATATTTTTATTAAATTCATTTTACTCTTAAAACTAATTTACCAAAAAGTGTCGAATATATTTCTTCATGGACAGAATTACGTTATCTACTACTTTCAAGGAGTCTATGGTATATATACGGAGTCTGATACATAAAAAAGAAAAAAAAACTGTCGGTACATTTACTATGTGTTGCAGTATGAGAAGAATAGTCAGTGATTCGCCGAAGTGCCCCGTGGGCGTGGTATTATGACAGTGCCTTTGTCTGGGTTTTGGATAAAGGTCCCAAAACGGCGCGAATTCAGTAGAGGGTCGTAAGAATTTTGAAGCGTCGATACGCCTCCCACACACGGGTCGAAAGACCGGCTAAGACCATCCGCAGAGCGACGCTGAACCAACTTGTGACATGCGTTCCTCTGACGTCATTCCACCCGCTGTTTCTTAGAATCCAAGCTGCCACCACTTTCTTCTAACAGAATGAAAAGAAAAATAAATGGACCTTTTTGTTGATAACATTTACGTTAAAGTACGCAAAGGGAATCTATTTGGCGCAGATTGACTTTGAACTCTGTCCCGCGTGCAAACGTTATAACTTTCTAGCTCGTTGCTGTTGTTTGTGGGAGTGCTTGGAAGGGAAGTGTGTAGAGTGTGGCCGTCTCACCACACCGCAGGGATTCAATCAGTAACTATGGCATGTACAGCAGCTTTTAGGTAAGCATTTTCAGGTTCGACAACCACCTTATTCTACCAAGGAGAGTGTGCATGTAGAAGGAGGCTACTTTGAAGGAAATGAAGTCCTAAGTTGATTTGTGTTGTAGTTTTCTTTTTTATGCAACTGCCCCGATACTTTTTGATCAAATTTCATATATGAAGTTATTTTTTGTTTAAAATCTGACCATTGCGAGAAATACCTACTCGGATCTACGATTTCTTTTTCAGTTATACTACTAGCATACTGTATACCAGGTTCTAGGACAGTTGCGTAGTGGACATTGGCGTCACAGACAATTGCGTAGCAGACGATTGCGTCCCTGGACATTTGCGTCGTTAGACAAATGCGTACCTCTGATAAATTTTTGAAGCTTTTAAACTTAATTTTTTTTAATAAAACATAGGTAGTAATCATAATTTTTAAAAAAGGAATAAAATAAAATTAAAATTAAAAGTTTATTTTTGTTTATGATGCAATGACAGTGTTGTAAGTTTGTATACACATCACCAGCATGTTTTTTTTCATGGGCATTTTTCTTATGATAGTAGTAGCTGTAATTTTTCTCGGTCACAAATATTTTTCCAATAGTGTTTGATTTTCAGAACTTATCCATAGGTTCCAGATAAAAATATAATCTACAAAATCGAGAATCTATGAGATCTTTGTGGTATGCATTACTGGAGTGAAATGAAACTGCTAGCTTCATTTTCTCTAACTGTTAAAAAGAAATTATTATTATTATTTCTGGAATTACTTTTCTTCTTGTTTTAGAGTAATTAAAGTTACTGGTGCGCAAATTTCTATATTAAGCAACTCTTTCAAAGAAAATGGTAACTTTAAAATTTTATCAGATTTACGCAATTATCCAGGGGCGGATTTGTCTAAAGACGATTTGCAGGGACGCAATTGTTTACTACGCAATTGTCCGGGACGCAAATCTAGATTGTTCTCGTTGCACGTGCCGTGCCTTTTCGGGAGATCTCATTTTCAGTTATTTCCCTTTAGTAAATCAACACTATGTTTTGTTCACCTTTGCTGTGGCCAGGTATTGATATCACAACTCTTTGGGTAAAGCCATTGCATTACTTCAACTTTTATCAAATATGCCATTTAGCCTTGGGGACAAATGAAAAATCAACCGTCGTGGACTAAATAAAAGGATCGGTTCGAAATTCGAACGTATATGACCTGAAGAAGGCTGGAGTGTACAACGGCCAAAACATGGTGAATATCAAAATGAAGATGAGGACAACAGTCCGAACAATGTAAATAGTGTAAATAGATACAATACCTCATCTAAGAAATATAGACAGATATTTATTGTAGCCAGTCTTACTTCACCAGGAATATATATATATATATATAGTGGTTAAGAGGTTAATACTAGAATTCATTTTATTTATTAAAATAATTTTATAATATTTATATTTTCATAATTTTTATTGTAATACATTTATTATATATTTTTTTTTTATTTCTACTGCAAGGAAAGATGGCTCACAGTGTCGTGTCAGAAAATGTTTCTCCTCAGATTTCATCTTGAACACTTACAAATCTGCAATTCGTCCGTGCATAGAATACTGTTGCCATATGTGGTCTGGAACATTTGCTGTACATCTTGAGATTCTAGACAAAATCCAAAGCAGGATCTGTAATGTAATCGATCCTGACCAGGCATCTCAACTTCAGTGACATTCTCTCCGACATGCCGTCGTTCCTTCTGTCTTTTTTTATAAATATATTCTTGGCAACTGCTCTGACGAGCTTTTTTCCCCTGGTGCCTCGAATACATGAATTTAAGCGTTCTACTAGATTGGCATCTAGGTCCCACCTGTTTGCTGGTCCCCGGCTGCCTTAATTTTACTGCTACGACATTGGCATTTAGGTCCCACCCGTTTACTGTTTAAATAGCTAAATGATACCGCCACTTCTACTCCAACAGTTTCTTTTCTCGCACTTCCTGGCTGTGGAACTACCTTGTGTTTACTTGCTTTCCTGATAACTACAATCTTCAAGAATTTAAATGTAACCTCAATCGGCATCTTCTGATTTCTTGAATCCCCTTCAACCTTTGTCCTCTTCACACCCCATCCAATTCTCCGTTCTCTTCACAATTCCGCCTGTTTACTAGTGTCATTCCCACCTTGCTTGAGATGAAATATTTTTAAAAAATGCTTTGCAGGTAACGTGGTAATTTAACGATGGCTGCTAATTTTGAAACAGTATTGGTAGACATTATTATCGATATATTTGTGTAAACAATACAATAGTTTTTGTCTGCACGTTTTGTTTTTCATTACTGTATCACTACTTTTTGTATTGGTAGCGCATTTGGGCAACCTTTTGCAAATCAGACTTGTTTCACCAACTTTTAATCATAAGTCACATACATTGCCTAGATTATTTTAGCACAAGGAAACACATTGTGTTTCGTTCTTACCCCTCAGTATTAATTGTCAACCTGACCATCACCCGAAATATTATTCCCGTCAGCAAGTAAAATTTGGTCACGGGCAAGTGTATAGCACCCTCTGTGAATCGAACTCACGCTTTACTATTAACCCTAAGCAAGCAATCTCTCTCTTTAAGTAGTTCTCTACGCAGGAACGTGAGTAAATATTTACTGAGCTTATCTTAGTTTGTCTTGTGGTGTCTTCTCTCTAATGAGTCAGTTGTGGACGTCTTCCACTTACTATAATGTGGTAGGAAGGTAAGCCTCGGAAGAACAATGATAGACTGTTCTTCGGAGGCTGTGACTATTCGTAGCTCCTGTCGACCTCTCTGTCTTGGGTAGAGAGGAATCCGGACGAGGCTGTGCCGAAGGGCAGAGTTTCGTCTGGGTAGGTAGACGGACCTGAACCCGTTTATGCGGGTTCTACGAGGATTTTTTGGACAAGCCTACGCACTCGAATGACCCACGTTAAACTCGGCCTTGTGCCACATGTACCCTAAAATATATCAACAATAGTATAGATTGAACGCTGGTCAACCGACACACACTCCCAAGTCGTGTAACGCACTTCTGTTGGATTTACTGTTCAATACACTATTTAACTGCAACCTCTTGCATTGTTATTTCTTAACCATTACTTGGTTACAACAGTTTGGAACAAAGCTACAGATACGGGCCACCCAGTGAGGATCGAACTCGCTAATCAGTAGTAATCACCAATCGGACTATCTCTCTGACTGTTACCTTACGCTTACATGCCCCTAAACACTTACCAAAATTACGTTGTTTTGGCAGATCCCACAAGTATGTGTTACCTAATCAGCATCGACCTCTCTACTAAATATTAATGACCAACCAGCCTATGTCATTAAACAATACATCGTTCTTAAACATCCTTTAATATTTACGAAGAATTTTTTACTTTGGCAAAATGGTGCAAGTATAGGATTCCCAGTTAGAATAAACTTCCCTATTCAGAATTGATTATCAATCAGACTAACTCGTTAACCATCACTCAACACTTATCTTTTTTAAGATATTAAGCGTAGGTTAGCTTTGGTTGTACGCAACTGATTCGCTATAATTTATCTCAGGAGTTGATCTGTATGAATGGCTCGTTAACCTTTACCCATGACAAAGCGCCATATTACTTGCTCGAAAATATTATTCAATGTTAAATCCTTTTCTTTATGTTGTTGTTATATTTGTTTTGTTTTGTTTTTATCACTACGTTCGAAGTCGTTTATGCATTCGCTTTTTGTTCAAAACGTCAAATATCGATATCTTTAGAAATACCAACCGACAAATGTCTTTATTAATTATTGTAAGAAGACAGTAGGTATGGTTGTCAGCATGGCTCATTATGCGAATTACAAATTGGAGATGCCACACCCAAGTAAATGCAAAAAATTAAATATCCATTTAATGTTTTATTAGAAGACGGCAAATTTTCCAGTCAGTTATGTTCCAGGCGTGATACACGCTTAGGCGATCATGTATCTTTCGATATATGACTGACGAGGCAGATTTTTTCTCGCAGTAGGTCGCCATTTCTTTCTGCGGTAGACCAGTTGCCATCCAACTGTCTGTTCTGCTATTTACCCATAGATATGGGGAGAAGAAGAGGATTCATACCTTTCCCATGGGTATTAGCACGTAAGTGAATGTAATGGATTCAACGGGAATTCAAACTCGGCTCTCTGATTCCTCCATCCGAGCCGCTACAATACCGAAATACGAAGGGGGTATTGAGAGAGCGAAGGGTACCTTCGAAAAACTAAGCCAAGTATAAAGGAAATAGGACAATTCGTTAGAAACAAAGGAAACGGCACTAAACTCTTATATAAAATCAGTCCTCCTATACTGAACAATAAGGAACTTGTGACAAAAAAATGGGTTCTACAGTAGGATGCTGAGAATACCACGAACTGAATGTTTGCAACGACGATGATTTACAGAAAATGGTAATAAAAGGTAAACGTATAATTTGCATCAGCAGGAGACTGTTCATATTTCTAGCGTATGCAATGAGGATAGAAGGCTTAGAAAATGTTACACTCACAGGACATATTGAAGACAAGCGAGACAGAGGAAAGCAGCGCATTGCATAAATAACGTGCATGCGACACATGGATTAGTAGAGATATAAAAAAGAGAAAAATTAGAGCTACATAGGACAGGAAATTGTACAGCGATAAGATCGCTCACGTTCTGAAGGGAAACGGCACATAGAGGTAAATCTTACGTAGCGTAAGGGGTTATTGGGAAGCATTGAGTTTTAACGGGTGATATTTGTTCTAATCATTTCACCCTAAACAAGGCAATAAAGCCGCTAAAATGCAGAGAGGTTACTGTGTGAAAGAATATGAGAAAATTAAAAACATTATTAAGTAGCGAGAACTTTAAAAGAACAGGAACTAAGAAGACCGAAGATAATGATTACATTTTTGAAGATCAAATTTGACTGGAAATCATAAAACCTGAAGAGTTGTACGAGCGAGAATTACGAGAAAAGAAGCTAACAGTGAATTTACGGTGACATCTAACCATTTCAACCGTAAAATGACGATAAATTAATTTATATACAATTTTAATTATTTGTTTTATTTTCTTCATTTGATTTCTTGTCTTTTCTTTCTTTGTCGATGTTCTTCCGTTCTTTTCTTCCTTATTTATTTTGTAGTTATATTTCAGGAACTTCTTTCTATTGATATATATCATTCTTTATATCTGTCAGATCTTATTTTCCTTTTGTCATATAAGCATTTTATTTTTCAGTTATTTTTTTATCTTTTCTTTTCACAGTCTTTTTTAATTTTTGCTTTCTTACATTCTTTTCTTTAATATTTAGTTTCTTCCATACCTTGCATTCATTTATTCATTTTTCTTTGTTTTTATTCATTCATTCAATTTCCTTTTTCTTTTCATTCATTTTCTGTCCTTTCTTTTTATTCAATTATTATTATTTTTCTATTTTCTTTTTCATTCATTAATTTTAATTTCTTTTCATTTATTTCTTTTTTTTCTTTACTTACATTTGATTCACTTTTTCTTTCATATTTTAAATTCATTTATTCATTTTTTTTTTTTATTTTCATTGATTCATTTTACTTTTCATGTATTCATTTTTATTTCCTTAATTTTCATTCATTACTTTTTCAAATTTTTCATTCATTTTTTCTATTTTTCTTTTCATTCATTCATTTTACTTTCTTTTCATTTATTCATTTTTCTTTTCTAACTCAATTTTCATTTCTCTTTCATATTTTTAATTCATTTATTCCCTTTTTCTATTTTTTTCATTCATTCATTTTAATTTTTTTCATTTATACATTTTTGTTTTCTTTCTTTTCATCATTTTTTCTTTCATAATTTTCATTCAATTATTCATTTTTACTATTTTTCTTGTCATCCATTAATTTTAATTTCTTTTCATTTATTTCTTTTTGCTACTTTGATTCATTTCTATTTCATATTTTTCATTCATTTATTCACTTTTTCTATTTTTCTTTTCATTCATTTTAATTTTTTTTTCATTTATACATTTTTGTTTCCTTAATTTCTTTTTATTCATTTTTCTTTCATATTTTTCATTCAATTATTCATTTTTCTATCTTTTTTGTTCATACATTCATTCTTTCCTTCTGTTTTTTCATTTATTCATTCATTTTTCCTTTCTTTCTTACTTTTCATTCATGTTTTTCTTTCTTTCACTTCCTTCATTAATTTCTTCATTGTTTCTTTTTTCATTTAATTATTCTTTTTTTCTTTTCATCTATATATTTTTTCTTTCTTTTCATTCACTGTTTCGTTCTTTCTTTCCTTCTTTTCATTTCACTCATAATTTTAGTTGTACCTGTAACTTTAATGTCTCTTCTATTTGTTGTCACAACTTTCTTCTTTTTCAACTACTTTTTTTTCTTTTTTGTTCTTTATTTGTTTCATTTTCATGCTTTCTTTTTATTTTCTTTCTTTCTTTTTCATTCTTTCCACCTTTCTTGTTTTCACGATGTTTATATTTTCTTAAGTACGTTTTTATTTATGCCCGTCTTTTTCTTTTCTCAGAGTTTTCCTTTCTTACATAACCATAGAAATTTCATTTACTGTCTGCCGGCCTGTTGAACGCACCCATGCATTGGACGCACCCCGATTTTGGCATGGAATATTTATGGAAAAAGATTCTCGCATCACAAGCAAAAATTCAAAATTATAACCTTACTTTTATGCGACATTTTCACTAACCATGAAGAAAAATTTACAGTATTAGTACAAATTATACTATACTGTTAGTTTTTTTTTTAAATCAAAGTGAATATGGTTTAATTACAAGCACGATTTTTCAAAGGAATAATTTTAATACATTTCATTGTGCATTTATTGAAAATTGTTTTATTTTTTCAGGGAGCCCCATCTGCACAATTTATAATAGCTACAAAGATATTCATTGGCAAAAAATACAAAAAAAAAAAAACAGAAATGTGGTACGTATTGGTAAATGATGCCTCATAATATACATGCAGAAAAGCAAATGCCAATAACTGTATATCAACAAAAATACTCACAAAGCAAGAAGCAATATAACAGCAAATACTTTTGTAAAATATAGTATTTCTAAAAAAACAAGCAGCAAAATATTGTGCAATTCCATACATTTCTCAATTTCTTTTTACATGAGTGAATTTTTCAGAGATATATTTTTTGATATCATGTTCACTTCCAGGAGTCGTACTTTCAAAGTGTCCTGGGTATAACGATAGACTATATCCGGCAGCAAGGACGCTGTTCTGAAGATTTTGAGGAATGTGGAACCCCCACATAATTGCTGTTGTTCTCAGGTCTAACCTAACCTGGGGTGATAGCACCTGTTAAGTTCCCAGCTATTGGAAAATTGTGAATTCCCAAGCAAAAACAAAATACTATGAAAGTATAAAAATACAGTAAAAATGCCAGCAATACATTTTATATAAAAATTGACCAACAATACATATTTATAGCAAACCGACCAAAAAATATATATTTGTAATAGAACAACAATAATAGCAAAATGACCAACAATACATATTTATAATAGAATGACCAGCAATAAATTTTAGGGTAGAATTATCAATAATACTTTTTTTTATCTGTAATTGAAGGCATACAATTGTTTCAAAATATATTTAGTTGAAGGCATATAATTGTGTTCAAAATATTTAGATTTTGTCATGAAATAACACATAGAGGTTGATATTCTACTAAACAAAATCAAACAAACATAGATGTTTCAGAGCTAAGCTCTATGATTGTCAGATTTCTGCCTAACGCCAGGTTTTCGTTGTTTTGATGCTGATCGATTAAATGATGCCGTTGTATTGAACGCAGGGTAATCTTTTGGTGCATTTTCTTTGAAAACATGAGCGTCCAATAAGTCGGCAAATGCAGTATTTCTTTTTGTTAATGTATTTGTTATAATTGATTATTTATTGATTTTTATTCATTTATTTATATTAGTGAAGGATTTCGATTATTCTGCCTGCTACAGACATTTTCTTTCCTTCTTTCATTCGTTCGTAATTTTTCTCTTTTGTTTCTTCCGTTTTTCTCTCTTCTTCATTTGTTCTAACTTTTATTCGCTTCTACTCCTTCCTACTTTACTTATTCTTCTTCATCATTTTCTTTTTCTTTCCCTATTCTAGATACTCCTTGTTCTCCATCTGTTTCCTTCGTAAATCATTCCATTTACTATCGGTATTTAGTCTTTCAAGCATTCAACCAGTAACATTTTTTTCTCATTTTATTTACTTCTTTAAATAACCAAATAAAGTTATCACACCCTAGACACGGCAACCTAACGATTTCTCCACACACAGTGATATATTAACGTTATAGTTTTTCCTTTTATTTTTTTCCCCAGAAGACGCATTATTGTTCAGGGGATCTACCTAGCCTGCTTCTGCTTTCTGCTGTGACGATACTTACTGCTCTCAGGTGAGTTGGCCAGCGAAAAGGTTACAGCATCCACCCCAGTATATTGAAGAGATGACTAAGTTGCCATTTCGATTGTGAGATTCCGTTCGGGAAGAATTACGAATAACGAGCGAATACAAAACAGACCTATTAGAAGCAAGAGATATATTTTACTGTCTTCATCTGACTTGGCTCCTGCATACAATCCTCATCTATATGTGTCGGGTCTCTCCAGGGCGCAGGCGACCGTGGCTCTCCACAATTCCTTATCCTTCGTAGCTCTTAATAAATATTCTCTTTTTATTTTCTCTCCTAAATCTTGTTCTCTCATCCATTTACTCAAGCTCACTAATGCGTTGTATTCTCTGTCGTTCTTGCTTGTGAGTATCAATTTTTCCAAGCCATCTTTCTTCATTATGCGCCCTAGAGATTCCAACTGTTTCTTCCTGATTTGAAGTATGAGTTCTCATTTTGATTTCATTTTCTCTCAAAATTCGTCTTTGCTCACATGATAAGTACGTGTGATCCTCAGTATCATTCTCTAGAGCCACATTTCTGTTGCTTCAAGTCTTTTCTTAGTCTTTGACGGGATTGTCCAGCATTCACAGACATATAGGCGGACTGATATCATGTAACAGATCAATACACTAGGAACAGACTTACACACACACACATACACACACAAACACATACATACACACACATATATATATATATATATATATATATATATATATATATATATATATATATATATATATATATATATATATTTAAAGACATTTATGATATGTTTAACGTTCTTTTTATAGATACAGTATTAAATAACATTTACCGGCCTGTTTATTATAAAACTGTTTATTATAAAACAGAGCATTTGCTGAAATACTTGTATCTATAAAAGGAACGTTAAACATATCTGTTGTGGTAGGATCCACCTAATTTGCATAGTAGAGTACTGACTATATAAATATGGTTGGTACCGGGAAGACAGGGAGGCTAATCAAGAGATTCAACTAGAGACCCTGCCCGACTGCAACTTAGTCAACACATTCTCCAGGAACGGTCTTCCCAGGAATATACAAAAGACTATATGTAAATATTGTGTACACTTTCTTGTTTAAATACATTTTGTTCTAAGTACATTTTGTGTTGAATTATTATTCCATGCATTAGTCAAGTTTCAACAATATCATAAATGTCTTTAAATGAATTGTCGGACTTTGTCCAATTCAAATATATATATATATATATATATATATATATATATATATATATATATATATATATATATATATATCTTTAGGCATGTCTGATTGAAAAAATTACAGACATTATGTCTGCTAATTTTTAACACAATCCGTTCATACTCACGAATAACCGTCCATGTATTAATGTTAAAGGATGACAGAAATGTATTATAGTTGTTTAAATTTCTTTTATTTTTATTTCCCAAGTACTTTCGATCTTTTTCCATGATGATCAGCAAGGGTGCAAGTAATACAAAACTATATGTTGTTCATTAATATAAGTATTTATAGAAAGTTGTGCGTTGCTATCAAATAACGTAATTTTTTATTATGCTTTTAAATGCAAAACGGTTGACAATGTGTTGAGCGTTCATTAGAATGTGAAACAATTATCCATTATGGATTTTTTTTTCTCTCAATGTTATAATGGCATGGTCACGCGCGCATTAAAGCATGAAAAACTCTTCCTTTACAGGTATTTCAGACCATTACTGCAGTATTCATAGTTGATTCGTTTCACTGCCGACTTTAATTTTTTTAAATATAAATTGCTTCTAGTATCTGTAATCTAATTATGTTTTGTTTTCATGGTGTAGGATAGTTGTGTTGAATGCGAACAGGAATGCAGTTGTAGATGTCTCGCAATGGATGGATGAATGGTCAGATGTGTGTAATGTAAGCCTTCTACAACAGCATTCCTGTCCGCATTCACAATATAAAAAATTATAATCGACGACACAACAGTTTTTCACGCTATAGCACATTACTGTCATCCTTTAACATCAATACGCGGAAAGTTATTCATGAGTATGAACGGATTTTATTAAAAATTAGCCGACATAGTGTCTGTAATTTACTTAATCATACATGTCTAAAAGAGAATTTGCTGCCTAAATACACACATAAACACACACACACACACACACACACACACACACATATATATATGTGTGTGTGTGTGTGAGTGTGTGTGTGTGTGTGTGTGAAGAAATATAGTTTTAATGTGTGCTAAATTTACAGGATAAATGGCTCAATATCAGAAAAGCAGCGAACTGACGATTGCGTCTAGTATGAAACAGCCTGTCTTCTCTAAGTGTTGACTTCAATGTTCACTTTCATATATATATATATATATATATATATATATATATATATATATATATATATAGTCACACACAGTGCTGTTCGACAGAAGTGAGTCACCTGATTTTTTTTTAATAAATGTTCTCTTCTCCGATGAAACGAAAGTGGAGCTAAATTCAAAGGATAAGCGATCTAAAATTCGAAGAAGAAGCTTTGAAAGCTCTTTGAATTTAGCAGTAAGTACTGTCAAGCATCCGTTCAGTATAATGTTCTGGGGATGCTTTTCTTTTCATGGAACTGGTTTCTGAAAATCTATTGAAAAACCCTCAGGAGCGGGCAGTACAAGAGAATTTTAGATTCTTGTCTGCTCCATTCTGCTGAAAGGGTGCAAATCGACCCCACCAAGCTCATTTTTATGCAGGATAATGCTCCCTGTCACAAATCAAAATTGATGAAGGAATACTTTGATGAGAAGCAGGTGAGTGTTATGACATGGCCGCCCCAATCTCCTGACCTCAACCCCATAGAAAACTTATGGAGCATTATAAAGTACAGGCTCTCGAGAAAGCAGTTGAGCAACAAAGAGGAATTGATTGTGAATTTCATATTCGAATGAAATTCAGTGCTCGGACATGAGATTTGCCAGAACCTAATCAAGTCAATGCCAAAGAGGTTTGAAAAGGTTATTCAAAATGAAGTAGGACCCATATATTTTTAAATATTTCGAACTATATTATCTATTATAAATAAATTATACCTCTATTATTCTTTATTTAAAGCTGTTCGGTTATGTTTCCATTGATTACTAGTTGCAGGAAATAAACGAGTCACTTTTTTTGCACAGAGTTTTTCCCTAAATCTCATTTATATCCAAAATTATAATTATCAATAAACTACCTTAGGGTGAGTAAACTTTTTTTACTAGGTGGTCTGGAAGGGGTCTTTATATTAGTAAGATTAAAAATTAGCTTGACCCCAAAAAACAATAGGCGAAATAATTGTTAAGTTAAAAGAATCAGGTGAGTCAGTTTCATCGAACAGCCCTGTATATATATATATATATATATATATATATATATATATATATATATATATATATATATATATATATATATGAAACAATTTCTAAAACAGAGATCATAATTTAATGATTAAAATCGAATACAATAAATATAATTTCGATTAAAATTGGATAAAATAAAACTGAAGGCTTTCGTTCGACGCTTCGTCAGAAGTAAATAAATCGTTGGAATTAATTTACTGAAGGGATCGTTTCCTTAAATAAGATCTTAAACAGGACATGAGGGGAGGGAAGTAAGGGAAAAGTTCATCCAGAATGAGTCAATGATTCTCCAAACATTTCCAATTTGTTTTTAATTTCTCTCTATCTACACAGATCTAGACGCTGTGTGATGGACACCGCGGCTTCTAAGATATTAAGATGGTGTTTTGTCCGGATTCTGTGCAGAACAGTGAATAATTCTTCTGAATAATTCTTTCTACAAGTATCCATATTTAACAAATGTTCAGAATCATGTGTGCGAATGCCCGGTTGTTATTGGTATACGTCTAGAGATAGGACCAGGCACATGTTGCACAATCCTTATCTCTAGTCGTTGAATATATTTGGCCACTGAGTCATTACCGAATTGACATTTATATCGATAAATAACTAAAATTAGTTGGAGGGTAAGCAAAATGTCTTTACGGACAGAATTAAACGGACTTCTGGTAGAGAAGATGTTACGTGCTACAACGGAATTAACACAGTTCATTATAGATGGTGAGATCCTATCGACAAAGAATTGACTACGAGATCCAATTCACCGTTGTCCGATATAAAAAAGACACTTAGGAGGACTAAATGTTCTAAGGTCATTAAACTTAGACATTTTACTTCAAATGTTACTCAGAATAACACTTTCAGGGTAGCCATTTGCGAGGAAAATGTCGGTGATTTGCCTGAGCGCAGCATCCAATTTACATCCCGAGCATATCACTAGTGTACGGTGGGTAAGTGTTTTGGTTAGGTTAATCATCCTAAATTTTGGGGCAAAGGAATCCTAAGATATAACCCCGTAAAAATGGGTTTTCTGTATACGCTAGTGACGAAAGATGTGAGAGTTTTCTCGATTATGTCGTCTAAGAAAGTTAACAGATTATTATTTTCTACTATCATCGTTAATTGTAAGGAGTGATGGCGACTGTTTATATGTTGAAAAAAAAAATAATTGCCTCGTTATATGATGTAAAAACGAAAAGGTTTACATCAACGTAACGTACGTAACAGTATGGATTGAGAATTATCTTCCCTCGGACCCTACGAAAATATTAGCCATAAGATGACACAAAGGACTACACATCGATACCCATCGATCTGTGGATACATAACATTACTTAAACTAAAAGAGACAGAATAAGGAACCATCTCCATCAGCTCAACAAAGGCGTTCTCGAGAAAGGAGGAAGGTTTTATGGGGCCTCGATATAAATAGTCGGCGCAAATGGTAATAGTTTAATCTAGAGGTACATTCGTGAACAGACTAGAATTATAAAATGACATAGCATATTTAGTGTCAGTAGACGCTGTAATTTACGCATATATCACGTAAAGGTTGATTTGCAGTTTAGAACTCGTGCTAAATTCGCATTAAAAATTTCCAGAATACTTAAGTTCAGGTGTAATTGTACATGATTCATTCAAATCTGGCTTGATTAATTTGATAAAATCTACCGTTTTGGAGATATCGACAGTAAAAGTTCGGATTCCTTCGCGTCGCGGGCAGCCATTACTGGCGTTGTTTGTATACATTCGTTGCGGAATAGCAATCATTGGAATATTCAAATGTCTTGATTCTTGTGCACACAATATAGTAATTACGCAGTAATTGAGACAAGTTGAAACGAGTAAGATTAGTAAAAAAAAAAAAAAAACGGCCGTTAACTACGTTCTTCCGCTCAATGCAATAGGCTACCCACAATGCATTACTGACCTGTATATATAAATAGTCGAGCCATAACAGAACCTACACGGGCACGGTTTGGCGATTGTGTTGAGAATGAAACAACCTGTCGCCTTTGGTTGTAGTTTTCAATGTCATACTTACACACACGCACAATTATATATATATATATATATATATATATATATATATATATATATATTGAGAGAGAGAGAGTATAATTGCTATTGCAGACCGTATGAAATTAGTTGAAATCACAGATACTTTTAATTTTAGCATATAACCAGTATATTTTTGGCACATTCATAATTAAAGGTTGATTTCTTTCTTTTTATAAGAGCTTAAACACAGAAAACTGAATGCTTGTGTGCATACAAAATATATATATTATATAAAACATAGCAGGCAGTTTT
>OZ038506.1:49869125-49894125 GCA_964036315.1 Acanthosepion esculentum | reverse complement strand
GTTCCCTTTTTTCTTTGTAAAAGGCCGTGGAGATGTTTCCTGTCTCGTCACATTTTTGTGCGTGTATATATCTAAATATGTCTGGGTGCTTATTTATTATAATCTGAGTGTGAATGTATTGTCTTACGCAAGATGTCAGCACCCCACTCCTACTTGGAATTAAAATGTATCCATGTTGTCATGAAGTTAAGACCCGTCGATTTTAGCGTCTATGCTAACGTAATTTCAATGAAAACAAAATAAATTGAATAACATACGTATTTTTTCTTTTCTCCTCAGTAATTTTATAATCTTAAACTTAATAGATTTTAAATTTAGATTTTAAAATTGGTAATTTTTTATTTTTATTCTAATTTCAAATTTTATCATATAATTTAATACGTATTGGTTAGAATAAATTCTATTTTAGTATAACCAACTTTAAAGCATTTAATAGCTATTATAACCTTACTTCGTTGTCAGGTTTTTTGAATTCTCGTATACTTGTATTTTGATTTGTCATTCTAGCTTATGTAACAGTCTTTTCCCCGTGCGAGGGATCGTTAATTAATTTGAAACTTTTAAAACCCTTTATTCTACATTCAACATCATCACTTGATAAGACAACGGAGGTGTTGGAACAAAATGGCTATTTTTGTATTGATTTTATAACAAATTTATGTTATAATTTTTAAATAAATAATTATATATATATATATATATATATATGAAAACTATTTATACTTAATTGAAATACACAGGAACAAGACTAGATATAGCTTTGATCTCAAAACTGCCATCCTAATATTTTTTAAAAATGTGTCGAAATATATTTAGGGAGTCCTGATATAAATTGTAACAATTATAATACACATCAAAAACTGTATATTACTTCACTAACCATTATTAAATCCATTCTTAAAGAATCTAACGTATATTTAACTAGTTCTACGATGACCAATATTGGCGTAGAAAAAAATCCCCAAATCAATATTCTAACCTCCAAATATAAATAATGCCTAATAGGGGCACAGAAACACACATATATATATATATACATTATCATCCGGATCATGCCTAGACAAACTAGAATAATGATGCACTTACACACATAAATGTTATACACGAACACTCCTTTTCTAGTCAAATGTACATGAAGTCTGCTTAACCAATGGAAATCAAACAACACAAAAATAAATATACCAGGTCATTTTCTTTCCATATTATTGTATGAAGTTTCAATGAAAGTGAAACATGTTAGATTTATAAAACTGCCCTATTTGTTGTTATCATAGTGTCATATTTGATCTGTATTTCATCCTAACTCAAATTGACTCTCTTTCTTTCTCTCTTTATCTCTGCGTTAATTTCGGTATTTGTCCTTCTCTTTATCATTCTCTCTCTAATACAGCTTCCTTTAACAGGTTTTCGTCTTTTCCTGCATTAATTCCTTCGTCCCTTGATACGTTAGATTTATAAAAGTGCCCTATTTCATCTTTATCCTTATCATTCTGACGGGTCTAATCCATATTTGATCTGCATTTGATTCCAGTGCATATCTCTCTATTTCTTTCATGCCTTCCTTCTCTCTCTCTCTCTCTCTCTCTCTCTCTCTCTCTCTCTCTCTCTCTATATATATATATATATATATATATATATATATATATATATATATATATCTGCCTTTCTTTCTGTGTACGTCCTTCTCTTTATCAGTCTGTCTCTAATAAAGCATCCTTTAACACATGTGCGACTGTTTCTGCATTAATTCTTTCTACGTGTGTTCATTCATTTTGGCAACATTGTTCCTTGTTCTTTCTGGTGCTTATTTTCAACACCGAGATCAGCATTGCGGATTCTAAAGTTTGAAATATTCAATATGCAACTGAAATGCGAAACCAGTTTAATTTCAGTTTTTGCTTGATAAAGAAGATTCCGGAGTGCCAGCTAAATGCTGTACGCATTTAAAAAAAAACAAAAACAATTCTCTTTGAGAAGGAAGCACACATTTTTCTGTGGCATTTAAAACGGCCTCCAAACCTCGGCAGAGAACAACATAATGTATTCTACAAGTCTACGGACAATAGAATAAAACTTATAGATAAAATCTATATACGTATAAAAGGCATTTATAGAGAAATGTAAAATATGTATTAATTAATTACTTTCTTATTAATCAACCCATATCTGGTAGGAGAAGAGGCGGACTCATACCTAATCATAATTTGATAAAAGAACAAGAAATTATAATGTGGACATAAAGTGGGAGATCAATTCTACATTACATTCAATATATTTACTTAACCGTCACTTTGCGGCCACAGTAGTTTCTATACATTTATATTCTAGAGAATGTAAAAAAAAATCTAATAGGCATGCCTACAATAAATTATAATGCGGATAAAAAGTGGGTGATCAATTTTATATTACAATCACTACATAAACTGATCCCTCAATTTGTGACCACGATAGTTTCTATATATTTATATTCCAGAGAATGTAAATAAATCTAAAAGACATGCCTGTATTTGTAATCAGTATATGATTGATTCGTTTTCAAAGCTTTGCAGGTTATGTAAAGCCAGCAAATATTTTTAGATTGTAAGAGTTTATTTTTAGATAATTATTACTTAGTGATGCAAGTTTTACGAATTAACTCATATCCGTGGGAGAAGAGATGGATTCATACCTTTCCCATTGGTATTTTCGCGAAAATTTTATATAACGTAGCCAACTGGAATTTTAACTCAGCTCTTCGATCAGCAATTCTCAGTCAATATCCATTACACCAACTAAAGTTTCAGTGAAATTAGGGGACCAAGTTACCAATCTAGTGCTGCGCTTAAATTTGTTAAGCCGAGGTACCATCGACGAAAGCTCATTAGAACAATTACCGCGAACATATTTATTGATGTGGCACAGGGAATGTAGATTACGAGATGGCGAGAAAGTGACAGAAGACGAGATGCCATGTCAGGATGAATATTGTTGCAGATTCTTCGTTGGATTCTCTCAAAAATCTCTAGATGTAAAACAGAAACCACTAACCAGATTTGACAGAAAGATAAATTCTGTCAGAAATAATAGTTTATCACGACCAAGTGAACCGACATTCCGAGCAGCGGATTGATTTAATATAATCGGTTAAGTTCAGGTCAGCAGAAAACGTATGAGAATTGGGGCAATGCAGATAACAGTATAACTAAAAACAGCTCGGTGGTGATATTTATGGCATAATGACGAGAAATTTTGTCACTTAGTCTCCGTAAAAAGTGCTCAATTACTAATTGTTATGGGTTCTTACCTATAACTACAGAATTAACTCTTCCTAACATTATGTATACTACGCCTCTCAAGAGAGAGGGAAGAATCGAGTCGAGCCGATAGTAGTTCACTCCAAACCAGACTGACAGTCATACTAACACCTTCCACATCTTGTACTATATTGCGGTTATTGCGAAGAAGAATTTAGATTAATTCTATAAACCGGACAGCATATGGTCCCAAAATCTCGCAAAGATTTCTGTATGATATGTCCAAACTGAAAGAAAAAAATTGAAGACTGAATGATTCTGTAATTTTAGATGAAATTGAAATTACACCTGGAGCGTAGTAAGGTTTATTTACCAAAAAAAAAAAAAAAATGAAAATAGGCTTTAAAAAAAAAAGGAAAAAATTGTCAAACCGTTGGGTGTCCAAAGTTTCTTGCTTTTGTTTGAATTGTCAATAAAACCCTAATGATTGGATCGTCAGAGAAAAAAAAACGTGATGGCGAAGTAACTGGCTCAAAGACAGCCAGTATGAACACAATAGTTTGAATAATGAACAGCGAGACCTCTAAATTTGTCTTATTTGGAGAAAAGAAGAATAAAAACAGGAAAAGACAGAAAACAAATTTCCTTAAATAAATGGAGAGCTTTAAATGCAATAAATAAATAAATAAACGATTGCACTGAAAAAAAAGCAAGAGAAAACATTTACAAAATGGAAAGAAAAAATACAATGAAAACCAAAAAGATAATAACGAAAGAGACTTGAAATCACTTACAAAATATTCAGACTATGCAATTCATCCCTTGTGTCAAACTTTGTTCCACACATCTGTAATGAAAGCGGAATCCTTTAAGACTACAGTACTTGAAGTTATGAAAGGTTTCGAGATAAGGTTATTTATTTGTACTTTAGTACAAAATGTGGCACAAGACCAAAAAGGGGATTGGGGAAGGATGGTCTTCTTCTGTCTTAATTCTAAACTTAGCTAGTCACAAACACTGACCCAAACATACTAACAATAGTCCTATCACCAAAACAACACATACTCTCCTACCATTCTTACTACATTCACCATAATACATCAAATTCTCTATGAAAATCGTCAGGCTACCGTGACGACTGCATCTAGCATGAAACAGACTGTTGCCTCAAAGTGTTGACTTCGATGTTCACTTTTATATATATATATATATATATATATATATATATATATATATATATATATATATATATATATATATATATATATATATATGTTTTTAATGGTACGAAAACATATTATGGCTTAAAAGGCAAGGAATTTTTTACTATAGGCCATGATCAATTTTTAAAACAAAAACACAAGTCGACCGGTTTCGTCCCCTCTCGTCAGAACTGTAAACGGGGAAACAAATTATGAGAAGAAAGTCTGTCGCGGATGACGTGAATGAATGGACAGGGAAAAAAATAAAATAAAATAATAATATAAGTTATGCTGTGCTGTGTCTCTAGCATCTTTGGTGTTATAACCTTTATTATTATTATTATTTTCTTCTCATAATTTGTTTCCCCGTTTACAGTTCTGACGAGAGCGGACGAAACCGGTCGACATGTGTTTTTGTTTTAAAAAATTATCATGGCCTAGAGTAAACATTTCTTGCCTTTAATGTCATAATATATATATATATATATATATATATATATATATATATATATATATATATATATATATATATATATATATATATTGTTATGGGACCTTACCTATAACGACAGAGTGAACTCTTCCTGACACTATGAATACTGCGCCTCTCAAGAGTCGAGACGGAATCGAGTCGAGCCAATAGTAGTTCACTCCAAACCAGACTGACAGTCATACTAACTAAATTTTTTTTCGTAAAATCCTTATAGATAATACTAAAATTATTGATAAACTTACAGACATTAGACGCCATACAATCTTAGAAGCACTACATATTAAAAGCAAAAGACCTCTTATTAATCGCATTGATTACAATATTTCTGGAAACATCCTTCAATGTTTATAATATATTTCTACATAATTAGATACACCACATAACCATTTACTTTGAACTTTTTAAATTTAATAACGTATTCTTCGATTTTGTGGCTAGCATAATAAAAAAATCTTTTTTACGACTTCACATGATTAAAAATCTTCGCCATGCACGTGATAATATCATTGCGTCTTTTGAAATTAAAATGATTTTGTAACGTTTATTTAGTTTGTAAAAATAAAATGTAGCAACATGATTCCGCTACAAGATAATTTGCAAATGTTTTTAAAAAAATTGACTCTACATATATATAAGACATTGTTAAAAAATTTTGAACCTGAAGATGAACAATGATGTTCGAAAGTACTCGGTTATCCTACGGACAATATTTATTTCAATATAATTTTCAAATAAAAAGTCTCATTAGAAAATATGTGAAAATTCAAAAGAGAATATGCAGAACTATGTTGTCTTTGACATTCAACACAACATGTTCAAATATATATATATATATATATATATATATATATATATATATATATATATATATATATATATATATATATATATATATATATATATATATACTGTCTGTTGCCCAAACTCTACTATTATTCAAATCAACACAAGAAACATCTTAAACAATTGGATAAAAGCGCTTGGGACAATGGACACAACTTTTGCACTCCGTTAATACCACGAAAAAATAGAAGAGCGCTGGAAAAACTAAATTAAAAAAAAATATTAAATTTTCCTTGTCTATCCTATTCAACAAAACATGTTTAAAAGAAAGGTCCGTGGCCACATTGATAAGCAAAAAAGGTCCAGAAAACAAATTAGAAATTGGCGATACCAAATCAAGCAAGTATAAAAAGTTCAATATCTACGAAGAGATTCAGAAGACAGAAAGCGCAACTCCGAAATTCCAAGGCGTATTATTATAACCAATTGTGTCTTCCAAATCTAAACAAAGTTTTAAAAAACTCGAAAATTTCAGCAGAAACAAAGGTGTGGGTACGTACTAACTAAACAGTGATGCAATATCAGTCTTTCTATAGGCAAGAGAAATGTAGTTCTATAAAAGGGTGTTCTTCTTTAGAAGAAAAACATGGATTGAACATGTGAGCAACAACGAAGTTTAAAATAAAATGAAAACGATACAATCATATATTTAACAAAAAGAGGCAGTTGAAACATTAGGGCACACAATGAGGAAAGAGGACGTAAATTTGACTGTCACGGGACAGATTGAAATCAAGATGGACCGAGGAAATCAGTACCTTACATTCCTAAACCCGCTTGACAAAACGGGGTTTAGCAGAAGGATCAAAAAGACACACTTTACTAAGGGTTAGCATATAGACAAAGAAAAATCAGACACATTAAAGAAATGCAAATTAAACTAAAATGTGCATATATTTAAATGCATATAGATAATCTTCATGTCGATATATAAGAATGAGAAAAATTCATAGTGATGTATTTCGTTTGTGGAGTGATCTTATCTTCAGGCCACTAACGGTTTTAGTGATTGAATTCTCTCTCACACTCTCTCTCTCTCTCACACACACACACAGACACACAAATATAAATATATATATATATCAATTTAACAAATATTTCCTATTATACCTATACACATACACACAGACATATATATATATATATATATATGTGTGTGTGTTTATTTGAATTATTTTCAGTTAGAGTGTATTTGTAAAGGAACAAAATGATTAAAAAAGAGGAGGGGAAAAACTTTATTTAGCTAACGTATTTCGCCTACTGAGGGACTTTATCGAGTTACTCTTGCACTTGTATATAAACAGGGTAATATACAGTCCCCCAGAGTTCTCGGAGAACCAAATGCATATGATAAGTGTAGTTTTTCTCTCTTTTCTTTTTATTCATATATATATATATATATATATATATATATATATATATAATTCTGTAAAGATTATATCATTCTCCATCTATCTATCTATGTATATATATATATATATATATATATATATATATATATATATATATATATATATATATATATATATATATATATATATATATCTATATATCTATATATATATATATATCTATATATATATATATATATATATATAGACTATCATTTTGTCGGATTCATATCCATACTCGATCTATCTATCTATCTATCTATCTAGATAAGATAGATAGATAGATATATCTATTTTCATATAAATATATATATATATATATATATATATATATATATATATATATAGAGAGAGAGAGAGAGAGAGAGAGAGTAGATAGATAGATAGATAGATAGAGTATGGATATAAATCCGACAAAATGATATATATATATATATATATATATATATATATATATATATATATATATATATATATATATATAGGGCAAAAACGAGAGAAAAGTGTATATTTTATAAATAAGATAAACCGCAAACGTTTTTGGTTAAAATATGTAAATTTCGCGAGGCTGAAATATGTGTAGTAGAATTATGGAAAATAGAGTATAATATATATTTTTTAAAAATCCACATTTCAACCCAGCTCGTTTGCGGTTTATCTTCTATATGATTCTTGGCGTAAACTGACCGTTGGGGGACATGTAATTATTGTAATTACAACGCATTTTAGTCTTAATGAATTTCTTTCATTTTCACTTAAAACGAGAAAGTTGAACGTATCATCAAACCTTTTATAATGAAACAAAGATGCATCAAACGTATTGACTTGTAAAAAAAATTCATACTTGAAATGTATTCACATTTATGCATATATAATAATTTATTCCACTTCCGAGATGTCTGACCTCTGTATTTCATTTGACATGTCTTTTTTGTATATTATTTTGTAAATTCCTATTACAAGATATATGTATATAACTTCTTCTCAGCTAGCGAAGGTGTATTGTAGGACGTAGCCCTTCGGTTCAATGTTTGTTTTCAGGTGCAGATGTGACACGCTTAGGCGCTCATATCTTTTTCCGATTCATGATCGTCCAAGGGTATTTGTGCGTAAGTGAATGTAACGAACTTGAATTCGAATTCGACTTTGAAATTTCTTTTCCCGAACCGCGAATACAGCACCCGGTATTCCCAAACAGTCACCCGTCTAGTTATTGACCAGTGTCGATTTTGCTTCTTCGGTGCTAGGATGGGAACTGGTGTTTCATCTTTACATGGCCATAAGTTTATCTGGATATAGATATATACTTAATGAAATCTCTTAAAATATTCACATAACTGTTCAAATATATTTTATGTAATCTATTTTTTTTCTTCGTTTATATCAGAAAACCCTTGAGCACCTCTGGTGTAAAGGTTAGCAGACTTGTTTCGGTAGATCCATTAGTAGTGAGTTTGATCATCAGTATATGCTATGTTTTTGGCCTTGTGCAACATTTAATCTTCACTTAGGAAATCGCTGTATCATAAATCCGGTGAAGTATCATTTTAATTGTTTTTTAATTAAGTTCACATTTTTTTATGGTCTGGTTTGCCCTGTACAAAGTCCCTGAGCCACACGAGACAGAATGTAAGTGGCACAGTTTATGCGGATATATGGGGAAGATAATAGTTAGCCCTTGAATTGACGAGGTTAAGATTGCAGTGATCGGGAAAAACATCTTCTTCAGTGTCGGTTACCCAGAGAAATGTTTTGCGGGAAGAAGCTGCGCGAGTATAAATTTCTTCTCACCAATGGAATACGAAAGTAATGAGGGTGTTTCGCTACAATGGGCGTAAAATGGTGGGTCCTATCCATAAAGGTTGGTAATTAAAGAATGTAGTTCGTTTTGAGTATTTTTGAGAGGCTCGCGACGTTTCGTCTGTGAGAGATATGCTGTCAGGTGGAAAATAATTGGTCACCTACAAGGACGCTGAGATGCTTTTGAACTCTATCGAGACTGGAAAGTGAGGACTTGTGAAATAAGAGGAATACTTTCAAGAGGTTTCCCTGTTTCAGCTGACCAGGGAATAAAGTTAAAATATAACACATTACAAGAATGATGAAGGAATGTCAGCGTATCAAGATATCCATCGTCATTCATGAGCTTGCAACGATCCAAAACTGACTCGAGCTAAATTTAAAATCTCTGGATCTGAGATAATTCAAACAGTCGTACTGTGAAAAATACTTGTTATGAAATCCCATGTAGAGATTTTAGTTTTATGTAGTCGGTATTAGTTCTACTGTCTAAGTATCATTCAGTGTTTGTTCTACAGTCCAACAGTTGCATTCTACATCTCCATTTGATTGCGGATGGTATGGGATACATATAATTTTCGTTAACCGAGAATAGATTTTCGTCACATAATTCTGGATCATATTTTCGTCACATAATTCTGGATCATATTTTCGTCACATAATTCTGGATCATATTTTCGTCACATAATTCTGGATCATATTTTCGTCACATAATTCTGGATCATATTTTCGTCACATAATTCTGGATCATATTTTCGTCACATAATTCTGGATCATATTTTCGTCACATAATTCTGGATCATATTTTCGTCACATAATTCTGGATCATATTTTCGTCACATAATTCTGGATCATATTTTCGTCACATAATTCTGGATCATATTTTCGTCACATAATTCTGGATCATATTTTCGTCACATAATTCTGGATCATATTTTCGTCACATAATTCTGGATCATATTTTCGTCACATAATTCTGGATCATATTTTCGGTACTCTATTTCGAGCAAATATTACTCGTAATATTTGCCTCTATGTACCAGTTTTTCCATCGTGAATGCGGCCACTTCCGACCAGCCAGAAAAAGAGTCAACTAAAATAAAACACAATCTCACGCTGTTAATCTGTGCGTGGTCCATATGAAGGCGAGAACAAGGTTGTGTCTCCTTAGGCGGAGTGGGTGCATAATTCTGGCGATATTTTTTCAGTAGATTTCGGATGTTTGTGTAGGCGTTTTTCAACATCGCGTGCATATCCAAGCCACCATGCTTCTAATTTCAATTGCTTCTGCGTTGCTGTATTTCCACAAATCACACCATCATGCACTTTTTATTACATCGTTTCTACATATTTTTTTCAGGTGTTACTATTAAATATCTCTTAATTACAACATCATTTTCTAATGTCTAATTTCTTTCTATTACCTGTCACCTTTTGAAAAATTATTTGATTTATTAGACTGTACCATTCTTTGTTCTAGTAAGGACTGTAAAGCACTCTATCCATTTTCAACGAAATGTGGGTCTTCTACACGCAACAAAGATCCTACCAGCAACGTCATGTGGTTATGATATTCCACTAAGACGGCAATTGTATGCAGACAATATTGGATCTACAATTCAAGTAGCATTTTTCTACAAAAGTCTTACTGCTAAGGAGAGTTCTGGTGTGTTAACCGTTGTTTTTCTTCTGTAGATCAAACTCCACTGAACGCGGGTAGCGTGTAGGAAAACAATAACAAATGAGCTAAGTCGATAAGAACTGCCTCACAGTGAACTGTCTCAAAATAACTCACGTCAAGGATGGATGAACTGATTATTCAACAAACGATCGAGAGAATCTCAGTTACTTCAATGTTGTGGTCAGTAAGAAGGCTGATGAATGGCTATTAGATATTAGGAGACGTGCTATAAATCGCTTCCCACCGATAAGCGTATGATAAGAGCATTAAAAAAATGCATCACACTGGGTACTGTCTTGGAGTAGCGCGAAGAAAGAATGGTTGAAATTGTTATTTGATGAAGTGTCGAGACTCTATAAAATACATCAGTGCAATAGCTACAAAGAAGAACGAGGAAAAATCATGAGATATAAGGAGACTTTCTCGAAATCGCTTCCTAGTGAAATTCACGTGTGTGTAAACTTTGAATAATAATTCTCTCACTGAGAACTGCTTTCAGAGCCGTCCAAAGAAGGAATGGTTAAATTGGATCGTCGTTGTGTGTAATAATGGAAAACGTAGTCGGTAACCAGACTAACCATCCTAAGTAAGCGAGGATTCATCCGTTCTTTTAAACAAGGGATGGGTGACTTTAAAACGTGCCTGATTATTGTAATATTGGAGAGAGCAGCAAAGTGTCATGAACAATGCTAGAAGTTTGAAAATACGTAGGGGAACCTTAAAGAAAGATTAAGACGACAGGAGAATTGCAACCATCAAGAAAACAACTAAAATATTAAAAACCTGTTGTTGAGTCTTGACTCATTGTTGAATCTCGCCTATTGCATGGAATAATAATGCAACACAAAATGTACTTAGAACAAGAATGTATTATAACAAGAAAGTGTACACAATAAGTACGTATAGTATTTCTGTATATTTCTGGGAAGACGTTCCTGGAGAATGTGTTGACTAGTCGCAGTCGATCAGAGTCTCTAGTTGGATCTCGTGATTCCTTTTCTCGTCGTCTTCCGGTATCAACCATTATTTATATAGTTGGTAGTCACCTCTGCAGATTAGGTGGATCCTACCACAACACCTGTCTAACCCGGAAATCTCTTGCAACTTTGCAGACATGTAGTATTTTGGTTGGGAGTATATGTGACCCTGTTACTCCAACCTTGCAATCAAGTATTTCCCTCGCTCCATCCCAAGTAAGCGAGAATTCATCCGTTCGTTTTAAACAGGGGATGGGGGACATTAAAACGGGCCGGATTATTGTAATATTGGAGAGAGCAATCAAGTATTTCCCTCGCTCCAAATTGATGTCTCAGTAGTAGCTATAGCTGAAATATATCATACTAGACAACTAATACTGAATAAATTATTCTTCACTTAACAATATATAGAGAAATATAAAAATACTTCTCGTATTATTGTCTATAATTGAGCGCCATTAATATAGATGATGGATTCACGTCCTAGTATAGTCCTAGTATGTTATGGGGAGACTAAAAAACGTGTATCGGCAATCTCTGTGTAAACTTGCAACAACGTTAAACTGGAAAAACTGGTAGAGTATTGGTAGTTTACAAACCAACAAGGCAACTGATAAAATATTAAGAAAAACGTTGGAGTATATTTGGTTTGTTGGTTGATTTTTGTTTAACGACATATCAACTACAATGAGTTATTAATTTTGTGGGTTCATCTAAAGATAAAATGTACTTTTGGTCATTTTGCTATAGAATGTATTGTTGGTAGTTCTACTATAAATATGTATTGTTGGTAATTTTACTATAAAAATGTATTTTTATAAGTTAACTATTTTGCCAGAGCTGGGACGTTAACAGTTGCTACGACTGTGGCTCATGTGGACCTTGGAACAACAACAATTAAGTGGTTGCAGGAGAATTAGAATTGTTCAGACGATATAAATATACTAAAAAACTATAGGAATATGCTAATATATAATGCAATAACTGAAATGAGAATGGTAGTGTATTATAGACATTATTATAAACATCTAGGGCATGACTAAATACTAAGCTAAATGTTGAAGTATTGAAACAGTTCAGACTATAGTTAGAATAATAGAAAAACATTCTCGGTTATTGGAACTATGGATACAGTAATAAGTGCATTACTAAAGTATTAAAACCATTTATACATTATGTACACTAATAAAGTAACTGGTTATTGAAATTATCAATATAACAGTTAATACACTACGAACAGAGTTGAAGTATTGCAAACTTTCAGTCTATAGCTAAAATACTAAAACAGGTGCAACATTATTGGATTTACATAGTCCTGTGTATGACGATAAATTACATCTACCAGTAATGTCTCTGATCGGGTGAGTGGAGGTTTTCAGGAGCATGAAACCACCTTTTAATTGCTGTTGTTCCCAGGTCCACCCTGATCCGGTGTGGTAGCACCTTATAGGGCCCCAGCTATGGGCAAATAATGAATCACAAACACTATGAAATTATAAAAAATATTTTTTATAGGATATTGAGTAATATATTACAATATATCATACATATATATATATATATATATATATATATATATATATATATATATATATATATATATATATATATATGTATGTATGTATATTAATACATGTACTAATATATACTATACTATATATATAATGGACTCTCCCATCGGTTTCGACGTATGAGCATCTGACAACTTAATTGATTCGGTTATGAGATTTTGTGCGATAATCTTAAGTGGCACTTAATATATTTATATCTATCTATCTATATATATATATAGTATGTTATATACAATATATATACTAGTATATATATAATGTAGTATATATATATATACAATATTATGTATTGTTTACGTATATAATATAGTACCCTACATATACCCAACTATATATATCTTATATATAATACATACTATATTAGTATATATATTAATATATATACGAATATAGTAATATAGTTATATAATAAAATGACCAAACTTAACTATTTATTGCAAAATGACTAACAATACACTTTATCTGTAATTGAAAGTATACAATTTCGTTCAAACTAAATTTAGTTGAAGCCATAAAATTGTCTTCAAAATATTCAAATTTTGACATTAAATAATCCATAGAGGTGTTGATATACCGCTAAACACAACCAAACAAACATTGGGTTTATAACTGCTACAATACTAATCAATCATCTAGACAAAACTTTAAATATTAAACACTGTACGTATTTAAAGGACATGACGTCACGTGGTTATTTTACAGGTTGCTGTTTTACGCTGTTTTAAGATTCAATTGTTGTTTTACTACAAATCATTCTCCTTTTTCTACCATTCATTCTTTCATTGAAAATCATCAAACTGGATGCACCCTTTTCTCCTTGTATTCTTCATCATATCTTGAGGATGTCCTCTGTTTTTTAAGCATTTTCTTCATTATCTGTCCCAATATTATTTTGATTTCAGTTCTTCATTATTAGCAACTGTTTGTTTTTGTTATTCCTATTTCCCTTAAAACTTTGTTATTACCCACATGCTTTGTCCATGGCATTCGCAGTATTCGTCTGTAGAATGCCATCTTTGTTTTTACTGTTAATTACTAATAGAAATTTTGACGGTAATAATAATAATAATAATAATAATAATAATAATAATAATAATAATAATAATAATAATAATAATGCGATTCTGACCTTAGGTCACTGTTCGGGACCCGGAAAGAAATGAGTATACACCAAAAACCAACCGAAATAAAATAATAAAAATAATTGCAGCTCAAGACAAATGTCTCGCAACCAGATCCTATCACTGTCGCATAATCAAGGATGGAACTAACCCGAAATGCAGGATCTGAGAAAAATATTATGAAATTGCCGACTATATAATCTCAGGATGTCCGGAAATAACAAATTAGCGACATATATACACTGGAAGCATAACATCGAAACCGCTGGGATATGGTCTGAGCACCAACCAGACATTGTTACCCAAAATAACGATATAAGTATCCTCCGGGACATGCCAATCCAAACAGACATGGAAATAAAAACCAACAGACCTGATATTATCATAAAAGACAAGAAACTTAGGAAGTGTATGCTTACTGACATAGCATACCATCTGAGAGAAACACCTCCATGGAAATTATCAAGAAATTGTCCAAGTACCAGGATCTAGCGATCGAGATTAAAAGGATGTGTTGAATAAAGACTGGGGCTGTACCAACAGTAATCTGAGCTCTGGGCCTCCGAAGAAAATGAATGGACAAGTTTAATAACAGTGTCTCAGAGAACATCAACATAGAACATGCCCAGAAAATAACCCTACTAGTAACATCCCATATACTAAGAAATTGTGCTACCAATTAAATGACAATTCTCCTATGGGGCATTAGTACCATAGTTTGGACCCGGCTCTACAGGATACAAGAAAGGAAATATAACATACACAAATAATAATAATAATAATAATAATAATAATAATAATGATAATAATAATTGATATGGCAGTCCCTGCAGACTGCAATGTGTCTTTGAAGATATTCGAAAAACTGTCAAAATACAAGGACCTTGAAATCGAAATCTCAAAAATGTGGCACATGGGAACATCAACAATTCCTGTTGTAGTTGGAGCCCTTGGACTGGTTGGAAAAGATTCCAGTAGGCTGATTGAAGGGATCCCTGGAAATCCATGCCTCAAAGAGATACAAAAAATTGTTCTGACAAGTACAGCCCACACTTTACGAAGGGCTTTATCTATGTAATTTTTTTTTTTTACAGTGGAAAGTGTCATGATGCCATTTCTAACCTTAGGTCCCTGGGCGGGACCCGGAAAGAAATGTGTAAACGCCAGATATCAAAGGGAATAATAATAATAATAAAACGCCCAGGCATCGTTATTACAGATCGTACACACATAAATGTGCCTCCTTATTGATATGGTAATCCCTGCAGACTGCAATGTATCTTTCAAGATCTTCAAAAAGCTATCAAAATACAAGGATCTTGAAATCGAAATCTCAAAAATGGGAACATCAACAATCCCCGTTGTAGTTGGAGTTCTCGGATTGTTTGGAAAAGATTTCAGTTGAAGGAATTACTCGAAGCCCATGCCTTAAAGATATACAAAACATTGTTCTTAAGTGTACAGCTCACACCTTACGAAGGGCTTTGTCTATGTAATTTTTTTTTTCATTGGAAAATGTAATTTGCCATTTCTAACCTTAGGTCCCTGGGCGGCATCCGGAAAGAAATGAGTACACATCAGAAATCAAAGGAAAGAAAATAATAATAATAATAATAATAATAATAATAATAATAATGATAAAAAGAAGAAGAAGAAGAAGAAGAAGAAGAAGAAGAAGAAGAAGAAGAAGAAAAAGAAGAAGAAGAAGAAGAAGAAGAAGATGATGAAGAAGAACGCTAAGAACACTTCCATCACTAAACAGTCAAGAAATACGAAACTCCTTAGATATGATAGATACTGAAGACGACAAATATCCTGAATTCCACCGCTCTAGCAGAAAAAGATGCTAACATGAATATTCATGAACAAAAATGAACTGCGAAACCCTTGTATGGAAAATACCAAAGTGTCCCTATATCTAGACATCGAAATTCCACAAACCATGAATGGTTTGGTAGCAGTGGTCTTCAGGTTTGGGGACAGAAATCAACAATGATGGCTCAAATCTAGCCTGTCGCTTATGCCATACATTTGATTTCACAAATGGCGATTGATTTACTATACTGTAGAATTTTCAAATCATCACAGACAGAAGAATTGATGAAAATAGACTAGAGAAGATCATAAAGGTTTTAAAGACACTAAACTGCCAGCTAATTGATATGGCCTGCCCATTGGATTTTAGGTTTAAAAAAAGAATGTAAAAAGCTTCCAAATTCTAATGAAACTTCAGATCGAAGTAAGAAAATATGAAAACTTAAAATCTCACCATGGTCAATTTGTCAGGAAGGTGATTTCTTGAGGAGGCGATCCCTGAAAATCATGTCACGGTTAACCCACTTGTGAGTGGAATTGGGTAGACGGAATCCTTGGGAGTCGTCGCTGATTGTGCTAGCACGAAGTCAAATGTCATTGTGGCCGAGGCTTTGAGCGTGCTAACCTTGTTTACATGCTAGCCTTGTTCGTGTACTAGCGTTGATGACGCTAGATAACACGCGCTCTCGCAGAAACTGTAACTAAGGTCTGCTTAGCATAGTTGCAGTATAAACTACAGGTGGCTCTCTGGGTGTTGAATGTCCCTGAGCAGGCGTCTGTAATGGGGATTAGCTATCCGCCGCAGTAGACTGACATCCTCGAATTTGAGTGGCTGTGCCATTTACATTTATTTACTGAAAATAATGATAGTAAAATTAATGGACACATCAGCATCTCAGAATGACAAATAATTACTTTGTACATAACTGCACATTTTATAAGCAAAACATTCTCCATCTAAATAACCCTCCTACAGTGCCTTTTTGCTTGCAGAAGTGACAAACAGCTATGTGACTGTTAATTAAGTACTTACCATTACTCTCTGGTAAATTTGGTTTGGTTTGTTTTACCGCATATCAACCTCAATTGGTTATTTAATGCCGACAAAATTTTTATTGCTGTTAATATGTTTTTCTTCAAAAATCTATTTCTGGTAATATTTTTCCCTGAAGAAATCTATAGCTGGTCATATTTTTTCAAAAGAATGCATAGCTGTTTGTATTGCGGGTATTTTTTTAAAGTAATGCTGATAATAATTTTTTCCTTCAAAAATTATTGCTGGTAATAATTTTTTATTATAAAGTATTTCTGGTATTAAAACCTAGTTTTACACATTTTGGGTGTTCACTATTTGCCCATAGCGGGGATCCTAACAGGTGCTACCACCGCGGATCAGTTTGGACCTGGGAACACCAGCAATTAAGAGGTGGTTCCACGCTCTTCAAATCCTCCTGAACAGAGGCCTTGCTGTTGGAGGTAGTTTATTGTCTTACCCTGGACGCGGATGTAGTTTATCGTCAACACCCAAGACGGTCTCTGGTAAGATGATACCACAAACAATGAGGAAATATTAAGAAGAGGTTAAAGTTAAGATATACAAAGGCCTTTGCGCATGTACGAAATAAAATGAAGACGTGAACTGTGACTTCAGCTTCGGGAAAGACATTTTATAAAATGGAGATACAAAGAATAGATATATCAATGCTAAAGTTAGTCAAATAATTCTACTATATTTTTTAATGTAGAATATTATAATCTACAGGGTGGTCGGAAAGTCTTGTCAATCCTACATAATATAATTGTCTATTTCAACACTCTCTGGGGTATTGTCAAGCAGAGGGTTTAACATGAACAATAACAGAATTCTCATCAGCTGAAGGACCCAGTTCGAATATCCTTTGTAACAATCAAGAAAGAACAGCTTCGTAAATATCACACTGGATATGGCGCCGCATCATTTTGTGCCACGAAAATGCTAGTATTCATACAGTCCTTTTCGATATGTGACAGATTCAGTGATAGTGAATAAACTAAATCCTGAATACGTGATTTTTATTTCTGTAATACTTGTTCTTCTATTGTTCTCATTACTTTTTGGTAAGGGATGATAAGACTTTCGGATCACCCTGTACACTCAGAAGCAATAACTATATTTTCTTTGAATATTTCAGTTATTATTATTATTATTATTATTATTATTATTATTATTATTATTAAACGAAATGATTGGCGTAAATCTTTCAATATTTTTCAACACTTGAGAGAAGAACTCGATTTAAGAAAAGGAAAAGAAATGAAAAATGACAGTGTTTGTCAATGTTAAGTAATATTTCAACAGTATGTCTCCCATCTTCAAGTTATATTTTTGGAATAATTTTAAAGTATAAAAATATATAAATCTACAAACAATTATAAGTCTTTGTATAAACGATGCTTGTCTTGGAATGAAAAAAAAAACTGCTCTACCGGTAATAAACGCGTCAAAACGAATGAATCCCCGCTAGCGTGAAGTCGTGCAACTGAAACGTGCTTAATATGATGGTGATTTTATTCATCTTGGAATTTTTCGTGAGTTGATTAGTTACTAAGGGGAATGAATTAAACAGCTTAGTATAAATCTTATGGAACTCTCCTGTCATTCTGTTTATTTCTCCGAGGCGGGAAGTTAGTAATTTCCATACGTAACTATCCTATCATAATAATAATAATAATAATATTTAAGCTCAGTACTAGATAGGTGACAATTGAATTGACTAGATGTAACCGTAAGTTCTATGCTAACAGTTTCTTCTCTCGCACTTCTCGCTAGTAGAACTCTCTTCCCGCTCTATGCTTTCGAGCAAGCTTTGATCTTTACACATTTAAATACAACGCCAATCGTTCTCTACTCTCTTCTTAATTACTCTTCTCTTATTTTCGCTCCTTAATAATGTTTCTCTTTTTTCTTAGTTATTTACTGTCGGTAATCTCTTGTGTCTTAGTGAATTTACCGCCTTACATGGGGTAATATGATTAAATAATAATAATAATAATAATAATAATAATAATAATAATAATATTTAAGCTCAGTACTAGATAGGTGGTAATTGAATTGATTAGATGTAACCGTAAGTTCTATGCTAAAAGTTTCTTCTCTCGCAATTCTTGCTTGTAGAACTCTCTTCCGGATCCAGGCTTTCGAGCCAACTTTCATTAGTTACTAAGAGGAATTAATAAAAAAGCTTAGTATAAATCTTATGGAACTCTGCCGTCATTTTCTTCATTACCCCGGAGCGGGAAGTTAGTAATTAAGTAACTATCTTCATGAGTCTTAAGGTTCGACAAGTCGGACAATTCTGAATATTTTTTTCAGATCGTGCACCTGAAGATGCTTGTCAAAATGACAGTCGTTTGTAATAAAATATTTCGCAAGCTTGTTGACAGTGGATATTGAATCGATTTATTAATTTTTTCCGTTGTGCAATCCACATTATATTAATTTAAACTTTTCATGCAAATTATTATTATTATTATTATTATTTTTTCCTTTGATATCTGGCGTTTACACATTTCTTTCGAGGTCCCGCCCAGGGACCTAAGGTTAAAAATGGTATCATGACACTTTCCACTGCAAGAAAAATAAAAAAATAATTACATAGATAAAGCCCTTCGTAAAGTGTGGGCTGTACTTGTGAGAACAATTTTCTGTATCTCTTTGAGGCATGGACTTCCAGGGATCCCTTCAATCAGCCTACTGGAATCTTTTCCAACCAGTCCAAGGGCTCCAACTACAACAGGAATTGTTGATGTTCCCATGTGCCACATTTTTGAGATTTCTATTTCAAGGTCCTTGTATTTTGACAGTTTTTCGAATATCTTCAAAGACACATTGCAGTCTGCAGGGACTGCCATATCAATAAGGAGGCACTTATTTTGTTTGTGGTCTTTAATAACAATGTCTGGGCGGTTGGCTTTGATTGTTCTGTCAGTGTGTATTGTGTAGTCCCATAGAATTGTAACAAGTCCTATCTTCTTCTTCTTCTTCTTCTTCTTCTTATTATTATTATTATTATTATTATTATTATTATTATTATTATTATTATTATTATTATCAATTTCAGAGTATTGCAGGCTTTTATATAACCGAGTCTTCCAAAGTCTGAAATGTCCATCAGTTAATACATTCAACAAGAACACCTAGAGTAATAACAAATCAAAGACAGAGGGTCAGACAGACTGCGAACAACAACAACAGAAGTACATCCATAAATAAGAACAACCGGAAAACGGACAGGAAATCCATCAGCAGCAGCATAAGCAGCAGGGAGATCAACAAGAGAAACAACAACAATTGTAATGGTTAAGGATAGGCGTTTTCATGATATGCAAACATTCCACATTCATCGACACGAGCACAGGTTCTACTCTCGGGTGAAATTTATAAAATCATTTCGTTACAATGATTTGGCAGAAAAAATAGGTTTCTCAATGTCAGTAAATGTTCTTTGCTCTTTCCAATACTGACGGGGGCTTCCTTCCTAAACTTTTGTTTGAATAAGAAAAATAGATAGATAGATAGATAGATAGATAGATAGATAGATAGATAGATAGATAGATAGATAGATAGATAGATAGATAGATAGAGAATAAACAGTCTAAGATAGATAGATAGATAGATAGATAGATAGATAGATAGATAGATAGATAGATAGATAGATAGATAGATAGATAGAGAATAAACAGTCTAAGATAGATAGATAGATCGATAGATAGATAGATAGATAGATAGATATATAGATAGATAGATAGATAGAGAATAAACAGTCTAAGATAGATAGATAGATAGATAGATAGATAGATAGAGAATAAACAGTCTAAGATAGATAGATAGATAGAGAATAAACAGTCTAAGATAGATAGATAGATAGATAGATATATAGATAGATAGATAGATAGATAGATAGATAGATAGACAGATAGAGAATAAACAGTCTAAGATAGATAGATAGATAGATAGAGAATAAACAGTCTAAGATAGATAGATAGATATATAGATAGATAATAAACAGTCTAGGATAGATAGATAGATAGATAATAAATATTCTAAAATAGATAGATAATAAACATTCTAAGATAGATAGATAGATAGATAGATAGATAGATAGATAGATAGATAGATAGATAGACAGATAGAGAATAAACAGTCTAAGATAGATAGATAGATAGATAGATAGAGAATAAACAGTCTAAGATAGATAGATAGATATATAGATAGATAATAAACAGTCTAGGATAGATAGATAGATAGATAATAAATATTCTAAAATAGATAGATAATAAACATTCTAAGATAGATAGATAGATAGATAGATAGATAGATAGATTGATAGAGAATAAACAGTCTAAGATAGATAGATAGATAGATAGATAGATAGATAGATAGATAATAGATAGATAGAATGATAGATAGGTAGAGAATAAACAGTCTAAGATAGATAGATAGATAGAATGATAGATAGATAATAAACAGTCTAAGATAGATAGATAATAAACAGTCTAAGATAGATAGATAGATAGATAATAAACAGTCTAAGATAGATAGATAGATAGATAGACAGATAGAGAATAAACAGTCTAAGATAGATAGATAGATAGATAGAGAATAAACAGTCTAAGATAGATAGATAGATAGATAGATAGATAGATAGATAGATAGATAGATAGATAGATAGATAATAAACAGTCTAGGATAGATAGATAGATAGATAGATAGATAGATAGATAGATAGATAGATAGATAGATAGATAGATAGATAGATAATAAACAGTCTAGGATAGATAGATAGATAGATAGATAATAAACATTCTAAGATAGATAGATAATAAACATTATAAGATAGATAGATAGATTGATAGATAGATTGATAGAGAATAAACAGTCTAAGATAGATTGATAGATAGATAATAGATAGATAGAATGATAGATAGATAAAGAATAAACAGTCTAAGATAGATAGATAGATAATAGATAGATAGAAGGATAGATAGGTAGAGAATAAACAGTCTAAGATAGATAGATAGATAGAATGATAGATAGATAGATAATAAACAGTCTAAGATAGATAGATAATAAACAGTCTAAGATAGATAGATAGATAATAAACAGTCTAAGATAGATAGATAGATAGATAGATAGATAATAAACAGTCTAAAATAGATAGATAGATAGATAGATAGATAGACAATAAACAGTCTAAGATAGATAGATAATAGATAGATAGATAGATAGATAGATAGAAAAAGAATCAACAGGAATATATAGATATAAACAAATATAGATAGACATCAAAAGAGATAAATTGTTATGAAGCATACCTACAGACGATAATGGGTATATACCCATTCACATGAATACAGTAGTAAATACTTTTCTGGTCAAACACTCTGCCTCTGGGCAGAGAGGATCCCCAGACGATGCTATATCGATGGGCAGAGTCTCGTGTCGGTAAACAGCTACTCGATCCCGTTTTATACGTGGTCTACCAGGAATGTTTGGCCGAGCCTACGGGCTCGCATACTCCACATTAAATTCGGCCTTGTGCCACAGCTGTCCGCGTCGGGTGGTCGGTAGATATCCTGCAGTTTGAGATTTATTGTGGTATTCAACTGACTCACTTCTAGCAGTTCACTACTACTTCTACGCGCTGCTGGCGAATCGTATATGTGTTGTTCTTGTCCTAAATATTATCGTTCATTACCAACTTTCGTTTGATTATTCTATTCGGTAAACCCCACCCAGGTTACAACTGTTACCAACATAGATAGATAGATAGATAGATAGATAGATAGATAGATAGATAGATAGATATACCGCCCTGTGACGGGAAACATCAGGAAATAAGTAGTTTTGAAACAAAAATTGTGTGTAATTTCCAGTACTGATGCGGCTTCCTTCCTAACCGTTTGTTTTAATAAGATAGATAGATAGTTAGAAAGAAAGAAAGAAAGAAAGAAAGAATGAAAGAAAGAAAGAAAGAAAGAAAGAAGGAAAAAAGAAAGAAAGAAGGAAAGAAAGAATCAACAGGGGTATATAGATATAAACAAATATGGATAAATATAAAAAAAAACAAATTGTTTTCAACATAGATAGATAGATAGATAGATAGATAGATAGATATACCGCCCTGTGACGTGAAACATCAGGAAATAAGTAGTTTTTGAAAAAAAATTGTGGGTGATTTCCAGTACTGATGAGGGCTTCCTTCATTACCTTTTATTTGAATTAGTGTGGAATGCCAACATTTTAATGTGAACATTAGTTTCTCTTCGAGTTATAGTTTAGTTGTCGTTACTGTTGGTGATCCTGAATTAATGCGCTTTCTGTTACTTGAATTCTTTTGAGATTCTGTAAAACCAGTGCGCAGAATTCAAAGAAGAACGGTTCTCTGTACTACTAACAGGCTTCATTCACTCAAAGCAAATTTTATTCGTTGATTTCAGAAAGCGGCTGTATATAGTTGCCAGTTCATACGTTTCTGAATAGGAGCGACATCGTGCATGACATCCAGAAGAAAATCTTCGTGACATGAAGGTATTTGAGAGCAAGACTATTCTATGTTCACTTATATATATATATATATATATATATATATATATATATATATATATATATATTTGTCATCCACAGACAGACTGTTTCGCTGTTTCACACCACATCAGTGTGGCTAGACGTCCGGTTGCCTCTAGCTAGGATCGAAACCCGACTGAATTGGCGTCAGTCGGAATTTCTACCACTAAGTCGTCGGCGCACGACAGGGATGAAGGTGAATTTTAGCGTGTTTATTTTTAGATTTAGATAAACACACAGTGACTGACAGTGACTCAATTCTGCCGATAATATATGTATGTATGTATGTATGTACGTATGTATGTATCAATTAAATAATTAAGAAAGAGAAAGTGACAACGTTAAGATTCCATGACTATAAATCATTTCCTTGGAAAATATATTTTTTCTGGTTCATCAGGTCACATCTCTAGTTACCCGAGGATGCTATAATATTTGTGTTGTCAGCAAGTATATTACAAATAGGGTCCAGTAGGTTTCCATGAGTATTTGAATGAGATCTAATTGAGCTATGGTCAGAAGTGTGTAGTGTGAATCTTCGTGTCAAAAACGTTGTAGTATGGCCTGTATAATTGTTTACGAATTTTGATTGATCAAGAATACAATTCCTTAAGGGGTACTTAAATTGGTAAATAATATTTGTTCTATTTTATTTTGTTCTAAGAGGTGAATTCTTATTTCAATCTATAAGGCTGGAGGTTTTAAAACTTTTGTAATAAATAATTACTCTAATATAAATATAATACTATCATCTACATATAAAAAAGGCTAAAAGTAATGGAGACCTTACTACTAAAATCAAAAACACCAGCACTCAATACTTTCAACTATGAACATGGACACAATATCTTGACCATGTTTTAAAAACGAAGACATTATATAAATAAATACATACAACAATCTATTTCTAGTTAACAATTAATATATTTCAACCTTGAAAACGGTTAAATGTATAGCCGAAAGCTCTCGGAAAGAATGAACAATTGGACAGATTTTATATAATTTATCATTCGGAACGGAAAAATTATAAGATCACATGGGAAATTTTTATAAAAGAACTAAATCGAAGCACCTTGTGTGTCGTCTTCAATGAAATGTGCTTATATATATATATATATATATATATATATATATATATATATATATATATATATATATATATATATATATATGGTTAAACTTGTTAACTTGGTCTGCTCTACTTTTTTATTGAGCACTTTTTTTAGTTAGTTGCTTAGTCGTATCGAGTTTTTTTTTCTTTGGGCTT
>OZ038506.1:49834125-49864125 GCA_964036315.1 Acanthosepion esculentum | reverse complement strand
CAGAGAGGTTCCCCAGACGAGGCTTTGTCGAGGGTAGAATCTCGTCTCGGGAAACAGCTACCCGACACGGTTTTATACGGGGTCCACGGGGAAATTTTGACCGAGTCTACGGGCTCGGATACCCCAGATTAAATTCGGCCTTGTACCACATCCGAGCGCGTATGGCGGTTGCAAGATATCCGGCAGTTGGAGTTTCGACTTCAGCTGTGCTGGTCAAACTCTCTGCTTCCGGGCAGAGAGGATCCCCAGACAAGGTTATGTCGAAGGGCAGAGTCTCGTCTTGGGAAACAGCTACCCGACCCCATTTTATATGGGGCCTACGCGGAATTCTTAGCCGAGTCTACGGGCTCGGATAGCCCACATTAAATTCGGTCTTGTGTCGCATCTGACCGCGTGTGGTGGTTGGTAGTTATCCTACAGTTGGAAAGTCGTGTTGTTCTTGTCCCAAGTATTATCGTTCATTACCAACCATCGTTTGAATATTCTATTCAGTAACCACCCCTAGGTTGCAACAAAAAAAAAATAGAGATAAAACGCCAGGTGAGAGAGGGAATGACAAAAGAAAAAAAAAGTTGAGAAAAATAAAAACCGATGTAGAAATGTAACTGAAAACTAGGATTAAACAAGGTATAGTTATGTACTAGGTGTAACAGCAAAATTGGCCAAATCGTGTAATAGCATAATTATCCATCCCACAAAATGTTTTATATCTAAAAAAAAAAAAACTCTAAACTAATGGAGTTTCTATTTTCCAGGTTTTCAGAGAAAATCTTTAACCATCTTGAGACAGTTTATCCTAAGAATCACTGAAAAATCGTTTAAGTTATTCAGCTAGAAAAACAACAAGTTAAACTCTTTTTGTGTCAGTAACACTTTCTTCTCAACTGAGAAATAGTGAGAGGAAAAAAGATCATTAAGGCGTTCAGTAATAATAACAACATTCATATTCTGGCTTCCATCTTCAAAGTCCATTCAAGAACCATAAAGATAACTGTGAATAAGTTTTAAAAAGAGAAAACGGTAGAGAGGAAAACTGGATTAGGAGGTCACAAAAGCAAGAGGGATCATCAATTCAACATAGAGCTAAATACATTCGTATTGTCCAAAGTAGAGTCTAATAGTGTTGTAAAAACCTCGAAGTATTTCAGTAAGATATCTTTAATTATTTCTAAGATACACCGGTTCAAATCTTAATCTAGAATAGGACAATTTAGGTGTTACATGATCTGGACAATTTTGCAGTTACACCCGCTAAATTGGGTTGAATTATTGTTATAAAAAAGTAAAAGAAAAATAATGTGGTTATATATTCCGGGTAGAGAGAAAGATGTTGCTAAGAAAGAAGTTAGGAAGATGGTTAATAAAAAAAAAGAGTAAAAAAAACACAGAGCGAGTGGGAGTGGCGGAAAGGAAAATAAATACTGGGATAAAAAAATGGAGAAAGAAAACGATATATTTGAAGGGATTAAACAAGTAAAAAGAGAGTGACAAGAAGCATGATTTTACAGTAGAAGGAATAAATTGGAGATGTCGAAATAAGAAGATAAAAAGTGATGAAAAGAAAAGAAAAGAAAGAGAGAAAAATAAAGAAAGAAAGAAAAAAAGAAAGAAAGAACAAGAAAAGAAAGAAAAAGCGAAAAATACCAAAGAAAGAGAATACACGGATGAAAATGAAAGGAAGTATGATATCCCGAACAGAGAAGTAGAAAAGGACAATGGTTGGTTGGTTGTTTGGGGTTTTATGGCATATCAACCACTATGGGTTATTTAATGCCAGATCCAGTATTTACTAAATATATCAAAAACTTATAGCTGGCAACAGCATTGTTTAAAAAACGTATAGCTGGCAACATCATTGTTTAAAAAAAGTGTAGTTGGCAACATCATTCAATGTGCTGGAAAAGACCTGGAAGTTCACTATTTTCCCATGGCTGGGACCTCAACAGGTGCTACTACCCCGGGTCAGGGTGGACCTGGGAACACCAGCAATTAAGAGGTGGTTCCACGCTTCCTCAAAACCTCCTGATCAGAGGCCTTTCTGTTGGATGCAGTTTAACGTCGTACCCAGGACAAGAAAAGGACAAAGAAGAATGAGTGGGTAGTGATAATGTAATATGGAGTGAGAAAAAATGTATAGAATATGAATGAAGAGAAAGAAGAAGATTTAAAAGAAGGAAAGTCAAAGTCAGGACAAATATGACAAACGCAAAAAATAGGGTTTTAGTTTAAGGTTAAAAAATGGCAAAAGAAAGAAAATAAGAAGAGGGAGAGAAAAAGTGAAATTAAGAGGAAGTGAAAAAAAAAAGAAAGAAAGTAAAAGAAAGAGAGACAGAGGGGGTGTGATCGTTGATGGTAATAAATACAATCTGATAAGAGAGAGGGAGCGGTGAGATAGAGAAGAAAGTGAAACAAAAAGTAATGTAAAGATAGAAAAAAAGAAAGAGAAACATTGAAAGAGAGAGAGAGAGAGAGGGGGGTTCTGTCAGAAAATAAAGGAAGCGTAGATATTAAGAAACGAGATAAAAACAGAGAAAATTTGAGTTAAGGGAAAGAAAAAAAGAGAGAAGGAAAAAAGTAGAGTTAAAATAAAGAACAAGGAGAAAAGCGTCAACGTCGTAAGAAGGAGAAAAGAGTGAAAGATAAAGAAGTATTAAGATTCAGAAGAGTTAGAAAAACGAGAGTATGCTTGTCTGTGTGTGCGTGTATGCATGAGAGAAAGAGGGTGGTAAAAAGGAGAAAATAGAGAAAGAAATAGTAAGGTTTGAGAGAGAGAGAGAGAGAGAGAGAGAGAGAGAGAGAGAGAGAGAGAGCAGGATGAGGACATTAAAAGAGCGAAAGAAAAAGAAACGTTCAGCTCCAAAAAAAAGAGAAAGTGAAAGCAAAAGTGAAAGAGAAAGCGTGGTGAGAAGAAGAAAAGGGGGAAGAAAAAAAAGAAGTGTTAGGATTAAGAAGCAAGAGAGACAGAGAGTGAGTGACAGCGTCGAGAAGAGAGAATAGAGGAAAAAATGTGTTTAAGAAAAAAAAGACCGACCGTTTCTGCAAGAGAGAAAAAATAAGGAAAGACTGAGAGAAAAGTGATGAACTGAATAAGGTTTGATGCGGAGAGTAAAAAAAAAAAAAAAATAAAACATAGTAAAAGCGAGGTTGGTATCGCGTTCGGATGTTGATCGCTGTTACTACACTCTGTGTCTAGGCGTGCGTTCGTGTATTTTGCAATTCGCTTACCTCTCTCGCATACATCTACCTGACTGTGTGTGTGTCCGCCTGCATCATTCCACAGACGGACCGGCGAAACGGACCACAGGAGTCAAATCCCAATCTCTTAAGCACCAATGACGACAACCACAACAGGGGCTTCATCTGATGCACATATTTATCCAGGATTCAAACTACGCGCATATATTCACATTCGTGGACAAGCACGCGCGCAACGTGTCGTCTGCCTCGCTCGTTCACACACTCGTATACTCCGAGCAGGTCTGGATATAAATTATAAGCCATCGCGTGAAAAAAATGAAAGACCTGGATAAATGATCGTTTGCAACCGGCCTCACCTATAAGAATTCTTTTCAAAAAAGAAAAAGTAAATGAAAATTGTTCAAATTAAAAGTTACAGTTTTACATCGCACGAAAGAAAAATAAGGACCAAGCGCTAAAAGCCGATATTTTTTTTTCAATTCTAATGATATATATTTTTTTCTATTCATAAACATTATTAACTATTTATTCAGATATTAACGAATCATTTTTCCTTTTTTTTTTTCGTTCCATTTTTACCATCTTATTATCGCTTTTGTTTTCACAACCATTTATTATACGTATGAACACGAGCGTGTCTGCCTTGGAGATAAACAAATATTCAATTAAAAAAAAAAACGGAAAAAGAACGAAAAATTTGAAAAAAAAACAAACGAACAAAAAAAAAAGTATCGGCGAGGACTGTTACTATATTGGATCCTGGAAAAGGAAGTTAACTTTCGAACTGGTCTTTCTGCCATCAACGCCGACACCTGCAAAATAACCAATCGTTAATTACAGAGAATGCTTGCTTTTTATTACTAGCCCCGTCATACGGGTGTTATTTTTATTTGTTTAAGTAGCAACCCGCTTTGATCGACGTTTTTCCACACTATTTTTTTATTTTTTTTCTACCATTACAAATACAGATACACTAATACTAATACTAATACACCTGGCCTTCGTCAGGATCAGTCTCACTTTTCTCGCTCATATACGCAAACACCCACACTCACATAGACAAACAAGCACTTTACACAAACAAGAATTAATTAAAATTATATGTATCCTATTGGAGCACACACGCATGTTTTTTTTTCACAAACTCTTAGGAGGCAGTAGATAACTTATTCCTATGTGTAATACAAATGCATATATAGAAATGCACACACACATAATCAAAAGCCCCTCAAGCATTTTAAATATTTTAAATATAATGATAAAAATATATAGTTGAATACATATATATATATATATATATATATATATATATATATATATATATATATATATATATATATATATATATACATGTGTGTGCATGTATATATATATATATATATATGTACGTGTGCATGTATTAATATTCAAATAATAATATATAAGAATTCCCATAAAATATGTACCAACATATTACGACCCTGCACAGACATTACTCTTCATTGAAGAGTCTTCAATATCCTATTTTAATCAATTATAAATATTTATAAATAAATAAATAAAAATGCTTATATAAAGTAACCTTAATTTGAACTAGCGTATATTCGTAAAAAATGAATAATAATTTCTAAATATATATTTGTAACACGCGAAAGTGTCGGGTAAAAATCTGTTTGTTTCAAAACGTACTGGCCAAGACCACTAATTACCAGCGCATATTGAAATATTTGAGATTGGAAATGAAGCCGATACAGCTACAAATGTAAACAGTAAACACTGGGACTCTCTTTTGAGAATTGTTAATCGGCCCCCAAAACATATGTCGTATCAGTTGTTCGCACACGCTCCGAAGTAACTCACTGTGAATTGGAATATGCACAAACTGGACACACCTTCAATTAAAAGCAAAGTGATATACACACTGTTGAGAAAAAGGACCGACAATGACATACATGTAGCGATGTTCTTAACAGCGTGCTTGCACACAAGCAATTCACGAACAGGTATATTCCAATAGACACAGTGTTCCTAACATTGACAGAGGCTCAATAATATATATACTATCTCTATCTATCTATCTATCTATCTATCTATCTATCTATCTATCTATCTATATATACACATAAATTATATACATACATATATATATATATATATATATATATATATATATCTATATCTATATATATCTATATATCTATATATATATATATATATATATATATATATATATATATATATATATATATATATATATATATATATACGGTACATATATTCTATGTATTCTCCTCTGGATATTTTTCGCACGCATCTGACGAGTTTGTTTATATACGTATCGATTAAGGTAGCGTTACTCGTCTGACAGCGTTTATTTTCTTCAATTGGACTCGTTATTTCTCCATCAATGACTTGGCAACAGTGAGATTTCTTGCTTCCTCTTTTTCTTATCATCAGCATCTTATTATTATTATTATTATTATTATTATTATTATTATTATTATTATTATTATTATTATTTTCTTTTTCGCCGACTGCAGATGCTCTCTCGTAAGGAAACTGGTTGTCATACATGTCGGATATGTGCGAACTGCCAGGAAAGTGTCGAATGTATTTTTAAGAATTTTCCACAGCGGCGTCTTTCTTCCCCTGTTTCGTTCAAAGTTCATAAAATTTTTAAACAAATAAAAACTCAATCACACCCAGGCTATTTACCCGTCTCTCTTTCTCCCTCTATCTCTTTCTGACACACACACACACACACACGCACACACACACACACACACACACACACACACAGAGAAACACCCATTTCCTTTTGCGTTTTTATTAGATCTAACCTTTTATTTCAATCTCTATATTTGTTGCAGACGGTGCGATTCTCTCCTCAGACTGCCTGGTCTGTCTGTCTATCTATCTTATCACAGTCAGTAAATATCTATCTATATATCTGTATATTTATTTATCTACCAACTTAAATCTAGCACAAGACTATAGTCAAGACCACTTCGTTAGCGAAGGTCTGCGAAACAAATTTGCAAAAATAAATAAAAACAAAATAAATAAAATATTAATAAATAAGCACCAGTTCATTTCGTATTTGAGTTTAGCGATTTCTAATAATCGTTCTTACCTATATCAGTTTACTGGCATCTCTCTATCTATCTATCTATCTATCTATCTATCTATCTATCTATCTATCTATCTATTTGCGTGTATACACTGGAAGATAAATTCCTTTATTATCTTCTCCTAACAGCTGATAGCCTGAAATGCTAGTATACAGTATCTAGCCCTTAATATACCTCTAAATTACAGGAGAAAAAATGACTTTAATGCTTCAAACCTAATTAAAAAACCATTTAAAATCTTCCGATTTCTATTATATACATATATACATACACACACGCACACACACACACACACACACACACACACACACACACACACACACACACATATATATATATATATATATATATATATATATATATATATGTATATTTATATATTTATATATCCGCATATGTTAGTGTACTTGTAAAATCCGCGAAAACGGAACCGTTTTTTATTGAATTCCTTACGACCTGTTCGATTTCTAGGTCTTTGAAATTGCTTCCTTGTTATTCTCTGTGTCAATGCCTTACCCTATACATGCCCTTAAAATATTACTTGAGGATCCGGTCATTTGTAATGGATTATAGATAGTATTATATTTTTTCTTTTTTTTTCTTTTTTTTTTTCGTAGTTTTATTCATTTGTTTCTCCTAGCTGTTATGCAAATGTAGTGTTTAAAAGTCTATTAAATTGTAAATACTTTTTTTTTTCATTTAATTAGCGTTTTCTAACATAGAAACTAGTTTATAAATATATATATATATATATATATGCGTTTTAATTTTGTTATTTCTTTCCTACACTGACGTATGCTTGCTGATATATATTCATATCTATATAGTCATATGGATGTTAATATATGATAATATAGACATGGATATATATTTTTCTAGTCAGTGGGTTTTATTTTAGAGCCTAATTTTTTTGCAGTGTTATTACGTTTAAAATACTTTTTCGTTATATTTTGCATTGGAAAAGTGAAAAACAATTAATATAATTAAAAATATATTATTTTATTAATTTATTCTTGCTAAAAAAAAACCCTGAGTGATAACACGTTTTATTCTAAAAAAAAAAAAAATAAGCAAATTATTTAATTTTGCGAAACGAAAAAAAAATCACAAATTTTTTATCAACGAAATTATTAAACTTTCAGCAAATATTTCAAAATATATATACTTACTCATGTCTGTAAGCATAAATATAAATTTATATTTATAAACCTATGAATTTGTATATCTTGTGAAGTGTGTAAATGTGGTGTCTTTTTACTGTATCGATTTAAGCGTGATTGATTTTTTTTTATATGAACGATTATTTTATCGATTCTTAATCTTCTTTATTTAGAATTGTTTTGATAGCAAGAAAAAATATAAACAATACCTAAAAGAATCATTTTATTCTTCGAACGCTTACGGTCTTCCGTATTCTAAATATATGTCCATAAATAAATTATATGAATTAGAAAAAAGAAAACTATTAATTCATTTTTATCTCTACTATAACTATCATAATCTGATGCTTTTTCTTCAAGATATTTATATTTTCGTCTGGTTAATAATCTGTCCAACATATTTTGTATGAAAGTTGCGCACACTAAAGTTTACAAAGAAAAGAGGAAAAAAAAATAAAATAAACACGTAACGAATTAATAAAATATGATAAAATGGTATAAATTTGAATTTAAAACTATATCTTGTTGTTAACATTCACGTTCTTTCCAACAAATGTTTTTAAAATGAAAATACTGTCTTTTTACTGTGGAACATTTAACTTCCATTTTTTATAAATACTTTTAAATATATTCTTTAAAAAAAATTAATGAAAAAAAAATTTATATTTGCATCTTTGATCTTTAAAATCTCATTCTTACTAAGACTTGAATTATAACCTCTTTCATCTTGTTCTCATTTTCGCTTCCTTTTTCGCCTTTTTCCCAAATACTTCTTTCATATTTGTGACAACTGTTGCAACGTTTTATATCATGACAGAATAAAAATAAATAAATAAAACGAACAGACATATAGAGACTTGAATATTTAAGATTTTTTTACAACTCCGGAGAAATCGTTTCACGACTACTTTTCTATACAATCCTAAAGATAACATTCCTTTTTATTATTATTTACGTAAAACAATTTTGCAAGATTTTTTATCACATCTTTTCGACCAAGATAATTACAAAACTGAGAATATTAAAAAAAAGTACTGTATTATTGAGCTATAATTGCAATAATTTCTCTTTCTTTATTTCATAAATTATATATATATATATATATGTGTGTGTGTGTAATTATTATTATTGATATTATTATTATTAAAAGTTATTGTCGGATATCCCAAACTAAAGTACTTCCCAATACTTTTACGACGTCAGTTACTTTCGTCACGACAAGAATGATTTTTTTATCTTAATATTACTTATATAATTACATAAGTTTAATAAATGAACATGCTGAATTGATTTCACTCTATCGTATTTTGTGAAACATCGGGAAAAATCACCTGAATGACAGACACACAGACACATTAAGTCGTGCATGTACATCAACATACAATACGCACAATAAAATGACACCTGGTTTTATGATTTAGCCTAAAAAAATAAATACGGTCATTTCCTTTTTTTATAAGCGCACAAAAACGCAAGGAAAAAAAAATTGCTAGAGTTTATAAAAAAAATATATATATATATATATATATATATAACAAAAGCAGAGGAGAAATCAACTGTGTGGGGGAAAATATTTAAGCTGGTCTTTTTGTAATGAAAACATGCAAATACAAAACAAACAAACAAACAAACAAAAAATCACTGACGGAGAAAACAGAAAATTAAAGAGTCCGGAATTTTTTAATTAAAAAAAAGAACAAGAAAGGGACACGTTTATACAAAAAACTCACCTAGATTTCCAACGGAACGAAAAGCAAACAAAAATTAAAACAAAACAAGTACTGTTACATACAAGATATAAACAAAATATCTGTGTGGAAAAGGGGTTAATATTTTGAATGCACACCTGAGTTACTATATATATATATATACCGTTTAATATCTCAGTCCCTCAACTAAAGGAAAAAAGAAGCATTAAAAAATTCCAGCAATAATTCCATATACTTACGGTGAGTAAAGTCTTAAAAAAAAAGTCAAGAGACAAAATTGACATCGCATAACAAGTGGGAAGAAGCTAGCAAATATGGATAAACTACGCCAAAAATTACAACTTCCCAAGGCCCAATCATGCCACGAGGTTGGAAGCCTTAATGATTTCGTACGGGATTCCATGTACCTGGCCTGGCCGGTCGCCAGCATCGCCGCCGACGGACGGCGCAGTCCCCGGCGACTTTTACCACGACAGCAAGACGCCATCGACGAAGAGGCCGAGGGAGAAAGGTAATGAAAAAATAAAAATTAAAAGGTTTTATTTACGAAGTGTTTTTTGTCGTTTTGTATTCTTTTTTGTGTTTGTTTTTTTTTTTTTTATATTCTTCTGTTTTTATCTGTGTTATTTTTTTAAATTTTTATCGGTGTTATTTATTTAATTTTTTTTAATGTAAGCTGATAATGCATGTCTGCGAGCGTTCACATGTCTATATGTTCAGATTTAATTATCCACCGAATATTCCGTACAAAATATTTTAATCATGTGATCTAGCTCACAAGAAAGATACTCATGGCCATTCAGAAAAACTACATGTATCAAGAAATGCTCACATTATCTCAGAATTAGGCTCATTTGGGTAGGTACATTATAATAACAGATCCCCAGTACAAAGGTAAATTTCTTTTATGACTTTTACGAGATGTTAGAATTGATTATTTTTCTATATCGGCTGACGTCATTGGAACTATCGCGTCTGCTCGTTTCAAAGTGCAGCATTTACTTTGAGATTTTTTAAAGTTTGTTGTCATTTCACAAAGGAGTGTTTCATATGGTACAGTGTTTACAGTGCAGAAGTCACAAGTGTTTTGTTAACTTAGCAAAATTTCTTTGCCGACTTAACAAATTTCTGCTTTTAATATAATAATTATGCATCAGGGCAAAACATCTTTTATGCAAAACTTAAAGAAACATGAAGCTAACAGCATGGCTCGTCGTTTAGGGACCACCGGGAACGATCCTAAAAAAAGAAAAGAAAAGCCTATGGAAAACCGAAAGGAAATGCGATCGAGAAACGAAACCGTACAGCAGGAATACTGTGGCAGGAGTTAGTGCAGTTTTTTTCTCAACCTTTTTAAGCAAGGGCACACCTAGGTGCAAATGAAATTATCACGGCACACTTTGAAATTTTTTTTAAATACCTTCAAATGTTGAATGTATAACTAATTGTAATATCAGTTTTCCCATCTTTACACTATATTAATTTTATCTTATAAATTTTCTTCTGTTCTGTCACCGATGTAATAAAAATAATTGCTTGTACAAAAAAAAAAAAAAAAATAACGATCTTCGTACATCAAATCGTCTTTAAATTAAGTGACAGCAGAAGAATTATCGTTGAACTTTTAAAAGTTAAGCTTAAACATTAATTCAATACTTAAATGCAGCGATCAACATATGAGTTCTGTAGTTCATTGATGGCTCTCGGATCTACTCCCACCCTAGCTTCTGTGATGATGGCTAAACGAAAAGTCCTCCGCAGGAGCTAGTTTAAATGTATACATTTAAATGATATCAAATATACCCATGATACCAACATTTTACGGCGCGCTAAAGAGGATCGAGTTGCACATTAGTTTGCCGCGGGTCGGCCGTTGGGGGAAACACTGAGTTAGTGAAAAGAAATGACTTCATCTCCCTTCGTCTCTATTGAATCCCATCAGATTTTAAGGAGGCGAAAACTCAGTGCCTGAATTAGAAATAATAACTATGACTTTCACTTGACGTCAAATCAAAGGCCTCGGATATTGACTCTTGTCTTCCGTAAATGGGTCGAAATTACATAATTACAAAATGACAACTAAAGAAACGCTTAAAAATGAAGTCTATTTACTTAAACTAGTACAAGGTAAGAAGAGTTACCGAGTCCAGTTATCGAGGAACAGCATGACGTTTTATTCCTTTTTCTATATCTGTGTTCAGATAGTTCCGCCTATTGTCACATTCCCACTCTCCTCTGGTCTTTTGCACAGCTGTAGATATTTTTATTTTATTTTATTTTTTAGTATTTCATTTCTGATATGAGTAATTGCCAATATTATCGTATTATTTCTCAGCTTGGTTGATTTTAGATGCTTCGACCAAGTACCCTCTGGTCATCATCAGGTGTCCATTAATTCGCTGATATGGAAAATCCGTTGATCACTGGCAAATCTTATCTCTGTGAAATCAATTTTTGATTTAACCCGTGACGACTAGATAACACTGAGACGTATAACCAGCTCCTATATCCACTAGGCCACCGTCGCGAAGTTATTAGTTGTGTGTTTTACCAGACTTTTATATTCAATGCCAGATATCAACTAAGAGGAGGAAAGGTTTATCCCTTGCTCCCTGTTTATGATTTGGGTTTCCGGTTACGTCTAATGTCTTTTCATTCGTTTTTAACTACAGCTGGCTACTGGGGTCTTGGTGGCATTATCACCATACTTGGGGTGGTGCATCTTACTCGGTAATCCTCAAGCTTGAGTGGCTCCTGTACAGGGCAGACATCCTTATAAAATTGTTTGTGCTTTCTTGTGTCTTTGTGTAATTGTATATATATATGGATGAGCCTCAATACAGTTACATAATTTTTAAATCAATATTTATGCTTATTTTAATCTGACACAAGGCCAGCAGGATAACGATGTAAAATCACATTGCATCGGTACATTTTTTTTATTCATATGTAATTGATCGTTTTAAAATAAAATCGATACTTTTCTTCTTTTAACTTCTGTTGCATGTCTAGTTTATGAGGTAAGAAAACTGAACAGAAGATAAGCTGTGCTTGGGTTACAATACCGCAAGAAGTTACAAAATTGAAACAACTAGAAGCATGTTCTTAAACAGCCTCGTCATATCTACAGTCTCATGTGGGTGCCATGCATGGCGCCCAAACTCTTTCAGAAACGTCTAAATACTTTTCTGTATACAGCCGATTTGTCAGATCAGTGATTAAATATGGCTTCAAGCGAATGAGTCACCAGTTCCTACAGACTGGTGCTTCAGAATTTCAAAGATATTTAGCAAATGACAAAACTCACATTAATTGAAAACTTCTGACAGCCTCACCTAAAACGTTTAGCACATGACACTAGATGGGAAATAATAATAAAATCGTGATGTTGACATTTCATACAACGAAGGAAACGCCCACCAATTCTAGAAAAGCGATAACAGTTAGTAGACTCGAGAATACACAGTTTTAAGAAAAGATTTTATATACTTCAGACAAAAGTAACTGTCACTCTTCCGTCAATGGTTAACAAATATTACCTGTATGGAAACGGTTAATCTCAATATTGTGACAGACATTGCAGTCGTTAAATCACAATAAATGTGGAATAATAAAAAAATGTACAAAGAAAGTACTACACATGTAAAAGTGTGTACTGTTAATGAAAATACTCTGCATGAAAAAAGTATACTCTAAATGAAATACTCTGAATGAAATACTCTGAATGAAATTAGTATACTCTGAATGAAAATACTCTGAATGAAAAGAGTGTACACTGAATGAAATACTCTGAACTAAGAGAGTACTCAGGATGAATATGTTCTGAATGAAAATAGTGTACTCTGAATAAAAATACTCTGAATGAAAAAGTGTACTCTGAATGAAAATACTCTGACCGAACAGTGTACGCTGAATGAAAATACTTTGAATGAAAAGAGTGTATCTGAATGAAATACTCTGGACGAAGTGTAAACTCTGCATGGAAATACTCTGAATGCAAGGAGTGTACTCTGAATGGAAATACTCTGATGAAAACAGTGTATTCCGAATGAAAATACTCTGAATGAAAAGAGTGTACTCTGAATGAAATACTCTGAACGAAGTGAGTACTCAGAGTGAATATATTCTGAATGCAAGGAGTGTACTCTGAATGAAAATATTCTGAATGAAAAGAGTGAATTCTAAATGAAAATTCTCTGAATGAAAAGAGTGTATTTTGAATGAAAATACTCAGAATGAAAAGAGTGTACTCTGAATGAAAATACTCTGAACGGAAAGAGTGTACTCTGAATGAACGGAGTGTAATGAATGGAAACTGTAAATGGAAAGAGTGTACTTTGAACGAAAAATGTATACTCTGAAGGAAATTACTCTGAATGAAAAGATTTTATTTTGAATGAATATATATAAAAAAAATATGCTTCCTGAGTACGAGATATTGGACACAAAATATATTGAGCGCAAAGCATGATCAGAGCGTTTGTTGCTGTCAACGATTTTTTCATGAGTCGATCTACCGGTATGAATGCAGACGACAGTTATTGTTAAAGAACAATCAAAGCGTTTGAAAGAAGAAAATAGAAAATGAAAAATAGAAAATGGAATTTTTTTTCGAAATCAAACGAAAGAATTTTTTCTTTTCATAATTTATTCATTTTTTTTATGAATCTACTTTCCGTCAATAAACCTTCGACATCATCCACTAGCAATACCGATGAAAACTTCAAGGCTTTCCTATCCGAATTTCCTAATGCATCTTAGTTATTGAGTTAATGATTGAATCGGCTATTTGCGAGATCCACGACTATAGAATAACCACAGAAGTTGCATCGTTAATTAACAACATATTTCAATAGCAATCAAAAATGTGAATGCATGTTATGAAATAAGAGCTTACAAAAGACAAATTAAAAATTGACAAGATTTCCATATCACTGAAGCAGACGTTAAATGCATGAGTGTGTTATCACCTCCTCTACCATCCCCTTCTTTCTTTCTTTCTTTCTTTTGTTCGTCCTTCCTACCTTCCTTCCTTCCTTCCTTTATTCCTTCCTTTCTTTCTTTCTTTCTTTCTTTTCGCTTCTTTCCTTAAAAATAACACCGCCTTTTATATCTATCTATCTATCTATCTATCTTTTTCCAACCGAGGTTTACTAGTATTTTAATAATATATATATATATATATATATATATATATATATATATATATATATATATATTTAAAGACATTTAAGATATGTTTAACGTTCTTTTTATAGATACAAGTATTTAATCAAATGCTCTGTTTATTAAATTAAATAACATTTACCGGCCTGAATATCCGAGAAATTTTCAGAGAAAATTTTCGTTCTCCGAAATAAATTAAATAAATTGTCGCACTCTGTAAAATTCAATATATATATATATATATATATATATATATATATATATATATATATATATATATATATATATATATATATATACTTTAAGACTATATTTCTTCATATATATATATATATATATATATATATATATATATATATATATATATGTATATGTATATATATATATATATATATATATATATATATATATATATATATATATATTCGGTTTATTCTTGCACGCAACCAGGAATAGGCCATTGTTCATCTAAAATTCGAGGACAGGGGACGGACGTAGCAAGTTATTACAGTGTATAACTATGTCGTAAATGAAGAACGCAGGAACAAGCAGTATTATAAGGTGATGTGACATGAGTGCAAACTAAATTATAAGTAGATGTCAGATTGAAACTAAATATATAAAAAAAACCAGGTAGAACAGAGTGCAAATCACTTATAGAATTCGGATTTTCTGTTACAAAAAACTGGATATTGACAATGTAAACAAAACATACCTTCATGAGTCTTTCTCTAGGCAACCAAATAAAATCAGGAAAATATTCCTGAAATAAAACGTTATCTTATGCATACAAGAAACACAGTTAGTTATGAACAAAAGAAAATCTGTGAAGGCGGCTGCTCCGATGTTCCCCAGAATAAAAATATATCAAAACGATTTAACGGGAGAATATCGGTACTACTTTGCCCGAGAACAACGGGACCTGTGCAACATGAAATCTGGATGGTGTTCAAAACAAATTGGAAACTGGGAATCGTGCCAAAAAATACTGCAGTGATATTCTCGGAATTAAAGTTCTGCGAATCAATTTAATCTGATTAGATTAGCACAAAGACACTTAAAATCTGAGGAGAGGCAACCTCTTTCGATTTTCTGCAACAAGCACATGCGAATTATTTATTTATTTTATTTGTTCCCTCTTCATGTCACCGTGCATTGCACGGTGACATTGGACATCAACGTCCCCAGGTACACCAACGCAAATCACATACTCACACAAACACACAGTATCGACTGAAGTAAAATCAATTTAGAGACATACGTGATACATGTTTCGACGACCATCAACCATATCTCTTACAATTCATGATTGACTAGGCAGAAGAAATTTTTTTTTTACACTTCTTTCTGAGATAGCTATATAACTATAGGACTCAATATTTCCTGCTATTCAACAGATATCTGTGCGGAGTACAGATGCATTCAAATCTTTTCAAAGGGCAGTTGCGACTGGAATACGAACTCGACACTCCGATTTGTCATTCTGAGCCGTTATCCATTACGCCACACCTCACATCAAGTATAAAGTAATCACGTTTAAAATACGTGTAGAGGTATCAGCATTCCGCAGCGTTTATTTTTTAGCAGCGTCAAAGAGTAAAGCTGCCCCCCACCCACCAAGAAATAATAGATCTAATATGTATCTGTGAGGGTATCAGATCCAAACAATATGAGAGTTGTTTTCCTTATATGTTTTGTTCTGCCACGAAATGTCACCCAAAGAGGGCAGCGGACAGCCGATTATTTTATGGGCGGCGGCATCTTTAAATATCTGCAGGGCGCTCCTGTCCGCTGCTGAGCAGTTGGTATACCACAGAGCATCAGTAACAAAAGATCTCCGACTTGAAACTGTCTATATCTTAGAACTGTCAATAAATGGCGGTGCCTATAATGATGCAGCGGCTGAAAGTATGTCTCGCTTTCGGTGCACATATACTATCTGTGTTACTATTCGTACTACTGTAAATAATACCACGCAAATGTCCTGCTGGGAACAGGCTCTAGCAAGATCAAGAATGGCTCTCATGGTTGATCCTCTTAATAAATTGAAGGTATGAATTTCTATCTGAATTTCTCGCATGAGGATTTGTCATTATTTACGCTGTTTATATTCGGACTATTTTCCTCGTCGTTTTGTTGTTTTCACAACATTTCGGCTGCTGTTTGATCTGTCTTACTTAATCTGTATATAGATCTGGATAAATTACAGAGAATTCTGCGCTGAACTCTTTATTTAATCTACGGGGGTAGACACTTCTTTTTTCACTGCGCATGTCGAGGGATATCCCGTCTAGTTCTTATTTTATTTAGTACTGCTCAGTTAGTGCTCGCTCGTTTCCACTGAGTGCAAGTACACACTGCCCGACACAGGGATTGAACCTATAAGGAGTTGTTAACATGCATATGCTTTGTCTAGGTGAATTAACATGTAATAGAGTTTGCATCTTGATTTATTTGTTTGTTGCTTGACTTAACCATCTGGGTACATTCATTTGGGGGTAACGCCTTGTGTATCATTGTTAATGAGCGTGGGCATATTAACTAGGTTCCTCGGGGGTTGTGTTTTTTTTAAGTTTGAAGAAGGAGACACCCAATGCGACTTGCAAGTCACAGCAAGAGAACTGGGAACACCCTCAATCTGAGACCGTTTGAGCGGACTTGGTTACACGCTCCGACGGTATTTCTAACTAGGCCTCACCTGTATGGTTACTCATTGACAACCTTAGACGCCGGTGTGATGCCTACAACTGATATACCTTCATCAGACTGGGTGCCATGATGTCTGTATTTGGATTTCGTCTATCAGTATCACTTTTTTGGCGTGCCGCCTCTCACAATACTAGTACTACTACTCTACTACTACAAACAAGAATAATAATAGTAGTAGTAGTAGTAATAATAATAATAATAATAATAATGAGAAGAAGAAGAAGAAGAAGAAGAAGAAGAAGAAGAAGAAGAAGAAGAAGAAGAAGAAGAAGAAGAAGAAGAAGAATTACTATCACTTGATCTAACTCAGGGATATAAAATCGGGTTGTTTTGAAAGGCCAGAGGTGTCAAAGTTTCAATATCGATACAATCAATTTTTCTAGTCGTGTTTTTAAAATGTCAGGCTTGTCACGAGACAAAAGTATATATAAACCAGTTCCTATTTTTTATGTGCTCAGTCCTTTCAAGACATAGGCATTCAGAACATTCCCCAACACACTGTCTTTTGTTACTATCAGTAATTCTTTCATACATTACTTTCCCTCATATTCTTTCTTCTGCTATCAATTCCCGAAAACCCATTTCGCAGGTTACTCTCGCTGTTTTCCCCCTGTTCCTATTAATTTCAGTACGTCCTGTGAGTTATATTCTCTAAGCCATTTTCATCATTATGTGTTCCAAAGATTTCTGACTGTAAATACCACTTTCTTTCTTTTGTACCTATCATTCTGGTTTACGGCCATATCAGGTTGAAATACCGGTTCTCGAGCGTAATTCCTATGCTAAAAGTTTCTTCTCTCGCACTTCTTGCTTGTGGAACTCACTTCTGGCTTCTTGCTTCCCAGTCAACTTTGCTCTTCAAAAATGTAAATGCAATGTCAAATGTAATCCTGTCTTCTTAATTACAGTCCTTTTATTCTACACTCTCCTTAATAGTGTTTTTTTTTCTTTTCATATATTTCCACACACTGAATAACACTCTTTCGTCTTAGTGGCTCTATTGCCTTGCTAGTCGTGGAATTATAAGAACAAAAGAACACCCGAGTAGATTGTTAACTTATTGTTTGCTTAGAACCTTCTAAGGAACATTATATTTGAGAGAGGGTGAATTAGAGGATTATGAACTAGGATTGTCCGACAGAGGTCCTGTTGGGATTAGTGTGTATCCGAAAAGATGATCTTGTGCCACATTTTAATCTCCACGAGAGTAAAATGTGGCACAAGGTGGGTTTAATTTGGAGACCTAGATCACTGAATGGGTTGGTGGGTAGAGAGAGAGAGAGAGAGAGAGAGAGAGAGAGAGAGAGAGAGAGAACGTTTTGGTATTATCTTAGTACTTACCATTTGTAAACTCAACAATCATCAGAGAATGCCCATATCTTACCACTTTATTGAAATATATTGGTGCGGACTAAGGGAACGGATAATCGGGAAATAATTAAAAGAATATAAGTGTTCAGCCAAGAATCACCCAAAACCCGAAAACTAGAAAGGCAATGGGTATTTTTCATGCGAAAGATTGCTCAATAAAAATGAATCATTCATAGTAGTTACTGAATGAGGTGTGTAATATAAACGTAAAAGGAGGCACAAGGAAGAGAAAAATACTAAGATACCGAGGACAGATAAGAATTGACTTGGTTAAGATTGCCAAGTTCCGGGAAACATCCTCGAGGGAGATTGTTCCTCAAAAAGTAGTTCTCGGGGAAAATGTGAGTGACAAATCCTCATTATAAGTTGAGTACAGAGTAAAAGATGTTAATTCTATCCCGAGGACGTAGCTGTAAAGATCTGAAGTTGTAAAGGTCTGAAGTGGTTATTTAAAGATTGGTCCTCATCTGAGCATTTACCACAAAAATAGCGATAAAGTAGCGATTGGCTTGCAACTTTGCGCTTGCGGGGAAAGAGGCTGTAGAGTGGAAAATAAAGCAGTCCTTACAAGACCGGGTAAATAATTTTGAACTCAAAGTGAAAATTTGGTAGCTCCATCCCAGACATAGCTGCGATATTTCCTTTTTGGTTTGAGTCTGTCTTTTATAAGATAAAGCATGGTAAGAGGAATCAGATATTTTCTGGCACAGAACAAGGAGATGATAATTTGTGCAAAATTAGTGTGACTCAAACACCAGTGATACCCAACAGACATCTGTTTGGATTATTTTTGATTAATTGAGTTTTTTTATTATATATAGCATTTCAAACAGTAGTGAGTTATTTAAAGCTAAAATATATTTCGGATTGTAAGACAAATTAACGTTTTTTTTTTCATAGATAGCAATAATTTTCCAGATACAAGTTTTACTATTTAACCCACAGCTTGTGTATAAAGACCTGGATTCATACCTTTCCAGAGTGTATTTGTGTGTATGCCCATGAAATATACTCGACTGGAATACGAACTCAGCTCACCGATTCCTCGCTTCATACTTTCTATCCATTAAACTCTTTCCATATCCGATCTGTGGGAATACCCAAAGGCAAGAAAATGAAAATTCGATGATTCCATATTCGCATGCTGGTTGGAATAATTACTGACATCTTCTTCGATAATAGCACCATTAAATCTACATTTTCAATAATAAATTTATCTCCTGTACGCGGGTATCTTCCTTCTTTTAAGCGCCGTCACCGTTCAAGGTGTAAGCGATCATAGCCCTCCACATATTCCTGTCTCATGTAGTTCTTAATAATTTTTTCTTTTTGTTATTTCTACCGTCCATTTACTCAAGCTCATCAATTATGTTTCGCGCTGCCTTCCTTACTCTCACTTTCCCTCAATCAGTCTTGTGAGTATCAGGTTTTTTCCAAGCCCTCCGCCCTTATTACTTATTATCCCCAGAAATTTCAACGGTTTCTTCCTGATCTTATGTATAAGTTTACATTTTGTTTCCGCTTTCTTCAAAACCTCGTCGTTGCTCAGATGTTCGGTCCATTGTATCTTCAGCATCTTTCTGTAGAGCCACATTTCTGTTGTTTCGTGTCTCTTCTTCATCTTTGGTGTGATTGTCCAGCATTCGTTGCCGTACAAGATGAAAGATATCACATACAAATAATAAAAGTTAATTTACTATTTACATTGTTCGGACTGTTGTCTACATCTTTGTTGCCATATTCACTTGAATATAAATATTTCAGAAATACTGACAGATAATAAAACGTCATAAATTATTTTCATAAAAATCCAAAATGGCTATTTAACACCTGTGCAATATACAGGGTGTCTCAAAAAAATTGGCATCATTTTAAAAGTAATTATCTTGAAAACTTCTAAGGTTAGATCAATGAAATTGAACTGTTTAGGTGTTGAAAACGATAAGTTTATTATGTGACCGATTTCATAAGTGTTCAATATGTGCCCCCCCCCCCGTGACACGACACATATCAAAGCGGTAATTAAACTCTTGCCAAACACGCTGTAGCATGTCTCTGGTAACATTATCCAGTACAGAAGTGATTCTGTGCTTGAGTTCATCAATGCTAGCAGGAAAAGAGGGGACATAGACCAGTCCCTTCACATAAGAAGAAATCACACGGGGACAGGTCCGGTGACAGCTGCGTTAATTTCATCAGAAATCTATCTTCATCTCCACCAGGACCGATCCATCTCTCTGGCAGATTCTCATTGAGATAACAACAATAAAAACATATAAATATAAAATCTTGATACATTTCTGTGAAAAGTTGAGGTTATTTCAACAAGAATTGACCAATTTATTGGCGTGGGAAAGAATGTCAGTTTTTTGGGGGGACACCCTGTACTTACCAATGAAACGTTTTTATATGCGTGTCTAGCAGTTGTTAAATAATTAATGTCTGAATCATAATTCGTTTTAATTTTATCTATGGAATAAGGAAGTGTCTATCTTTGTTTTTCCAATCCATTACCACAAAGCTCATTTCATAGGTTACTCACTCTTTTCACATTCCTATTTTCTTCAGTACGTCTTGTGAGTATTACATTCGGTGGTAGGATGTGACAATAGAATTTCAGTCAGTTATGTGTCATGCTTAGGCGATCATGTATCTTTCTTTGACGAGGTAGATTTCTCCAGCAGTAGGTTGCCATTTCTTTCTGTAGTAGACAAGTTGCCGTCTAAGGCTATTTGCCCATATCTGGGGGAGAAGAAGGGGCTCCATACCATTTCCAAGGGTATTAGCACCTAAGTGAATATAATGGATTTGACTAGAATTAGACATTGGCTCTCCGATTACTCAGTCCGAGCAGCTACCCATTACTCAAACGTGCCTCCCAATAGGATGTGTTAGTTTCATTTAATGGGGGTTGTTTTACGTACAGACAAAAGGTTCCGGTCACATCGACCATTGTCATACTGGCGTTAGTATGAAGTAAGCTTCTTTAATGCATTTAATGCGGTACTAAAACCCTACATGCCACGCACATTGTAGCAAACCGAAATATCTTTCCTTTTCCAACGTTGGCAAAAAATCATCGGACTACTGAGTCCAAAGTGACTGCTGAGTTAAATAATCATCTGAATAGTCCAGTTTCTACTAAAACTGTTTGTCGTGAGCTCCATGAGACTGCATATTATGGAAGAGCCGTCGTAAGGAAAACTCTTCTCTCCACTCGCAACATTCAGAGGAGGTTGAAGCGATGCAAAGATCACAATACCTAGTCTGCAGACCAATGGAAGCAAGTCATATTCACAGACGAGTCCAGTTTTTCTCTTTTCCCAACTTCAGGTCGAGTTTATGTGTGGAGGCAGCACAAAGAAGTTTACAACCCTGAATGCCTTCTTCCAACTGTGAAGCATGGAGTGGATCAGTGATAGTTTGGGCCGCCATATCATGGAAATGCCTCGGTCCAATAGTTGCCCTGCATGGTAGAATCAACAGCAAAGATTACCTGAACATTTTGGGAAATCATAATCATCCAATGGCCCAGACTTGATTCTCTGATGGTGACTGCATCTTCCAAGACGATAATGCTCCAATACATACCGCTCTCGTGGTTAAGAATTGGTATGAAGAGCATGAAAGTGAGCTAGAACACATGAAGTGGCCTCCCCAATCTCCAGATATCAATATTATTGAACATTTGTGATGCATTTTGGAGTGACAAGTTAGGAACCGCTATCCTCCACTGTCGTGTCTTAAAGAGCTGGAGCAAGTATTAATGGAAGAATGGCTGAAAATTCCTCTGGATGAAGTCGGGAATCTGTATGATTCCATTCTTAGACGTATTGAAGCTGTATGTGTATCAATATTGTGATTTTCTTTCTTCGTTTAATGATAATGTTATTAAGCTTATCAGACGATATGAAAAGAATTTACATAAAATAAATAGACAACACCTGTCTATATTATTTAATGAAACATGTATGAATATATATATATATATATATATATATATATATATATATATATATATATATATATATATATATATATATATTGTATATCGCTCAGAGTGTATGTGCTCGTGTTAGTGTGTGTGACTTCCATCGTATATTTTCATATTAAATAGTTTAATCCGACAATATTTTAATAGATTTTCTATTTATAAAAATAACATATATATATCTCTCTCTTTCTCTCTGTCTCTGTCTGTCTGTCTCTCTCTCTCTCTGTATATATATATATATATATATATATATATATATATATATATATATATATATATATATATATAAACTTATACGAACAAAAAAAAATAATTAAAAATTTTAGCCGCAGTACCTTGTCAGAGGAATTGTTCCCCAAATATTCACACACACACACACACACACACACACACACACACACATATATATATATATATATATACACACACACTATCTAACTGCGTGGCGCGCAGATAGATAGATAGATAGATAGATAGATAGATAGATAGAAAACTGATCATAGATAGATAGATAGATAGATTATGATAATTAATGAAATATGGAAAAAATATTTCGTTTTACACGTTTTGCCCTTTAGGATATCATCGTGACTAATGCGCAAGCAGAAGAAGAGACACATAAATGTTACTATTTTCATTTTTTTTTTCATACGTTTTTCGATATATCGTCTTTCGGTATATCGTCAAGTCAAATTTCATTTAGTTTCATATTTCTTTTTGCTAATGTTTTGTCATTAAGTGTCGTCTCTATGACGATATAGTTTTACATAAAACTATTTGAGCTGAGATTAATTTTTCTTTTTCTGATTAACAATTTTGTCGAATTCTGAGATGGTTACTGAAGTAAACTACGAGTTAACTTTTGACATTTGTAAGTAATTATAACATGGAAAGCAGAAAAAATAAACCGATATATAAATTCATGTTCTTTCAATCCCTGTATATACACAGGTGCCTACAACGGTAAAACTAATCCATAGAATGTTATTTTCCCGACCATTGTTATCTACTGGGATGCTGTTTTTTTTTTTCAAATTCTGCGATGAGTTTATTTTCTCTCGAAAGAGAAGAAATGCTCATTAGCTCCAAAAATTCCAATTTCTGTTTTGTCGAAAAAAAATAATTGTTTTTACAGCCAATCTTTTGACAGACACCCCAAATCGTTCAGTGAGTATGAGTTCTGTCTAAAAACTTAACGCAACTGGGTGTGCTGTAGGAGCTATAGGCGAATTATCTTAGCTGTAATCTTAGCTTTTCCAAATATTCCTTCTTTTTTTTTTACACATGGTTTTGTGGTACGACAAACCGTGGCCGCTTCACCACGACAATGCACCTGAGCAGAACGCTCTGAAACTCCGGCAATTTCTAGTGGAGAAGAAAATCTCGCCATAATAGAACAACCTCCCTATTCACCTGATCTTGAAACGTGTGACTTTTTTCATTTCCCCAAGCTCATGGGGATCAGAAATGGGACCCGTTTTGAAGGCGTGGAAAGCATCAAGATAGCCGTAACATCGGGAGCTAAGGGGTATACAAGAAACGTCTTTCAGCGGTGCATAGAATTGTGGCAGGGAAAGCATTATAGTCTAAGGGGTTAACTTTAAAGGGGAAACCATGTAGTTTCTTGTCTGGAATTTAAATAAATTGTTTGTGACACCAGTCCCGTTACTTTCTAGACAAACATCGTATGTATTATCTTTAGTATCGACTATTTTGGTTTCAAACCATCAAAGGAATAATTACGGAATCAATGTTCTATCAAATCATGAGATTAGATATCAATTATTTCGTACTTTAGTGTTGCAGCATACCTACGAACGATAATGGTTATGCCCGCATTCACATAAATACAATAGTAAATACTGTATGTTGGTCTGCAGTTGGAGGTTCGTTTCCAGCTGTGCCGGTCGGGCTCTCTACCTCCGGGCATAGAGGATTCCCAGACAAGGCTGTGTCGAGGAGAAAAGACACATCTCGGTAAGCAGCTACCCGGCTCCGTTTTATACGGGGTCTACGGGGAATTTTTGGCCGAGCTTACGGGCTTGGATACCCCACATTAAATTCGGCCTTGTGCCACATCTGACCACGTGGGGCGGTTGGTAGATATCCTGCAGTTGGAGATTCATTTCCAGCTGTGCTGGTCAAACTCTCTGTCTCCGGGCAGAGAGGAACCCCAGACGAGGCTCTGTCGAAGAGCAGAGTCTCGTCTCAGGAAACAGCTACCCGACCCCTGAATTTGGAGATAAATTGTGGAATTCACTTGACTTACTTCTAGCAGTTGATTACTTCTAAGCGCCGCTGATGAATCTTATATGTGGTGTTCTTGTCCTAAGTATTATCGTTCTTTACCAACCTTCGTGTGATTATTCTTTTAGGTAATATTCCGAGGTTACAACATTTAGAGAGCTGTCTAAATGCCTTTTACTCTAGATTTTGTTTTGACTGAATCTTTCATTGTAATTTTGTTCATCCTTCTTCTTGCTTCGACGTTTTGATCTCCGTAGCGTTGGTACGTGATGCATATCTTTCGATTAATCACGATTGATATGACAGTAAGACGGGCGATGCAATTTTTCTTTGGGGCTTCCTTGGATTAATGAAACCTATTTTTCCTTTCAGTCCGAGGAAACCTCTATGGTTTCATCGTGATTACTAATATAAGCATTTACTTCTGTCATCACTTTGATGTCGGACGAAGTCCGTTTAATGTAATTTACAGGTATTACGGGTAAAAGACAAAAACATTCCCATGCCACTAAACCTACTTCTTGAGTGTAATGTGAAAACTGCAGGCGAAGAATCAGGCTTCTTCTCCATAGTTTAAAAGAAAATCTGATGCTACGATTTGATCATCGTCTTAACATCGAGAAACATTAATTATTCAGTTTTCAACGGTAGTGGGTGTGAAACATGTCTTTTCTTATTATGAAGAGCCCATACTCGTTGATAAGGGCCATTAAAAAAATGCCTATTCCCAGTAATCACTGCCACACTAGCATTGATATCCTACCAAATTTCATTCTTTCGTGTGGAAGCTGCTGGCGAAGGATTGGTATTCCTGAGACCAGTTTTATTTTCCCATGTTTAAAATGAACATATATGAGACATTGATCGAATCGTTTTTTAACGTGTGACTGCCATTACCTAATCGAATATTTGTCCAGTCCCCGCGACCAATGTCAGGCAAGTGTCGGTATTCCACCTACTACCTGTTTTAGGAAAATGAAATAGGGGCTTCTGAAGAGGCGGAATCACCGGCACCACCCACCTTCACTATTGATTAAAAGAATAATCGATAGCAGGCATTAATCTCGCCCAAATGTCTGTGAAACAATCGAGTTTTCTCACATCTCTACGGTGATAATATCTGATAAAATATCATTTTTAACATGGGGTGCCATCGACCAATTGGAACATTTCCCTGGCGCCAGCGTCAGATGCCGTCAGAATTTTTCCGACTTTTTTTGGTGCAGTGGCGAATATGCTACCGCAGATTTGAAATCTCTGTGACCAAGTGCCTTCTCCGTTGGTTAAAAATCAGAGATAGCGTGTAGATCCCGATCAAAAGATCTCGAAGATATTATTCCAAACAAATGAATAATCAAACTTTATATGAATGTATTGCTTTCTAAAAGGATGTTTATGGTTACAGCAAGATAAGTGCATAAAACGACTCGGTATTGTTTTTTTTGTCTTTTGTTTTTTTACATCATTCCCAGTCATACTTTATTGTTTTTAATCGTTGTCGAATATTTTGCAACTGTTATCAATAATTTACTTTTATTCGGACTATTGTCCTCATATTTGTCGCCATATTTATTACAACGTTTCGGACATTGTACGCTCCGGCCTTCTTCAGGTTGTTGGAATGTCGAACTGAACCCTTGAATATGATAATACATGGTAGCCAATAAAGTTCTGTTCGTTTTTTGATTAGTCATTGAATGAAGTTGAAATATATACGAAATGCGTGTAGCAATTGTTTTCAAATTCGGACAGCCGGAAGTCGGAACATCGGACGTTGTAAAAAACTCGCGCTCCGTACCCGGCCATCAGTTAAAAGCCGGACAGCTGTGAGAAGGATGGAAGTGTCTGCAGATCTCGTTCGGGGCTTTGCTTTACGACTTCAAAGTGGGCTTATCAGCAGCTGCATCAATTCGCCGCATATGTCAAGCATTTGGGGATAATCCTGTGGATGTACGTACTGCAAGACGTTGGTTTCGAAGATTCAAGTCGGGAGATTTGTCTCTTCATGATGAGCCTCGCAGTGGACGACAACAGGTCTTGACTGACGGAGTCCTGAAATCGGCCATTGAAGAGGACAGTAGTCTAACGTGTGGTGAACTTCCAAGACAGTTCAACGTTTCCAATGAAACAAATAGACTTCACCGGCACCGCCTAGGTAAGACGTACAAACTGAGCAAGTGGGTTCCGCAAACGCTGTTGGAGGTCCACAAGGGACAACGAGTGGCAGCTTGCGTATCGCTGCTTTCTCGCCACCGAACCGCATCTTTATTCAATCCAGTGATGAAAAGTGTGTTCTGTACGAAACTCCCAAGCGTTCCAGACATTTGTTGTCTCCTCAGGAAGGCTGTCCCTCACACCGCAAGACCACCTCTGCACCCACGCAAGATTATGCTTTGTGTCTTGTGGACAGGTCGTCAAGTGGTTCATTATGAACTGCTACCAACGGGCCAAACGGTCACTGGAGACCTATACTCGCAGCAATTGAAACGTGTGCAACAGGCATTGCGCCAGAATGAGCCAGCACTTGTGAATCGCAAAATTGTGCTTTTCCTCCATGACAACGCCAGGCTGCATGTCGCGCGAGTGGTCAGGGATACCATACACCAACTTGGGTGGGAGACTTTGTGCCATTCACCTGACCTTGCGCCATCCGATTACCACCTCTTCCAATCCCTGCATAATCATCTTCATGGGAAATCCTTCACCAATGAAGTAGACTTGCGCAAAGCCCTCACGGACTTCTTTGCATCAAAACCCCCCGAGTTCTACCGCAAGGGCATTGAACAGCTGGAGACACGTTGGCAGAAGGTGCTGGATGCCGATGGCGATTACTCAGAAGACTAAATATAAGTTACACATACTGTGAAGCGTTTTCTTTTTTTCCTTTAAAAACGGACAGAACTTTTTTGGTTACCTTGTAGTATCGATTCCTTCTTATATATTATCCCATAATAAACAGTTTTACTAAGGGTAATCGAGTAGATAAATGATAATAAACAAATTCGAAATGATTAATGAGAAAAAGGAAAAAAATAGTCTAGGCTCAAATAGTTCTGTGTAAAATTCCATCGTCTTGGAGACGACACTTAATAACAAATGTGATAAAAACATTAACAAAAAGAAATGAACTAAATGGAACTTGGTTTGACTATATAACCAAACACGTATTCTAAACGAAATAAAATTTTAAAGATTAAAATTACTGCATTTCCAACTTGACATTATGTTACCTAATCTATCTATCTATATAGAATTAATATAAGTAAAAGTTTGCTTAGCTGATAGGGATGCTGAAGGTAACATCAATCAACTACGTAACAAACTTTTACTTATATTAATTCTTTCAATTCTCTATCTTTAATATCAAGGCATTTATCGCAAAGACTGATTGCTTTACATGTCTTTTCTCTCAGTATCCCACAGACTATCATCATTTTTGACTTCATATATTCTTTCATGTCGCTATTATCTATCTATCTATCTATCTATCTATCTATCTATCTATCTATCTATCTATCTATCTCTCTCTCTCTCTATATATATATATATATGCATATATATATATTTGAAGACATTTTAAGGTGTGCTATATTTATGGGATAAAGTGCTCAATATCAGATATATATATATATATATATATATATATATAGAGAGAGAGAGAGAGAGAGAGAAATAGATAGATAGATAGATATAAAAGTGCACAGAGGCAATTGGCTGTTTCATGTTAGCTGACTTCAATGTTAACTTTTATATCTATATATATATATATACATACATACATATATATATATATATATGTGTATATGTGTGAGTGTGTGTGTGTGTATGTGTGTGTGTGTGTGTGTGTGTGTGTGTGTGTGTGTGTGTGTGTATGTTAGTGGTACTCATTGTGTGCAAAAATCTCCCATAGTATGCGTCAGAATTAGGGAAACTGAGAAAGGTTGAAGGCGTACCAGTGGTGCCTCATAACCAGCTGTTCTGGTAGATAGAGCTTGTCAGCCGGGAAATTTAGTCCATCCCGAGGAAGAAAAACTCTGCTACCTTTTGGCCATATCCAACCACGGAAATGTCTGTTGAAATAATTCCAGACAGAAATTTCCTTTGCTGAGACCCGAAGGGTTGTTCTCTGTTAACATTGTCATTCCACCGGTAACACCTACAGCCAAGTTTGTCATTTGTTTACATAGATGTAAAAAAAAAAAAAATAGAGAAAAAAAAACAAAAAAACAAAAAAAAGAAAAATGAAATGGGAAGGATAGTAAAAGGTAAATATTGGTTAATGGTATAAATGATGGAAAGCTGTGGAGAGCCATTTCTGCCTATCTCCTGAAGGAACATGCCGGGACGTGTTATTTGAATTGGCACGCGTTTTTGACAGTGATTAACTAAGCCTAGCTGTAATGTCCACAAGGCCACGATTATAGAGCACCTATTGAAGACTGAACTCATTACTCAGTCGTAATTGTTCCAGCGAGATGAGATTCCAAAACATAACACCACGTCGAAGGTCACGCATGTTTTATCAGTTAAAAAAAATTCTCAACGTCATGATATTTCATTGTCTTACTTGTATTTGATAATAAAAAAAATAGCCGGTTGGCGGTTTTCCTTCTCTTAGACTAGTCACCAACCAAGACCAGCCTATTCAGTTATTTAGCATACCGGGGGACGAAGAAAAAGGTTTCATACATTCCCCAAGTTTATTAGCACGTAAGTGAATGCAACAGACCCAAGCGGAATTCGAACTCGTATTATCCTTTCCGCAATCCGAGTCGCTACACATTACCTCACCGTGTCTCCTATGGCTTGATGCTCGTCTCCAAAAAGGCTTTATTCAAAGCTAAAACAAGCATTACGTAAAATTCGCACTTTGTCTATGTGAAAATTGTATTTCATATAACGCTGGCGTACATAAATTTTCTGCAATTTTGCCCGTCATACGTATAATCACGCCGCACGTGCAAGATAGAAAAGGCGAGCAGCGCTTGTGAATAAGCACGCGTTAATCCGTGTGTATATATATATATATATATATATATATATATATATATATATATATATATATATATATATATATATATATATATATATATATATATATATATATATATATATATATATATATATAATTGACTGTGGAACGCGAAGAGAAAATCACCACTGTTCCATGGAGCATACGCATTCCCGGTTGAGAAATCATAACTGCAACAAGCAATCGATGCTGACTCAACAGATAATGGAGAAATTTTGTATAAGACCACGCTTTTGTGCAAATGCATTTGAATAGGTTTCTGTTTCATTTAGAATATGATTGCAAAAATCTTTCAACTTTAGTC
>OZ038506.1:49829125-49831625 GCA_964036315.1 Acanthosepion esculentum | reverse complement strand
ATAGGGATAATAATAATACTAATACAAATTCAATAACTCATATTTGAAATATGAAATATTTGAAAATAGCTGAATTCAATGTAATACCTTCTCAAAAATTAGTTAGAGAAAAAAATGACAAATCGATGCCCGTTCTTAATGCGTATTTGAACATTCTGTTTTTTTAATGGTTATATATATATATATATATATATATATATATATATATATATATATATATATATATATATATATATATATATATATATATTTAAGCTTATCACCCCAAGCAAGGCTGGAAGCCACTAGCACGCAAGGGGTTACAGAAGGTTTGGAGGAAGAGCAGATAGGAGTGGTAAAGGAGAGGATGCGGAGAAAGATAGTGGCTCGATCAAGGCAAGGGGGTTACAGAAGATTTGGAGCGAGAGCAGATAGGAATGAAAGGTGAAAGGATGTGGAGAAGGGAATTGGATAGATCAAGGCAACTGGAGATGTCAATTGACGTTACACTTAAATAGTTGGAGATTGTATTTGTCAGGGAAACAGGAATAAGTAAGGGAGTTCCACAGGCGAGATGCGCGAGACATGAAGCTATTGGAGTAGAAGAGACGTCTACATCTAACAGTTTCAACGGTGAAGGGGTGGAAAAGGGATGCCAGCCTCGTAGGACGTTTAAATTCATGGGACCTAGGAACCAGCGAAAGCAGCTCATCGGAGCAAATACCGTGAAAGTATTTGTATGTATATATAAGTTAAAAACCAAATGCAGATCATATATCGATCGAAATACGACAGGATGATGAAATAGAGAACAAATAGGAAACGTATACCGATCCAACATATTTCACTTTTACAGAAGTTTCGTCAGAGAGAAACCCTGGTATGTTCAATTCTGTGACAATTCTTTTATGTCAAAGTGGCAATCGGATGGTAATATATATTCGTAATTTGATATTCATGTGTGTCTAGTGGGAGTTCTAATGCCTTCATTTTTCTGCGGTCATCCAGAGCAGCGGGGTGTCACATCATTCAAATTTTTGGCTGATGTCTTTAAGCATGTATTCTCTGTATTAGATAGATTATAAATTATAATCCTTAATAATGGATGCAAAGAAAGATAGCGATGTCATGTAATGTTATTAATCGTGCATGTATTGCTTCCTTATTTTCTTTTTTAATTAGGGTGGCGTTAGTGCTATACATATATATATATATATATATATATATATATATATATATATATATATATATATATATATATATATATATGCACATTTAATTAAAAACGACTGACAAGATGCTTTTATTTAGTTTTTGATACAATTTCTCATGCGATCTAATAATATTTATATATTATTAAATTATTATTATATATTTTGTTTTTCAATTATTTTGTACAACCCCTATATATATATATATATATATATATATATATATATATATATATATATATATACGTGTGTATAAACGTGCTTGTGCAATTCGCTGCGGGTATTGGTGTGTGTATGTGAGTATTTTTCGCCTATATTATTGAGTGTATTTTTGCATGTCTGTGCGTCGTTGTGTGGGCGTTTGAAACGCTATTTGCTACGATGCTGTATTTTTTTTGTGTAAGTCTGTATTAGCGTGAATTCGTGTGTTAATTTCTCTGTGTGTAATTTGGAGAGATTCTATATCCTAAATGATTGTAAGTTTCTTGATACGTTCTTAGAATTTTGCAAATTGGTTTGTTTTGAAATCTTCCTTTCAGAATTTGCGCTTTTAACGAATTTCGCAGCTTTACGGATATTTTTTTTTCGGTTTAATGATGAAAAAAAAGGATTTGTTTATTTTGATGTTTCTTAAACAGATGTGCATATCCTATATAAATTTAATTTATTCTCTTGTGTATAGAAAGAAAACTATTAAACTTGCAGATATTTGGGAGTATTGTAAAAGAAATGTGAAAATATTAATTTCTATAATTTCTGCATTTTACATATGTTAAATATTCCTTCTCTAGTAAATGTTACAACCTAATTTATCAAAAACAATAAAAACGCAGATTTTGAACATTGGAATTACTTTCATAACAGTGTATTCCAGTTCGTATGTATTATCGATGAAAAAAAGAAAATTATATTTAATACTAAATTGGCGAATTATTTATTTCTTTGTCAACAGCTATCCTTATTTATTCGAATGCGGATATATACAGATGCATACAGATGTCGAGCTACATCTATATGCATCTCTCTCTCTCTCTCTCTCTCTCTCTATATATATATATATATAATATATATATATATATATATATATATGAAGAAATATAGTCTTAAAGTGTGCTATATTTATGAGATAAAGTGCTCAATATCAAAGATAGAGCGTGTGTAAATATAAAAGTGGACATGGAAGTCAGCACTTAGGGGCGACAGTCTGTTTCATGCTTGTGCAATCGTCAGGCGTATTAAATGTATGTTTATATATATATATATATATATATATATATATATATATATATATATATATATATATATATATA
>OZ038506.1:49746625-49824125 GCA_964036315.1 Acanthosepion esculentum | reverse complement strand
TCAAAGTGAGTAAGTGTGTTTTATTCGTCAGAAATCAAATGTCATTCTCTAAGATGATGATATTTGAAAAGAGAATAAAGTGTTGTTTTTTTTAATGTCGCAGTACGTCACTTGTTGCTTAGAATAGGAAACACGTGGAAATCGAGGTTTTGTATTCTATAGTATAGCTTACCAATCCATTCTTCAACTGGTTAAAATGATAACGTGTATTTTGATAACACTCGAACAATGATGTGAAATCTGCGGACAAATATTTTTTCTGGATTACCTGTTATACAATTTCTCCGTTTCTTAGGAATATAAAAAGCCGTTTTATACCAATGGTACATATATATATACCAATGGTATATATATATATATATTGAATTGGACAGAGTCTGACAATTTATTTTAAAGACATGATATGTTTAACGTTCTTTTTTATAGATACAAGTATTTAAGCAAATGCTCTCTTTTATAATAAACAGTATTAAATAACATTTACTGGCCTGAATGTCCGAGAAATTTTCGAACGGTTAAGGCACGTCACGCGAAATGACGGTTCCGCCTAGGATACAGGTTCGATTCCTGTCGGACAACGAAAATTTTCTATGAAAAATTATCGGAGATTCAGGCCGGTATTATTATAATAAAACAGAGCATTTGCTTAAATACTTGTATCTATAAAAAAAAACGTTAAACATATCATAAATGTCTTTAATATATATATATATATATATATATATATATATATATATATATATATAGGGTATCCATAATGTTCGTGTGCACCCTGCATATAGATAGATAGATTTCTTTTTAGAAGGAAGACCATCTCAATCCAGAACTATAATTTCATAGATTCCACGAACGTAATAACAATCTGTCAGATTAATATATAAAATATCCATTACTTTAGTAAATTAATTTGTTTACATTTGGATACAAAACTAAACGGTTATGATTTGAAGGAATCTATAACGAGAAGGATTTATCTTAAAACACTCAGATCTTGCTGGTATGGCAGAGCTTCTTTTGTGAATAAGTTGATGAAGAAAGGCTGGAACTAACGACGGTTTTCCTCTACCTGGTTCGAACCCTGCCGGTGACCATGTATTATTCTTTAATAAGATTTTTTGAATAAGGCAGATAGACGAAAATATATAGAATGTTTAATAAATAAAAGCAGTGTCCTCAAAAATATGAGTATCCACTAAAAAAACACTTAAAATAATACAATATATATATATATATATATATATATATATATATATATATATATATATATATATTAATACGACAAATATTCAAACGTATTTTACCGACTGATAGCCTCGATCCGCTCACTATGTGGCCATATATTTAAAATGGAATCTATTTCAAAACATATATAAAAAAAATTTACAATTTTCTTTAAATAATCCGAATTTTCGACATCTTATTTTAAATGTGTTCTTAAGTACGTAGTCGCATGATATAATCTAATTTGCAATTGAACAGTCGTGAGTATTAGATAATTGTTACTTAATCAATTTTTTTTACACTATGGACGGACATGTATGAAAAGAAATAGAATTTTGTTTACTCATTTCACCCCAAGCAAGGCAATAAAGCCGCTAAGTAGAAAACGGGTCACTTACTTTGAAAGAATATGAGAATGAGAAAAATATTAAGAAGAGAGTAGAATAGAAGGGCAGCAACTATTATGATATAAGGAGATACCGACCGACATGTAATTTTGAAGATCAGATCTGACTGGAAAGAAAGAAGACATAACAGAGTTCATCAATCGAAACGCGAGTGAGGAAATCGATAGAAATAACGGTTATATATAGTATTTTAGACCCCAAATTGATGAGACCTAACCATCAGGCTAGTTCTGCCCTGACAGTGGTCAAGACGATTGGAGTGGGGACGACCTTAGCAGGCACCGATTGCTGGTTCTCCTTCAGCTTTTATTGATGCTGCACAGTTGATAAAGAACCGGATGTGAACAAATTAGAGAGAAACCCGTATCTGGACATGCCAATCTGATCTACTAAAAAACGCGGCAAATACTAATGTGACTAGCTTCGACAGACATTTTATTTTTCAAATATACATTTCTTTATGGAAAAAAGGCCGAAGGAGAGCAGGAGGAGAGGCTGGTCTATTCTACATTGTAGCGTAGACAAACATCTCCACACGCGACTCGGGCCATCTTTTGAGCCTGTACTGATACGTGTTCGCTACACAACCCTATCCTTTGTACTTTGAAGCCGTGTTGTGACATGACATCCCTCCAAGTACATTTTCCACGCATTTACACTTCCATTAGGTATATAATTTACCATTTCCACCTGTCTCTTTTGATTTCGATATGTTCTGTCAGTGGCATTTTCTAAATATTTCTTTTCCTTGATATGTGACCCAGAGATTTCTGGTGTCTCTTTCTGATTCAAAAGTGCACGGGTTATGTTTGTTCCTATATCCCTTGAAATTAGTTCGTTGGATTATATGCTCTGTTCACGGAATTGTCAGCATTCTTCTGTTGAACCAGATCTGTTTCTTCAAGTCGACACTTCTTCTATGAAGAAATTATCCAGCACATTCATTAACATATAAGAGGATTGATATAAAATAACAGTCCAGCGCACATTTCTTTGCTCGACGTTTTTCTGCACCTTAATCCTGGTTTAATTTTTGTAAGCCATCATTCGACTGCTTGCTTTAAAATTATTATCTTCCAGAAATCTCCCGGTAGTCCGTGAGTTTTTTTGTTTTTCTTACAAGACACCATTTGATCGTTCTTATATATATATATATATATATATATATATATATATATATACATATATATAATATGAGGGGGCGACTGAATGTTTGTGCGCTATTTATTTTGACGAAGATTATCTTTTCTGTAATTATCTTTGTTTCCGACGAACTACAAAAGAAAATAAATACTTGTTGCTAAAGTGTTCCCAATCCGAAGTCTTTGTTATATATATATATATATACATATATATATATACATACATACATATATATATAAATACATATATATATATATATATATATATACATATATATATATATATATACATATATCTATATATACATATATATATATATATATATATATATATATATATATATATATAGTTTTATGTTGTCCTATATTTATGAGATAAATTGTTCAATATCAGAGATAGAACGTATGTAAATATAAATTTGAACATTGAAGTCAACACTCAGGGGCCTCAGAGTGTTGATATCAATGTTCACTTTTATATGTTTAATATATTGTGTAATTGTGAGCTTCGATAATGGCTTATGTAAGCCGAAAGCTTAGATTGGATTAAAAAATATGTATCAATATTGTGATTTTCTTTCATTGTTTAATGATAATGTTATTAAGCTTATCAGACGATATGAAAAGAACTTACATAAAATAAATAGACAACACTTATCTATATTATCTAATGAAACATGTATGAATATATATATATATATATATATATATATATATATATATATATATATATATATATATATATATATATATATCAAACGATCAAAGATTATCTTCTTAGGCAGCGACCTTTCTTTCAAAAATGGTTCGTTGAAACTTTATTGACTTTTGTAATATTCTTAAATTTTTCCGCTTGTTGGGGGTTAGGGGCAGTAAAAATTGTTCGTAGGTTTTATTATCCAAAGAGATTTTGGCCACTACTTTAACCATTTTCAAGTGGTCTGTTGTTAATTTCTTCTCACAGTTGTCTTTTAAGATGTCATTTGATGATGCATATTGTATGAGAGCAGCATCTCTTCTGAGCCTCGCGAAAGGAACAGTGGAATTTAAGATGTAATGACCTTATGCGTATTATATGATAGTAAGGTTTATTCAGGGACCCGAGAATTAACGTGGATGGAATTCCAGTTAGCGTCCTTCTATTTAAAAACAAAAAAATGGACTTTGTGTGGTTGTGGCCAGAAATACGTGCGCGTACACACACATGAATATACTTGATTGTCTGCGTCTGTGTTCATTATCCTGAGCCAATATTAACACAAACTAAAATGAGAGAGGAATATTGTTTACTTAAGTGATGAGTTTTTTTTCCACTTACGCGTATAAACGCTTGAGAAAAGTATGAATCCATCTCCTCTCACCCAGCTATGGGTTAAATATTATGGCTTGTATCTGGGAAATAATTATTCTGAAAAATACTTACTCTTAAAAATAAAATAATTATTTTTATTAAAAAAAAAAAAGTTTCGGTTTTGAATGGCCAACTATGTGTTATTGAGCCAAACACGCAAAAAAAATTTAGTTATTAAGGTCTTTGCGAAGAGTTTATTCTCTGTCTATATTTCTGAGAGGAGGTATTATATACACTATTTACATTGTTCGGACTATCATCCTCATCATTGTTGCCATATTTATCACAACCTTTTGGCCGTTGAACGCTCCGGCCTTCTTCAGTTGGTTGGAATGTCGAACTGAACCATTTATTTAACTGTTCTAGTTCCACGTGCCATGTCTAATGAATGTCAAATATCAGGTTATCTCCTGTTAATTCCCCTTGCCAAGTTCTCCCACACCTTAACCAGGAATTGAACTCACACTCTTTGGATCCTCTCACGGGATCTAACTAACGCCTCTATCCACTGTGCCATGTGTCCTTGAGGACTTCTGTGTGTGAATTTCTGGGTATTATAAAGCTAATGTCTTCAGCATCATTTTTTAACAGTGCTCATATTGCAATCTTTGCTGTTATCATGAGGGAAACGTTGTGATAAATATGGCAACAAAGATGAAGATGATAGTCCGAACAATGTAAATAGTGTAAGAGTTTCTTCTCTCGCACTTCTTACATGAGGATCTCTCTTCTCGCTCCATGCTTTCCAGCCAAATTTAATCTCCAAAAATTTAAACGAATTTTCAATTATTATTATCATCTTGATTCCAATTTTTATTGTTATCGCTCCTTAATAAAGTTTTCTTGTTATTATTATTTCACACCCGGTAACACCTTGTATCTTAGTGGATTTATTGCCTTGTTTGGGTGATATGATTAAATCAATATGTGATTTTTGTCACTTTGAGTGATGTTCCCTTATAAATTTGATCAGAATTTCAGGTTTGTTCTATGTTTACTTCTGTGACGTCATTTTTATCAAACACGATTTTTGTTTATCTTTTGATGATAATTACACGAATTTTATTCCTCGGTCATCTGGTCAGAATGAAAGATAACATATTTCAGTGGCAACCATGAAACGGCGAAAAGTACTTAATCGAAAAAAGCTACCCGATCAAGTCAAAGCGCCGCATCCAGACCATCTTACCCCAAACGATAGAAGTCAATGCTTTCTTGACCAATGCATTGCATGTTAGAAAACCATTAACGTCGATCGTAGTATTTCCTGATTTCATATTCAGATTAATACGCTACACGTGTAAACGTAATCAACTTTCTGAAGAACTTTGCCGACGCTAACGATAAGTTGTTTGAATACTGCGGTGGAACAAAAGGGATGAAAGGAAGTATTATGAGAAGAAATTTTACTAAACTAATTAAAACTAATGTCAGTTGGACACGTGCCGTAGATTTGCAAAGTCATCACGTTTTACTTCAGCGCTTTGAACTAATGAAAAGAAGTCGGTTAATTAAAAATATATATCCTAGCACACCTGTGAATTAACGGCGACTTTTGATGTCATTACCAATTGAATTGCTATAGAAGAAATATGAAGATTGGCCAAAAGTGTCGAGGAGACACGGTTTGGCAATTAATATATTTCTTACCGAATTAGAACCGAGTTTACTGTTTTATGCATATTTTTTCTTCGACATAATTGGTTAAAACTGGAATGTCTACACTGACAGAGGCATTATAAAAATAGTACCCAAGTTAAGGCTTTGCATTTATTAACATAGATCGAGCAGTCACACATTGAAAGAAAACCGATAAAGCCTGGTGATAATCACTGGTAATCCCGATCTATCGTTAAAAATTTCACCACCAAACTCATAGAAATAAATTCGTTGTCCTGCCAGTGATATTGATATTTTTTGGCAGTAATTATATGACCCTTTTGTTTTCTAAGTCTTATCTACGCTTTTACAGGTTATTTAAAGTCAGAAAATATTTTTAGGGTGTAAGAATTTTTCTTATTTTTTGAGATAATATTTTAGTATTACTAATTAAGCCATAATTGAGTTGAGGTGTATTCATAACGTCCCCAAGCGTATTTGCATGCAAGCGAATATAAGGAACTGGAATTGGAACTCGGCTCTCCAATTAACGACCATTATCCATTGTACCATTCACACATCTACGCTTATAGTACTTAGAATTCCGAAGGGGTTTAATCGTCTAGGTTTTGAGCAGCCAGGATATTGCTTAAATTATTTCATCGTACGAGAACCAATGTTTCAGCGTTATATTGTCGTAAGCTAGTAATTAATATGAAAACTATATATATATATATATATATATATATATATATATATATATATATATATATATATATATAAGATAGTAATTATATGAAAACTATATATATATATATATATATATATATATATATATATATATATATGTATAAGGTAGTAATTATATAAAAACTATATATTTATATAAATAGTGAATTACAAAAATGAAACTCAAATTACCCCATTCAGAAGCCCGTTTTCTTCCGGGATATTGTCCCTGGAACTTGTCAATGCAAATATATTTGTTAAACAAATGAATTCTAAGTTGTTGTTTATTTTTGGCGGGAGGGGTTCTTTAAACAAATTTCAAAAATAAAAATTAAGGAAGGAAGGGAGGAAGGAAAAAAGAAGGAGGGAAAGAAGAAATAAGAGGAACAAACAGTATATAAGAGAAAAAGGATTTATATAGATATAAAGCGGCAAAGAAACTAAGGTGGTTTGGGTTCGAGTGGAACAAGTCTAGACTGAAAACAGACGGTTGATGATTAACAAAAAACTAATTGTGTGTGTGTAGTTAATAGATAAAAAGTTGTAAATATTTAAATATTAATTAAGAATTCTCATTTAATATATATTGATATCCATTTTATTCAGTTTAATATTGATTATATTCTTCACAAAAATATGATCGCCTATTATTGGGTGAAACACAAATATATTGAACTGCGTGTTTTCTTAGGCGATAACTACAGGTTTTGTTATCATATATATATATATATATATATATATATATATATATATATATATATATATATATATATATATATATATATATATATACATATATGAATTGAGTCACTGTCAGTCACTGTGTGTTTATCTGAATCTAAAAATAAACACGCTCAAATTCACCTTCATCCCGTACCGTACGCTGATGGCTTAGGGGGAGAAGTTCCGACTGACGTCTATCCACACTGATGAGCTGTGAAACAGCGAAACAGTTTGCTGTGGATGACAAATATATATATATATATATATATATATATATATATATATATATTTACACAGGGTAACTCCCCATTTTTAAATATTATGAATTACTTATTAAGTATAACTTTTGGAAGAAATTGATATGAGAGGAAATACATCTTCTCGAGCCACACAGGAATCATCTCATCTGATTTTACCAGGAACCATTTTGGTATGGAAGACATGATTTCTTGTACCCGCCCTCGAAGTCCTTCCAACGTCTTGGTTTGGAATAGTAGACTTGGTCCTTTAACCATCACCAAAAAAAAATCACAGGGTGTTAAGTCAATCACCACATATATATATATATATATATATATATATATATATGTGTGTGTGTGTGTGTGTGTGTGTGTGTGTGTGTGTGTGTATATAAACAAGTTTCATCAAATTCAAATGACAAAAGTGTTTGTCTAAAAGTTGATTGCATTTTTTCAATTTTTGAATAAGCTGTAGCACGTTCGGATCAAAATCGCGGATCAACTATCTAGAACTCATTTATTGATCATGACCACTGATCAGCTCAAGAACAACTAATTGTTTCAGTATTATAAACAATGTTTTGGTTAGCTGCATGCATTTGTGGAAGGGCTACATATCAGGCTCTCAGAAACTGTTCGACTATTATATCATTCATATACCTAAATATTTATATTTGAAATGACACGTCCCAGAAAATGACAGGATGTAGATGAAAAAAAAAAAAATATATATATATATTTTTTTCTCAGATACTGACAAGATTTAATTCCTGAGAATGAACGAGACGAAAAGATCGCAAAAACGTAAGATAAGATAAAACAATAAATAATTCAGATCAAAGAAAACGTAACGGAGAAAAAAAAAAATTAAGAATAAAATAATCTTGAAAAATTCTGGTGAGGGATGACGTCATTGAAAAAATAAATTTTTCGATCATGTGCCTAAAAATACATACTATCGATTGATGATTTCAGTTGAAATATAACAGAATACGTCGGCGGGCAACAAAAAAAAAATGAAATTGTTTAGATTTCATGAGATATTAAACAAAAAACAGATATATTACGCCTGTAAAGCATATTAACATTCTTAAATCTATATTTGTTTTTACATGATTTTGAAGGTTTTTGGAGAATAAAAAAAAATCTGAAATATTATCTATCCTGACATGAGATCTCAGCTTCAGTCACGTTTCCATATTTTCTCTCTGCCTATTTTGTAAATACCTTCATGATATTTTTGCGGGGTGAGCTTTATTCTTTGGCACCTCGACTTTGTGGATTTAAGCGCAGTACTAGGTTGACAGTTAGGTTTCTCCATAGTACAGTTGAAATTATTAGATATAACCGTAAGTACTATGCTAACAGCTTCTTCTCTCACACTTCCCGCTTGTGGAATTTTCTTTCGGATTCTTGCAAATTTGATCTTCAAAAATGCGAATGCGATGTCAATCGCCATCTTCTATGACCTTAATTCTTCTTTTAAATTTTCCTCTCTCTTTAGTAAGAGATTTTCGTATTCTTTCAATCTCACTAACTCCTTGCGTTTTAGTTGCTTTATTGCCTTGCTTGGGTAGAAATTATAAAAAAAATAATTAACCCTGCTTTTTTATTATTTTCTTAAATAAAAATCTATGCCATCCTCTGAGACGTTTTCTGCATTCCCTTACGATTGGGAATTTTAATAGATAACATCCATATATATATATATATATATATATATATATATATATATATATATATATATATATATATATATATATATATATATATATGTATATATATATATAAATATATATGATGAAAATGTGGAAAAGACAAAGCAAAATCCGAATATGTGAGTTATTTTCATCATACCGTCGGATCTACATCCACACATTTGCTTACACACACACACACACACACACACACACACACACATATATATATATATATATATATATATATATATATATATATATATATATATATATATATAAAAGATATATAAAATCTGTCATGTTTGTTATGCAATGAGATGATGTTTCCTTTAACACCAGTTTAACATGGAGTATAGCTAAAATTGATACAAGCTATCACGGAGTATTGCACAAACGAGTGGGCAGCAATAAGAAAAAAATGGAAAAACTAACGTATGAAAGAGCTCCAATGGTAGTTCACCTGATGAGAGGTGTCCGCTTAAACTATCTTACCATCCTACTTCCAGAATGGGAATTTCGGCGTGTTTTAAATATTTTGGTAGCCAGGATAGAGCATTTACAGATTTCACTTGTAATCTATATGATGTCCGCTCAACTACGGTTTAAGAAGAGGCCTCAGATAAATCTCTAGCTTGAATTCCTATTAATGGGGTGTATAGGCGTTGATTTTTGAGTCGCAAAACATTGATTCAGATTCTTATGTTCGCCGTTTCTCCTGCCAATACTATTGCATTACCTTCGTCGTATGCCATTACAAAATTCTGGGTGAATTTCATATACCATGAGTTATGGGATTTTTACGGTAGTACTTATAGCTAGACTAAAAGCAGAGACAAGAAAACATTTTGTGCATATGACGGCTCTAAGGACCTGGAATTAATTTTAACAAGGCGATAATTTATACATTGATTTTTATCACTTAAGACGTTATATTTAGCGGATATTCGTATTTGAGTAGACGTTCAGTTTATTCATTAAACAGTATATTTTATATTGGCAGAAACAGAGAGAAGGATCCAAGCGTTTGAGAACAAATGCACGAGAAATCTCCATGGCATCTTCTATTGGGAATATAAAACCAACGATTTTGCGTGGAAAAGGATTGTAAGATTTGTGAGCCACCAGGAACCTCTTCTCGCCACCGTCAAATGGAGAAAAATGGCGTGGTTTGGACACGTTACAAGGCACGACAGCCTGTGTCAGACCAACAGGCAAGGCACCTTTTAAGGTGAAAGTAAGAGATGACAGGAAAGCAAAAAGCTGGTTGGACAATATCAAATAATAGACAAGTATGACTATACCAGAATTGCTGATGGCTGCCGTTGATAGACCGTTGTGGAGGAGATTCAATATGGCTTCTATATTCAGATCCCCACTCCTACGATTACAAAAGTCAAGAGGATGATGATGATGATGATATTTACTTACGTCTATGGGTCGGAATGTCCGAAATATATTATTAGATCAAATTTTACACTCTCTCGCAGGATTCGAACCTACGTCCCTCTGGACTGAGAAATATATTCTTAAATCCGATACGATCTGACCAACTGTCGGATCAATTAAAATCCGATACTTTCTCTAAAAGAATTGCTTAGTTTACGTTTGGATACGAAATCATGCAGATATATATATATATATAAAAAAAGCTGGGGATCTATGACGAGTGAATTTTTCGCTTAAACGTACAATCCTGAACTGGACTGACGAATTGTTTTTTTGTATCTCAATTGGTCAGAGTGTATCTCCATTATGGGGTAGGTCCTGGTTGGTCTTGTCCCTCCTACCACATGCTAGGAGGGAAAGAGTCACAAGAGAACGAAGAACAGCATCTTTTAACGGCATCATGGCGAAACTGACGAAGATATATGGGGATAACTCCAAGTTTAAATAAGAGAGCGGACTGAAAAGCAAGCATTCTAACAAAAGTAAAACTCCGACTTTATATCAATTGCATGTAATTATGGCGATTGAAGCGTTTTGAACCTTTGACTATCAGCTTCATTTGATGGATATGACATCATTGTGAGAAGCCTCTAAGACTTTTTAAAATGAATGTGTCATGCTGCGCGTTATTTTTTTAAATATTTATTGTGAAGGCGGAACTTAAATGCATATTACTCCAAGATCAGTTAATAGTTTTCCAAGCCAACATTTTTGATCTATTTAAATCCAGTTCTATGAATTCTGCTCTGTAGAGCAACGGTTTTCGATTAAATTATTTTCTTTCTGTCTGCTCGTTTAACTGGCTTTTGAAGATATCGATTTTAATTAATTCTGTTTTCAATTAAAGTGAGGATCTGGGTAAATCGATTAAAAACCGTAATTGGTCTGGTAAATCACCAACGATCTCCAAGCGAGACATTTCAGTTAGCGTTTTAATAAACACTTAGCCGAGGCTTATAAAAAACTGAACTGCCTTTGAAACAGAACTGATAAACGCAATAATTGAATCTGACTTGCTTCGTACCATGTTATATAAGTAATTAAATTCTGATTTACTTAACTCTTATAAATAATAAACGAAAGGGAGATTCCAAGTTAAGTGCTGACAATGATTTTAAGTCGTAATTAAATGAATATCCGTAAGAACCAAAAAATAATGCCTGGTTTTATAGAAGCGAATGTAAGATAGATATTACCGTAGATCAAATGACAGTAAGTGTCGTCAAATCTACAGCACTGATAGAAGTATTCTTCGCATTTCAACAACACTAGTTCACTCCTTGTCTCTTCGCCGACGACAAGATGATCAAATTTCAATTCTAAATTGTTTGTCCATTTTAATGCTACATTTATTAAAGATATGTATTTAGTCCTAATACAGACAGTTATCGAAATGACTTGAAACACTGTAGGTTTCGGCTTATACATTTTCCTGTTTTCCCGGGGTTGTTGCAAGAACAAAAAGGAAACTTAGCCATTTCGGCCTCATTCTAATTCCGTGTCTATGTATGTTTGCGTGTGCACATGTACATTTTAATCCAATGAGATACTTAAAATATTTTATGATTTTTTTGGTAAAAATTTGAAAAATAACTATATATATAGTTAGATAATTTCAGAAAAGTTCAATAAATTGTTATAATTGTTTTATATTTTAGGTTTTAAAATTTAACTGGTTTTTTTTTCGCCTAGAGAGGACAGAGGACATTTCTTCTTCTCATTCAACTTTTTCCGTCTGAATTCGGCTTCCACGTTAGTTTGCGAGATTAACCTAAATTCTCATCATAAGTAAACACTTGCTTTTTCGCCTTCTCTCTAGATTGAAACTAGTATGGTAGTAGTCATAATAGCAGTTTCCCTACAAGGACACATTTGAAATTCATTGACCGAATAGACAGTAGTGTTTTCGGTTGAGAAAAATGTTTTCTCAAGTGCATCATCTATTATCACTTTTTCTAGTATCGGGGTGGGCGGATCGTTCCCATCGTTCTATTTGAATTGGTGTGGAATGTTAACATCTTGATTATGCCATTATTTTCTATTCGCATTACATGTGCTATCCATTTCAATTGTTGCTGCTATTGGTAGTCCTCAATTGTGGTTTCTGTTTTTTAGTAACATTTTTTGTTTGTGATACTGTAGCTCCAGTCCACATTGTTAAAAAGTAAAGTATGATCTTTGCCAAGACCTTCAGGGTATACTCGCTCTTCGTGGTCTGCAATATAGAATGAAATTGGTTTAAGCCATCTCTATAGAATCAAAGTGATGTAGGTCGTCTTTGTAGCCATCTTTACCGAATGAAAATGTTATAGGTTTTTTGGGGGTGAAAACGAATTTCCCTTTCCATCTAAACAGACGAAATGTTCTACACTTTAAATTTCTTTTTCTGACACCATCTGTGAGGTAGAGATTAACCAGACTGAGTGGGAAGGGAACGTATTTTGTCTTATATCAAATTTAGTCAAATTGTGTGTACGTATTTGAGCGTGTGCTTCTGGGTACATTAAATGCAACAAGGACGTGTAAGTCAGTGACACACAACGCAGACATACATATACATAGCATATATTCATGTAAAGTCACAAGAAAACTGCGCATGGCAGACGGACAGAGAAGCATCTTTTCATTTATAATATAGGTTGCTTCTTCTTAACTTTTAACATTACATTTAGAGAATGCATGAGTTTAAGTAGATATTTTTATTACCCTCGCCCCCAAAAAGAAATCGACAAAAAATATCTACCAAACTGTGTTTTTCGAAGTGTAATTTTCAGTAGAGTTCGAACCTTTGTGCCGCTTGTATAAGTGACTGTAGGCCTTTAGAAAGACTTTGCCCTTTTCAAGAACGCACATCTGTCTTTTTAAGCATTTCACCCTAAGCAAGGCGGGAGTGGCACTAACACGTAAGCTGTTACAGAGAAAGAGACAGAGAGAGAGAGAGAGAGAGAGAGAGAGAGAGAGAGAGAGAGAGAGAGAGAGAGAGCTTGAGTAAAGAGGAGTGTTTGATGAAAGTATATAGATAAGGACAGATTTCAGGATCAAGAAGATGTCGATTGATATTACATTTGAATATTTGAAGATTATAGCTATCAGGAAAGCAAATAGGAAGGGAGTTCCACTGGCAGGAATTGAGAGAGAAGAAGCTGTTGGAGTAGAAGAGACGTCTACATTAAACCGCTTCGACAGTGAAAGGATGGGACCGAGATGCCAACCTAGTAGCACGCTTAAATTCATGCAAATGGGGCACCAATGAATGTAGCTCGTCAGCGCATATAGCGTTAAAATATTTGTAGAAAAGACAGAGGAAAGCCACCGCACGTCTGTGAGAAAGTGACTGTAGACGAGATGCCAGATCAGGGCCTATCACATTGTATATTCGTCTCTGGATTTTGTCAAGGACCCCGAAATGAACAGCGGAGGCATCAGACCATATATGGCAACATATTCAATGCAAGGATGAATGGTAGATTTGAAGGATGGACTCAGGCGGAAAAAAACCCCGTCTGGCGCGACAAAGAGAACCACCTTTCCTTGCGGTAAAAGAATCTATTGATTCAATGTAGTTGTTCCACCTCAGGTCAGTGGAAAATCTGAGACCATGAACGCACAGAGATACGGTCTCGTGGAGTTGGGCATCAGCCATGTTGATAGGAGGCAGGGAGGTTTCTCCATGGTGGGAAATTGAGAACAGTTTCGTTTTGGGTGCATTACAGTTTACAAGCCATTTTCTACCCGAGTCAACCACAGACTGGAGGTACTTTTCGAGAACGGTGTCCAGATAAACTTCTTCAGCGATGCCGGAGTTACGCTTGAGGCAGCAGTAAATAGTAGTGTCGAATGCGTAGATGCCTACTTGGAACTGGTGACATCAAGAAGATCGTTGATAAAGATCAGAAACAGTGAAGTACTCATTAAGATATTTCCAAGCCCATATCTGTTAATATTAATTTCGTATCCGAAAGGCAAACGAAGACATTTCCAAGGAATTAGTCGATTCTGAGTTATAATGTGACACGATTTCGTATTACAATAAACATTATAATTACTGGATACCCGAGTTGCGTAGATGTTTGTATTTTCGTTTATCTCTCTCAACAGTATAATTGACGCCTGTGTATATTTATGAGATATAGTATTGTAACTATTTACACGGTTCCGACTATTGCCCCGAAGGATACATGACCCAGTGGATGAAAAAACGTTGTTTGAAGTAATCGAGAGACTTGATCCAAAGAGATGTGAGTTTAATAGGTGAACAAAAATCTTGAATTACTAATGAGAAATAAGTGAAACTGAGATAAACAGAAAAGCGTGGAACGAGAACAGTCTACCCCAGGGGACTAAATAAAAGGTTCGAGGAAATTATATATATATATATATATATATATATATATATATATATATATATATATATATATATATATATATATATATGTATGTATGTATGTATGTATGTATGTATGTATGTATCATAAATGCATTGAGCACTTTATTATACGTCTGTTTTTTGGCACAGTTGTTCTAACATACTTTGTGTTATTTATATATATATATATATAAATATATATATATATATATATATATATATATATATATATATATATATATATGTATAACGTTGGTTGAAGTAATACAAGAATGACTTGGCTCATACAGTTGTGAGTTCAATACATGCCCGCAACATAAGAGAACAAAAACTTAGAGAGTTGTGTTACTAAAGGAAATTAACTGAAAATTAGGATATCTAGAAAAGGCGTGGAATTCGGAATATCAACGCCCATGCCAGATATATATATATATATATATATATATATATATATATATATATATATATATATATATATATACATATATATATATATATATATATATATATATATATATATATAATAGGCTTGGATCTAAAATAATCTATCCCTGTGAACTAAATAAAATGTTTGGTTCGAATTCCAAAGTATATCACCTGAAGAAGGCCAGTGCGTACAACCTCTGAAACGTCGTGAATTCGACAAAGATGTGGACAGTAGTCCGAACATTGTAAATAGTATAATTGACGTTTCAATGTCATGCTTTTTAAAGCGTCCTTAATATAGAAAATAAACCTTCCAATTGTGTATTTGAATATGTTAAATTCTGTCTAATATACGAATTTCGTTCATTTTCTCTTTCTGTTAACAGTTTATAGGATCGTTCCAACTGCAAGTTGATTACAGTTTAAAATTTTAAAAAACAGTTTACTGCCAAGATGGAAATATTATTAATTCAACTTTCCAATGTCTTTTCGCTTCCGTTTTGTAATCTCTTGGGAAGGTACGTTTTGGCACAGTGCTTTTTCGCGCAGCCGATTGCGGACCAAAAACCATTCTGGCGTTCGTCCATTTGGCGACGGAAATTTTGGCGCTAAGGTAATTGTTATTTGGAAAGCGAATCTTTACTCTACACACTTTAAAATTCAAACGTTGATACACAAAGAAACATTTGTTTCTACCCTTGAAACTATGCAATCAAATACTCACGTCGAACTAAACTAGGCATACTTATCTGGCTGGTCGCTAACGCTATAGATGGCCTGACTGTTCGTTTTAAATGCAGAACTGTATTCCTCCGTCGTCCCAATTGTGTTTGCTTTGTGTGCACTGCCAAATCTATTTTTAAATTCACGCGCCAAAAACCGACATTGCATTTCGCAGTATCGAATGCTACGTTTTGACAATTTAACATTTTAACTTTTAATATCGAAGAGTCAATTGAACAAATGAACATATTCCTATTTAAAAAAAAATCTTTCCTCCAAATGTGCGAGGACAAACTGTCTGAAGTCCAAACGACTGGCAAATCGCCAAATCCCGACCCGAACGGCTGTATTCATGTGTGGCGTATTTATTTAAGTGTTCTATGACAGGAAAAAATGGCTTCCAGAAGGCAACTTATTTAGTACACTGAATTTCAATGTTCCCTATTTTTTCATTTTTTTTAAATCATTTCACCCAAGCAAGGCTATAAAGACACTAAGTCGCAAGATGTGAATGAATGCTGGAAAATATGAGTAAAAGAAAATATTACTGAGGAGAGAAAACAAGGAAGGAACAGGAATTAAGAAGACAGAAGGTAACTGCTGAGGTTGCATTTAATTTTTAATTAAATTTGATAGCAAAACAAGGCAGAAGAGAGATCCATTAGCAAGAGGTGCGGGGTTGAAACTGTTAGCATATAACTTATGGCCATATCTAAACTTTTCTACCGAAAATTGTTGACACCTTGTCGCAGCTCTAGTAGTATGCTTACATTTATAAGGTCTAGGTAACAAAGATGAGAGCTTATCAGAACAAATACCATGAAAATATTTATACAGTGTGAAAAAGGATAAATTATCGTCTGAATTACGCCAAAATGAAAATAACACTGAAACGTCATTTTAACTGATATACAGTGTAACCCGGATATAAGAGAGTTGTCGGGACCGGAGAAGAAGTGTCTTATATCCGGGTTTCTCTTATATCCGGTTTTGGACTATTTTGTTTAGGTAAGTATGGCTCTAATTTGGGACCAGAGAAAATCTATCTTATATCCGGGTTTCTCTTATATCCGGGTCTCTTATATCCAGGTTACACTGTATTTCCCAAAATTACAGAGAAATACCTTGAAGTACTAAAGATTATATTTCCTCAATAAAATCGCCATTGGCTTCAACCACAGCCTCCAGACGACTCCGGAATCTCCTGCAAATTTTTTGGACGGTCTCCTTGTTTAAGTTGGTGAATTCCAAAATATAAACCTTAATAAATTTATTTTGATAAAGTTATAAGAATAATTATATAACATTCGAAAAAATAGATGAACAAAAACATAAGAACGATTTAAAAAATAATGCTATTATAATGGATGCATCATATCCAAATGAAAATAGCGTTCATAATTCATTAGTACTTGATGTGTAGAACTTTACTTGCAATAACAGCTTGACATCTTTTGCTACATGAGCGAATTAATGTCTTGCATTCATTAACGGATATTTTCTCTCATTCGTCTTTCAAATTAGTCCATAGTTCTTCGACGTTTGTTGGATTCTTTTCCTTAGCACTTTCATTTAGTAACTTTCAAACATTCTCATTTCTAGGCTTTGAATAGGCCACTCCATAACAGTAACATCCTCCCCAGAAAGAAATGTCCTAACAGACTTCGCTGTGTGACACGGCGCGTTATCTTGCATAAATACAGTTGGTTGATTAATTGCAGTTCTCAAATTAGGTACAACATGTTTCTTCAATATCTCTTTGTATACAGTTGCGTTAATTTTACCATGTATCCTAACAAGAGTTGCCGTACCAGCTGATGAAATCCTGCCAAACACCATCACACTTCATCCTCCAAATTTAACGCTGCTTTTAGTGCCCTGAGTCAAATATCGTCCCGTAGGACTGCGTCGAACGAACCTTCTCCCGTCACAACCGAACATGGTTAAACTTTGACTCATCGCTGAAATGAACACAATCCCACTGTTCTTCTGTCCAAATGACGTGTTCAGTGGCAAATTTCAATCTGCTCATTTGATTCTTTTTAGAACTGTAAGGCTTCGTAGAGGCTACTCGACTGTTAAAATTTATTTCATTAAGTCTTGGGGAAATAGTGTGCCTTGATATATTAATGCCAAGGTTAGCATTAGCTCTTTTAGGGATAGCGGTTGCTGTCGCAAATCGATCCTTTTTTGATTCATTACCAATCCATCTGTCTTCCCTTACAGTAGTTTTCCTAGGTCTACCAGGTGGTTTCTTGGCTTCACATGACCCAGTTTCCTCAATTTTCTTAAAATACTATGAATAAGACTTAGATTTCTCCACACTCCAAACAGGGGAGGTATGAAATATCCACAATCGAGGGTTTATCTTCATTACATAACTTGGCTATCAGTTTTCTAAGTTCCAATGAAATCACAGATTTTTTTTCGCCATGTTTACAATGCAAGAGCTAGTGAAGAGTCGGTGTAATTTAGTAAAATACTCTATTTTATATTCTTACCCTAAACATTTTTCAATAATGCAAAATAATTATTAAATTTTATGGATATATTTAATCCTTCTGATGTTTTTGATCACCTATTTTTTTCGAACGTTGTATATTTATTCTTATAACTTTATCAAAACAAGTTTATTGAGCTTTATATTTTGAAATTGTATAATTTACCTTTATATACTTATTTTTCCTTGATAAAAATGTTCTTTGAAGCTTTAAAATAAAAAGTTATTTCATATTTAGAATTTTTTAACATCGTTCTGATCTTTATGCTCGCTACTATATATATATATATATATATATATATATATATATATATATATATATATATATATATATATATATATAAACATACACACATATGTATATATTATTTTAAATTAATGACAGCGGACTAACTCCATGTGAAATTCAGAAATTCGTTCTCAAATCTCATGCTGGTAATCACTTGGAATAAGTGGAATATCCTACAAGTTATATAAGAATTATCCAAACATCCTCAAGTAACTCACCATCCTCCTCCAGCGGGCAAGGAAGCAAGGTATTGTACCACAAAATGGTGCATGGCGAATGACATTTGGATACCTAAGTAGAATGACAGACTTTCTGCTAGGTAAACATATAACGAAAGCTTGGATACCTGGCTTCCACGGCTATCGGGAGCATTCACATATGATCTGGAACTCAATCCTATCAACCAAATAAATAAAAAAATGAGCTACATGTAAATTAGCTTAATCTCACGAATGCGTGTGAATCAGTTCCTAATGAGGTAATTCGAGTATCCCTTGAATTTTTCAATTTCCCTACTAGTAAGTTTAGGAAAATCATAATGAATATTTCAGAGCCCGTGTTTATGCAATTCATTCTTGTAACTATACCACCAAGTGACAAACCCTGGAGGTTGCGATGAGGAGCGGGTGAGTGATTTCTCTAGTTCTTTCATTGTGTCCATAAAATTCATATTACGGTGTGCAGCGAACACAGTAAAATGAGGTATGACGAAGGAACAAATGGTCCTTCCTTCTTCCAGAGAATTTATGGATGACATCACTATTCTGGTCCGTCTAGATGTACACGTGGCGTCATAATAAAGTGATTGGAGTGCTCATGGACTTAGTCAGTACACAGTGTGAAGCAGCCAACAAACAGCCTGTAACGGCCAGAGAACCTGAGATCCGATTTCACACGTAAGGGAGATGATCGGAAGACACAAATGACCTCCCAACATGAGGCTATTAAGTGGAAGCCGCGATTGGAGGACGCTAGTTGATCTTAAAACGCGTCTACAATTCCCGGTACACATCATTCAAAGAAACGCACAAACTGACATTGTACGTGGTCTGATTCCAAGAAGTTTTTCCTCCTAGTAGAATTAACGATTCCATGGGAGGAGAACATGGAGGAGTTGCACCAGCGAAAGAAAACCCGCTACGAATCGCTGTGATGCGACTACGTGGAAAGGGGGTGGACATGCATGATCTGGCGCTGTGGATTCCTTGAACGGTCACTCATTTCCATCTCTTTGAACGTGGGCATCACTGCTCGGAGCCTGAAACGTGATTCACATCGTCTCCTGACGACATTTCAACAGATATCAAGTTCGATCTGGTCAATATAAAAAAAATAAGCAAAGTTAATTAAAACCATGCTCGCAACACAATGCTACCGTTGACGTGAAACGCATCTTTTGCCTTCCATTCCATGTCATTGATAACTGTCTGTACGAGCGCTTGTGTATTGGCTAACGATTAAATCAAATAGCTTTGACACAACGTTGAAAATCTGACTTCTAGTTGACAACATCACAAGAGACTGATACATCTACACGAAAAACAGTACTCTGCCCGGTGGCAAAAGCTGCTCGTAGCAACAGGGGTGGCTGTACCTCCTTAGCATCCGATACTGTGTTACCTCCCCTGTTTGGCGGGTGAAATTTTATCACTTAGCTGACTGTTGTTTGCTACAGCATCCAGACTCCAGAGTTTTGTAAGTGGACCTGTCCGTCCACTCTTTAGTGAGTATCATCAATGTATATATATATATATATATATATATATATATATATATATATATATATATATATATATATATATATATATATATATATATATGTACATTTGTACATATATCTTCTCTGTATATATATATATATATATATATATTAGGTTGGTGCAAAAATAATGTCGTTTTCTCACATGAAGTTGAACGTCAAAACCGACATTATTTTTGCACCAACCTCTTATATATATATATATATATATATATGTATGTGTGTGTATGTGTGTGTGTGTGTGTGTCTGTGTTTCTGATCGTGTGTAATTATGTCGAGAATGCTGAACCGGAAGACTATAATCGAATTATTTTCTCTCTTCCGGTGTATTCAGTATGCAATGACATTTTTAAAAAATATGAATGAGCGTATAAACAACATTTGCATCAATGTCTGCTTTGAACATCTTTCGAAGATCGAGAGACAAATTAACGATCTAATCGATTTTCATAGATTCCTTCTTCACCCGCAACCGACAAAATCAAAAGTGATAAAATCGAATTAAATCGGATAATATAGATACATTTTATTTTATGTTATTTTCGATTTAATTTCCATTCACGAGATCGTTATGAAGCTGTGCAGTTAGTCGCCTCTAAAGTGGGATCACACCTAGATTAATGAAGATAAGTAGATAGCAGTATCTTGACATTACAATTCAGTCGTCTTTCTTCTAGAGCAGTGTCTCTCAACCGGGATTCCCCGGAAAACCTAAGGTTTCGCAAAATGTCCGCAAGTATTCTCCGAGGACAGGTGAGATAAGCTAATATACTTTTAAGATTTTATTTAATTTCATATACGTAATATTAATTAAACACACACAATATATTCTTGGTTATTGTAATATTGTATTATAGACATCATCCTATCTAACCTATTATGTTATTAAAAGATACAAAAATCATTGGGAATATATTTAGTGATGTCTGTACGGTGCCGAAAAATATGACAAAGAAGTATTAATTTTTCCTCAAAACATTTATTCAAAAACATATACTATGATATTTACCACGTGAACTACGATTAAAATAATGTAAGAAGGATATGGGATATAATTTTGTTTTTATGCAGGGGTTCCTGGAGACAGGTAATTTATTTTAAGGGTTACACATGAGGAAATGTGTTGATAAAGAGTTTTAGAGCTTAGGCCTGATTTTACTTGTACTTTCACTACGTGGAGATATTGCATCTTTGTGTAGATCTTGGCAACAGTTCATATTGATATAACAAATACATACATAAACAGATGATTTTTTATGTTGAAATCCGCTGGGCACTTGTAAAGAGGGGCTCCATTCTGGTAAAGATCATCTTAAAATATACCGTTCCAAGACACAAAAATGCGTTCATTTAACGTTTATTCTTCCGTTTTTTCCCTTTATATGTCGTATTCTTTCAGGACGTAAGCGCTCAGCACATTCCAAAGAGATTTCTTTAATTAATTTTTGGTCATTTATTATCTGTTCTTTCTCTTGTTACATTAGCCATTCATAGAAATACGTCAAATTGGAAAAAAATCTATATAAATACTTGTTAGAAAATAAGATTCTTGTCTTTGCCTTGGTAAAGTTCGTCAAAGGACAAAACATGCCAGTCAGTATGTTTCCATTTTGTCATAATTGATATTGTCCTTTTACAGGTATTCTTCACCTGAAATATATTTTTATATTTCTGATGTGAGGTAATTTAATTAAATTAATTATTAGGCAATCACTTGTTATTTTTAACTGCCATGAGGTATACATTTTCATTGAATTTAAAAAAAAAAATTGTTATCTTTAGCACAGTTTTAAAAAAAAGGATTCCAAATTCTGGAGGCTGTTGTAATATAAGTGAACAGACAAAATTAAATAACGTGTCTTTCTCTATATGTATTTTTATATTTTAATATAAAATAAATAAGGTGTTTTTTTTCTATATTTATTTTTATATTTTGATATTAAAAAACAGCAAACAAATAGTACACACACACACATAACAGTTTTAGTTTGACTGTTTGCGTGACGTCACCTTGTGTGACTTGGGCAATGTGTAGGGTGAACATAATTACAAAAAAACAAACATCTCTGAATTATTTGACCTATTGTATTTTAATTTCAACAGTTATGTAGAAAGTATCGTGAATTTGGCGCGAAATATACGATGTGTTTTTATATAAATCCATCATCAATGATGTGACCAAAAATAACTCACTGTGAAAGCAGCGATCTACATAAAACATCTGGCACCAAGTATTAATCTAATCTCATTTAACAACGGAAATAATGTGCTAAATTAATGTGTTTTTGTTTTTAAATAGAACGACGCCAACTTGAATTAAAGCCACAACTCTTTCAGGTGGCTCGGAATAAAGGCTACTACTATATTGGTATCACACAACTACATATTAAAAAGATAACCAAGAAAAGAAATTAGAAACACTTATTAACAAACCCGTTGACAATTGTTAAAGAAGTGTTTGAAAATCCTTGGGGCAATACACAGGACACACATTTTTTACACTCCTTTACCGAAACTACTAGAAAATCGCACTAAAAAAAATCATAAATGCTATTCAATGAAACATGTTTGTAAGTGCGATGTAACGTGTCTATGAGGACTACTGGGTATTATATATATATATATATATATATATATATATATATATATATATATATATATATATATATATATATATATATATATATATAATATGGGGAAAACAACTGAAAGGTTGCAAATTAAATGAAAAAAAAATTGAATGTTTTTTTTGTGAAAGTATTTATTTATATTTATATATATATATATTTGATATTTCAGATCGCTCCGATCTCTCGTCAGAAATTAATTAAATAACTGTATTCAGAAGTTTGTTTTCAAGTAGCGTCCGTCGCAAGACGCGGACGTCACGTGATGTGTAATGAAACTGTGTTTGAATATTTCTAACGTAAATCTAACGATAATATGTTTTTTTTTTTTAACTATATCTAAAGAAATTTTTTAACTATTCAAATATTTATACAGATTTAAAATTCCCAAGTCAAGAAAGTACACGTGGCTTCTCTTTATGCTATATATATATATATATATATATATATATATATATATATATAAGTGTGTGTGTGTATATGTGTGTATGTGTGCGAATTTAGATTTTTATATCATAAATTGCCCTACATTTTCCTCTTGTGTAATTTGTATCCAGCACTTTCTTAATTAATCCGTTCTTTTTGGCAAATATTTTTTAACAAGTGTTGTATTTCGTAAAGTATATATATATATATATATATATATATATATATATATATATATATATATATATATATATATATATATATGTATATATATATATATATATATATATATATATGTGTGTGTGTGTGTGTGTGTGTGTGTGTGTGTGTGTGTGTGTGTGTGCAAATATATTCATAAGTGAAACGCGTACGATATAATATTGATACAGAGTACGTACTGGTAGACAGGAGACCTGCACACGTGGCACGGAAATTCAGCGAAAAACTTTACCGCTAAATTCTTTGATATAATTAAGTGCTTATCGATTACCAATATTCCAAATCAGAATGCAGTCACAATTATGCCCGACTGGACGTATCTGACAAACACTTGCTGATCTACACTCAGATATGGTTATTCCTAATCATAATTTTCTCCCGCACACACATACATCCGAGTGTGAGTTTATGGATGTATGAGAGTGTGTGTGCATTATACATATTAATATTAAATTATGGGATACCTCACTTTAGCATGCATAGGTTTAGAATCAGATTGTTTGCACTATAATTCAACACACACACACACACAAACACACACACACACACACACACATACATATATATATATATATATATAAAGATATATATATATATATAAAGATATATATATATATATAAAGATATATATATATATATATATAAAGATATATATATATATATATATATAAAGATATATATATATATATATATATATATATATATATATATATATATATATATATATATATATATATATATATATATATATACATATATATATATATATATATATATATATATATATATATATATATATATATATGAATAAAGGCAAAAGGAAGCGTTTTGTCCTAGGATGAGTTTTCATTTTTTCTTTATTCATATATTCATATTGTCTTTTACAGATATATATTTTTAGTTATATGTGAATTGTATATACTTAACTGAGAGACATGTTAGAGTGCGGATTTTTAATTCCCCACTGTCCGTAACACAACGCTCTATGACTGACGGTAAATTCTCTCTTCCCAACAACTACTGCTACTACTACTGCTAATCTCGCTCAATGGAGACATGGGGGAGGGTAATCAATAGGAGTCGTAGAGCCGAGTTCGAATTCCAATCGGTTTCGTTATATTACTTTACGTACATATAGCCTTGGCGAAGGTATTTATCCATGTCACCTCCTCCTAGCTTAATGGGTAAATAGCAAGAAAGATTGGGTGCCATCCGATCTAAGAGAAAGATACCTCTGAATGCATAACCACCAACTATGGATAAATAGTAAGGCGGAATGTGCTCTCCAGACTTGGATAGCAGCCAGACTAGGAGAATGTCAACTCAGAATATAAAACTGTATATAGGCTTTGCAAAGCTCATACTCTATGATCCGGACTGCTTATCGACCTTTATTGATTCTTTTTCCTCTTCGTCTAATTCTTTTTCTTCTTCTTCCTATTCTTTTTTCTGCTCCAAATTCTTCTTTTTTCATCTTCTAAATTATCTTCTAATTAGACTTCTAATTTTTTATTCTTATTTTATTTTTCCCTCTAATTATTTTCTTTTTATTATCATTATTATTATTATTATTATTATTATTATTATTATTATTATTATTATTATTATTATTGTAACAAGAAAGCAAGTTCAAAAAAGTTCAAAAATACTTTTTTTCATAAAAAAGTTTTTGAACATCGACGAAACAGACAGAGATCGATTGTTTTGCTAACAATACGATTCCCAATGGAAATACCTAATCTACAAAACATCTGACGGTGAATAATTCCTATTTCTCAGTTTAATCCTCGGTCCGTTGATGAAAGACACAGGCGTGGCTGAAAATTCCGAATTTAAAATCTTCCTCTTCGTGCTTCATTGCCGTCATATGGTTAATATTTAGTAAATGTTTTTCGTACTGATTATATTGGTACCGTTTCGTTTGTCCTTGTTTTATTAACAATGTTTTATTTATATATTTATATATATATATATATATATATATATATATATATATATATATATATATATATATATATGTTTGTGTGCGTGTCCTCAAGGGATTAAATTTGTGATTACAATAAGTTCGAGGATATAAAATTATTTTCATCAGTGTTTGATTATTTTATGTCGAATATAGTCTCACATAAAAAAGACATCGCAAAGAATCCTCAAAACGGTAAACATAGGTCAGATTTATATCAGGATGAATAAGATATACACAGGTCTGAAATCAAATAGAAACATATATATATATATATGTATATAAATATACATATATATATATATATATATATATATATATATATATATATATATATATATATATATATATATATATATATATGTATGTATGTGTGTGTGTGTGTGTGTGTGTCTTTCTTTCGTTCAAACGGTGTACATAGAGGGTTGGTTTACATTAAATTCTAAAATGTAGACGTATGTCCAGTTTACTCAAGATTCTAAAATGGACATATTGATCATGTTTACGTTAGAGACTAAACGTTTGACACGTACAGATCCCGCTAGTGTTTTAAAAAACAAACAGTTACAGTTTGAACTAGTGTCTAAAAGGTAGACATAGATCCTTTTGCCATTAGATTTCAAAAGGTAGATAGAAGTCCGGTTTTTCAATAATTGTTAAAGGGTCCGTTATGCACTAAAGTTAAAACGTAAACACTGCCCCGTGTTGCACTGGTGTCTAAAAAGTAAACAGTCCTGCAGTTTACACTAAATAAAAAGGAAAACGTAGATATTGTCCCGCTTTGCATTATGTCATAAAAAAATAAACATTTGTTGAAATCATTCTCGTGCTTGGGAGTATCGATCTGCTATGTGACCTTTTTTCTCTGGTATTGGGATTTAGCTTCCTTCACGGTATACAGCCAGAGTTTCCTAAGCTTTGGCAGAAGAACGTTTATATTTGAAGATGTCTGTAGGCATACAATAATATACCAGTTTGTAAAATAGTAGTGATTGCTTAACATAGTCAGCAGGTTGAATGACCTAATTTAATTTTTGTTTCCACTACTTGGCGGTACTACTGTTAAACCTCATTTTCAGCAGAAATTTTCGGCCATTTTATTCTCGAAATTTGATTGGCATATGCTGCAATGCTTGTCCATCTCTCTCTCTCTCTCTCTCTCTCTCTCTCTCTCTCTTTCCATATATATATATATATATATCTATATATATATATATCAACAGGTTCATTAGTGAATAAGGATTTAACGTCTATGCTAGCTAGGGATTTGTTTCTTATATCAATATTACTTAACTTATTGAGAAGAGAGCCTGAATTCTTAAATGTGCGTCACTTATGGTGCCCAGAATTGGAGTGAGAAATTTAGTTAAAAACCTTGCGATATTATGAGGGGCTGAGCCTATGCCCGAGATGATGGGCCTTAATGGAATGTCAGGTTTATGGGTTTTGGGGAGACCATAGATTTTAGGGATGGTGGCGTGGACATTAATAAAGGAAAGCCAAATCTTATCTTCATTACGAATCAGTTTCTTATAGGGCCTAGTAAATTATGTTAGATTTTTAGAAACCTGTTAGCAAACTGATAAATCTAAATTACAAACACAGTGATTCCGACTTCCATAAAGGTTTTGCCCAAGGCATCTTAGCTGCCTCTTTGGACTGCCAAAATGTGGAGTTTACTTTACCCAAGAGGTATATGAATGCATTAAAATCCTTGTCTACGAACAGTGATATTACTATATCTCCTTCGGATAAAGGTGGCGGTGTTGTCGTCATGGACACCGTTACTTACAACCAGAAAATGTTGGACTTGCTGAATGACAGAGACACTTATGAACAGATCACCCCTCTACAGGTTTCTAAAATGTACCTGTTGATAAATGCATTAAACGGTTAGAGAACCATATATATACATGCATCTATACATACATATATAAATATATTTATATATACATGCATATACACACACACACACACACACACACACACATATATATATATATATATATATATATATATATATATATACATATATATATATATATATATATATATATATATATGATCGAAAACTGAAAAAATAAAATAAATAAATAAACTAAATGACAATAAAATAAGTAAAATAAATTGACCCAAACAAATTACCAAATCACATCCATTAGAATAGACGAAGTAGAATAAAAAAAATCTAAAACAAAATCAATGAACCCGAATAAATAAAGAAAATAATAAACAAAGTAACAAACCATTATGACCAAAATATTAGTTAGACTATAAAAATCAAACCAAAAATAGGACGAAAAACATAGCTATAACAGTTATATAACGATAAAAAATACGACATTACTTAAAAATCGAAAACCGAAAAGAGTAAATAAAATATACAGCATAATAAATAAATAATAATAAAAAGTCAAATAAATTAATCTAAATTCATCCAAGTAAGAAACAAATTAATAACTGCTCCCGCCAAAATAATAGTGAGAATAAACTACAACAATAAAACTCAAAATTGAATAAATAGCTTTAATTATCTTCCCAAACCAAAACAAAACTAATAAATAAGCGATATAAACACATTTTACTACGTTAATAAAAACAGCGATTAAAATAAAAATAAAAATATATAAGATAAGAAATAAAAACAAATAAAAATAAATAATAAAAATAAATAATGACAAGGAAAATAATTTAACTCAAATAAAATAAACAAATAAAAGACTTCCGTTAAAATAAACTCCAAAATAGACTACCCACAATGCACGACTGACCCGTATATATAAATAGCCGAGAAAAATAACAGCACTCGAGACATGACGAAGACGGCATCGAGTAGTGAGCAGTCTCTGACTGTGTGCGACTTCTGTCGAACTCTCTGCTTTGGCAGAGAGGAACCCGGACGAGGCTTTGCCGAAGGGCAGGGTTTCGTCCGGGGAGGTAGACAGTTCCTGAACCCGTTTATACTGGTTCTAAATGGTCATATTTTTGGTCGAGCCTACGGGCTCGGAGAACCTACATTAACCCGGTCTTGTGCCACATGCGACCCACGTGGGAGGGTTGTTAAATATCGAGATATGACGATTGCGTCTAGCATGAAACAGACTGTCGCATCTAAGTGTTGACTTCAATGTTCACTTTTATATTTACACACGATCTATCTCTGATATTGAGCACTATATCTCTTCATATATATATATATATATATATAAAATCCACTTTTCTTTATCTTGGAAAGTTACCTACATATATCCCTCACTTAACGACTTCACCAACCTCGTACTTACGACGAGCTATAAAATCTCAAGAAATAAGAAGAAATCCTAAATTGTTGGTATTATACTTTGTACGAATTATCGTCATTGTGCTTTCTTTCTTAAAAAAGGGATGAATATTACGTAAAAGACCGCATTCCAGACATTCTAAGAAGATACACAATAAACTTGTTTTGATATCAAAACCTTTATTTATCGTTTTCCTTATTATTGCGTATAATCATTTAGAAATAAATTATAAATGTCACACATGTCCGAAAGTGACGCTGGTTGCCGAAAACCCTATTACACGCTGAATAGAACACCTGACATAGCAGTTAGGCATATCTTCTCATTCAGCGAACAACTCGACTGAATTAAACCCGGTCGTTAAGTGAGGAGGTGCTGTACTTTACTTTGCCAAATGTTCTTTTCTATTACGAGGAAGATTAAAGATTTTTCAGTAATCACACTTTCAATGTTGACTGATGCAATTAGCTTTTGACATAAAAGAAAACCAATTCTCATTCATGTTAATGGCATTTGTTTGATTGATTCGTTTTCTACGGTTTATCAATATTTTCATGTTTATTAAAGCCAGAAAATAATTTTTGACTGTAAGAATTTTAATCACTTGCGAGATAATAATTATTTAGTGATATAAATCTTACTAATTAACCCATAGCTTGAGGGAGATAAAAAGTGTATTTCTACCCTTTGCAAGTGTATTTGCACATAATGAATATAACAAACACAACTGGAATTGAAACTTGGATCATCAATTAATGTGAGCAATTTTCAATAACACCACCTGCACATCCACGTTTACAGCACCTTGCATCCCCAAGGCGTCATCCATATAGGTAATGAGCAGTCTCGATGTTGCTTAACTTCTGTGATCGTAACGGAAGTTGGGTTTCAGCCTGATATGGCCGTAAGTACAGCTTAATGGTATTTATATTGATAAAATATTTTTGAAGTTAAAATGGATTTAATATCTACTGCTTAACCACTGAGAACTTGACCTACCATTCAACCACTTTGTGGAACTTTTTGCACTATTTTTAAGTTATATTTGAATTAAATTTACCTACAAAATGTATAAAAAATGTTGCGTTATAACTGGACTATAGCTTTCAGTCATTCAAATGCAAATTATTCATATCTTTATCTCTAAGAATTTCTGTCAATACATTCTCGACTGGAAACTTGTGTTGCATATATTTCTCAGATTTTCAAATAAGATTCCAACTGATTAAGCGAAAAGACTTTCACGATATCCATACATCTAATGGCATAATAAGATTTGACAAAAAAAAAATTTCATACGAAAAAGCCCCAAAAGCAATTGAATCTAACATATTATTCACACGCCAATGGCATATATTCAAAATAAGAAACTAGAGGAAAATGACTATTATTTACATAAAATACGTCAAGCTATTTATGATGAATTATACATGTACAGCTTTATAATATATATTTGGTTTATCAACAAAAAAAAAGTAAGGATTCTTGTACTTTGGTGTGCCAAATTGTTTGATTGATTTTTTTTTCGGTTTCTATTCCTTACCAAACTTTTGCAGGTCATTTAAAGACAAGAATATATTTGAGATTATAAGACGTTTTTAAAAGATAATAATGATTTTCTGATACATGTCATACTAATTAACCCATATCTGGGAGAAGAGGAGATGGCTTCCCACCTTTTCCAAGGGCATTTGCACGTAAGTCAATATAACGAAGCCAACTGGAATTGGAACACGTCTCTCCGATTTTCAATTTTGGGACGTTACCCATTTCACCACCTTCGCATCCAAGCTTAGAGCATCTGGTATTACCAAGCGTTCAATCATTTATATACTGACCTCGAGGTTGCTTATATCCGGGAATCGTAAGAGAACCGGTGTTTTGATTGAAACCTATCTTCATAGGGAGTAAAAGGATGTGAATAATCAAATTGGTTTACCTGTTTTCATCGAAGATAAACCCAATGTATCAAGATTAACTCCTGTTACATGTTTCGTTCCGATCAATGTAAGTTTAGTTTTACACTACATTTTATGAAGTCAGTTAAAAGCAGCTGATGTATTAGTAAAATACACTCGTAGAAACCTGAAAATGCTGAAGCAATGAAAGATGACAAAAGATCTTGGCCTTTTAAATCTTTTGAGCGTGTGCAATTATATCTGTTGATATTTACCCGTCTCCCCACGGCGACGTGATGCAACACAAGGTCGGGTTTAATGTGGTGCAGCCGAGACCGTACAACCTGCCAAAAATTGCCTTTCCACAAAACCATCGATTAGTCTGGCATCGATATTACTATCGATCTCCTCCCCAGTCTGGTGATTCAAGGAGGGTACTGCCACCGGAAGATGTTCCCTGGGACCGGGCACCGATCAGTAAACTTTCCTCAGTTGCGACTCTCTCCACGGTCAGCGACTCAACTGAGTTGTACTCTGTCCGAACACAGTTACGCAACTGAGAGATTATATTACAATACCTACACAAGGGAATTTTCATTATCTCTCTAGGAAGGAACATTTATCTGTGGTGGAGGTGCTACTAAGACAAGAGGGATGTGAACACAATATTTAATTCATATATATATATATATATATTGTGTGTATTTAGGCAGAATACATGTTTCATTAAATAATATAGATAAGTGTTGTCTATATATTTTATGTAAGTTCTTTTCATATCGTCTGATAAGCTTAATAACATTATCATTAAACAATGAAAAGAAAATCACAATATTGATACATATTTTTTAATCCAATTCATTATCAAAGATGAAAATTACACAATATATTAAGCAATACACAAACAAGAAATTGATGATAGTCTGTTTTTGTTTACATGGATGATTTCCAAGCAACGATGAACACGTGCATATTAGACGCTGAAAGCGAAAATCGCACAACAGCTCAGAGTATAAGCACAACAACATATATATATATATATATATATATATATATATATATATAATATGGAGAAAACAACTGAAAAGTTGCAAATTAAAATTATGCTATATATATATATATATATGTATTGAGGCCAACACCCAGAGGAGTTCGTCTGTTTCATGATTGAAACAATCTTCACTGGGTGAAGATTGTTTTTAAGCATGAAACAGAATGACTTCAATATCCACTTTGATATTTACCCCATCAATATAGCATACCTTGAACTGCATTTTTATCATATATATATATATATATATATATATATATATATATATATATATATATATATATATATATATATATATAAGTATAAGTAACAATACTCGTCTCGAAAAACCTTCGAATTCTTGATTCACCAATAGTTAAATCAATCTCGAAGGGAAAAAAATGGTTTTTAAAATGAAAGAGCCAGGAACATGAAAGTCTGTCAAAAATAATATATGCACAGATACAGGTTCAAAGCCCAAAGAAAAAAAACCGATACGAATAAACAACTAACTAAAGAGCTCAATACAAACGTAGAGCAGACCTAGTCGAACACAATGAGCCAGACAAACCTACAAAGCTTTCACTTAGGCAGATCGTCAGCTGACCCTGACTATCTGCCAAAGTGAAAACTTGGTAGGTTTGTCTGGCTCATTAGGTTCGACTATATATATATATATATATATATATTATTCAAATTTATAACACATGCATATTATGAAATCACCACAAAAGTTGCAATGTTGTTTCGACACTTCTGGTATCTAAATCAGAATACAAGTTTATGGTAATTTAAAATAACATGGCAACGTACTCTAGTATGAGTACAATCTATTAATGCATCAAAGTTAAGATTATATTAAATTAGAAATCAATATAAATATTAAAGTTTAAGTTAACAGATTTAAAATAAAAAATTTCAAATGTCAAATTCTAAATTAAACCGGGCATCAAGTTTAATATTATTACAAAAATTATTCAGAATTTGAAACTAGGAGAAAAAAAAGGTATATTTTATTGTTCTTAGCGAAATGCCAATTTATCAGTTAAGTTCGACGCTGATGGAAAAAGTACACATATTTGATACATTGAATCAGAATTGAAATACGGAGGTGGATAGGGAAGGGAATTTTCGAATGACAGGACAAAAGCTTTCACATCATAATACATAATCACATATATATAATCAAATATAGGAGGACGAAAATACAATGACGTATATTCACACAGGAAATAGGGAAAGGAAAAAAAATAAAAATAAAAATAAGAAATAAAATAAGAAGAAAAAAGATGAAAAGTAAAGACAAACATAAAAATAAAACACGCAAAAGAAAATTATGTCAGACATATATATATATATATATATATATATATATATATATATATATATATGTATATATATATATATATATATATACATGTAAAAGCATATAGAAGCCATCACGCACACGTACAAATATCCTAATAATCAGACTCACTAAAATTCAACGCACGAATAAATCTACACAAAGAACTATCAATATTTTACATACACAAACACGCATATAGATAAAAGAGGATCAAATAAAAGTAAGAAGTGCATATACATGCATAAGTATGATGCATATATATACGTAGTTGAAATACACATGTCAGTCTATAGACAAAGTAAAGAAAAAAGATATATATATATATATATACATGCATACACACATATGCATACAGACATACACATACATAATACAAACAATATATACAAATATAAATATACATATACAAGCACATGCATATATACACACAGATATATACACACACGCATATATATATATATATATATATATATATATATATATGTATGTACGTATGTATCAAATATGTGGTGCAGTTCAATTATTTAAGACATGAAAAGAAAGTATAAACATAAATTGAACTGCAACGCATATTTAATTTAAAAAGAACTGATCCGACGTGCAAATTTTCGGGATAACCGCTGTGACATTACACTATTTATTAAACAATTTAGTTCATGACACATTGACTAAAAAACTACTACAAAAAAAATTCTCAAATTAGCATATTAGTAAAAAAGCGCACTCTCTTAAATTTTCAAAAAGTTCAACCTTAGCGTTGCGACTGCACGCTCCATAAGTTTTTATCCGTTAACAATAACACATTTCTAACAAAAATATATTTCGATTCGCATTTACTTTTTCGTGTCCACTGGATCTACTAAAAGAAACAAAGTAATTTCTATGCTTGAGGATGGCTGAATGTACGGCCGAAAGTCCTAACAGAGCAATAAAAAACAACCTTATACAACTTGAAGTTATTAAAAACAAGGATCATAAAAATCCTGGAGTGGTTTGTAGGTTAATCCAACTTCAATAAATTTGTTTGCGAAGATGTTTTTAGCCATTTATATCATTAACTTTACTAATCTACATTTTGTATGAATGATTCATGTAATGTGTATATATATATATATATATATATATATATATATATATATATATATATATATATATATATATATATATATATATCTTAAGCTTTTCACCCCAAGCAAGGCTGGAAGCCACTAGCACGCAAGAGGTTACAGAAGGTTTGGAGCGAGAGCAGATAGGAGTGTTAGAGGAAATGATGTGGGGAAGGATAGTGGATAGATCAAGGCAAGGGGTTACAGAAGATTTGGAGCGAGAGCAGATAGGTGTGAAAGAGGAAAGGATGTGGAGAAGGATAGTGGATAGATCATGGCAACCAGAGATGTCAATTGACGTTGCATTTGAATAGTTGGAGATTATAGTTGTCAGGGAAACAGTAATAAGGAAGGGAGTTTCACAGGCGAGAGGTGCGAGATATGAAGCTATTGGAGTAGAAGAGACGTCTACATTTAACAGTTTCAACAGTGAAAGCGTGGGAACGTGATGCCAGCCTCGTAGGACGCTTGAATTCATGGAGCCTGGGAACCAGCGAAAGATGTATATACATTATGAAATAGACAAAGTCCGACAATTATTTAAGGCATAAAAAGACCGTATAAAAATAAAAAAAATGTCTCATATATATATATATATATATATATATATATATATATATATATATATATATATATATGGGAGAAAGTTCTTGAGAAATATATATTCTGAACCTTGTGACTATCAATTTAATCAATATATTCCTATTTTATCAATATACCTAGGAGTTACAAGTGAATCAATCATTGCATATGTATTCTAATTCCCACATGTTTGTACGGGTTAGAATGCCTTCATATATGCTGTGTATTTATGTATAGACGTGTTCGTTCTGATAACTATATATCTATCTCAATAGGTATATAGAATCGTAAATATATTCTTCAAAATAATTATATATAAAATAAAGACATTTCAAATAAGTACATTTAAAGTAATTTTGGCATTATCCCATTATATGATATTTAAAAAAAAATTGTTGGATATGATGTGTGTGCACAAATATGCACACGTATTGTTTGCGTATTTATAGGCGTTTATGTACACCTAAGCGAATACACAAATTGATATTAGATTACGCAAATACCTGAAAGTTAGTATCGAGAACTGCTTTGCCAAAAAAAAATCTCTATATATATAGACTAGCAGCATGGCCCGGCGTTGCCCGTGCTTGATTAAAAAATCATACGACTCATACAGCAATTGCTATCACTTGACTTAAAATATTTTTGCACTTCCTAGCCTTTAACGGAGTGCTCTTTGCCGTGCTGATGTTGCTACATGCCTTACTTCTTGCCTATCTCACACTACGAATTTTTCCTAAGCTCTATACTAAACATTAAATCTATTACTAAAAAGAACTAAACAAAATGAGCACAAAACGATCAGCTTTAAAAAAGGACTCATAACTGGAAAAACCGAATGAAAAATAATGTTAACAACAAATATTTTTTCACACCCAACCCAGTTCTGCGGAATCATAATGAACGTTGAGTTTAGGCAATCGAATGAGCCAATTGGAGTAAGGTGCCATGCAGATTAAAATTTTTCGCACTTGTGACGAATGCAGCTATCAATTTTTTTTTGCATGCTAGCATGCTAGTTAACATTCGTGTCAGTCAGCTGTTGGTTCTCACGCTGACCAATAGAATCTTCCTGCCTATTCGTGGCAGCCAGCTATAGGCTCTCACTCTGGCCAGTAGAAAATGGCCTCAAACTACATGAAAACCGCCGTAGAAGCATGAAAATATCGATTTTTCCTCTATCGATGGGAGTTGGGAAATGCAACGTCGGTCTTGGACTTATAACTAACTTGGAGTATGTGCATGTACATTTTGGTGCAAATCCGTCGAAAATTGCGGCCGTGCATTCGTTACACACACACACACACACACACACACACACACACACATACACACACGCGCGCGCACACACACATCCTGCCTTTTATAGATAGAGATTGAGACATAAATAATATGAATGATTTCACCCTACACGTTTTTAGAAATGGTCTCAGCGAATTCATGCATGCTTGGCGTAATGTGTGACACAGAACAATGCGTCAATGACAACCATCAAATGTGGCTACAATTTAAATCTTTAATGTATCGATCAACAAAACCATAGGTTTCTGGTGAATACCCCTAAAACCGACTTATTTCATACCTTGTCAGGTTTATGACAAAGAATGAATGAAAGTTTCTATCTTTTTTAATATTGTCTTAAATTGTGAGGAAATGATCCTGGAACATAGAGGGCCTCATCCCAAATGAATATGGTAATAGAAAACAGTAATCTGTTTCCCCGACTAGAGAGCCGTGTACCGACATTAAGATAGGGCTAAGCTGATATTTTTATAGTTAATACGAGGGGAGGCTGAGAATTTCACAGGCTGACCAAGATACTCTCATAGAATGTGACCAAATGAAGTTTATCTTTCAACATAGTCTCCTTTGCGTTACAAACACATCTTCTGTCGGGGTTATCGTTCTTGGATTCTAGTGATGAAGAAGCTTTCATCCAGTTAGTCTAAAAAGTCATCAACAGCAGCTATGACGTCATCATCACGACAATATTGGTTCCCAGTCAAGTGGGTTCTTTGTTGTTTTTTTTTTGTAAGTTGGTAATCAGATGGGGAACAGTTAAGAGAGTAGTGAAGATAATAAACCGATTCTAAACCACAGTCACGACCAGCAGCTTTTGAAAACAAGGATTTTGTGCTGGACAATTGTCTTGATTAAACAATTCAGTCTTCTAAATTTTTTCCTGGGCGTTTGGTCTCGATAACCTTTCATAACTGTCTCAGCAAGTTGGCGTAGTACTCTCCATCGGTCGTATGGCGTTTCGGTGATAGTCAATAGACACAATGATTTTTGAATTCCAAAATCCCTCAGGCCATCAACCTCCATGGAGATGAAACGACCATGGCCTTCTTTGGAGAAAGTAGGGAGAGGTGTTTCTACTGCATGGATTTTCTCTTTATCTCTTGCGTAAAGTGATGCTCCAAACACGCATACTGGGTTAGATAACTTTCAAGGAATCAGGCTGCATCTGCCTGAGACAATACCAGATTTACGTATGATGCGATCACTTTTTTGATTAGATGTCCGAAGACGTACCTTCGTCATGGCTAGTTCTAAAAAGATTCTCAACACTCTCGTGGGACATGCTAATAGAATTGGGTATGTGAGTCATAGTCAATCGCTTGTCATCGATCACCAAATCTTGAAAACGATCAATGATTTCCTAGGTGGTGGCAATAGCAGGACATGTAAACGTTGGGTCATCTTCAAGACTCTGCGTCCCCATCCTAAATTCAGATGACCACCGTTGATAAAGCTGTGGCGTTATTCCGTAATGATGTAACCATATCAGTGTGATCGTCTTTTGGGGCTAAACCCTTTTGTCTTTGAGCAACCGGATAGAAACAATGCAGTTATTAATGAGTGGAAATTAATGCATGCAATATATAACAGATCTATCCTCACTTTTTCACAGTCAACCTATGAACGTTTCAGCCCAACATAGTATATTGCATGGCGTGTACTAGCGGCAAAAGTTTGAACTGGCAGCACTAAAGAATATATCTCCTATAAAGAATCAATAAAAAAAAAATTAGCAAATACCATTTTTTTCTTTTTCAACGATATTGGCATCTGATCAACTTATTTATTAAATAAACACGTGCAATAGTAATTAAAATTTGAAACTTTGTCATAACCTTACGAGTGTGAGCTGAAAATCCAGTTAAGAGTATTTTCATGCTAGCAAACATAGTATAGCTTTGAGTGGGTTTATCAGCCTTTCTATTCTCCTGATTTGACTATCATCTGTTCCGCAACAGGAACAATATTTGCCATTATCGCAGGGATTATGACGTCATATATACAGTTAATGTCTTTTTTGACCAACAGGAAGAACAGACTTGTTTGCACAGTCAGGTGTCAATCTGCCTGGAAGTAAACAATGCAGTTATTAAGAAGAAGAGTTGCAAACAATGCAGGCAAGATTGCGCAAGCATTAAACATTCACAGTCAGCATATGAACGTTTGATCCCAGAATCGTAAAAGCAGAATCTTGAACAAACCCTCAAAATTCGGCAAATCGAAATGTTCCAGAGAGCAGGATTTTGATAAACGTTTCCAAATCATAAAATATGATCTGAGGACAGAATAAGGAAATTGACTTCATCAAAAATGAATCCTTCACAACAATTCTGAATGTGGATGTACTGATGGTGTAATGGATAAGTGCTCGGAATTGTTAATCGGCGAGCTGAGTTCCAATTTGGGTTCTTTATATTCACTTCCGCGAAGATACCCTTGGTAAAAATATTAATCCACCTGATCCCCTTCGCCAGCTATGACTTAATTAGTAGAACTTGTGCCATTAAAAATCATAATTATCTCCCCCCACAAAAAAAATTATGAAAATCTAAACAAAAATATATTGTCTGGCTTTAAACATGATTATAAAAATCAGTCCAGTGAATCAACAATCAATTAATTAAACAGAGATAGTCATGGTAGTATTGCACACATGAAACTATTCAGTGACTTTAAATAACCCGCAAAAGTTTGATAATCTGTTCAAAACAACTCAAATATTTATTGTTATTCCCTGGGTTTGTTCATGCCTCAGTTAATCTGCAATAATAGGTTGAATTACAAATAATTTATATTTTTGTTTATCATCAGCACACAGCAGCTCGAGCAGGCTCGCATTCTATGACACTCTGCTTCCTTTCATTCCTTTCGTTCATTTCATTTGGAAAATCATCCCGTCTGCATTACGGGTCTTCAATCAGATGGTCAAAGTACATCTTCTTTGGTTAACCTTGTGTTCTTTTTCCACGCTAGTTTCCTACTAGTTCATCCTTGCAACGCCAATAGTGACCAGCAAATCTTCTTTGTTGGCGCATAGATTTGCTGATTGTAATTCTTTTGCCACAGAGTCCTTTCTTTATTGGATTCCAGGATTTGTTTAGTACTGCTCGAAGCAGTGTGTAAGGGTTATCTAACCTCTTTTCCAGTTTGGCTGTTAGTGACCAAGTTAAGGAGCTAATATACGAGAACAGATTCTACTGTAGCTAAGACAAAAGTTTCTCTTCAGTTTGTCCGGTAGATTTGATTTCCAGATTTTGTTCATTTCATTAAGCGCTCCCCAGGCTTTTCGCAGTCTGATCTTGACATCATTCTCAGTCGAGACAATATAGTTAACCAGATATTTGAAATCGTCTATTTTCTTGATGTTTTCTCCGTCCAGACTTTTCATGTCTGTCGATGTATCTTGATTCAGGCAGCTTTTATCCGCATTGACATACAGTCCAATCTCCTGGGCTACATTTTCGATGTCGGGAAGGAGTCAGGTTGCGTCTTTTAGATGATCAGCCATTATCGCTAGGTCGTCAGCATCGTCACCTTTAGTGATCTCGGCTGGATAGCGTCTGCTTTTTCGGCTTTATGGTGAATGGTTTTTCTATGAAATATTGAGTCTTATTTCCTTAGAGAGAGTTTCACCCATCAAACCGTTTTGAAACGGTCGAAAAAGCTGATAATCGGTTGATGCAAGGTCATGTCTGGTGGTACTAGTACAGACCAATCGAGTACAAATTTGTTTCTTGAGTTGTACTTGTTGGATGCAGTCTTCCGTTGTCATGGACGAGAACGAGAAAAACTAAAGTATGTGAATAAACAACAAAACTATTAGTAACTTCCACATACGATTAGAAGTTAGGGTGAGCATTTCGTCCTTAAAATGTGTTTCCCAAAACAAATATTATTTACGACCCAATATTTAAAATATCAAATATGCTACAATAATTATCCGTGGTTATATCTCTCCCGATTTATCGTGGTTTTCTAAGCATAGCTTTAGGTGTCGTGCAAGGCCGAGAGTATGATGAACACGATGGGGATCGAATTCACTATTCAGTCGAAATTAATCTAATGACACAAGCTTGCTAACCATTACACCACATTGAATTTCTCGCTGGCCAGCCTTTATGTTTCTGATTTAATTCGAAGTGGAAAGATAATTGTAATTAGATAATAAATTAGATCATATCATATATCTGAATATTAATATTGAAACAGTCTGTAATGCCACATTAAAGGGATTCGCGGTAACAATGTGATTTCTTTTTATTCGCTCTTCGTCAAAATCGAAATTTTAAACAGGCCGATATATTCACACCAGTATTTGTATTTCTATGCATATTGCCGTATATTTACAATTCTGAAAAATTCTTCTGCTATGTGCCATGTCCATTCAGGACGTTGGTGATCATGGCTCTCGACAATTTCTTGTTCTTTATAGCTCTTATTAAAATTTGTCGTTTTGTTAACTCTGCTAAATCCTGTTCTGTTAACCATTTACACAAGCTCGTAGATTATGCGTTGTTTTCCTCCGTCCTCTCTGGCTTCATTATGTCCTGTGAGTACCAGATTTTCTAAGCCTTCTTTCTTCATTATGTCTTAGGAATTTGAACTGACTCTTTCCGATGTTATATATAAGTGAACGTTCTTATTCCATTTTCTCTAAAAATTCGGTATTCTCAATATTCTTCTGTGTGAACATATTTCTGTTGCTTTAAGTCCCTTCTTCGTCTGTGAGGAGATTCACTGGCATACAGGCGGATATATATGATATAACATTTCAATAATCTTCATTTTTTAATGCCTTACTTAGCTTTTAGGAAGCATATTTCGCTATCTCGGTGCGCCTTCGGATTTCGGTGTCACCCATTCCGCACACTTTTAAAACGCTTCCCAGATATTTAATTTTTTTCAGATGATTCATTTTAGTATCTCGCTATAATTCTCACTGACAGGATTTTGAGGGATAAACTCATTATTTACACGGGAAATCTCGTCTTCATTTCGTCAATTCAAGGGCGAACGAAAATGCACTCAAACACGCTATGTCCTTTGCTTCTTCTTTTTTGTGATGATCGATGCCAGTTCCTGACAGGCGATTATATATCAAACCTCTGAAACGTCTGAACCTACCAAATGTCCGACCCTATCAAACGCGTTTCATAAATGCGATATATTTCCAGCAACATGTCTTGCATAAAGAATTAAAAATGGTGTCGAAGGTAACTTCCCCCTGTCAAGATAGATTCCACACTCATTAGCGACACTTGTGATCTCTAACGAAATGAGCTGCATACAATTATGGAGGCAACATTAGTTTGCAGGACGCCGAGCTCATTGGCCGGATCAAGTGGTCTCCGCAACATGTGAAAAGAACTCTCTGCAATAAAGAGCTCAAAATTATAACTCGGCTGACACGAAGAAATAGAGCATTTCTTCATTTTATGATGATAGCTTATAGCTAAATCGTGTGTCACAGTAACAATTATCATTATCTATGTGACTTCCTTTTCTATACAAAAACGTTTATCCTGCCATTGAAGGTGACTCTGATCCCTGAACAATACTGTGTTTGAATTTCATAGTTGTGTTGTCATATCCTGCTATGACATCAGAAAACAACCACGAGTAAAATTAAGAATAAGGACACTGCATCTGAGTGGACTTGAAAAAGAATGCAGTGGAAAGGGAAGTATTATTAAGAATGCAGAGTGCTAAAGGTGAAATCATCAATAAATCTCATGAAATGCTGTGGACAATGTACACTGCGATGACAGATTTCAAACAGTAACAGCAATCAAATTCGATGCGGATTAATAAACTATTCCCTTCCGTTGCCAGTCACCGAAGCTTCCGTACTTGAATCACGTGTACGAAGTTTTCACGACCATTAAGGATTTTTTTTAATGCAAATATTTATCGTATACACTTCATACTCGAAGCGGTTACCCACAAAAGTAACAAAATTTTGCGTCGATGGATACGGGTTTTTTGGACCGAATTACTTTAACGCTATCAAACACTTGTTAATTCTTTCGTTTAGACTAGTTTTATTATCGTTATCTATGTTTTTATTCCAACGATTTATTTTTGTACCTGGCGGGTTTACTCAGATGTCTGTCGTAAATTATGTTTACGTCTTTGTAATATACACCTTCAGTGATACTACTTTTGTAAAAAAAAAAGAAAAAGAAAAAAAGACAACGCCATCATGATTTTAATAAGGAAGAGATAAGATATTTTTTGCTACAGAAATGAAATTCTCATATAAATATAAGAAATTTTCCATCATTGTTATGTTATTTCTTGAACGTTTTTACAGTTTCTCTTCATTCATATCCTTTTTTTAAGCGACAAATATTTTTACACGCAGTTAATGCTGAATCATTATTTATTTTTTCATACCGGTCCGCCATGATGAGCCTTGTAAGTTGAAGCAAAATAAATGAAGTAGAAAAATCTATGGAAAAATTCTTCTAAATCGGAAAAGAAATAGCTAAAACCTGGTTTAAATAGATTTTATAAAAACAAATACCATAGCAGAAGTAAAATATGTTAAAAATAAAGTTTGAAGTAGAACAGGTAATATAACATTATTGTTCAGAAGTAATTTTCTTTGTGTGGATATAACCTGTGACGATTTCATTCCTGAAATAGCCCTGTGAAAGCAAAAGTTGCTTACCAGATCCATACAGGCTGTTGACTAATACTTCCCCCATGAACATATTCTGTTCGTGAAACGATAGTGCCGTTCGTCATAAGTCTTGCATATCGTTATCCCTAATAACGTACATCAATGCTGTCCTGTTTTATCGTCAGGTATGTTCTTTTAAGACGTTTTTTCCTCTTTTGAAAATAAGCGAGAATCACACGGGTCGGAATTTGGTGAAGATGGAAGAGAGTGCATTTTTTATGATGAACTTGCGATCACTTAAGGCCTTATATATCTTATTTCCAAATCCCAATGGACGATAATGGGTATGTCCACATTCACATAAATACAGTAGTAAATACTGTATGTTGGTCTGCAGTCGGAAATTCGTCTCCAGCTGTGCTGGTCAAACTCACTGCCTACGAGCAGAGAGGATCCGCAGAAGAGGCTATGTTGAATGGCATAGTCTCGTCTCGGTAAACAGCTACACGACTCTGTTTTATACAGGGTCTACGGGGAATATTTGGCCGAGCCAATGGCCTCGGATACCTCCCATTAAATTACATGTGATACATCTGATCGCGTGCGGCGGTTGGTAGATTTGGAGATTCGCAGATATCCTGGAGTTGGAGATTCACCTCCAGCTGTGCTGGTCAAACTCTCTGCCTCTATGCAGAGAGGATCTTCAGACGAGGCTATATCAAGAAGAGTCTCACATCTCTGGAAACAGTTACCCGACCCCGTTTTTTACAGGGTCTACGGGGAATATTTGGCCGAGCCTACGGCCTCGGATACACCACATTAAATTCGGCCTTGTGTGACATCTCAACGCGTGGGGTGGTTGGTAGATATCCTGCAGCTGGAGATTCATTGTGGAATTCATTTGCCTCACTTCTAACAGTTGACTTCTTCTACGCGCCGCTGCCGAATCATATGCGTTGTTCTTGCCCTAAGTAGTATCGTTCATTACCAACCTTCGTGCAATTATTCTATTCAGTAACCTTCCCTAGGTTACAACAGTCTACGGCACCTTTTCCTTATTTATCGTCGTGGGTGATAGACCCATGGGAGAATGGTCCGGAATCAGAAAGGTCCATGGCATCGTGCTTTGTCCCAATCATTGTCCTAATCCCGAGGCGCCCATTTTTCTCTGACGCGAGTAGAAGTAGAAGAAGCAGAGATCCTTTCTTCAAGGCATGCCATGTGTATTTTAAGCCCCCTATTGAATTCCAAGTTGTCCATCACTATTGCTATTTGTCCATAGTTGCGGGCAAAGAAATGCATCCATACCTTTCTCAAGGGTATTCGTCTCCAGCTGTAGTAATGTAATGTACTCGAATTATAACAGGGCTCTCAGATTCTTCAATCTATGACGCTATAAATTACTCAACAATGCCTCTACATATTCAAATTCAAATTCAATTATTCTGCTATGATTCACATACTTAATTTTCAATCTGAGTGTATCAACGTTAGCACCTCATTTACAACTGCATGTTTTACTTTCATGTGTTTTTTTTTCTGTAGACATCTTTCATTATTGAACACGTATTTCCTTAACCAGCTGTTCCATACGGAATGTGTTGCCGCCATAACACCGGTTCTTTTGCGATCAGCGAAGTTAAACAGCATCGAGCATGGTCAGTACATACGGGGATGGCAGCTTGGAATTACCAGGTGCTGTAAATTTAAATGTGCAGCTGGTGTAATGATATTAACACAGAGAGCCGATTTCAACTCGAGTTGGTTTCGTTATATTAACGCGCAAATACCTTTGGGAAACTTACGAATCTGCTTCATCTAGAAAATTGCATAACGGCTTTCATTTAATTTCCTCTTTCATTTTTTTATTTTTTTTAAAGCTTTTCACCCCAAGCAAGGCTGGAAGCCACTAGCACGCAAGGGGTTACAGAAGGTTTGGAGGAAGAGCAGATAGGAGTGGTAGAGGAAATGATGTGGAGAAAGATAGTGGATCGATCAAGGTAGGGGGTTACAAAATATTTGGAGCGAGAGCAGATAGGAATGAAAGGGGCAAGGATGTGGAGAAGGGAAGTGGATAGATCAAGGCAACTGGAGATGTCGACTGACGTTACACTTAAATAGTTGGAGATTATATTTGTCAGGGAAACAGGAATAAGGAAAAGAGTTCCACAGGGGAGATGTACGAGACATGAAGCTATTGGAGTACAGGAGACGTCTACATCTAACAGTTTCAACAGTGAAGTGGTGGGAACGGGATGCCAGCCTCGTAGGACTGTTAAATACATGGGGCCTGAGAACCAGCGAAAGCAGCTCATCGGAGCAATTACCATGAAATATTTGTAAAAAAGACAGAGCGAAGCAACGGCACGTCTGTGAGAGAGCGACTGCAGACGGGATGACAGATCAGGGCCAATTACGTTGCATATCCGTCTCTGGATCTTAACAAGAACCCTGAGGTAAACAGCAGGTACTCCAGACCATATATGGCAGTAATACTCCATGCAAGGCCGAATGTTTGATTTATGGATTTGGAGGATCGATTCCGGGGAGAAAATGTTCCTGGCCCGGCACAGGGAGCCAACTTTCCTTGCGGTGGATGAAGCAATTGATTCGATGTATTTGTTCCATCTCAGGTCAGCTGACTGTCTATAATGTAAATACATGCTTCAGATTTTAAGTTACTGTTACTATTTCGTTTAGTTTCAACAACGTTCCTTATTAATTTTAATAATTTCTTACCGGTTGTAGTTGTTTAGTGATGGCAAGGAACACTCGTAGCCATTTTTGTAATGTCAACGAAGATTCGTTGTCAATTTCGTAATGTAGTAGAAACTTTCTAATCGCAGATAAAACTATAGTAACGCTGTTGAACAATACTGGTGTCAGATGCCTCCGAATAACACTCGCGCTAATAGTACTTCCTCGATAATACTCGCTCGAAAAGTAAACATCGAATAGTGATCCGAATAGTAATCCGTATAATGATCACTTAGATACCAGTCTAATTCCCATATATATATTTCCTTTACCATCACGTGATCTACTTATTCAAAATGGGATCGCCTGTGTTTGCTCTCTGGTGATCTGTGTTCAAACTCCAATGTCGGTAACGACACTTTATTCCTATATAAAAAGTTTGTAATTTCGTTTTCTACGGCTCTTGCGGGTTATTTAAAGCCATAAAATGATTTTTTTTTTAAATTGTAAGAAGGTTTTGGCTATTTTAGCTTTTTTTGCATGTAGATGATGCTAATATATTTGTGTTGCCACATACTTGTTGACAACACAATCATAATAGCATTATATACATGGGAAAGAAGGCTAAAAATAATGGAACCCTTATTAATAAAAGCAACAAAACAAACCTTAATAATATTAACTATGAACACGGACACAATATCTTGACCGTGTTTTGAAAAATGAAAACATTATATAAATATATACATGCAGAAACAACTATTTCTTATTTAACAGTAAAAATATTAAATCCTTGAAAATGGCTAAATGTATAGCCGAAACCGCTCGGATAAAAAGAACATTCGGACAGTTTTTATATAATTTATCATCTGAAAAGAAAAACAATTATTAGATCGCATGAGAAATTGTTTACAAAACTAAATAAAAGCACCTTGTCTGTCGTATTCAATCAAATATATTTCATATATGTTGATAATATTTACAGATGTTTTCCTATACTGTGTTATTTCTGTAAATAAATAATTTTATAAAATTTCATATAAAGCATAATTTAACGTAGTCAGATGTTTTGTAAAAAATATGTTGATATCTCCAGTGAGTCATAATATGAAATAATTTAATAAGATAAGCTGAATATATAATTATCTAATTTATTTGGTTTAAAATAAGCAAATAAATGATTGAGAAATTGAAATATTACGGTGCATTTAATGTCATTTTTTTACGAATTATATGAACCAGATTTTTAGATCTTATGTGTGCGTCTCTTTTAACTAATCAGAAATTAAACATTAAGTATCGAAACAGAAATTTCCGTGTCGCAATGTAAAATTTATTAACGGGAACTTTTTAACAATCCAATAAAACCAAGAGTGATGGAAGAAAAACATTTAATTCATAGTAATTGAAACCTTAAAGAAACAATGATGGAATTTTCATTTTTTTTAAATTATGTCCTATAGATGGCGTCCTCCTGTACGAATGCATTTTTGAAATCTGCTGTTGACACCCCTATTTACTGATGCAACATCTCAGCTGGGATATTGTGAATTTCATTCTTGTTACTAAAATGGCGAAATGTTTACTTGCTCAAGGTCACTGTCTCGTAGTGTTGACACTTGCTCATGTCTGGCAATACGCACTTCAAAAATTCCCATTTTTTGGGGTCACCCTATCTATCTATCTATATATATATATATATATATATATATATATATATATATATATATATATATATATGTGTGTGTGTGTGTGTGTGTGTGTGTGTGTGTTGTAATCCCTTGGTATATAATCCAAGTGAATCCTATTAACACAATATAAAATATTCAATATTAAAACTGATCCATACATAGCGGTCGAAGTTTTTATAACAATAAACTGAGCAACGTATTTCACACAATCGGAATTAAGATACCGTTATGTAAATGATCATTTTCAACTTGTAAAATTCAATTTACAGCATTTTTCAAACAGTCAATGGTTGATAAATTTTTGAAATAAAAGAAAACAGAAGGAAATAAAAGAAAAGTGGAATGAAAGAAATGAAGAAAAACTGGAGAAAAAAGATGATGAACAGAAAGGAAGGGATGGTGGTAAAAGAAACAGGAAGTGGTGTAAGTAAGACTTGATATGAGTGGTGGTCAGAGGGGAAAGGAAGAAATAAAGAGAAGGAAAGGAAAAGAAAAAGATGACCTATTATACGCAGTAGAAATCAGACAGTAGATAGGCCAAATGTAGCTTCAGAAATTAATGAAAAAAGATAAATATAAAATGAATACATATCTTAGCCTCATTTTGCTCTTGGGTGGAGTATATCAAGGCAAATGTAATGATTTTATTTTGCAAAAAATATTTATAAATAGAATTAAAATTCTCATTATTATCTCAGAATTATTCAGTTTAAGAACACTGATAATTTTTCTATAATAATTTAAGCAGGATGCCAACTAATGTAGTTTAATGCCTGATAAACAAATTGTGTTATTGCTGCAATTGATTTATTTATACAATGCAAATATTTATATGGTGCAATTATTTATATAATTATTTATATAATATAATAATTTATAATTATTTATATAATTATTTATATAATGCAATTATTATTTATATTATTTTAATTTTTGATTAATTTATTTTTTTGCTTTGTTTTTTGTTTAATTTCTTCTTTTTTTACCTGTCAATGAAATTAAATGTTTTGGCAGCATTAAGAATTTATCTTACAAAAATGTATTGCTGATAATTTTTTTCAAAAATACAATGCTGGAATATCGTTCTTTTTTTCTTTTCTTTTTTTTTTAACAAAAACTGTATTCCTGGTATTTCTAATATAAATATATTTCTACTTTCGTAGTATTTTGACCCAATTTTGGATATTAACTGTTTGTCCATAGTTGGGATGCTAACACATGCTACTACACAGGGTCAAAATGGACATGGAATCAGCAGCAATTAGGAGGGGTGCCTCGTTCCTCAAAATTTTCCGATCAGAAGCCATGCTGCCGGATGTAATTTATCGTCATCCCTAGGACGAGATTAATTTATGTATTATATATTTTGAATAATAGAATGTTTTGAACTTAACCGTTTTGTTTTCAGTTAAGAAAAATAATTAATAGCTATGTATGTTACCTTTGGAAAAGTGTATTTCATTCTTCAAGAAAGGAGGTATCTGGAAAAAACATCCGGGGAGTTGATTTAGTTTTTGGTAAGATTCGATAGCGGCACTCTCAAACATATTCGGCATAAGTAAGTTATTTTCTCCTTCATCAAATATGGCATTCTTTGAATAGAAGGTGTTATTGAACATCTTTCTATGTATGAACGAAGTATGTTATAAATTTTTGTGTATAGGTTCCTTTTTTTCTGTTCGTGTGCGATGATATACATATTTTATTGCAAAATTCATCATTAAAACATTATCTCAGATGGCAACTATAAATAATGTAGGACTTCTCGGTCGAGGAATATATCGCAAGGAAAGACATAAATTGATAGAGAATGCTATAATCATCAAGTAAATTGCGGGAGGAAAACAGAGAAAATTTAAAATGATACTGTACATATAATGTTTTATATCTTTACATATATTAATACCGATTCATTTTTGTATACCGCGAGCTATACAGTTATTGCAGTATTAGAAAACAGAATTTACATAAATGAACATTTCAGCTTGACACATATACATTTAATCTTAAAGAGCCCACACACACGTGCAAGTAAAAACGTTATGTCATACGCACATATATGCCCAGGTATACTTATTAGAGTGTTGCATATGATATATTTGCTTTCGTTCGTTAGTTTTATGACATTGAGAAATGTCCTAATGAAGTAAGCTCGGTTTTGATTGTTAATCATTTGTTTTAAGTGATATATATATATATATATTTGCAACCGATCGATATTTTAGATTTCTTGGTTCCTTGGATCTGAAGTACATTCTCCTGTACATGAAAAATGGCGGCTATTTTAGTTTCGATATTTTTATTTAAAAGTGGCACCAAAAATCGTGCATTGGTATGCAGTCAACAGCTGACCAATTAGACAACTTGGACAAAGATCAATAAGAAGTGACGTCACCGCTGCAATGAGACTCCGCCCTCTGCTACACGCACATGATCATGCACACAGATAAACACACACAGACCCATACACGCGCGCACGCACACACACACACACACACACACACACACACACACACACACACACTCACATATATATATATATATATATATAGATAGATAGATAGATATTAAATATTTTGTGGATAATTATGGTGTTACACGATGTTGGACAATTTTGCAGTTACACCTGGTACACACACACACACACACACACATATATATATATATATATATATATATATATATATATATATATATATATATATAACAACCCACAAAGTGGTGAAAAGGAAAAAGATCATGTAAACCTTCAGTAATGATACCAACATTCATATTTTGTCTTCCATCTTCAAAGTCCATTCAAGAACCATCACATCACTAGATCAGTGAATAAGTTTTAAATAAAGGGAACAGTAGACAGGAAATCTTGATGAGGAGGTCACACTAGGAAGAGGAATCATCATTTCAACTTAGAGCTAAAGAGATCAATTAGAAAAGATCCAACCCAATTCATAATAGCTTTAGCACGTCAGAGAGTAGTTTTAGCTATGGCAGACCAAAGAGCAGTGAAAGAAGTCTTGAATATGATATCTACGTTAACCGTGTGAGGTATCCTTTTACTCCAGGATAAAAAGTTCAATGGTTAGAGAGGGCGAAGGTCATCTTGAATAAGTTAGAATATCATCCTGGAATTATATATATATATATATATATATATATATATATATATATATATATATATAAATATATATATATAAATATATATATATATATATATAGACACATATATATATATATATATATATATATAGACATATATATATATATATATATATATATATATATATATATATATATATATATATATATATATATATATATGACCTTTATTTGAATAATTGATGAGCTTCCGATTCTTAGCTATGATGAATTAATGATGAACATATCACTTTCGTTTAAAGTGTAAGTCGGCAGCTGAGCATTGGGATTCTCATCTCCTCTTTCCTTCTTCCCTTTCTCCCCTTTGGTCACGGAGATGGGCATGGAAATCCCAGCCTACTCATGATGAGTTGTGAGCGGGTGTCACAGAGCAGTGGAGATGATGGACGCGGCTGGACGAGTAGTTTCCTCCTGACAGCACATCGCAGATCTGCATGTTGACGTTTGAACTCGAAAGTCTTGCCTCAATCAACTCTTCAATGGTCTGACACTGGGAAGGCCGGTTTGCAGTGATAGTTTTCCATGTCTCAGAGTCGATGGTGACCTGTGTCACGGATGTCTTTAACTGATCCTTGTAGAATCGTTTTGGGCTTCAGCGTAACCTCTTGCGGCTGGCGAGTTCTCCAAACAGGAGTCGAGTTGGACGGATTTGAACACGTGACCGCCCATCGGAGGCGATATATATATATATATATATATATATATATATATATATATATATATATATATAGAGAGAGAGAGAGAGAGAGAGAGAGAGTGATACAAATGGACATATATATATATATATATATATATATATATATATATATATATATATATATATGTGAAGAGAGAGTGAGAGATACAAAGGTATAAATATATAGTGAGAGAGAGAAAATCAGATGGAGATTTTAAGTGTGAGTGAATTGGATGCGTTAGTTAATGTAACGGTTTTAAGTATAGAAAATGGAAAGGGAATGTTCGTTATTTTTGGCATAGATAGATTTTTATGTTCACGCAGCGGGAATAATATTCTAAAAGGTATGAATCCTAATCTCTGAACACGGTTCAATCGGCAAATATCTTGAAGAAATATTTCGTAGGTCGTTAGAATTAAATTACTTTTAACATAGAAAAGAGTGGCTTCCTGAGGACATTCCCAAAAGAAAAATATATCTTACTTCAATGTCTTATCGCCCAAGCAAGATAAAATTGTAAAACGCATTTAGAGCCATTGTTAAGCTTGACAGGGAACGGTTGTTATATAGATACGTGTGTATACATATTTATTTATATGCATGAGTATGAACGCATTCATATAAGAATGAATAACTGACAGCACATTTAAGAAGATATTTAGTATGACAGATACGAAAGCGGAACAGAGAAGAGGTTGGGCTAGGGTTGCATTTCTCCAAAACCAGAGGATGATTCAAAACAAAAATATTGAACTGAAAAATCAATTCATTCATTTTAATAGACTTATCAGATCGTGTAACTCATAGGGAGGCCATGCATTTTTCCAACGTCTTCAGACATGTCTAAATCAGCATCTGTATACAACTCTTTTCTGTAACCAATAATTTAAAATTGCTTTAGTCGAATTCATCCTTTAAATCTCAAAGAAAATACTATATAACATCAAACCTTATAGATTGGCGCTATAATACTGACAGTAGGCTGCTTAGTATAAGGCGTTATCCCCTTTTATGACACGGCATCAGATATAACACTACTTTATTCTCATTCACTTCAACACCTCTTACTTTATTGCTGGGTAATAACTTTTGTGTGTTACTGTACCGATTAAAACGCTGGGGCAGAAATCTAGCCTATGACGGTGCCGCTTTATAACAACCCTATTTCTCCGAACCACATTAGTTAGGGAAAAATATATCCAGTCCGTGGCTTTTGGGTGGTTAGGTCACTACCTCTCTGGTTAAGCTGATAATCGATTCAGCAATCATCTATGGATGTTTCCCAGCCTATATTCTGTTTTTAAGACTAGAAATTTTTATCCAATTATATCAACCTCTGAAACAGAGTGAAACTGATCATACTAATAGAATTATAACGCCCTTCCTATAAACAAAAAGAACTTCAATTTTGATGTCGGCAATATTCATTATATATATATATATATATATATATATATATATACACGTTGTTTTTATAAATAGAAAATCTATTAAAATATTGTCGGATTAAACTATTTCATATATATATATATATATATATATATATATATATATATATATATATATATATATATATATATATATATACACGTTGTTTTTATAAATAGAAAATCTATTAAAATATTGTCGGATTAAACTATTTCATATATATATATATATATATATATATATATACGTTATTTTTATAAATAGAAAATCTATTAAAATATTGTCGGATTAGACTATTTCATATATATATATATATATATATATATATATATATATATATATATATATATATATATATATGAGCGTGGGATACATCATTGTGTCTAGAAATACATAGATAACTGACTTAATATGTAATTAACAGAGAACCACTGGATTAAGCGTATTGACAAAGAATGTTTTTATTAAAAATGAACATTTGTTGTGGATGTTTTGAAACTCTACACACACACACACACACAGACACACACACACACACACACACACACACACACACACACACACACACACACAGAGGCAAACATGCGAGTTGTAACAGCAAAATTCTCCAAATCGTTTAACAGCATAGGATAATTGTTCATCCCACAAAATGTTTAACATCTAAAAAAATAACTAAACTAATTAATTTTTTCCAGGTTTTAAATAAGATGTTTAACCATCTTGACACAATTTGTCAATGAAAACTCTTGTGAGTTATTCAGTTATAGACAAGGTTAAAATTGTTTTGTGTCAGACCCACTGTCTTCTCAAATGGCCAATGTTAAAACATCGTCCAGGCCTTCAATAATGACACCATCATTCTTACAATGGCTTCCATCTTCAAAGTCCATTCAATTACAATCAATTAATTGGTGAATAAATTTTAATAAGAGGGAACAGTGGAAAGAAAAACTGGATTGGTAGGTCGCAACAGGAAGAGAAGATAATCTTTTCAACTTAGAGCTAAAGAGAACAGGTAGAAGAGATCTAACTCTATCCATAAGACGTTTGCCAGGTGTGAGAGGTGTTTTAGCTATGATAGTCTAAAGAGCAGTGGAAAAAAGACTTAAAAATGAAATCTTACCTGTAACGTGTCAGGCAACTTATTACTCCAGGACAGAAAGTTAGAAGCTTCAAGCCGGTGGAGGTCCTCTTGGATTTGTTTGAAAATGATCGTGGAATATTATGTATATATATATATATATATATATATATATATATATATATATATATATATGTATATATATATATATATACTTCATTTGAATATGAGATTCCGATCATTAGCTATTATTAAATATTGACGAACATGTCATTTTCGCATATGATTGATTTCATAAACGATTCATCTGATTACCTTCCTATTGCCTAAAATATAGTCCAATATTGTTATAAACACCACGGAGAATTTCAGTAAGATATCTTTAATCATTTCTAAGACACAACGGTTCAGAGTTTAATCTAGCAATTAGAAAATAGTGCTGTTACACACGATATATATATATATATATATATATATATATATATATGTGTGTGTATATATATATATATATATATACACACACACATATATATATATATATATATATATATATATATATATATATATATATATATATATATATATATATAGATAGATAGATAGATAGATAGATCTAATAGGTAGGTATAATCCAAGCGAGTCCGATTAACAAAATATAGAATTTTAAATATTATATATTAAATGGTAAGACTGACTCGCAAACAGCGCTTAATTTTTATTTTCATTAAACAGAGGAAAACTTTTTGTACAATTGGATACTATTAATGAATGATCAATTTCACCCGCCAAATTTAAATTAAAAATTCGCCGGATTTTTCAAACTGGTTAAAATTCGCGTCTGAATCATTCACTAATGCCATCTTAATTACAATTGTACGGAATATATGTATATATATATATATATATATATATATATATATATATATATATATATATAAAAATTCCCAAGAGGATAGTATCAAGGTAGAACTCAATGTCCAGGACAGAGTAAGAATAGCGAATTATGCATCGAAATACAATTCATATTTATCTGTATCTCACTCATTTAAAACTGTTTTTTAACTCCTCTCTTTAAAACTTCTCTCTGTTTAATTTTAATCCCCAACTTCACCTTTAGGCCCCCCGGTTCTTCTTTCTTCTGTTACACCTCTCTCTAGAGCTTTTATATATTTCCCTCTCACACTTGTTTCCCACTCCCGCACATACACTCTCACTAAAATTTTGATTTTTATACCCGGAGTTATATTTTCGGATTTCTTTTTTAATTTGTATGTCTGCTCATTTGGATCGTGATTACGATTCCAATGTAATAAATTATAACAATGGAATATTAGTGTTTGAGCCTTGAGCCTTTTATATTATATATATATATATATATATAATTTGTGAGTGTGTGTGCAGGCAAACAACACTTTTTATTAAACACATGAAATTCGTAAAGGAAGGCGCCACAAAATATTTCACAGCTGCAACGGATAAATTTAAGAATAATTACAAAGGCGTTCACGCGTCATTTAAAAATCGCCATCACAACGGAATGCAGATTTAATTTCAGTTCCAATAAGTTTGTCTTTGTAATTTACCCTTCATGATAATCTTGGAAAAGATCGAAAGCACTTGGGTTAGAAAAAACTACAACACCTTCCTTGATGAAATTCATCTTAACATAAAGAAACTGATTAGACAACTGGAAAGGAACAATACAAAAATAAATAGACGTAATATGTTCATATTATTCAATAAAACATATATATATATATATATATATATATATATATATATATATATATATATATATATATATATATATATATATAAATTAATAGATTTAAAATATGGTTTTACCGCTACACAGTGATGACCCTGTTTCAGAAATGGAAGCTAAAGCCCCTGAATTTAATTTTGTTATTAAACCAAAGACATTAGTTCCATTTCCTCATCAAGCGAATTTTGGAGTAACTTACTTTTTAAAATTTACGGTTGTTAACGGCACAGGAAAGATTCATAGTTTGAGGGTTTCCAAGGTTACCGATAAATCCATTCATCTAGACAAGGGGTGGTAGAGGGTTCAATTTTTAATTTTCGTTGTCTCAGTTAATAGTTACATTTGAAAGCGGGGTTATGTTTAGGGATGGGTAGGGATGTATCTTTTAACAAATTCTGACATCCGCTAAATTCATGTCATCTGGGTTTATTTCTAACGGCAAAAATTCTTATGGTATTATTTCTATTTGTATATTTAAAGATTTTGAGGGACTGTTTAGGTTAGAATATGTTTTATCCACCTTTCTAAAAAGTTATTTTTAATATTTAATATACTATACTCCTAGTTAAAAACCAAGTAAATGTATTAGGATTACTTACAGTATTTAAAATTATTTATTCTTATCGAGTATAAGTAAATATTATTTTATTTTATTTTATTTTATGTAAACTTTATGACAATGACGGCAAAGGTGGTTAAATTATTTCACTAATTCAATAAACTTTTATTTATAAATTTAGTATTATAAATGTATATATGTATGTATAAAGGACATTTAATGTTCAATATTATATTCTAACTTATTAATTTCATATGACTTTCGGTGTTCACTTGGATTCTTTTCAGTGTTTGAATTGCTTTGAGAGAGGTGTTATGGTTAGAGTACGTTTTATTTAATTACAATTTTAAAAGATATTTAGGTTAGAATCTGTTTTATTTAATTTCAATTTTAAAAACATTTTTAAAAATTCTACTTTCAAATTTAACTTTTTAATTTTAATCGGCTATATTTCTTTATAAACCAAGTAAATGTAATATAATTATCTACATTATTTAAAATTATTTATACCCATCAAATATGAGTATGCATAATAATCAGGTAATTTTTTTTTTTTTTTTTTTTTCAAAATTCGCTTGATGAGGAAATGGAACTAATGTCTTTGGTTTAATAACAAAATTAAATTCAGGGGCTTTAGCTTCCATTTCTGAAACATGGTCATCACTGTGTAGCGGTAAAACCATATTTTAAATCTATTAATTTATAATATTAATGCTCTGTAAATTTAAATTTACATAGAGCACTATTGTGTAAAAATAAAAATATCTATAAGAACACCGGATTTTATATCTTACTGTTCTTTCCTTTTTATTTATATATACATATATATATATATATATATATATATATATATATATATATATATATATATATATATATATATATATATCACAAATAAGAAGAACATATCGGGTAAGAATCCACAGTTCTTAGTATTTTCTTTTAAAAAAATGTGCTCAGTGCAAAGTAGAGCAAAATATTATTATAATATTTTTATTATAATAGATTACATTAAATCCATTTTACATCGCTTTACAAATAATTTCATGTTTCGGGTCTATCACCCGAAGTGAAACCATGATATTTCCAAAAACATGAAAGTTTTTGTGTAGTGATGTAAAATGTTTTTATTGTAATCTATTATAAAATAATATATATATATATATATATATATATATATATATATATATATATATACACACACACATCTCGCCTCACCTGTGATAGCCATAACATAATCTACTATTTATTCTGCACAATATGTCCCAATAGTGGATATATTGGCGAATCTGGAATTAATTTTAGATTTCCTTTCAACAATCATAAACTATCCATACGTCAAAACAATCCTTATTCCCCCATAGCTGAACACTTTAATCAATCAAGACACTCATTAGACAACTGTAAATTTGTATTGATAGATTCCGATTTTAGTTCCACATACACACGCAGAAAAAAGAGAAATACTGGATTTTAAAATTAGATAGATAGAGAGTGAGAGAGAGACAGAGAGAGGCATATATATATACATACATAGAGACGATTTTTTATTAAAGTGATCTGACATGGTCTATATATTCAACGTTTTACGATATATTTCTAATTTCCGAATGAGTTGTTGTCCAAATTTCATGTTTATTTTATTTGTTATATTAAAGTATTTTCTGTAAGTATAGTCACTGTAAAGAAAAGGTGTATTAGCATGTGAAGCAAGATTTTTTTTTTAATTAAAATTTTGCCCCATACATGAGGTCGATAAGACTGAAGTGTTCTTTGTAAACATCAACGCAGGAGTTCCTTTCACTATGTAGCTCTTTGGGAAAAATTATGTCTGAGTGAAAACAAATTTTGAATGAGTGGAATGAGATTAGAGTAATTCATTCTGTGGAAGTAGAATTGCTTGACTGCAATGCAACACTTTGCGTCTCATGCCGAAGTATATTCACTTATCTCCAGAAATCACATCACCAGGAATTAAAGAACCTTATTTATCATTAATATTTTCTTTCCTTGACGAAGCCATCTGGATTCTCAATCTCCCACATTCTCCCTTTATATATATATATATATATATATATATATATATATATATATATATATATATGTGTGTGTGTGTGTGTGTATAAAAATAATTCCAAGAGGATATGATCCAGGTAGAACTCGATGTCCAGGACAGAGTAAGGATATAATAAAAAGACTTAAACACTAATATTCCATGGTCATAATTTATTCCATTGGAATCGTAAAAACGACCCAATTCATCAGACCTACAGATTCAAAATGAAAACGGAAAAACGACTCCGGGAGAAATTGGTGAGGGTATGTGTGATAGTGTGGGGGGACCCGTGATCTATATAGAGGGGTAATAGACGAGATAGACGGGGCGAACTCAAGGCGGAGAGGGCACTAAAATTGAGTCCTCCCCGTCTCTCTCGTCTATTACCCCTCTATATAGATCACGGGTCCCCCCACACTATCACACATACCCTCACCAATTTCTCCCGGAGTCGTTTTTCCGTTTTCATTTTGAATCTGTAGGTCTGATGAATTGGGTCGTTTTTACGATTCCAATGGAATAAATTATAACCATGGAATATTAGTGTTTAAGTCTTTTTATTATATATATATATATATATATATATATATATATATATATATATATATATATATATATTTAAATTGTGTGTATTTAGGCAGTATTATTCCATTGGTGCATGTTTCGTTAAATAATATAGACAAGTTTTGTCTATTTATTTTATATAAATTCTTTTTCATATCGTCTGATATACTTAACAACATTATCATTAAAAGAAGAAAGAAAATCACAATATTGATACATATTTTTTAATTCTATAAAAGATAACAATTACATTACAATATATTAAACCTATGTCTATTTCAATTTGCTTTTTCAGAAGGCGGTATTTATAATTCAAGTGTTGATAGTTTGGTGGGCTGCTTAGATAGGATTCAAAATATGTATCAATATGGTGATTTTCTTTCGTCTTATAATGATAATGTTATTAAGTTTATCACACGATATGAAAAGAATTTATATAAAATGCGAAACTTGTCTCTATTATTTAACGAAAAATGCATCAATATATATATATATATATATATATATATATATATATTTTATAAAAGATTACAATAAACACATTTTACATGTTTCGGAACTATAATGGTCCCTCTTAATGCGAAAGTAGATAACTTATGGTAAAAATGATTCATTTGGGAAATTTGAAAACAAATCGTTGCCTCTTTTGAAAGCTAAATAGTTGGGAAGGCCTAATTTCAGAATTAAAAAATATACTTGTGGGCATATCTGGATTAACCAATTAAATGCCAGATCGAAGCTAAAATAGAAAAATGAAAAATAAGGTCAGAGGATGGAGGTAGGTATGTTATTCGTTCATGCCATGATAAAGTGATATTTTAGACATGTCAGCGGCAAAAATATTGTAGTCAAATAAGGAGTTCTGATTTGTTAAAATAGACATAAATTTAACTTGAAGGAAAATTTTAAAATTTTTATATACTCTGCGAATTTCTGAAATGGGCCCATAAGTAAAGTTGGGATGATAGAATATATATCTATGCATTATTAAGAATCAATAAATATTTTGGAGATTTTTTTTTAAAAAAATTCGCGAAAAAAAAAAAGACAGCTAATAATATTTCGTTTTTCAGCAAATGTCTGTGCGCGACGACTTGTTATTTGTCTGCGTTATGTTGGTTCAGTTTATGCGCATGCGCAATCTGTATGTGCCAATTCGTAGGCAAAATATCTGCGTGTGAACGTGCTCTCTTTATCGACCGGCTGAGTGAGAATTCCGCCATTTTGGCCTTTCATAATATCGCCAACAAAATAGGCCGCACTGCATATAGCTAAGCGGGGAGACACATCCGTTTGACTTTTCGCCCGTTGCGCGAACGTTCCGGTTATGCGGAACAATGCTTAATGTACAATAACACATCTCCAAAATAACTGCGCAGAGACTGACTCTAGATAACAAGAAAGAATCATTATACTTTTTTTTAAAAATAATAATAAGTCAGGAAATCGATTTGGCTCTATGACGATATTTTTCAGATATTTACTTTTTAGAAATATTTTCGACTATTTAAAAAAAAAAATGTTTCCTACTTTCAAAGAATCAATTTATTTAATTTTATATTTTCACAGTATGTACAAGGCCAAGAGGCCACACGAGGCAGACGATACCGTTAAGGATAGTTTAAACGGATAGCAGGGGAAGATAACGTTTAAATCTAGACGGGGACATGTTAAGATTGTAGTGAACAGGGAAACATCCTCTGGGGAGTCTGTTCCACAGGGAAGTGGTTTTGCGTGAAGAAACTGTTTGAGTGGAACTTACTTTTCGCTTATGGAATATAGAGGAAATAGATAATGTTAGAGGGAATCAATAAAGTAAAACGAGCATTTTAGCTGCTTCTTTATTGATGGATGCTATGTAAGAATTACTCTTGAGGTTGGGTGTGTGTTTGAGGCCCAATATTCTCTAAAGGGGACATCCGTTCATCGGGACTGGTGTTAGTTAGGGGCCTTATCGGCGGCGATGGAATGTAACCAGTTTAAATTTTCCTCACTGTGAAGTTAGTGCTAGATCTGAAGAAGGGTCAGCTGCCAATCCCTGATCGTCGATAATTTTTGAGTTGCGATGCTAGATCGTCGTATCATTGGCATAGATGCTTAAGAAAATTGATCGGAGTATATTGTTAGTTAGATCTTTTATGTAATTCATGAGGGTTGGTTCGAGAAGTGACCCCTGGAGGATACCTGCGTTGACCGCCAGGGGCTCCGATGACTGGCCGTAAATAACTACTTTAAGAGATCTACCTGTTAAGAAGGACTTTATAATTGAGAAAACGTTTCCAGTTTTTCCATAGATGGTTAGAGCTTGTGTAACAAACCATTGTGCCACACATTGTCAAAGACCTTCGAGATATCTGATGCTATGGTCCTTGCAGTGTGCACATTGTTGCTGCATTAAAGAGATGACTCTCCAGCTTTACCAATATTGCAAATGTAAATGGTTAATGGAACAAAAAAAATCAGGTCTTATTTCTGAATGCGCACTCGTTAACATATTCGTATTCACGAAATGAAATGTCCTATCGATTTGTCACTCAATAAAAAAAAGAAAAACATATATATAAATAAATAAATAAAATAAAACAATCATTCACCCATCCTTTCCATGAAAATCCTATTTGATGGTCATATAACTGATAAAAATCGTGTCATTTATCTCATTACTTACCATTAACACTGCATACTGCCTTCCGATGTGTTTTGCATGTCAGTGTCTATTATATAAGCTTTGAAATTATTCCCTGTTAAACTTAGAGGGATGACTCACCAGCTTTATCAAGAATCCTGTTTTCTTTCTGTTAATAAATATCAGTCTATCCAATTGGTTAAAAAAGTGTCCGATATTTTCTTTTTAGCCAATCGGATTGCGAAATGATTATTCTAGCAGTCTAACAATGAGAGAAAAGCTAAATTAAATTAATTCACACAGCAACACACACAAAATGACGAACGAAGTCACAACAAAATTATGGCTAAATTGTTCATCATTAAACTAGCAGTCTCTTAATTTTTATGTATACAGTTTTTGATGATGTAAACAACATTTAAAGTAAGCTACCTAGAATGTCTTTCACAGACATTTTAATAATCATTTCGCAATCCGATTGGCTAAAAAGAAAATATCGGAGACTTTTTTAAGCAATCGGATAGCCTGATATTTATTAAAAAAAAGAAAACAGGACCTGCCATGTTCTTTTGTTTAGGGCTCATGATTAAGGTTATTTACATTATAGAGCCAGGGATAAATTTGATCCTGTATCGATAATGTAAACAGGGATCTCATCTAGATCGATGCGAATCAGTATTTTTCGATTCTGCCAATTTTTCGATTCGCGACTAAGGTATCTGCGAAGAATGGTAATCCACAAAACATCTTTTTCAAAAGATTATTTCCTTTATTTTTATGAGTGGACCAATGTGTTTAAGTAGTTCCGGGAAAAAAACGCTCTTTTGAACACTGTTCCTGTACAGTATAACCCTTCAGGATAAAAATACAATAAAAACCTGAACAGAAGTTACATGTCAGTCATTTATATTGAAACATGTTTTGGAAAGGGTTTGCTACCAAATCTCACTCACTCACTCACACAAACTCATGCACTCACTCATTCACACAAACTCACTCAAGCTCACTCACACAAGCTCATTCACTCACTCGTTCATTCACACAAACTCGCTCACTCACTCGTTTACTCACTCGCCCACTCACACAAACTCAGTGATCACTCACTCACACAAACTCACTCACACAAACTCACTCACTCACTCACGCAAACTCACTCACTCACAAAAACAAACTCACTCACACAAATACTCACCCACTCATTCACACAAACTCACTCACTCACACAAATACTCACTCACTCACACAAACACACTCAAAAACTCATTCACTCACACAAACTCAATCACTCACTCACTCATTCTAAAACACACAAGCACACACAAAGTTATATACTAAGAATTACAACGTTTTATGCAGACCTATCTCTTAGAAACTCTCAGTTGCATAGAATACTTGCAACCCTCATTCATAAGTCCGGATTATGTTATCGGCTAGTATAGGTTGTTCTCTTGGTGACCTCAAGCTTGGGGAGTTATATGTTAATTTGATTTTACAATGAATAGGACATTCATGATATTTAATAAATAGCAAAATAGTGGTATTTAATAAAGAATATTTTATTGACAAAAAATAGCTATTCTAGTTTATTTAAAGAATTTGCAATAAATTTGTTTCAAGCGATAGAAAATATATATGGAGTAACACATTATTCAAACCGTGTGCTGGGGAGTTAGAGAGTGACTCCGACTGTTTAAGGACATGATTTCATTAGTTTAGGGGCTCCAATAATTTATAATCCGGCCTTGCTCGTGCGGTAAGAAGTAAAAACGTACGCAAGATGTTACAAAATCAGTTAGTCCTGTTTCCACCTGGAGGTTTGGTAGGAAGTTGGGCCTTCCTCACATTAGGTAAGAAGGGGTAGATGCGATAGGCAACAATAAACTACAGGACACAAAATTGATCGCTACAAGGGTGTTTCATTAAGACGGATCAAATTCAGCCGTCAATAATCAGTTTTATTGGTGAAAATTTATTTATTTCTCTATTCATCATGTTATTTAAGTCATGGCAGTTATGACTGAAAAACAATATCGCCCAAATGTCCGCCTAGGCTTTGGCGGCACATCTCCACTAGATGGTCAAAGGTTTTGATGATTTCTCTGCATAGTTGCTCCTCGATCTCACCAATATGCCTTATTATCTCATCCTTCAGCTGCTGAATAGACCTCACTTATGAGATGACTCCAAAGGAAGAAATCTAAAGGTGTCAAATCGCACGATTGTGGTGGTCAGTTGACTTCGCTGTTTCGAGAGATGATAAGACCTGGGATTTTTTTGTTTGAACGTCCATTTTCGTAATAGCCTACGATAAGACATATTTTATTGTTAATCTTTCCATGGTTGAAATTGCCAACGACTTAAGTTGTTAAATCTGAAAGAAAAAGAAAAATCATTAGAGGCTTAAACGTAATTGACATTTAAAATCGGTCCAAGTTATTGGAACACCCTTTATATAGTCAAATATATATATATATATATATATATATATATATATATATATATATATATATATATACATGTATATAATCTCTCTCTATATATATACATGTATATATATATATACATGCATACATGTCTATATATATATATGTGTGTGCGTATATATATATATATACACACACAATGAATATATTTATATATATATATATTTGAAATAGATAGATTGGTTAATAAAACAAGGAAAAACGAAAGGGTACCAATGTGATCAGTGCGAAAAGAACTTATTATATCTTGATTATTAATCACAAGAAAAAATGAAGCACGGAGATTAATGTTATTAGTCCGGAATTTTCGGGCACGCCTGTGTCCTTCATCAGCGGTGGGAGACATGAACAGGGAAACGGAGAAAACTGACCAATGGTGTTCTTTTGGCTGTTGTGAACTCGTTGTAGATGGCATTATTAGTACAAATCCGACACCTGCTTTATTCCTCGACTGCGAAACTTTTTTTAGAAAATGATCGCGGTGAACGCAATAGTCTGTATTTTATCTGTGCGGAAGGTGGCGGGTGATTTGGAACTAGGGGACGAGGCTTTTAGCCTTTGGGGTGTGGAAGACGTCCCTTATGTGGTCAGTGTTTATAGATTTAGCTAGATGGGTAGAGAGTGAGAAGGCATGAAGGTAATAAAAAGTAAATGAAAGCGAAAGCAGAGGATAGGAAACGTTAAAAAAAAAGGATAAGATATTTTGATAAAAATTCTTTTGGAAAACTATAGTCTGAAAATGGGGTGCGCAGGAAAAATAAACAAATAGAAACATAATTGTATTAATAACAGCGCAGGAAGGAAAGAGTGGTAAGGCGTCTACAAAAATGGATACTTTGTGTTTTTCAGTGTGATAAGTGTAAACATACCCTAGCTATCTTATAAAACTTCGAAATACTAGGTGTCAGAGCAGTAAAATATAGTAGGGGGTAATGTCTGTTAAAATTTTGATTATAAATATGGAGGGAAGAGGCTAATCATTCGCGGAGTGGTGTTGCTGGTAAGGGTTTATACTCGTTAAGTAAACCCAAATCTTTGTTTAGACCTTTTATGTGGGAGTTTATTTTCAGGATGTATTTCAACTCTGACCTGCGTCTATTTTCCTGGCTGTCGAACCCAGACGTTAAAAGCACGCACCTGAGTTGTCGATGTTGCGACCAGGTTGGTTGAAGTGTACGGACACACCGGGACATTTTGGTTGTTGTCCCTGATCCTCTTCTTGTGGTTGTTGAACCGTAATCGGAACTCAGTTCCGGTTTCTCCCACGTAATTCCCCTTCTCGCATTCGTGACAGAAGAGCAGATATACGCGAGATTGGAGCATAGAGAAGGTGGTCTAAAAACTACATGAGTGCTGGGAGGGGGTGTAGGTGTTTTGAGTGTTGATATGTTTGCAGACCAGGCATCGGGGTTGGTTGCAGATGACATTCCCATGATGTGGTGGCATGTTGCAGATTTTTTATGTTAAAATCTGAGGAGGTTGTGGGGCTGTCGTGTAGGGGGTTATCACTAAATAAACTGCTGATAGTCTTGTCTTATTTTATATTTTGGAAATCTTTCGTTAATGCGTGGGAATGTTTATGTATGTTGTGATGAAAATAAAAGACCATGGGTATTCTGGAAATTCTTCTTTTTAGTTGCATATTTGAGGAGAGTGTTCATGTTGAGTTTGGAAACTTTGGTGATGGATTATTTGATTATTTTGGGTGGGCAAATCCTATTTTGAAAGTTACTGTAGAGTTGTCTGATGTGTAAGTCGTATATATATATATATATATATATATATATATATATATATATATATATATATATATATATATATATTGTGTGTGTGTGTGTGTGTGTCCGTGTGTAATTATGCATGGTGTATTACGAATTCATTGAAACTGATTTGATATTAACGTTTCATTTACAGTTTTTTATTATTCAAAGTTAAACTTAGCCACTCCTATAATATTATTGTTAAAATTTTAATATTTTATGCTCTTAATAATGGAGAAATCCTTTAGCCCCCAGTTATTCTTTGGAATTCCCATCATAACAATAAGCAAAAAAAACAAACAATTGTAACCAAGTTGACTGCGCATCAATATTTAAAATGAAAATGAATCGAAAAACGACGATTTACCATCCTGAAAAAATTGATCATTGGCTTCGGAATGTCAATCCAGTGATTGATTGATTTTTATATTGATTGGATTTCAAGTGCAGATTCGCAATAAACCTTCGGGTTTTTCGCTCGAATTTTGTTCGAAAGTAATTAGTTAATTGATTTTTGCCAGTTTAACTAATTTACGTAATTAGTAAATTCAATTAATTACTTAATCTAATATCAAACTTTGAAATTTTACTCCCGTTATGAAGAATCGATTCTTTTTAGTGTGGTCAATGAAATATCGAAATTTGAACGCCTTGAATAGTGAGCATTATTTTAAAGGATCCTATAAAACTGTCTTTGAAGATGTTTTACAAGCCTACTTAGTGTTTGTGATTGTTTCGATCGGGTATTAGTGACTGGAGTTCAAGGTATAATTTATAAATTTAAATTCAATATTCAATGGGCTACACGCGAAGTGCCTGACTTTTAAAAGTCTTCTTACGGCGAATTTAAACCCATAAGCCTTGTACTGGTAAGAATAAAGCTTATTAAATACTAAGCTACATCCTGCGGAGGGCGCTTGATTGGGCCTTCCTCACAAAAGATATGGAAGAGTAGATGCGATAGGCAACAATAAACTACAGAAGAACTAAAAATTGATCGATGTATTTACGTATCACATTAATATTTAAGCTTACCTTTTAAATATTCAACGATAATTCTTCTGTCGCCATTTAATTTAAAGATAATTTGATGTACGTACGTCCTTATTTTTCGTACAAACAATTATTTTAATTCATGGGTGACTTTCGCTGGATTTCATTTAATTTCTATTATTCCCAAATTTATTTCCAAGTTATAAAACTTGTTATCATACAGAAAATTCGTCTTAAAAAATCAATTAATTAATCGCCGAAAACAATCGCAGTAATGAAAACTTGGGAATCCAAAATTCCAGGATTGCGGATCCGGAGCAGGAGAGGAATGTTTTTAATTTGCTCACGAAGTTGGCCTGTTTCAAAAATGGTGTGATATTTTGGTCTACAGCCTCTAGGAGTGAATTTGTAAAAAGTGTGACACACAGACATTCGCATTTATTATACGGATGAATTATATATGTATATTTATAGCGATTCCTATTCTGTTTAAACACCCACACCTTTACCCATATATTTTTGCTTCTTCAACGCCCACAGAGTCAAAATCAGTTTGTATTAACACCATGCTAAGCTGCCCATTCCTTCGGTCTAAGGTCAGAAACTAACGATGCTGAGACGGCTGTAGTTACAATTTTCCTGAGAGAGTACATAGTTTGACGTAATCAGTAGTTCAACGAATCCAGTGTGCTGAAACCGTCGGATACTATTTTACTGACGAGCACAGCCCATTGGAGGGCAAGCTGCGCCAGGGACGACCACCCATGTCTTGATGATATTAATGATGATATTAAGAGGTGGACAGGTATGACAGTGGCTACAGCTGTAAGAGAAACATCAGACAGAAAGGAACGGATGGGAGTGGTCACTACAGTGGCACAAAATGCGCCTACTGAAAAAAATTATGCTGATGACGAATTTCATCAGTGGTGTGGTTTTCAAGCATTTCTCAAATGTACGACAAGCTGGGATGATGTCTCAAAGCTGATATTTCAAGACTGCACCTGCTGATGTATCGACCTTTGTTAGATTCGAACCACTCTTGATTCGATCACGTGCATAGATAGATAGATAGATAGATAGATTATTCATTTGATGAAATTTGGGCAAGTACTTCTCGCTGACACATTTGTATTACAAACATACACACATTCATTGATATATATATATATAGATAGATAGATAGATAGATAGATAGATAGATAGATAGATAGATAGATAAAAATAATGAAAAAGAACAGTAAGATTTATAATCCAGTGTTCTTATTAATTATATTTATTTCTAAATAAAAGTGCTAAATACATTTCTGTAGAGAATGTTATTTGTGTATAAAATTATAAATAAAAAGTCAAAATAAAAATGTCAAAAAACTTCTTGTCATTGAAGAAAAATCCAGGCGACATACGAAAAACGGATGTCATCATTTTTTGAACAGGCACCCCTACCTTGTTCGTGGGACTAGAACTGATTATACCAAATTATTTTACCATAATCAATCTTATATTATATTTTTACTGTCAGAATCATATTTGTGCTCAGCTGAAGACGACGTACCAGAATGACTCTTAATATATCATATGAAGCCCAATAATTTTGAAAATGCTATTACTTTATCTCATACTCTCAAGCGTACCCATAGTATACAGAATCAAATTCAACATCAACCATCGCCAGATGTTTTGAATGAAAATATTTCCCTACAATTATGGACTCAGCCATCGGAAGAAAGACATAAAAATACTCCTACATCAAGAGGAGTAGCAGTAGCTTTTGCTGAAAACAGTTAGTCATTCTCTTCCCAAGTTTCTATTATACATTATGTTTCTCTATACCAAAAAGTAATAAACTTGTTAAACTAATTCCGTTTTACCAATGTTTTTTTTTATTGTTACAACACTGGGTCACCTCCTACGTCCCGTAAACTATTCGGCTCGTAGGGTTAACACATATATTGCAGCCATGGCAGTAGTGGTGGGTCTAGCTTAAGATAACCTGACGGACACCAGCTCTCCACGTTGGTTTCTTTTCTCTGGTTGTCAACTCAAAACAAGAAAACCTAGTGTGCCTTTCTATTTTTATCCATAGGCCGGGAGGGGGGGTAAGACGGAGGGATTCATACTTTTGATAGAGGTATATGTGCAAACGTGAACTTGGTTAGAATTCGAACTCAGTTTGCCGACTTCTCTTTACGAGAGGCTAGCCATGAAACTCGACGCATATCCACCATCAAAGTGTTAAACATTTGTTTTCAGTTAGAGTAAACTTAATGATGTTCTGTTCGTGCGGGGGTGGCATTTACGGTCCGAAGTTCTGTGGAAATAATTCGCGAACCAATAGGAAATAAAATGACAGGAAATTAAATGGAAATTAGGAAATGCATTAGGTGTTTATTTAACAATTATGAAAATATATCCTGTAATTCTCCTGTAATAATTTCGGATTGAGGAAGAAAAATAATATACGCTAAACAATAATAACTAGCATAAAATGCATCTCTTAGAATTTAGTTATCCTGTTAATTTCTCACTCACTCTCTCTCTCTCACTATATATATATATATATATATGTATATATATGTACACACACACACATATATATATATAGATATATATGTATGTATATATGTATGTATGTATGTATGTATGTAGGGAAGAGGTTGCAGTTGTTCTAATGAGAGAAAATTGTATAATTTTAAAAGAAAATAGAAACCGTAAACGTTTTTTCGTTATAATGTAGATTTCTTTATATAGAAATTGAGAGCTATACCAAAACATTGTTAACTCCTGGATGAACAACTAACAGAAGCAACACCAGAATTTAAAGCCTTACTTAAGGCCGAGGCATTCAAAGATCAGCATGATAAATGCAGAAACTCCTCAAAAATATCTTCTAAACAACTAAAAATTGCCGCACAAGAACGACGCAATCACCCTGACATAACTGTAAAAAAATAACATAGCTGATAATACCAACATTTTCGTCATCCTAAACAAATTGGATTACAACCAAAAACTTGACCACATGCTCCATGATCACATAAAGTTTAAAAAACTCAACAAGAAACCGACCAACCAACTAAAATCAAAGCTTAATAAACTCATTAATGCTAATAATACGGAATAGAACTCTTTAAAACTCCCTAAAATTGTTGGTGATTATAGGCCTGGTTACATATACGGCACCATAAAAAACACATAAACCTAACTATCCTCTCCGTCCTATAATAACGCAAATTCCAACTCCTGTATATCAGCTAACAAAATATATTAACCAACTCATTACTCCCTAACTTCCTAATAAATATAGTGTTAAGTCAACCATAGAAGTAATCCAATTCCTAAAAAGTGAAAAACCCGACAATGAAATCATAGCTTCACTTGATGTTGAAAACTTATTTACCAATGTCCCTGTTAGTGAAACTATTGACATAATTATAATTATTATCTTTAGCCCCACTTAAAATTAATCCTAATATATTACGGAAACTACTATTAACTTGTACTACTGAAGTCCCTTTCTTAGATCATAACAATAATATATATATACAACGTGATGGTGTCTCCATGGGTTAAGTACTGGGTCCGACATTTAGCAATTTCTACATGTCGAACCTCGAAAATAAGATATTTACAGATTTAAAAAAAAAACATCCATCTACCTAAGATACGTTGATGATATCCTTATGTTAGGTAAAAATACAGATGAAATACTTCAACTTCAAAAACTTTTCCAAAATAATTCTGTCCTTAAATTCACGTATGAACTCAATACTACTAATAAAATTCCCTTTCCTTGACATATTGATAAACACAAATAATAACAAATTTACTATTTCGCCATACAAAAAACCTACTAGCATAAATTCATGTACACTTAACTACAAGAGCGTATGGCCATATTACTACAAAATAGCACTTATAAAAAATCTAATACATCGTGCAGAAACTAAATCAACCACAAAACAGATGTTTTACAGTGAACTAAAGAATATAAAACAAACACTTATTAATAATAGCTTTCCAAACTATATAGTTGATGAACAAATAAGATGCTTTCTTAGAAATCTCAATACTAAGCAAATAGTACATAATACTCCTTAATTAATCTCCTATATCGTAATCAAATGCATACTAATTATAATCAGGATGAAAATATACTAAAAAACATTAGTAAATACTAATATATCTACAACAGATCCCATCAAAAAAATTAAGTTAATCATATGTCTAGTATGTCCAACTGAATTATTCGCAATGATTCTTCTCCCCCGATTAGCGATTTGCAAAAAACCGACATAGTTTACAAATTCAAGTGCCGTTTGGGAGATTGTATCTCCAACGAATTAAATAATATTTATGTTGGTCACACCACAAACTCGCTTTCACGACGCTTGACACTACATTTGAATGATAACATTTATAGGCATTTAAACATGCTTGGCCGCATACACAATTCCGGAAAATCCTTGTTGAAAACACAACTATACTTAAACATGAAAACAATAAACAAAAACTAAAAATTCTTGAGCTATATACATAAAACTGTTAAAACCTAACCGGAACAAAATAAACTATGAAATATCCACAAATATTCTTAAATGCATATAATTGGTAACAGAAGCCATTGGTTTGTACCAACGGCTTCCCATATTTAATACTTCTCGTTTTCACTCTCGCCTGGTCATGTGTGACGTCATGAGCTGCGGTGCAATTTTCACTTCCAGAGTCTTATATGCACGAGTTTGTCATTGCTTGGAAATCTTCCATGTAAACAGAAACATACTAACATCATTGTTTTTTCTGTGTATTGCTTAATATATTTTAATGTAATTGTCATATTTGATAATGGCTTATGTAAGTCGAAAGCTTGGATAGGATTAAAAATATGTATCAATATTGTGATTTTCTTTCTTCGTTTAATGATAGTGTTATTAAGCTTATCAGACGATATGAAAAGAATTTACATAAAATAAATAGACAACACTTGTCGATATTATTTAATGAAACATTAATGAATATATATATATATATATATATATATATATATATATTATTTTCCATATCTTTGCTACATATTATTCCGTTCTCGAGATCTTATTCAGAGTTTATATTTCCACATATTATTAACAGGAATTAATTTTCCTTACACATATATATATATATATATATATATATATATATATGCAGAAATATAGTCTTAAAGTGTGCTATATTTATGGGATAAAGTGCTCAATATCAGAGATAGAGCGTGTGTAAATATAAAAGTGGACATGGAAGTCAGCCCTTAGAGGCGACAGTCTGTTTCATGCTAGTGCAGTCGTCAGGCGACTAGTGCTGTTATTTTTCTCGGCTATTTATATAAGGGCCAGTGGTGCATTATGGGTAGTCTATTTTGGCGGTTACTTTTACCGGAAGTCGCTTATTTGTTTATTTATTTATGTCAAATTATTTTGCTTGTTTTTTGTTTGTTTTTTATTTTTATTTTTATTTTTTATCTTATATATTTATTCTTTTATTTTGATCGGTGTTTTTGGTTAACGTAGTAAAAATTTGTTTATATAGCTTATTGTTGGTAGTCTATAATGGCCGTCATTTACCGGAAGTCGCTTGTTCGCTTATTTATTTGGGTCAAATATATATATATATATATATATATATATATATATATATATATATATATATACCCGGAGGAAAAAATTGCGTCATGCCACTCTTTTTCTCACAGACGGTTCCCAAACACACTACACTATTTTGCAGTCGACAAACTAAAGAGGAAAAAAAAAACGCATGCGCAAAATTAAAAAGAGAAAATGGCGAAAATTTACCTATCAATATCTGTCCATATTTCTGCGATGACGTATTGTAATTATTTACATTGGTCGGACTGTTGTCCTTATCTTTATTACCATATTCACAACCTTTCGGTTGTTGCATGCTCCGAATTTCCACTTTTTCGTGCCCTGGGATAGATTGTTCTAATTCCACGTCCTATGCCTCTCCCTTTAACTCAACTCTCTAAGTTTTTGTTCACCACTAGCTAGGTACTGAACTCATAAATCTCTGGGTCAAGTCACTGGATCCACCAACGCTTTTAGCCCTGATGCAATATCCCACATTACAATTGTAACTGAATGTTTTCAAAGTCGCAATTACAGTTTTTGATTAAAATGTTTACAACATAAATTAGATTACCTCCCTTACATTTATATATATAAAACGTTTAAAAACTTAAAATTTTAAGCTTTTTGATATGTTTCAATTAACCGATCGCCTTCATTCGCATGTAAAACATTCATAACTATCAATTTTATTAATTCTTTGTCATAGCAATTCACACCTGAATATGACTTTTGATGAGATTGAAAGTACTTTCGAAAATAAAAAGTATAAAAACAGCTACGGTTTCGTTCTCAATCAGTTTTGTACCAACACTAATAAATTGATCCGTAAATTTGAGAGGAATAAAATAAAATATATAGACACATATGTTTCGTTTATTCAACCAAACTCATAATTAATTTTATTTGTTGTTGGTCGTAATTTTATTTACATAAAGATCTTTCAGAATTTGACGGTTTTGTTTTTTTTAAATTAAAATATGTGTGTTAAATTTAGAACACCTTCAAGCGTGACGGTTTCACAAACAGTTGATATTGCTTACCAAATTTCATTCTTGGGTGAAAATTGGTAGTGTAGAATAAATTTGAACACGGAACTAATTTCAACTCGGAACTAATTTCTGGTAGTGACCACCGAAAACTTTTTGCTCCACTGCCTGACATTTTTTGATTCCCGCTTGAAATTTTCTAAGCTAACCAACTTCAATTCTATATCAACTTCAAATTCAAGTACCTGTAATTTTTTTTTAAGCTTATCACCCCAAGAAAGGCTGGAAGCCACTAGCACGCAAGTAGTTACAGAAGGTTTGGAGGAAGAACAGATAGGAGTGGTAGAGGAAAGGATGTGGAGAAAGACAGTGGATCGATCAAGGCAAGGGGGTTACAGAAGATTTGGAGCGAGAGCAGATAGGAATGAAAGGTGAAAGGATGTGGAGAAGGGAAGTGGATAGATCAAGGCAACTGGAGATGTCAAGTGACGTTACACTAAAATAGTTGGAGATTATATTTGTCAGGGAAACAGGAATAAGGAAGGGAGTTCCACAGGCGAGATGTGCGAGACATGAAGCTATTGGAGTAGAAGAGACGTCTACATCTAACAATTTCAACGGTGAAGCGGTGGGAACGGGATGCCAGCCTCATAGGACGTTTAAATTCATGAGGCCTAGGAACCAGCGAAAGCAGCTCATCGGAGCAACCCAACTATTCTGTAGTTTGTGGACTGAGGAAATGATGAATTCTGAATTATCTTTTCTAAGGATGTTTAATGCTAAATTAAAAATAAATAACACAAACCCATTGCATTTTGTTTAGGAATTCACGGAAATTGATAACTTTGATTTTTAAATCGAGTTGGAATTAATTCAGAGGTGAAATTAGTTCGAGCTGAAATTAATCCCGAGTTGAAATTAGTTCTGTCACTCGAAAATTATGTTTCTCTCATAAATGCTGCTGATGTTCCAAAGATTTTCGATAGGTTTCAGATCCGGGAAGAACACTTAATATTTCATTTATAACCTAATATTTGCTGAGTGTTCAACGTTTGCCATGGCAGTATGGAATATTCTTGTGCATAAATATCAATTTTCGTTGGAATGTCAGTCTCTTTTGTTGAGGCATGCTTCAAGATTTTATCCTTAGGAATTTAAAGAATGCAGCAAATTTCCAATTCATTGCCAATAATCTCTGTTCAAAACACAAAACCTTGTTCATGTCTCAGTTGAGAATGCGTTCGTTCCTTATTTAGGTATATCCTGCTCGTTAGCCGTTGCGATGATCCAGCATCGCCATGAACTCACCTGTGAATAACATACTCTGAAACCCATTTTTCTTTTTACTTGTTCATACAAAACCCGGCCCCATCAGCCACTCAATGTAGAGTTTACTGAATAAAGTTTATTTTAAAGATGCGTCAAGAATAGAAGTCAAGACGGGCACTTTATTACATTATAATTATAATTTAAAAATATGTATGCATCGCGACAGAGAAATTACCATGTTTCGAAAGCGAAACCTAAATCTTAAATTAAACTTAAAATTTCAAGTTTTTCTTTCATTTTTTCATCTTTGAAAATCTTTCGTAAAATCAGTTGCCCTTTTTATAAGGTAAATAGCATTATATAGTATAAGTTAATGGGGGAATGAGATTACAAATTTTTTTTAAGGGATTGTTGGTTTTTTGACGAATCAGGATACAAGTCTAATTTAAGGTTGAAAAGTAAATATCGGTTAATGGTTAGGTGTGGGTTTGTAATTTCTGTCTGTTTATACTGGCTTTCTGATATGAGAAGGTGTCATCACTGTCTGTTTTTTAAGATACACTAGCACATTTTTTATTTATTTTCTTATTTTCTAAAATACATTGGGATTATCTTGAAGGGGCTTTCAAATATGATAAATCATATTGTTTTGATATTTATATTTTACTTATAAAGATCTAAAATACTATATTTATTATTAAACTATATACGGTATTTTAAAATTAAAATATTAGAAATTAACTACGCATTAATTTCTTATTTTTGATCAAATATTCGATATATAATTATGCAATTTATTAATATTATTTACTAAGAAAAATTTATTCCAATGTCTACAACAACTGTTATTACATTTCTTTGATTTAATAAATCTTTATTTTTCAGAAATTTAATAATATATATCTTTTCAAGTGGGCAAAAGGGACATGGGCCATTTAAAGATCTGCATATTATCGTTTTTTTTTATTAGTTTCCATTTTACTGTGGGTGTTTTATTTGTATCTTTTAAATGCCAAATATATTTGGATAGGGATGTTTGATTGCGATACTTATTATTATTGAAGGGAGACATATGTTGGCTTCATCTTAATTTAAAGCTAGTTTTAGTACACCTAATATAATTTTTTTCAGTATTAGGATTCTCAATAGTTGGTATAGTGCATTGGAAATCTATACATTCTGTGAAACATTTATTATTCAATGGGCAATTTTCAGGATTCCTACAGTTACATAATTATTCTTTACTATTATTATATTTTTATTTCTGGATAACTATTTTTTTGATTCTGGATTAAGTATTCATTTAAAATTTTATTATTATGTTTTTCTATAATTTTAAAAAATTTTCAGTACAATAATAACTTAATTTTAGGGTATTTTTATTAAAAAATTTGCAAAGTGTATTATTTATAGGAAAATGTTTCTCAAAGCAAGAAACTTATGTCCTAACTTACTACTAACCATTTGGCTGAATGGCGGTGTGTATCAAATAATTTTTCTGTTTCTGTTTCTTCTGTTTATTCTTCTTCTTGTTTTTTCATATAATTAATGTGAGGGCATTTGTATCTGCTATTCTTTAAAGCTTTATTATAAAAATTACTGTGTTCATAGTATAGTTTGATTTCTTATTTATACATATTCGTTTTTCTGTGTATGAAGGTTAAATTTAAATTTCAGATTTAGGTTCTGGTTTCGAAAACTGTTAATTTCTGTGTCGCGATGAACACATATTTCTAAATAAAATTTTTACATATATATAATTAAGTAATTCATTGAGTCATGAAACCTCAGCAGAATGCAGAAAGCACTGGACGGCCGTTTCGTCGTAAATTTGGGACTCATCAGCAGTGCGCATCAACTACTGAGAACTGCAACCCTGACAGTTAGGTTTTCAAGCAAACATCATACCAACTGTTCCAACGGGCCTCGGTGACGTAGAGATAGCAAATCAGACTCAATATAGCGCCGCTCGCTCACAAATACCGTGGTGGAACTCAACTAAGATTCTCTCTAACAATAGGACGGTGCCCCTGGAGCCACGTCTAATATCATCAAGCCGCTCAAACTTGAGCATTAGAAGCCGGTTCAAACAATGATATATAAATGATAGAAATTATTAGGAGGATTTGATAATTATAATAAAGTAATTCATTGATATATATATATGATGGACTCTCCCATCGAACTCGACGTATGAGGGTCAGACAGATCAGTTCCCAGAAACGACACCCACACGGGATTTGATTATAGTGGTGAAGGCTTTGTGCAGGGCCATCCACACTTTTTAGAGGGTCGAATACAGGGACCTGGTGCAACGAATACCACAAGGTCCCCAAACGACCCTCCGCAGGTTTTGAATTCAGAGTTGTCCTTCTCATAGTTCTCCTAGACCAGTTGCCATCCAAGGCTATAGAACCCAGTCTGTGCTATTATTTACCCATAGTTAGAGGGAGAAAAAGAGGATTCACACCTTTCCCAAGGGTGTTAGCACGTAAGTGATTGTAATGGATTCGACTGGAATTCGAACTCGGTTCTCCGTGCCTCTATATATATATTTGTGTTTGTTTGTGTGTGTGTGTAACGTCTTCTTTCAGACTAAGATAACTTCATATTATCGGCACACGCAAAGTTTCCTGGCTCAAACCTATATAAAATTCCTAATTTCTAAAATATAATTTCAGGGCAGAGAGGTTATTTTCCTACGGAACCCATCAACAGGCAATCCTCCACTTATTTCTGTATCCCTATGACACATTCGGATTAGGTTAGCAAACGTTTCCATTCATATGTTTATCACTTTCTCAATACGTACGAGGTACTAGCATAAATTCATGATGTTTGAACGGATGATCAATCTGTTCATCAGTCACGTAATGCAACACTTTGCGTCTCATGCCGAAGTATATTCACTTATCTCCAGAAATCACATCACCAGGAAATAAAGAACCTTATTTATCATTAATATTTTCTTTCCTTGAGGAAGCCATCTGGAATCTCAATCTCCAACATTCTCCCGTATATATATATATATATATATATATATATATATATATATATA
>OZ038506.1:49729125-49741625 GCA_964036315.1 Acanthosepion esculentum | reverse complement strand
ATCTGACGTAATTGTTCGATGTCAATTAACACGACGAACTTCTAATTAATGTCAAACTACACATGACATTTTTACTGCGATGTCTAATTTCTTGCAACATCCGTTAAATTCTAATATTTTAAAATCTTATCAACTATTATTAATTATTGAATCTTACGTCTTCCATTTTACTACTAAGTGTCTTTCATGATAGCTACTCAGACAATCATTATCTGAAATTAATGTTATTATTTCATATAATATGTGGGTAGCGAAACAGTTATTATTGCCTAAAAAGGTGACACGAGTTCAAATTCTAATCAAATGAAAGATATGAAGTTATTTTCGAATCCAGCTATGGTTTACATAGTAGAATAGATTGTCTACTCTAGCTTGAGGCGGTAACTAGTCTTAAGGACAAATCTGAATTCTAAACTGTGCAGAAAGAAATAGGGAACATTGCCAAAGGCATTTTAAACATGTAATGCTGGACAATCTCCTTACAGATGAAGAAGGGACATGAAGTAACAAAGTGGTTTCTACAGAATGATGCCGTGAATAGCAAGGAGAGAACATGTGAGCAAAGACGAGATTTTAGAGAAAATCGAAACTAAACGGTCATTTATAATTAACATCCGGAAGAGAGTGTTGAAATTTCTTAATAAGGAAAGAGAACCTTGAAAAAAATTGATACTCACAAGACACATTGCAGACGAAAGCAACGCATAAATTAGCCAGCTAGCTTGAGCGCAAATTTTGGGAGAAATTGTAAAAAGACAAAATTTATTAAAAGCTACAAAGGACAGTATAGTGGACAGACTAGATCGGCAAGGTCCTAAAGGGACACGGCCCGTACAACACGAAAAATGTAAACTCGCTGATAATGAAAAAAAAATGTGGAGACAGGGATATGACATTTAAAAATTACTTTGCTTATATATATATATATCAAGTATGTGGTGCAGTTCAATTTACATAACATGAATCATTGATACAAAAAAAAGATATTGAAGTTAATGATATAAATGGCGAGAATACATTTTCGCAAACAAATTTAATAAATGGCATTAACCCCGAACCTGTAGATGAATGTTATAATCCCTGTTTATAAATTACAGTTGCATAAGTTCTTTTTTTATTTTTTTACAACCTTTCATCTGTACATACAGACATCATCAGGTATATATATATATATATATATATATATATATATATATATAGTGCAATGTGCAAATTTTTTTAATTTCACGCATGCGCGTTGTTTGTTTTTGATTTTGTCGACTTCACAGTATAATATAATCAGCTGGGCACCCTCTGCGAGAAAAAAGAGCACAATGACGCGATTCACTCCGCCAGAAATTTGGAAACGGTACCCTGTACTGCTTGGCATTAGCGCCAGAAGCTCCAATACGAACATCTCCGAGTGTTTGGGTGTCAATAGGACACAATGAAGAAAACCTATTCATTGCTACCAGACAATTTATGTACCATATTACCCATTACACCTGGTCGCCTAAGTTCCTAGAAGGCAACCCCCTTGATTATTATGCATGGGGTGCATTTGGGCGAAAGACCAACAAAAGTCCTTGTAATAACAAAGATAAACTGAAAGTAAGGATTATTGCACCATACACCAAAAGACCGTCCAGAAGAGATGCAGGAGATTCCGATGTCGTCTAGAGGGCAAGGTTGAGGGAAATAGCGATTCTACTGAAATTTTTTTTTTTTTTGTATTTCAAGATATTTTAATGTAATTTTGGTAAATATATCTGTTAAAATGAAGTGTCAATGCTCACATGAGGAGCTTGCGGCCATATTATTTCATAATAGCGGTTCTCGTAGGATCACCGAAGGTTTTCGTATATGTGTCAATTTTATTACTTTGAAGTAATAAAGTTTGTACACACACGTGATTTTTAGTGGATGACCGTGTTGAAATACACGACCCGTTTTTATTTTTAAGCAGTGTGCATTAGAACTACTGGCCTGCACACTCATGAAATCTTTATAAAGAAAAAGTCGTCTCTTTTCGTTATTAAGATTTCTAAATTGCAGAAGGCGCTAGTTGTAATACAGACTGTTTAAAATAAGAAGGGGGGGTATTTACAAGACAGATGTCCTCTAAAAATAACGGGTAAAATAAAAATAAAAATTTCAGATGAAAAATATATACGTTAATTCTGTATATATATATATATATATATATATATATATATATATATGTGTGTGTGTGTGTGTGTGTGTGTGTGTGTGTGTGTGTGTGTAATTTGGCAGCAACTTTTCTTTTAAACATGTTGTGTTGAATGTCAAAGACAACATAGTCCTGCATATTCTCTTTTGAATTTTGAGACTTTTTATTTAAAAATTATATTGAAATAGAAGGAGTATTTAGGTTAAATTGTTTAGCCAAAAATAATATTAACCTCCTAAATACTGCTTCTATTTCAATATAATTTTCAAATAAGAAGTCTCATTAGAAATTATGTGAAAATTCAAAAGAAAATAGGCAGGACTATGTTGTCTTTGACATTCAACACAACATGTTTAATATATATATATATATATATATATATATATATAAAAGTGAACATAGAAGTCAACACTTAGAGGCTACAGTCTGTTTCATGCTAGATGCAATCGTCGGGCCCGACGATTGCATCTAGCATGAAACAGACTGTCGCTTCTAAGTGTTGACTTCTATGTTCACTTTTATATTTACACACGCTCTATCTCTGATATTGAGTGCTTTATCCCATAAATATAGCACACTTTAAGATATATATATATATATATATATATATATATATATATATATATATATATATATATATATATATATTAGTTTAACATTAAAATTAAGGAATTCATAATAATAACCAAGTTTCATTGTCGAGATTTTTGAATTATCATATACTTGTATTTTGATTAGTCATTGTAGCTTATGTAACCGCGTTTCCCCTATTGAGGGGTGTTTGATTGATTTGAACCTTTTAAAACTCATTCAAAACCATTTGTGAAGACACCAGAAGTGTTGAAAGAAGATGGCTATTTTTGTAGTGATGTTATAACATGTTTATGCTTTAAATTTTGAAGAAGTATATATATATATATATATATATATATATATTAATTGGGATCAAGTACAGAAAATATATGGAACGTTATCCGAAGGAATAATGGGATAAGGAACGAATAGGAAACATTTATGATTCTAATCTGACTGGTATTTATTAAAGTGGCAACATGTTAAATTTATAGATTCATAAACATCACACACACATACATACATACATATATATATATATATATATATATATATATATATATGAGAGAGGCGGACAAATGAATGTGTTAGAAAGTACTGTACAAATTTCACTATATTGAGAAAATAAAAAGAATAGAAAATGCATCTGATGTTTTAAATATTTATGTGCAATATTTGTTAAATATATAATATTTTAGAAAAGATGCTCCTTCTAAAAACATATATCATAAATATTGCATATAAATATATAAACATCAGTTGCATTTTTAAATATATTTAAAATAAATGATTATATATATATATATATATATATATATATATATATATATATGGTGAGAGAACGGCGAAGAGATAGATAGAAACGAAAAATTGGATTTTGAAGTAAAAATATAAAATATTTGAGATATATTTGAAAGGTAAATATTCGTATATTGATCGAAATAAAGACAGATATCAGGAGATTGAAGGACAATTTGATTGATCGCTCAACGTATTTCTTGTACGATGGTAAAAAAAAATACCTATATTAGATATACTTGTCAAATTACTTAGATCGACTCAACCTAGAAAATAAATCCGCGAAAATAATTCAATCGATGAATAAAAGTAAAAACACAAATGTATGACGTTTTTGATTCGCGTTTCATTACTTCGTCATTTCCTCTTGGACAAATAAGTTTCGGTTATATAATTTCCGTCCCAGAACCCCAAAGAAGTCGACGATAAAACATTTCTCTTCCGAGGAATTTTGACCAAAGCAACCGAATGAAGTTTTCATTCGTTACGTTATCCTTGTCGAACTTTGGCTGATCTTGTTAGAGTTGAGACTGACATGAGATAGCGGGGGAAGGTTTGGTATGCAGCGAATTGCAAAGAGAAACAAAAAAAAAAGGAATATTTCTTTGACGATGCAAAAAGAAAATGTCAAGAAAAGATTATCATTCCAATGTTTTGGATCTTTGATATCTCAAGAGTTTTGCCAGGAATAAAATAGACAGAAAGAAGCAGCCGAATATAAAAGAAAAAAGACAGAGGGGAAGAAATATGTTTAATGAAAAACGTTCTTTACTCTTTCTAGTAAATCTACCGTTAAAAACCAATGTAAATTTCTGTCGAGACTACTGAGCTATTTTCATGAAATAGTATTGCCGTTTCTATAAATAACAAGAAAGCAACGATAGAGAAAATAATAAAATGATATTGAGAAAACAATTTAAACAAAGAACGTCTGCACTGATTTCTTTTTTCGTCGCATACAAGACGAAGTTTTGTTTAATTCTGGATTTTTTAAAAGACTTTTCCATATATATATATATATATATATATATATATATATATATATATATCAGTAAACTGTATGCTGAAGGTGGTAAATTGACCATAAAATAAAGAATTTTCTTTTGTTTCTCCAGCGATTAGCGTGTTTTCGCATTAATTACTTGATAAAAGAAACTTTCGTTTTTCCTAGTGTTTTGTCGTGGGCCTGTCATCATGGCTTAATATTGTCCTTGGATAAAAGTCACTAGAATTAATGCTATATGATGTAACATTGTGTCTATAACAGGAAAGAGAATATGTACATTTTTAAGCATTAAGAAAGAAAGAAACACATTTGCAAACTAAAAAAAATAATCCCGCAGTTTGTGGTAGATATCGTATTTCAGAAAAAATATTTTATATATATATATATATATGTGTGTGTGTGTGTGTGTGTGTGTGTGTGAGTGTGTAGCACGATATCAGGCAAAAAATATTTCTTTTACTTACTGAGAGCAAGACATTGGTGAATTGTAAAAATATGCGTAATTTTGCATTACAAAATAAACGTGTCTGCAAAAATTGAAAGGATTTACATATGTGACAAATGATAGTTAATTAAAAAAAAACTATCTACGTATATATATGACGGAGTCATTTAGTGGTCAGGAGTTCCGTAAAAAATATGAAATGAATGTGGCGTATCGTTTTAATTAGCCTGCGAACTGACAAATCAGAAATTAGCGAGTTTCTACACCCCAAATTATTTCACGAGAATTTTCGCCTCGTAGGAACGAGGGCTTGCAAATGCTAAAATAGGTAGTTTCTTTCACTCATTTCTTCCTTGCTAACAAGTAGTCGGTAAAATTTATCTACTGGGGACATTAAAAATAATACAGATAACTGCAAAGAAAAAAAAATCTCCTCGATAAAAGACGTCTGATTTGAATCACAGCAAGAGGCAGAGACAATGCAAAGTATTGGCCTGAAGACAACCGTGTAGACTACTGTAGAGACACAATCGAATCTTTCCACTACGGAACAACGATTGTGGTCGCCTAACACGATTTCGACCGAAAATACGAAATCAGATATGATGTCGCAGCTACGGCACTATGGTGGAGTTCATGATACATAGCGTAAATGGAAGAATTATTTTAAAAAATTTAAGGATATTTTAATTTAAAACTTAGATAATACCCTAAATAGACTGCACTATCGTAAGTTGACCTTCGGTAAATACACACACACTCACACCCACACGCAAACACACACATTCATACATACATACATACATACATATATACATATACCATTTTGAAATCAGACCGACTCCGTGAGCAAATAAAAAAACATTCCAAGCCGGATCCGGATAGCCAATCCTGAAATTTTGGATTCTCAAATTTTACTTACTGCGATTGTTTTCGGCGATTTTTTTTACCTTATTTCCTGCGACGAATTTTTTTGTACGATAACAAGTTTTATAACTTGGGAATAAATTTAGGAATAATCGAAATTAAATTCGAAATCCAGCGAAAGTCACCCATGAAATAAAAAAATAATTGTTGCCACGGAAAATAAGGACCTACGTACATCAAATTGTCTTTGGCGGCAGAAGAATTGTCTTTGCACTTTTAAAAGGTAAGCTTAAATCTTAATGCACTACTTAAATGCAGCGCTCAATTTTGAGTTCTTTTGGGCTATGAGCAATCAGCATCTAAATCATGATTGTTGTCTATCACATCTACTCCATCCCTACCTCTTGTGAAGAAGACCCAATCAAGAGACGTCCGTAAGAGGTAGCCTAAATGCCGCCCGATAGTATATAACTAAAAATAAGCTAGTATACAAATAAAAATAAATAGGATAGAACAAATGTTTGCAGGCTTTGGAAGACGTGATATATTTGAAATTTTTGGCTAGTCAGTATATTTAACTTTTATTGTATTTGCCATTTTACGAATAATTTGAAATTTTGAGTAAACTCTAATTTTATGCTGTGTGCTAGTTTTTGTTCAAATACTTTTGACTGTTTCAGTCACTACCAAGAATTAGCTGCTGACTCTGCTAGAGAAGATGTTATTATTGATCTACTGGCGTTATTAGAGCTCTGCAGTTCGAATTATTACTAATTTACGCCATGCACAGCGGTCGAATGTTGCAAAATCACAACAGAATAACATCTATGAATTATTATTATTAATTCCTTTGATATCATGTGTGTACACATTTCTTTACGGGTTCCGCCCAGAAACCTAAGGTTAGAAATGGCATCATGACTTTATCCAAAGATCAATACCCCACCCCCCAGATAAACAAAAACAAAACACACACACACACACACACATACAAACACAAAAACACACAAAGATATTTTACATAGATAAAGCCCTTCGTAAGGTTTGAGCTGTACTCGTGGGAACATTTCTTTGGTATTTCTTCAAGGCATGGGCTTCCAGGAATCCCTTGAATTAGTCTATTAGAATTTTTCCAACCAATCCGAGGGCTCCAACTACAAAAAGGATTGTTGATTTTCCCATGTGCCACATTATTTCCATTTCAAGCTCCTTGTATTTTGATAGCTTTTTGAACATCTTCAAAGATACATTACTGTCTGCGGGGACTGCCATATCAATAAGGAGGCACTTTTTTGTTTGCAATGTCTGGGCAGCTAGCACTGATTTGTTCTGTCTCGGTGTATTGTATAGTCTCATAGAATTCTAACAAGTCCTATCTCCGTAACCAGATCTGGGTGGTGTTCATTATTTATTATTATTATTATTATTAGCATATAGCGAATGAATAAAAGGTATTTTATTTTAGTAATAACTTATGTCACTTAATACACCATTTTTATGTCGATGTTCAACATATTATTCAGTAACTGGAATTTTTCTTACAATTTCGGCTGTTGTCAATTTGGTTGGGTGTTGTCAGTATGGTGAACAGGAATTCTTTGACTCTTGATCTAAAAAAAATAGCTGGAAATGGAATTGGAATCAGCTAAAAGCGATGACAAGCATGCGGAAGCATAACAGGAAAAATGAACTTGGACCCTTACTCATAATTTTATCCCGCTATATAATGTTTGCCACGGAAAAGGGAAATAACAAAAAAATATATGTATTAAATCGTCAGACCTTGTAGGCTGAATTTCATAGAGCTGGTTCCGATAGCTGGTTGCTCTCTCAATGCATGTTGCACCAACCATATATATATATATATATATATATATATATATATATATATATTAATCAACCAGGTCACTCATTAGAAAACGGTAAATGTGTATTGATAGATTCTGATTTCAGTTTCACATACACACGCAGAAAAAAAAGAAAAATACTGGATTTTAAAATGAAATACATATAAACTAGGGTTAAATAAAGACTTGGGTATTTTAAATCTTTATAAATATTTCAATAGTTAAACAAAATTTTTTTTTAGATATAGATAAAAAAATTTTTTAAACAACATCTAAAATATTATTACAGTTAGATTTACGTTAGAAATATTCAAACACAGTTGCCTTCCATATCACGTAAAGTCCGCGTCTCGCGATGGACGCTACTTGTAAACAAACCTCAAAAACAGTTATTTCTGAAGAAAGATCGGGGTCGATTTGAAATATCAAATATATATATAAAAAAATATAAATAAATTTTTTCACAAAAAAAACATTCATTTTTTTTAATTTGCAACTTTTTAGTTGTTTTTTCTATATATACATATTAAGAAAGAATACGTGGCTTCTCATTATGCTATATATATATATATATATATATATATATATAAATATATATATATATATATATATGTATGGAGAGAGAGGTAGAGAGAGAGTGCGTGTAAATTGTTTTCATTGAGAGTGTAGATGTGAAAGGAACAAAATGTGAATGAAAAACAAGATAAAAATATTATTAACTGACGCGTTCTCTCCTCAGGAATCAAAATAAACTGTAGCTGTAATAAAGATTGTTGCTAAAAAAATTTATCATGCGTTAACGCTTCGAGGTCTGACCACCGCTTTACCGGTGATAGAGAAAAATGACGTAATGCCCAGCCACCGGCTAAACGGTGAGTAAACACTTATAACTATTTTTATATCTACTGCGAAACATTACATACGAATTATTTGCAAATTTTGACTCAAGAGCTCAGGCAGACTGGTTAAAATTGTTCAGGAGCTCAAAGTGTTAAATCAGAAAAGTAAACCTCTGGTTGTTGCTTTCGATATCGCGAAGACATTTGACAGGGTATAACATAATGGTTTTCTTCACAAGTCGAAAGATTATGGTATTCCTGGACGGATGTTTGAACTGATTCAGTCTTTCTAATCAAAATCAAAAATACTGTTGAGAGAGTCTGTTATGTGCCATGCGTGATACACGCTTAGGTGTTCATGTATCTTTCGATACATGATTGACGAGGCAAATTTTTTTCCCGCCATCCGAGGCTACAGAACCCAGTCTGTCCTGCTATTTACCCATACCTGGGGGGATAAGAAAAGGATTCGTACCTTTCGCAAGGGTATTAGCACGTAAATCAATGTGATGGATTCGACTGGAATTGTTAGAATTTGAGAGAGTACTCTTCTAGATATTTTTTCATTAATGCATGCATACTCTCTGGGTAATATCCTTTAGCCTAAATTGTTCTTAATTTCCAACATCCACTTTTCTGATGCCATAAGGTCTCAACTAGGTACCTATGCTGATGGCACAGCTATTTAGTCCTGTGTTAATAGGAAGTCTGTTCCTTTTGACATCATTTTGGCAGCTGATTTAAAAAAAAAATAACTTCGATTCTGTTGTTGTGGCAAATCTTGTTAATTTTAATCATCTTCAAAACGAAGCCGACTGCTCTCTCTTAAGAACGAAGCCGACTGCTCTCTCTTAAGAACGAAGCCGACTGCTCTCTCTATAAGAACCCTCTCTGTTTTCCTTCAGCATGGCTGATGCTAACCTATACTAGGGTGAATAATTGCGCCTTCTCGGGCTAGCTTTTCCCGCTAACATGAAGTGGAAAAATTATATCGAATCATTTGCTAGGTCAGCCGGTAGAAAGTTTAGTTCACTATGTCGTATGAGACAAGTTTTCTTGCCTGAACTTATCTTACATATTCATAAGTCTAACGTACGTCCTTGCTTTGAGTATTGCCGTCACATCCTGTCTAGTGCTCCTGCTTTATATTTAGAGATTATTGATACAATGCACAGAATTTGCAGTGTCATTGGTCCAAATCTGGATTCCCGTCTTCATTCATGTTCCTACTGCCGTAGTATAGTTTCCCTATGACTTTTTTTATAAATACTTTCTTGGTAATTCTTTTTTTTTAAGCTTTCCACTCCAAGCAAGGCTGGAAGCCACTAGCACGCAAGGGGTTACAGAAGGTTTGGAAGAAGAGCAGATAGGAGTGGTAGAGGAAAGGATGTGGAGAAAGATAGTGGATCGATCAAGGCAAGGGGGTTACAGAAGATTTGGAGCGAGAGCAGATAGGAATGAAAGGGGAAAAGATGTGGAGAAGGGTAGTGGATAGATCAAGGCAACTGGAGATGTCGATTGACGTTAAACTTAAACAGTAGGAGATTATATTTGTCAGGGAACCAGGAATAAGGAAAGGAGTTCCACAGGCGAGAAGTGCGAGACATGAAGCTATTGGAGGAGAAGAGACGTCTACAACTAACAGTTTTAACAGTGAAGAGGTGCGAACGGGATGCCAGCCTCGTAGGACGCTTAAATTCATGAGGCCTGGGAACCAGCGAAAGCAGCTCATCGGAGCATAAACTTTCTCCTATAGTTCCTAGGCTTTATGAATTTAAACGCAATACTCGACTGCTGACATCGTCTAATCATTTTACATTTGGAATGTAACCGTAATTACTGTGCTAACAGTTTCTTTTATCGCACTTCTCGCTTGTGGAAATCTTTTCTTGCTTTCCAGTCAAGTTTGCATTTTGGATCATCAGTGTCAGTTGTTATGCCTTCGTTCGTTGCTCTCTCAATGCATGTTACACCAACCATATATATATATATATATATATATATATATATATATATGTATATATATATATATATATATATATATATATATATATGGAGAGAGAGAGAGAGAGAGAGTGCAAATAGATTCAGGAGCGCAAGGCTCAAAGTGTTAAATCAGAATAGTAAACCTCTGGTTGTTGCTTTCGATATCTCGAAGACATTTGACAGGCTATAACATAATGATTTCCTCCACAAGTCGAAAGATTATGGTATCCCTGACTATCTTTTTCTTATATTCTTTTACACTGGATAAAACTATGCATCTAACAACTTTATTGCTTTCTTTAAAGTTGAAACAATAATAAAAAGACATGATGAAACAATAGAGTTTTACTTCTGTTTACAAATACTTATTGCAAATTAAAACCATTTGTCTTCATAAAATTCATCAGATAATGAAATGTGTCGGATAATTTTTTCCGTTTTTTTATACGCACGCACCCCCCCATATATATATATATATGGATAATATTATTGGTAAATATACACATACATATGCAATCATATATCTAAAATATATAATATATATACATGCACATACATATATATATATATATGTGTATAAAATAATTCTAAGAGGGTAAAATCCAGGTAGAACTCACTGTCCAGGACAGAGTAAGGATATAATAAAAAAGCTTAAACACTAATATTCCATGGTCATAATTTATTCCATTGGAATCGTATATACGATCCAATTCATCAGACCTACAAATTCATATATATATATATATATATATATATATATATATATATAATTGCATATAAAAGAACTTCAGAGATAACCAAAATGAATAGCTTTTACTCCCCGCAAGAATTAACCTTCCAAGGTTTGTCAACATCAAGGGAAACCCCCTGGTGATAAACCTTACAAGGTTAATTCTTGCGGGGGCAAATAGCGATTCATATGGGGTATCTTTGAATTTCTTTTATATTTGATTTATATATATATATATGCTCTGTAAAAAATAAATTCAGCTCTAGGTCACCCTATCGTGCACTTTCTTAAGTTAATCGTCATATTCCTTGTCATTTCCTCTTTAACCAGCTTACCCTGGAGATCCATTTAGGTGAAACCTAGTTAGGTAGTTACTGTCTCTTTAAGATTAATTTTACGTGTGTGTGTGTGTGTGTGTCGGTGTGTGTCTGTGTGCGTGTGTGTGTGTAATTCAGAGGAGTGTCTACAAGAGACGAATGCATCTTTATTTTTTGAACTGTTTGGCTTATTTTTGGTAAATACCTGTTTTGTGAATGAATAAAATCCTAAATGTTTTTATACTTGATGGCATTGGGATAATGCCAAATACTATAAAGAGAATAAATAATTGTGGATTAATTAATTTCTTTTCTGTCATTTTACGAGTCATTAACTCGCTTGTACTGCAGTGGCCGGTCAAGCCTTTTTTACCAGCATGCCTATTATCTCCCAGAGGTACAGCTGCGATTTGAAAGGTCGTTCAACCTGCAAAAATCATTCTCTTGATCAGTATCCCCACTCCTCTCTCTCTCTTTCTATTTTATATATATGTATCACTCTCTCTCTCTTTCTATTTCTTTCTCTCTCTCTTTCATTTCATCTATCTCTCACACTTGATGCATTTACATGACCCATTAGCAAACTGGAGAGAAACCAACGGGAACGTTCATTTCAGAGTTTTATGCACATGAAAAGGTGCGAATTTCTGCGCACGTAGCAGACAAAAAATGGATATTACGTCCCTATTTATTTGCTTCTTTTTCCACTTCAGATTGCCCTTGATATTTTCTTTTTCTAAAAAAATGGCAGCATTTTTCATGACAGCTTCAGCGTTCCCTCAAGAGAACCACTTGTGGTGTTAATGCACATATTTAAATTTATTATCATAGATATTAATCGCACTTAGATATGCGTTGAAAAATGCAGTTCGATGTTCAAAATTTATAATTGTTGATTCTATCTAATGGCATTGCTTGTTCC
>OZ038506.1:49716625-49724125 GCA_964036315.1 Acanthosepion esculentum | reverse complement strand
ATCAATCGGCACGAACTTTTCGGGAGCGAGACGAGCCGTCAGCTCGCCGACATTGTCCTATAAGTTGTGGACCCCGGGACAATGGTAGAAGGCGTGCGAAGCAATTTTTTCTAAACCAAGGCGACACCGTTCACAGTCAGGTAAATCCCCCAAGCCCCATATGAAGGCCTTGTCATTGAGAGGACTCCGATTCCGAGACAATCGCCAGGTAAGGGAAAACTCAGGGTTACTGAGGTAATCCGCCACGGGTGCCCAAGACCAGTAAGAGCGAAACTCATCCTCCGACACGTTGAGCTGATCACGTAGCGAATCCTACGCGACCCCCGCCACTAGAAGACGATAAAAGACCTTCCTAGTCTGTGAAAGGTCACTGGACCGAGGAACAGCCAACAAGGCCGACCGACACTCGCGAAGGAAATCCGATTGATCCCGGGGTTTACGATGGCGCTCAACCCGCGAGATGGGGATATTGATAGTAAGGTGAGGGAACGCGTCACTAACAATCCCCGCCATAATCGAATCTCCTGTCAATGCGTGGCGTAGGAAAGCCAACCTCTAGGCGAGTTTGTGGCTCACCAAGTGTTACATTCCCCCGCCACCATGATACGGGCGTTGTGCAAAGACTCGTCTGTCGACCCGATTCCCGCGTCCCATCCATCAAATGTAGGATCACGAGCGCTCGAGCGGCTTCCGGTGGTCTTTACAGAGAGGAAGTACGGACAATCGATAAAGAACAAGAGGAAAAACGTAGGTGGCACACGCCTCCGTCCTACCCTTCACGGACAACCTCCGTCGACGCCAAGTACAATTCGTATGGCAAACCATCAAGACCGGGCGACTTGCCACTGCCGACCTTCTTCAATGCCGCGTAGACTTCGCCCTCCGTGATCTCTCCCTCGCAGCTATCCGCTTCAGTCGGCGAAAGCCGAGGAAGTCTGCCAAATAGCTGCGAACTCCTCACGGAGATCAGGTTCCTTGGTAAACCGGCTTTATTTGGACTGTCTAGCTTTTTGGGACTTTCTTCCTGTCCCTTCCTTGTCTGCTGCTGTGGAGGTGTATTCTGCCTTGGTGAAGTCTCATCTTTTTTGCCCTCCTGCTCACCACCTCCTTCCAGGTAATTTCGGGGCCCTTTTTCCCTACTCCCTCCTCTGTACGTGCTGCGACTGCTGCTGCTACTGCTGGTCGGGATGAATGCTGAGGACGTTTACCGGGGCACTCTTTAGCCATGTGTCCCGAGGTACCGCATGACCAACAACACGGTTTCCGGCCCGCAACTACGACCAAAATCCTTCTTTCCCGGCATATGAGGATATTGGGGATTTCTCCAAAACTCCTTCGCGTCAGGATAACTTGCAATTGCCGTGAACTCGTCTACCTTGCCGAATTTGGTAAAGTAACCCCCATTCTGTCTTCGCTAATGTCCACCGGCACCGCGTGGACCGTAATTCTTGTCTTACGGGTGCCCATATATTCAGTTTGTAACCTTATATTTTTGGTGGTCAATACACTACCGGCCATTTGTTTCGCCTCTAGTTCTGTGGGAAGGAGAATGTCCCAAATCGCATTTGTCCTTCTTGCAAAGACTCTTGGATTAATTTTGAGTCTTAAGGACCTCTTCCATGGTATCCCTGCCTACCCCAACCAATTGAAAACTTTTAACGTTTGAGGTTAACAGGGAAACAATTCTTCTGTTCGCAGCATCAAAACGTTCGGGGGATGGTTATAAAGTCAGTGTCTTTAAATGATTCATCGAATTGACTTCGCTGTGCTTCACAATATTCAGCGTCCTTTTTTTATCGGGTTATTATTACACAAGGCCGTTTTCACTGGTGACATCGGCGGCAATATAGATGGCTTATCTGAAGTTTCTTCCGCCATGGCGGATGGCCACCACAAAGGGGAAAAATAAATAGTTTTCTCTTTTTCTTTTTAAAATGTTTTTTTTCCAAACAAGAACGAAACGGTCAAGAACAAACAAAATAAAATGAAAGAAGAACGTGGACAACCAAAGGCAAAAACATTTTGAACAAATAAACACTAAAAAGTAATGGAAACAAAAACAGTGAGGAGGGTAAAAATACAAGAAAAGAAATAAACAAAAAGGAAAAGAACAGAAATGCACAAATCTATCCGAAGAAATAAACTGAAAAGGAAAAACTGAAAAATTCAAACGAGTTTTTAGAAAATCAAATCAAAGTTATCGGTTCGCGCGTAATTACACAAACGTTCCTCGTACAACTCAACCTCGTCAAAGCTCAATAAATAAAAAAAAGCAGAAACTACCAGATCCCAGCTCGACTCTGCTGTCCGCTGTCCTAACGGAGAATTATAGGTGTTTACCACCTATAGTGTCGCCACTCATGGAGGTGGCAGGTTATTCCATCACATCACTTTGCAGTTTTCTTGGTGCTTATGACGTCTGTCCATGGAGTTGTCAGTATCCAGCGGTAGAATCATATCTTTTTCGTTTGAAGTCTATGTTTAATCTTTCTGGAAATTCTTCAGCGTTCACTGTTATTTCAAACAACAGATATGGCATAGCAGTTCGATACTTTTTTTCACGTCTTAATATTTACTTAGTTTTCTTTAAGACATATTACGGTATTTCGAAAAGGCATTTTTGCATTAACCGTATAATCTGGTATAATTTCTAGGTTTACACGTATTATACATTAATGACACCCATCCAAATATTGGAAGTCGGGCATTAATGGTTACGTCCATGTAGCGAATTAAAACTTGTACACTCGCCTGAATTTACAAAAGGTATCTGTAAGTCTTGTTAATATGACACTGAACTATTGATTTATTGAATTCGTCGCGAATTTTTGAAACTGTATTTTTAACAATACACAAGGCGTTAGTCTTGGTCGATATTTAAAATACATTTCACTGAGCAACAGAAAGCAAGTACAGCGATTGCATCAGTGGAGGAAGCGTAATAGGAAAATGGCGTCATATGTGTAGACCGTAAGGGAGGTAATTCAACTATACTTTTTCATAGACTGTTTCCTCACCTTCTTTTCTTGACGTTTGTGCTCTTTGCGCATATTCGACATTTGAGTTTGCTGTTTCTTTAGTTTGCTGGCAAACTACGTCAACTTCCTTCTTTGTTACTCCCTCTGTTTTTCGACGTGTTTAATCATTTAAGAGTTACCCGTAGAGATGTTAATTTGATTCTTATAAATAAACTTTCTTCTGGGAATCATTTTACTTTACCTATGGTCATTATACTCTTTTTTTTAAGATTATTTCTTTCTAACGTTGTGAAAGTGTTCTTTTTAGGGACACCTGATATAATTCATTTTTGATATATTTGTTATCTTTTCATTCCTTCTTTTTTTTTTCTTACTTGGTTTCTTTAAATGAATTACTAAGCAAAAAAGGAGAAATAAGAAAAGATAGATATATCCCCACTGATCAGTTTGATACAATATGCATGTAATTAGATATAAAGAGTGAGAGAGAGAGAATTAACGGAGAAATATGTATGTATGTATGTATGTATATATATATATATATATATATATATATATATATATGTATATATATGTATGTATATATATACAAGTGATGGTGTTGTACATTATTCAACACCGTCACTTGATAAGACACCAGAAATTTTGAAAGAAACTGGATATTTTTGTAGTGATTTTATAACATATTTATGTTATAATTTTCGAATAAATAATTATATATATATATATATATTATATTATATATGTGTGTGTGTGTGTGTAAATAAGTACAGGATTGGAAAAAAAGGAATAAAGTTCCGATAACTAAAAACACTATTCTTAAAAGAGTGCTCAATACAGAGTAGAGGGAATAATATTAATTCAAAAACAATTATAACATGAGTATGATATAACATCATTACAAAAATAGCCATTTTGTTTCAACATTCCTGGTGTCTTGTCAAGTGTTGGTATTGTTTGTAAAATAAACAGAAAAATATTTATTTTATTTGCAGCACAATCATTTGACATGACACCAGAAATGTCGAAAGAAAATGTCTATTTTTGTTGTGATGTTATAACATAATTAAGTCATAAATTTGAATATATATATATATATATATTACAGACATGACAGAATTGAATAGACACCTGTCGGAGGACGAATATTTCCTATGAATATTTCTCCGACATTCCCCCGGAAAATGTCGTTTAATATAAACAGAGCATTTACTTAAATATTTGTATCTATAAAAAGAATGTTAAACATAAAAATGACTTTAAAATAATTGTCGGACTTTCTCCATTTCATAATATATTTATCTTTAATGTATTAGACATTTGAAAATATTCATATTTCTCTCACTTAAACCGTCTTTGACTCCCCTCTTAAAAACTTCTCTGTTAAATTTTAACCCCCCCAATCATATTTATAACTTCCTGTTCTTATCTTGTCTGTTACCCCTCCCTATAGCTTTCATTTACTCTAGAATTCGTCCCGCACTCTCATACATACACTCTCACTAAATTTTATTTTTTGTTCCCGGAGTTGTTTTTTCTGTTTTCTTTTTCAATTTTTAGATCTGATGAATTGGATCGTATTTACGATTCCAATGGAATAAATTATGACCATAAAATATTAGTGTTAAACCTTTTTATTATATCCTTACTCTGTCCTGGACATTGAGTTCTACCAGGATTATATCCTCTTGAAATTATTTTATATACATATATATATGTATGTGTATGTATGTATGTATATTTATATATTTTAGATATATGATTGTATATGTATGTGTATATTTACCACTAGTATTATCTATCTATATATATATATATATATATATATATATGCTCTCCGTCAAGATACGAACTGCGTTTCTCTGAGCAAAGGGAAACCGTTAGTTCCGACGATACTCGGGTTCAAGCAAAGTCTGAAACCTACCTTTAAGCCGCTCATATCAATTTCCTCCTCAGTTTCGTTTCCAAAGACATTTTGTAAGGTTATGCATATTTGTTTATCAATCTTTATCTATATATATATTTATGTTTTGTTTTTAATATAACTTGTTATGGTGTGATTTTAAAAAATATAATTTGGTTTAACTTATTTTTAAAGTTAAAAATGAATATTTTAATTCAGCTGAATTTTTTATACTTTAATATATATTTTTTTTACTTCTATTCTTATTTAAATTTAATATAACTTATCTAAATATGATTTATTTTTAATCTTTTGAATATATCGAAATTTTTAAGTATAATTTGTTATATTTTAATTAGCAACCTAACTTTTTTATATATAATTATTTTTTTTACATAAATCTCCCTTTTCGCCCCACTTTCAGTCTAAGTTTAACACTTGATTTTTTTTACATAAACCCAATTTAATGTTATAAGGTTATTATCAGGGTTAATATTAAAAACTCTTCATTTTAAGGTTAATACCTTGAACTCTCCCCTTACCACCGACTCGGGTATTTCCTCTGACTGAAACATCGAAAAAGATCAATATTTTAAATGCTGTCAAAGTTTTATTTTTAAATTTCTGATTCCCACAGTGTACTCACCGAGATTATAAATAGATCTATTTCCTCACATATGGGGTAATTTTGTATTTTGTTGTGTTATTTATACGCTCTGTTATAATAAATAAATAGGTTGAGCACATTTTGTGGATAAGTTTTAATACTTGATATTACTAGGATCCACTTGAATTATATACGAACGAACTTATTACCTGTACTGTATATGTATATATATATATATATATATATATATATATATATATATATATATATATATATATATATATATATATATTAAAGATATGTTTAGTGGTACAAAGCTTAATAACTGCCATAAACAGAAAAAAGTTACTTTTATTATTACCACTCACTATGATAATTAAAAAAATAAAAATGAAAAACGCGCTAGCTAACGGGTTTCGAATCTCGCCCAACAGACCTAAATCTAGGTTAATAAAGTAAATTATTTAAAAAGAAAAATGGACAAAGTGTATTGGGGAAAAATAGATGGTAATTATTTGGAGGCCTAATACAAAGTCCTTCTGTTTACACAGAGAAGTCTTAGATGATTGAATATAGATGGCCTCCAACACTTTTAGGTGGTAATTAGAGTGAGACCTGCTAAGGATGGTAAATGAGTCCACACTAAAACTAACAGCACAATTATGGCTATTTATTAAGTGTTCTGCGATGGAAGACTATTATGTATTGGTTTTTGTCTGTTTATGGCATATATATATATATATAATATATATATATATAATGTGTGTGTGTGTAAGCAAATATGTGGATGTAGATCCGACGGAATGTGGAAAAATATGAAAAAGACAAAACAAAATCCGAATATGCAAGTTTACTGTTTTAATATTGTTTTACTTATAAGCTTTAGATTCAAATAGAATTCCACTTTTTCATTTAAGATAAAGCCTCTATCTTGGGAGTGCGTTTTTCGCAGCACCGCCCGCGTGACGCCAACGTGACGCCACGTGACCGAATCCCCAAAAAATGAACGCTGACTTTAGAATTTCAGTTGTTCTGTTTCTGATTAGTCTTGTGTCTATCGTCTTTTCATGTTGACTTAAATATCGTCTAATCCTAAGTATGTTTCTAACAACCATGTCCTGAAGATGGTCTACTAGACCGAAACGTCTGACGACGACAGTAAAACAACATTAAACCAGTAAACTTGCATATTCGGATTTTGTTTTGTCTTTTCCATATTTTTCATCATATATATATATATATATGTGTGTGTGTGTGTGTGTCCAAATAATGCAAATGAACAGTCAGATTTAGAATCGACAGTTCTTATTATTTTAAAATGTTCGATACAAAGTATAGCATAATATTATAATATTTTTATTTGAAAAATATTTTACATCACGACACGGAAATTTCTATGTTTCGGAAATTAAATCTGTTCTATTCTTAAACGATGTTGCGTAAATTTTGGTGAAATGATTTACTTTTGAAAACAAAATGGTATTTTATTTAAGAGTTAAGCATGAGGGAGGAAAAAGATTTCAAAATGTTATGGGTATGTCTTTGACCAATGAAAAGGTCAAAGTTAAAGCAGAATAGTGAAAAAATGTAAGTTTTCGCTTACGGTGTGGGTTATTCAAACTTGTCTCAATGAACCATCAGTTTTAGACGTGTCAACAATTACATCCGGTTAAGCTTATGGCTTATAGTTACAATGAAATAATAAGATGGATATGTATACAACAAAAGATTAATTTTAGGATTTTTAAAAAATTATTATTGTTTATATTTTAAAAATATGTTATAGGGACTTCTAGTATGATTAAATCAATTTTAAATATTATATTATTTTCATACAAAATATTATACTTATTATGGCACATGATAATATTAAAATTAAAATCAAATAATTAAATAAGTATATGTACTATTATATATAATAAAATAATGGATATATAATTGTAATATATAGATAGTTTTTTAGAAAATTTCTACTGACTATATTTTACCGTAAACATATTAAAATGCCTACA
>OZ038506.1:49706625-49714125 GCA_964036315.1 Acanthosepion esculentum | reverse complement strand
AGCGTCAAGAGTGGAGGACGAAAAAAAGTCGACGTTGATGTCGAAAGCGACATAAGTTTTCGATCTGATAAGTAAACCATTAGAACAAGTGTGTGTCATGGAAGTGAATCAACAGGGAATATATAATCATTATTCTGTGCCATTTTCATCTTCATTCTTTGGGGGACAGCATCATGTAGAGAGGAAGATATTATATAAAAGTACTGCCAAAAACAGGTCTGGAAAATAGACGTTTTAGTAATATTTTTCTTAGAAATGCAGAGCCAAACTGATAATCTATATCGATACACGCATCTCAGCATACACGAATGGTTCTAGCCCTGATATAAAGCCAGCCGTACAGTTACCAACCATCTATAAAACTCCATGCGTAGGCTAGGGATACTCTAGCTGTAATGTTTCCACCGATAAACGGAAACTTATGCTATGCAGGGGGTATTGATGAGATTACAGCGAGAAGAACGTCTCACTACACAATTTTGTTAACGATGTCACCAACCTCAGATGCACTGTGCTTGAGGCGAAAATGTGTAATTGTACCAAGCAGTCATCCAGGGGTGCCTATCTGCCTTGCAAATATGTATACGATATAGCTGCTTTTAACGACAGCTGATATATCAACATTGTTAGGAAATACGTACTAAACCGGGTACTTCATATGATTTTCACGTGAAGTCGTCAGTCCAGCCATGAAGTTCGATTAGAAGTAATATATATATATATATATATATAGAGAGAGAGAGAGAGAGAGAGAGAGCGATATAAGGCTAAAAATATTTTCTTATTTCTCTTACTTACTGAGAGCAAGGCACAAGTGAATTGTGAAAATATGCGTAATTTTGCAATACAAAATGAAAGTGTCTGCAAACATTGAAAGGATTTATTAAAGGAATATGAAAAAGTATCCCCGAGTTCTGTTACACACGATTTCTACGTAAAATTAAGCGCGTTTTATGGGAGATAAATTGATATGAAATATCGCAGATTTATCAATTTGTGCCTGACAACTGGCACGTGCATAAAACGCAGCGTTGCAAAAAAAAGTTGAAGAAGAGATATATATTTCTTATTAGTATATATATATATATATATATATATATATATATATATATATATATATATATATATATATATATATATATATCTGTGTGTGTGTGTGTATTCCGGACTTAAAACCTTTCTCTCCGTGCTTCATTTCTGTCATATAGTTTATATTTAATAAATATTTATGGTGCGGATTATATTGGTACCCTTTCGTTTGTCCGTGTTTTATTAACTAACCTATCTATTTTTCATATGTGTATATATATATATATATATATATATATATATATATATATATATATATATATATATATATATTTGTGTATTTAGATAGCAATCCTTCTTTCATGCACATTTCATTAAAAACGACTGACAAGGTTCTTTTATTTAGTTTTTTATATAATTTCTCGTGCGATCTAATAAAGTTTTTCTTTTCAGATGATAAATTATATAAAAACTGTCCGAATGTTCTTTTTATCCTAGCGCTTTCGGCTATACATTTAGCCATTTTCAAGGATTATACTTCAACTGTTAGAATTAGAAATAGTTTGTTATATGTATGTTTTATAAAATGTTTTATTTTTTTTGTTTCAAAACACGGTCAAGATATTATATATATATATATATATATATATATATATATATATATATATATATATATATATATATATATGAAAAAGGATAGTTTTTTTTAATTAACAATGCCATTCGCCTTCTTCAGGTAGTTTTGTAGGCATTTACTAATCAGAATGAAAGACGCATATCTAATCACGAACCTAAGGCGAAACAAGTTGTCTGTAAAAAACAAGTTTTCAACTTTGTCTCGTTTCTCTACTCTCTACTTTCTATATCCTGCTAACACAAATACACGCGCTCACACATATATGCATACATATATACATACATACATATATATATACACACACAGATATATATATATATATATATATATATATACATATATATATATATATATATACAGATATATATATACACACACAGATATATATATATAATATGCTATCAATTAGTTCTCTAATATAAATAAAACAAAATGAATGGAACTTTATGCATTTCGATATCGCCAAATTCTACCCGTCGATCACAGAAGTCATGTTAATGGTAGCTACAACCCTGTCCAAGAAATATTATATCATCACCGACCAGGAAATCTACATCATAAAGCAAGCCCGGAAACCTATCCTATATCACGATGATTCTATGTGAGCCAAAAAGACAATCCAAACTTCTCTCGAAGTTTGCGAATTGGTTGGCATTCTACTACGCTGGAGACTTAGGCATACTTTCCGACCTGCAATTTTAAACATCTTGCACAAATCTGTACAAAACAAACTCTCAACTAACAAAATTAATTTAGAAAAATATAAAACTAAATATGTAGAAGCAATAGAAAAAAATAGTAAACGCTAAGTTAAACTAGAATACATCAATATTAGTAAGAATGCCAACAATAAGCAGAAGAATAGAAAACGCAACATAATTTGGTTTAACAATAATGTCAAAACCAACATCGGTAAAATTATCTTAAATTTAATCCACAAACACTGCAGCTCTATCCCATTGCTCAACAAAACCAAAATTACCTACAGCTGTACCAATGTAGCACACCATAATAATAATTTATATACTGTGCAATGTTACTCCCTTGAAACAGAGACTATTATTTAAAAAATCATATATTCACCGCCTCTCCCCGCTTCGTTTTTATTCTCATTGCTTACTCCTTACGATTTATAATTTGGTTAGTTAAATCCTTTTTTTTTTGTCAATGGAAATAATTGTACCACATAAACTTTACGCATGCAGCATTTTTCATTTTTTCCCAATATCCGTTTACCTACACTCGATATTTTGAATGTAAACCCTAATAATATATTAAGTTTATATTAACTTTGAATCTGCGTATAATGTAGCGTTCCTGTCATGAGAACCAGTATTAAAAAAAAAAAAAAACTGCATTAAGTGGTTCATTCGCCATTCGTACCTGACGAGTTGAGAAACCATGAAACTTTAAGTTGCACTACAAACGTAGGTATATGTGTATTTATTAATATATATATCATTTCTCTGTTTAACTACACTGAGCCCTGTTTTGCTTACACCATAAATTAAATTACATAAATATATATTGGCGTATCTGTGTATGCACGATATCGCACACATATATAGTTTCTAATATCTCGTTATTTGGTTTATATCCACACTTATATACATATATATATATATATATATATATATATATATATATATATATATATATGCATTACCATCGGACCTGACCACGTATCTAGTTTCTAGTCACTTTCACACCGCGGTCACGTGGCTTTTCTCTGTCCCTCATGTATTTTCATGGTAACTGTTTGGAGAAGCATTTTTTTCTGAATCAGCGATTACATGGATTTATGCATGCTACTCGATTGGCAATTAGTTCTCACCGGGATACTATTGAACTAGTTAGAGGCATGCAAATACTATTGAACTAGTTTTTCGCGCGTTTCGTACCTTATTTACTTTTATTAATGCATCGTCACGAAGCTTTAATAAAAGTGAAACGTTAAATTGATGTATGTTTCCTATTTGTTCTTGCTGGATTTCGATCCATATTTGATCTGCATTTGATCCATAACTAACAATGTAAATACTGCAAATATATATATATATATATATATATATATATATATATATATATATATATATATATATATATATATGTATATATATATGTATATGTGTATATATATATATATGTGTATAGTGTGTATATATATATATATGTATATATATATATGTGTGTGTGTGTGCGTATGCAATATAGAGTTTGTCTGACGATCACAAAAGCATGAAACCTATGGTCAAAAACTCACAACAATCTAACTAAATATATATACATATTTATGCATCGTCACGAAGCTTTAATAAAAGTGAAACGTTAAATTGCTTGCTGGATTTCGATCCATATTTGATGTGTATTTGATCCATAACTAACAATGTAAATACTGCAAATATATATATATATATATATATATATATATATATATATATATATGTGTGTGTATAGTGTGTATATATATATATATATGTATATATGTGTGTGTGTGTGTGTGTGCAATATAGAGTTTGTCTGACGATCACAAAAGCATGAAACCTATGGTCAAAAACTCACAACAATTTAACTAAATATATATATATATATACTGCAGTTCGATAAACGTGACTCATCTTATGCTTTGAATTTAGCTCAACTTTCGTTTCATCGGAGAAGAGAAGTCTTCTACGGTAACATTTTTGTAATAGTGATCCCATTCAAGTCACTTGGCTTTGTTGGCTTTGCTTATTAGCGGCTTAAATCTTCGTGTACAACGTTTGTAGCCTTGTTCCAACAGCCACCGACGGACTGTTCAAGAGGCAAGACTAACACCTTGCTCTTCGCTTAGACTGGTTGCAATTTCTTGGCTAGTTATTGTCCTATTCTTCGCAACTTCTCTCTTGATTAACCTGCCAGTTCTATCATCAATCTTTTTCTTTCGTCCCCTTGTTTCTTTCCTTGGAGCAGGAGTGGAATCATTATGTGCCCTAAGCACTCAAGAGACAGTTGATTGCGAGGTTATAGCAATTTCTGCAATTTCTCTCGTAGACTTTCCTGTTTTGAGAGGGCAGTAATAGATGTCTTAAGTGGTTCTGATGCGTGTTTGTACACTTTCATCTTGTTAGTGACTAGAGTCGCTATTTCAAGCTGTTTTTATACTGTATGAGGCTTTCTGGAATATTCTGGAATAGTCTAGATTTAATTTAAGCTGTTCTAGAATTCTCTAGAATATTGTTCTGAGTGTACTGTAAAATAGTTTCCGCTATTTTGTTAAATTTACCATTTTAATCATTAGAATGTGAGATCTGAGTCACTTTTTGCACATAGTTTTTTCCAGGATCTCATTTATATCCAAATTTATAATTATCAATAGAATACCTTAGGGTTAATAAACTTTTAATTTTTTCCGGGGTGGCCGGGAAGGGGTCTTTATATTAGTAAGATTAAAAATTATTTTAACCCACAAAACAATAGACAAAAAATATTTTTAGTAAAAAAATCAGGTGAATCACTTTTATCGAACAGCACTGTATATATATATATATATATATATATATATATATATATATATATATTGCAATATCAATACAATTTTTTCATTTACTGTTGGGTGTATAAAGTTTTGGGCGGACTCTTCATATATATATATATATATATATATATATATCTTGTAATACTAAATTTATTCAGACATCACGTGATTAATAATACAAGTTACCTTTGGACTCTATAGTCACAAGTGATGGTCAAAGCTGTGGCCTTTCGCTTCAAGCCATCTATTAGTATGACGATCTACTGTTTGAGTAAGTTTTTCCTTTCCTAAAATGTGTCTATATGTTTTTGGTTGGCGGACTCTGTGTGTGTGGGTGTATATATATATATATATGTATGTATGTATGTATGTATGTATGATGTGTATGTATGTATGTATGTATGATGTGTATGTATGTATGTATGTATGATGTGTATGTATGTATGTATGTATGATGTGTATGTATGTATGTATGTATGATGTGTATGTATGTATGTATGTATGATGTGTGTCTATGTATGTATGTATGATGTGTGTCTATGTATGTATGTATGATGTGTCTATGTATGTATGTATGCATGCATAAATGAATTTCTTTAAAGCGATATGCATGGGTTTGTGCGTTGATTGTATTCTCTGTTATTTATTCGCGCAAGTTGGTTCCCAATAGAAACGCTAATCTCTCTCTTCACAGCGCTGTATTGATCGAATCATAACATTTTCCGTAATTGAGAAACTACTTTAGCGTCATTGCTTTCAGCTGCTATCACGCTTTGCCTGTTTCTGATTTGCTTCTACGCTACTATTGATCTAAACAATTAATTGCAAACGATAGAGAGAAAAGATTTGAGCGGCTGGGTCTTATTTGCCTTCTCTTCGTTCTGTTATTGCTTCTTACTGCTCTTCTATGACTTCACACCTGAGACTTTTCAACCTTCCTTGTCGTTCATTCTTCCTTTATTCCTTTTTAACGTTTTTTTAAGTCGTATTTTTGTCTTAGGTGATTTCTTTATTCATAATTTCTGTTTTCCGCTTTCTTTCTTCTTCCATTCGTGTTTATCGGTGATAACTTTCTTTCACTTTCACGACAAATTTTCTTTCACTTTCATTTTCATGATAAATTTTCTTTCACTCAATTTGTCAAAACAATTTTATTTTCTCTCCCTTTTTTATCTTATTTTTTTCTATATTTATATCTATTTTATTTTTAATTAAATAAGTTATTTTTTTTATCGTTGATATTTATCTGAGACTTTTTTTGGTTAACCTGTTTTCTTTTTTCCTTATTTCTGTCTGTTTTTGCCTTTTTTTTTCTTTCTTCATTTTTTTTTCATTTATTTATTTTGAAAATATTTTACTTTTCCTACTAGTTTTCCTTCCTTTTAGTTCTTTTATTCCAGATCCAATTTTTCTTCTACATTTGCTTTTTCGTGTCTTTATTTTCTTTCTTTTTCGTTTATTTGTTCGCTACACTTATTTTATTAAGCATTTTAAACTCCTTATCCTTATCGTTTTCGTCTTCATTTTGTCCTACATTTTTCTGTTTCTTTCCTACATTTTTCCTACATTTTTCTCTTTCTTTTATTTTTCCTTCATTTTTCTCTTTCATTCCTTAATTTCTCCTTCCTTATTCCCTTTATTTCCATCATTTTTCTCTTTCATTCATTCGTTTTTCTTTTATTTTTCTCTTTCTTTCCTTCATTTTTTCCTTCATTTTTCTCTTTCATCCCTTCATTTTTCCTTCATTTTTCTCTTTCTTCCTTTCATTTTTTTCCTTCATTTTTCTCACCATTCCTTTATTTTTTCCTTCATTTTTCTCTTTCATCCCTTCATTTTTCCTTCATTTTTCTCATTCTTTCCTTCGTTTTTCCTTCATTTTTCTCTTTCTTTCTTTCATTTTTTCCTTCATTTTTCTCTTTCTTTCCTTCATTTTTATTTCATTTTCCTCTTTCTTTACTTCTTTAAGTTAGATATCCTGTCTTGTTTCTCAAAATCCCATCAATTTTTGTTAGACACTTTCTGTTTTAACATTTATTTTTATTCTTTCGTTTTCTTATTTTTGCAAATCTGCCTTTCATTTTTAATTTTTCTTTTTTATTCAGTCACCATTTTCTTTTCTTTTTTTCTGTTTAATTTAGAAAAAATATATTGTTTATTTGTTCTTCATGTATTGACATTTTATTAATGTCTTCCGTTTAGGTTTAACTTTTTTCTTAAATTCTTTTTTAAAATTTACCCTACGTCTTACTTTCATGTATTTCATCAATTTTCATTTTTAAATATTTTTTCATACGTATTTGTTCTATATTTTCTTATT
>OZ038506.1:49691625-49696625 GCA_964036315.1 Acanthosepion esculentum | reverse complement strand
ATACCCTGTATAGAAACACCAAACTGCGTGCTCAGGGATTTCAATCTAAATCGTAACTCAGAAATAAACAATACGGCGATTTCTGATTTGAGCTGTGTTTGCTGTTTGTGTTTGTAGCAGTTCCGTCTTAGTTTGAATTTTGGAGGCATTAAGCGCAATAGAATTGTTTTTATTAGACAGGTATATGTCATTTTCTCTTTTTTCCTTTTGTCTTTTCACATTTTTTTCTTTGACAGTCTTCGTATTTGTCAGAACGTTCTTTGACGGTTTGTCGAATTTTTGGTTTATTGTGGTATATATATATATATATATATATATATATATATATATATATATATGACGATTACAAAGACAAGATTTTGCAAAATTCAGTAGACCAGAATATTTCTGGAAGATAACGTATTTAAAGCAATCAGTAATTTTAATTAGAGCGCTGGATACCAATTGATATAATAATAATAGATCATGTAAGATAAATCTGACTTGAATGACAAGAGATTGGAGAGTAATCAATCTGTTTTCATGAAGTACCTTGAGATAATAAAATCAAGTTGTCGAAACATGCGAAAATACAAAGGTACCAAAAACTGGCACGTCGAATCAGAAAAAAAAAATATATGCCAAGAAAGAGCTGAAGTTGTCGATTTTTTTGCTTTGCGCAGTTTAGACTGTTTCTAGGAATTTTTATGTCTTGAAGAATGACTTGAGGATACATGACGTCATTTGGAGTGCACAGAGCTGGTGGGTGGGGTAGGTTGTCAGCATCGTTTAAATATGCTCATATACCGAGGAAATTGTGCCTCTAAGGTGCGGGTAGGAGCTGATATATTGTCATCAGCACACGATTGTAACATTTAGTAACACTAAAACTACTAATAATAGTAACCATAACCACTAGGAGTACACGTGGAAATTTCACAGTTTTCCTACTTAAATGTTCCCATGCATAAAAATACTTAATGAATAAATGTTCATTGCTAGTTCAAAGACTATAAAATATATACCAAAATACACCGATAGTGTCTGTTGAGGGGTTTCCCCTTTTTACACAAATGGACTCACCCAGGGTATACATATACTACCGCCAGTGAATACCCGAAGAGAGGGTAGCACAAGAATCATAGTAACAAGCACGTAGACTCAGTAAGAAGTCATACAGCGATACGTCGATACCAAAAACTTTATATATATTTGTCTACTAACCCCGCATTCCTGGAACTACTAACCTGTATTACCAGTTTGTATTATTACGTTAATACATTTATTTCCTATATTCATTCTTGGTGTTTGTTATTATTTGATACCGGATTTCATCCCGGAATCTACAACAGTATCGTTAAATAATTGAGCGTAGCAACTTTAAACAAATATTGCAATACCAATCATGAGTATTAACAGAGAATATTATTTAAAGAAGTAAGAGGGTACGCATTAAAAGATTTGAAACTGAGACTCTTTTTTCTTATTTCACTAAAGCGGGAGTTAAATACATGATAGCGTTATCTCATCTTGGATTTTTTCTATTTTCTTTTGTTCTTTTATTCATTTCTGCAAGGTGAGCTTGCACCTGACATGAGTCTTCATGAAGTAATGACTCTAATTCTTCATCTTCAATTTTTTTTCGGTGTGGCAGAGCATTCTTCATCTTCAACAGGAAAATCATTATTTTTGAAGCGTCTAAACCAATCTATGCATGTTATTTTTTTTACCACAGAGCGTGGTCACCATATATATCAACAATAATTCTGTGTGCTTCAGCTGCAGATTTCTTTTGAATAAAATAGTCCAGTAGAATTTCCTGCAAATAAATTAAATTATAAAATGGCGACAATTTACACATCACACCCTCTGTACGTAATTGTATATATATATATATATATATATATATTTATATATACACCTATATACACACACACATATATATATACATATATATAGAGAGAGACGAACATATGTATATAAATTTATATATATATATATATATATATATATATACACACAAACACAAGCACACACACACACACATATATGTATATATATATAAATGATGTTGTAATCTTTATATGATGCGTTTTCAATGTTAACCATTAATCCCAATTCAATTACTATAGATATTAATCCGTTTATATCCGAATTACTCCTGACAAAGTGTAATGGACGCCAAAGAACCGCAAATTCAAAACATTTTCTAATCTAATTTCCGAGGAGAAAATTGAGCTGGAAATCTACGTTTCTATTCAGGAGAAATAAACACCAGCTTCATACCGAAATCTTGAAGTTTTACGAAATCAACTGAAACTTGTCTGAAGAACTTTAATATTCGTTTATCAAATATTCCTGGTTAGGTTACAAATAGAAAATTCGACAAATAAGTTACTTGCGAATTTTAAAAGTACAAAAATTTTAGCGCCACGTTCAGACTAATAATAATAGACTTCTTTACGAGCCTTTTTTCCCGACCGACTTTAAACTTGCTACTAGATTGGCATCTAGGTCCCACCGTTTTACTGTTAAAATAGTTAAATGTAACCCCCACCTCCACTCCGTCGCTTTCTTTTCCCGCCCGTGGAAATTCCTTCCGTTTATTTGCTTTCTAGATAACTAGAATCTTCAAAAATTTAAATGCAGCGTCAATCGCTATCTTCTATATTCTTGAATCTAGATCATCTACTAACCTTTCCTCAGCCCTCCATATAGTCAGCCTTTTCTCTTCCTGTACACCCACGGCGTTCTGGTATCATTTCCGCCTTGTTTGTAGTGAAATGATTAACACAAAAATAAATACATTCTCCAGCTAACGGGGAAAGTTCCGGCAACTTTACAAACACGTATTTTGCTTGGGAGAGTTCTGACGTTGTGGTGACCTTTAACGTTGTAATAAACTATTTTGCTCATGCCGAATTAATGCCCAAATTAGTACAATGTGATGGCAAATGTTCTAAATACTTCAGATGAAAGATTTCACACTGGTCTAATAACATTTGTTTTCACTAAACAAAATACACAGAAATTATAAAATTACGTTTCATTTTTTTTTTTAAATCGTGAATCAGTAGTTTAGATGATGAAGGAAGGTTCTAATATTTCCCTGGAATTTATTAACCATTTTCTGATAAGCATCAAGTATAAGCCTACGTATTTGTCATAGTTTTTGGATTTACTCCCCCACCCCCACAAGGTCAGGATGTGATACAATATCGGTTTAACTGGGGAGCCCGAGCGCTAGGAACAAGAATTGCCCAAGACCCCTGCGCTGATCACCGATCCCTCACTCTAGTGCAATGAGAGGCCGCGGGCAGCTGTTCCCCAGGGCTGGGTACCTCTCAGTATAATTTTCATCAGTTGCGACTCTGTTCTTTGACGGAGGCGCCCCTGAGTGCACTCTGCCCAAAGACAAAGACGCATCTGAGAGATGAGAAATAAATGTGTTACAAACTACACGAGAGCAATTATGCGTATTTATCTTTTTACGGTGTAACACAGGCCTACAAAATCGCTTATACAAACACTATAAAATGCTCCATTGATATTGAAGCTATGACATTCTGTTGATTGAGTCGTCTTCTAAACTATTACTATTTCAATTAGGCACAGTTCAGTAGTGTAGCTAGAGGAGGTGGGCAGTCCACCCACGGGCGACTATTTAGGTCTGCGGTGTAAGCCTGTATATGAAGCCTGTATACGAAATAAAAATAGTTTTAATGACGGAGCATTACTCACAGTTGAAGGACCTTTTCTATTTCAAGGCACTTAAAATATGTCATATATATTTAAGTGATTGTTTTCTTGGCCGAATAATAAACATTACCGCGTAATGTATTCAGGTCTGTTTTATCATTGTCGACAATGTGAAACCCGCGAATAAATCCATGGTGAGTTCTTTTAATGATGCAAGACTGCTGCGTCTGTGAGACAAATCTTAGCCCCATGAAAGAAGTTAATTTTCTAATGCTTTATTTTTCGTATATCCGGCCTGCTTATACTTCATATATATATATATATATATATATATATATATATATATATATATATATATGTATGTATATATGAAGAAATATAGTCTTAAGGTGTACTATATTTATGGGATAAAGTGCTCAATATCAGAGATAGAGCGAGTTTAAATATAAAAGTGAACATTGAAGTCAACGATTAGAGGCGACAGGCTGTTTCGTGCTAGACGATAGGTGGCCTGACAATTGCGTCTAGCATGAAACAGCCTGTCACTTCTAAGTGTTGACTTCAATGTTCACTTTTATATATATATATATGTATATGAGAGGGGAGGGGATGAGCACTCCTCCTCAAAAAAAAAATAACACAAAATATTCAACATGTATCTCTAAAATATAGAAACATTGGCAAAAATGCATATTTTCAAGAAATGAAATTTTCAACATTTTATTGAATTGGAGTATTAACAAATAACATCTTTATTATTATTTCAATCATTTTCGATGCAAGAGTTGATGTGCTTTGCAAGATTCAGGTAAACTCGATTTAATAACTTCATGTCGTCAATTTTAGCACAATCACTCCTTGTGCATCCAATCAAGTTTGTTGCATCTGTAATTTTCATTGAGTTGAATACGCCTTCCCCTTTAGCATGGCCAGAAAAAGAAGTCAATTCTTTCTTTTTTCGACAAAAATCATATTTAATCTGTGAGGGGGGAATATAGTTATTGAGATTTCCTGTGTATCTACACTTTAGGGACACCTTGTATACGTTTTGCTTTTGGTCGTGCGGAAAGTTAACAGCTATCTTATATCATTAGTTTGTCTTCCAGTTATAATGTGTTATGCATTTTTGCGGTTGCTTCTGTCGGAAGTCTTCAAATGATGCCTGTGTTTCTATATGCTCTTCGTTTGTAATGCTTTAGCCTCAGTCCATAGGATCTGACGAACAGTCGTCTTCTTTCTGACTTGTAGTATTGATTTGATTGACTCTATTTCAGCCATCGATATGGGCAAACGTTAGTATACAAATGATTGTATCGATATAT
>OZ038506.1:49651625-49689125 GCA_964036315.1 Acanthosepion esculentum | reverse complement strand
ATAATCGTGATTTCAACGGTGTAAGGTGTTTTAAACACGGATGTTAGTAAATCCATTTTGCCTGGGCCATGATTTTTTTCACAAGGGTACTGAATCAGACATAATTATATTTTGTACAAAATACAATTGCCATTCTGAAGCAGACATACCAGCGGTAATTTTTGCACCATTAAAATAAACGTGCCCGTTGAAGTGAAAGTGCTGGTGAATGTTTTCAGACGCAGCAAGGTTTCTGGAAGAAAATAATCGTGCCGTGAAAGAAGAAAAAATTACTTAACTATAATCCGTGCCACAATCATCCGGACGTAAAATGAAGAGAAAAACGGAAATCCACCAAACATATTTCAATTATTCGAACTAAACCAATTCTCATACTTTATCGAAGATAAGTGTTTTGAGAGTTTAGAAAACCTTACTCAACATTTGATAAAATAATATTGTTGACAATTGTTTAATTTTGTTGCTCTCTCAACCAGAACCTAACCTTAAAAATACAACTAATTTAAGCCAGCTTCGGAAGTTAGTGGCAGAAAAACGTGAGTCTAGACCACTGTTTCTCAACCGGTGTTCCAAGGAACAATAGTGTCCCGTAAGAGGTCGCTAGGGATTCTGCGTGATAAATAGGCTAATGCATTTTTGAGATATTTTGTTGAATATTATATTCGTAACTTTAATTTACGTAAAACATATTCTTGGAAAATCCTTATTTTAATTAGTGCTTCATCTTCTTATATAATTTAACATTATAATAATAACAGGAAGTGTATTTAGCGATGTCTGTATAGCGTCAGTGTGAAACTGCCTAGTCTGGTTTCGTGGACAGGAACTCGACGAGACGGTTTCGCGTATCATTGAGTGGCACATTCGTGTACAAGACGCATACACGTCGTACATATGCAGGGTGTCCCCGAAAATTTGACATCATTTTAAAAGCAATTATCTTGAAAACTACTAAGTGTCGCTCAATGAAATTGAACAGTTTAGGTGTTTATTATGGGACAGATTTTATAAGTGTTCACTATGTGCACCGCCTGTGACACGGCACATGTCAAGTCTGTAGTTATGCTCTTGATAGTTACGCTGATGATGGTCTTCCGGATCCTTTAGCCCTGCATAAATCAGCCTTCCTCTTTAAATGTCTGGTACCAAGTCCAAATTCTTTTGCCAGTTGGTGAAGATTTTTCGAGAATTTTGTATTAAAGACACGCTGCACAGTCTTGGTCGACTGTGTGCAAGCATGTTCCAAGACGCAAAATGATTCTCTGTGGGAGTGAAGGACATAGCTAAACATGAAAACAGAACAAAAATAAAACATTAAATATAAAAACTTGATCTGTTTCTATACATTATGTGAAAAGTTTAGGTTATTTCAGCAAGAATTGCCAAAATTATTATGCTGCGAAATGATGTCAAATGTTTGGGACATCCTGTATAATCCCTACCGTGTGAACTACGATCAAAATATAAAAGGTATATATATATATATATATTAATACTGGTATATAGTAAGTTTTATTCAGTTGCCTCCTGAGACATGAAAACTATGTCGAGATTTCCACACGGATAAAAAGTCGAGAAAAGCTGATATGAACGGTAATAAGCGTATTTTTCTTTTAATTCAAAATAAAGTGAAAGAAAAACGAAACTTGCACAAAACGTTTGACAATATCATTCGATGATATTAAATATTAAATTTCTATTAAAATGACTTTTTTCTTTATTCTTTTTCGATAATTTAGTTATTCATTTATCAATTACCAACCATATTTCTTCAATGTTTGTACCAGACTATTCGGATTATCGAAGTATTTAAAAAATATATATACCTTATTGAATAAGCAGAGTACCGGAAGAATAATTGAAGGTAATTTAATTATGTCAGAAATTGGAGCAGTGGACTAAACAGACAAATCACTGTAGCGTGTTTGATGCATATCTAAGACTTAAGTACATTTCAGAAATAAAAAATGGAATCTTCCAATTTAAAAAGGTATATTGAAAAATACTTCCATTTTGTTTATTATTTACATATACCATTGCGGAGGATGTCCCATATGTTCGGCTTAATGCCACATCTAAGCTGTGCTTAGAAAATTACCATATATTGTATAGAGCACATCGTCGACATGGTATAATATTTAGCAAACTTGTCTCGCTAGAACAGTTACAACTAAGTAGTCAGTTTGATCCTCACTAGGTGCCTATACCATCGGGCTTGTGCCACATCTAAGAAGAGTTTAGAAAGTCATCATCGGTTTCGACATGGGCAGATACCTACATGTACTAAAGTGGAACACTTCGACGTGGTGTAATATTTAGCAAGCCTGTCTCCCTACATCAATTATGATTGAAGAGTGAGTTCGATCCTCAATGATTGCCCCATACTAATCAGATAAAGAATCCTAATAGGAATTTAACTCGAAAACCCTTTCTGAAAAGGTAAGAAAAATTTGTTTCTTTTAAGAAAACTTAGCAAGTGATCTATTCCATCTAAGTTTCCAAATGTCCCCGTAATTAAATAAAAATCCGAAAAATATAACTGTGTAGGATGAGGAATATTTAATTCTTTAAACTTCTATTAATACCGTGAGGTGTTTGAATACACCATAAATATTTTACGTTCATATTTAACAAGTGGAAATTTAAAAGTCCATGATTAGTCAAACCAGTTTTGTATTTGTTATTGTGTGTGAATGAATGCTTTGATTTATTTGAGTGTGTTGTTTTGATAGAGTAATTTTTCTATGCTCTCAGGTTTGAGAAACACCATTTATATTCGTTTAATTATAGAGAGTAAGTCAAGAGCTTTCAGTTCAGGGTATGACAAACTACATCCGACAGCAAGGCCTCTGATCAGGAGGGCTTCAGGAACGTGGAACAACATATGAGCGAATAGTTAACCCCAAAAATGAGTTGAAACACTATAAAAGTATAAAAATAGGTTTTAATACCAGCAATACATTTTTGGAAAAAAATATTACCAGTAAAAAAAACTTGTCGGCATTAAATAATGCATTGAGGTTAATATGTCGTAAACTATACCAGAATAGTTTTAACTAATTAGTTCTGTAAATATCTTCTATCAATTTCTTTTTTATTTTACCCCTATGATCACTTACAATAAATGAAATAAGAATACAGTATAAGAAATAAGATAAGAAATATTTTAATTATTATTTATTTAAATTTGTATTTCGCCTATGAAAACCAGAAAGATCGGTCAAGGCAGGAAAATTGAGAACTATGTCAAATATTTAATATGTTAAAACACCATAGTACTAAAAGCGAGAAAATGTACTGTTGTATTATCAGAAGGTTAACGTAGTAATTCTAAACTTACAAACTGTAGAAGAACGTCAAAGGCAGGGCACCACGAGTCTAATTTTAACGTCGGTGTACCACGCCTACATAGAACTAGGGTTAGACAAAATTGCTATCATACCGTCAGCGTTTATTCCCCTTCTAAGGAGAACATGGCCGCCAGTTATTAATTTTAGCCCTCCCACTAAGTACTAACCGTTTGGACGAGCCACTTGGAGTATAAACGCCAAAACGAGATTGGTTATAACATATCAACATTTTGTTGCAGTACGAAAGCAAAACTGATCGATATATTTATATTCAAAAATAGCAAATGTATTCAATACTTAAATATGGCAAAATGGAGGGAGTTCAAAATTTCGGTCTCGACTTAATTAAAAAAAAATTACTAAATTTCATTTACTCTCGACGGAAGCGAGCCAAGAAATATTCGATAACTTTTTATGTATGTGCAAGCGTATATATATATATATCTCAGGGAGAGAAAGCGTGTAGATAGGAAGCATAACAGTATCGAAATTACCAGTTTCACGCCTTAATGCGAGCCTCAGACCAGTTTATATAGGGATGACATTGAGTTTTATTCAGAATATTTTCTACTTAATCTCCTATTCCGAAAGATTTATGCCTAAAGTAAGAAATAGTTTCACACATGTTCTCGGTCCCTGTTACTTGTCAAACCTGGAAAATCTTGATTTGTAGATCGAACTGAGGATTGAAACTGCAGTGCCAATTCCTATGTTCACACCGTATAAATGTATAAACGATCCGATCTTGAGTTCTCTACTATAAATGTCAAATATGTTTGTGTGCGTATACAAATTATGTTATAATCTTTGTATGATCTGTCTTCAACGTTAACCATTAATCTCAATTGAATTGCTATAGATACTAATCCGTTTATATCCGAATTACTGCTGAGAAAATGTAATGGACGCCGAAGAAGCGTAAATTCAAAACATTTTCTAATTTGAACTGGAAATCTACGTTTCTATTTATGAGAAAAAGACTCCGATTTCACGTAGACATCGTTCAGTTTTAGGAAAAAAGATTAACTGGTCTGAAGAAACTGTAAAAGTTGTTTATCCAAATATTCATGGTTAAGTTACAAATACAAGCTTCGACGACAGTTTCGTCGTGAAGTTCAAATGCTGACGTTACGAGTTGTAAACGACTTATTTCAGTCTTTAAAATACAAACGTTGAATAATGCGTATGAATTAAGTAAATATCTCCGTCACGATTTACTTTCTGGCAACATGGACATATACGTTTCTCGACGAATCGACTTCAGTAGTCTTTCTAATTCCCAATCCAACTTATCTCGCTTGCCAGGGAAGATTAATATGAGAAACGTCCAAGTGGATACTGGAACATTCTCATCCGGACCCATTTCCTGAAACTTGCCAAACGATGAAACTTAGCAATTTAATTTGGAATATCTTCTTGGGTTGACCGAGATCTCTTCACTGATTCACCATCGGTCCCAAGGTCACTGATAAGATTTCTCGAATATGAGAGGCCGGTAGATAAAAATAAATAAATATACTGTTTAATAAATAAAAACAGAGCATCAATTCAAATATGGGCATCCATTTGAAATAAGGTTTTGACAATAAATTAAAACATATCATAAATCTGCAAATACATTTAAGCAACAAAAAATATCCTTGATAATGAATAACAGATGATTCGAAAGGGGGTCCGATCCAACGATTATTCGGGAAGTTTTTCGCTGTCCAGAAAATAAAATGATTAATCGCAGTGCCATTTCAGCCATCTTCAATGAAACATTTATGAAAGGATTGCTGCCCAAATACACATTCATATATATATATATATATATATATATATATCGTTAATGTCTATACTCGACAGGTGTAAAAAAAAAAGAGCACCCGCTGGGGACCGTGTGGTATGTAGTGCACCAAGTCTCTGTATTCAGCCCTTCAAAAAGTGTGGATGGTTCTGCAGAAACCTTTCATGACTATAATTAAATAAAATGTGCTGGTGTGGGGCTGTCAGTTTCCTAGGAACTGATCTGCTTGGCCCTCATACTTCGAATTCGACGGTGGTGGGGGGGTCGAGTACACACACACACATATATATATATATATATATATATATATATATATATATATATATATCGTTAATTTCTATACTCGACTGGTGTAAAAAAACAAACAAGAAAAAACACCCGGATAGTACAATGTGCAAATAAAAATATATTAAAACCAACTGGCACGTGGGAAAAAAATTTTGAAATGAAAAGAATAAAAACATCCGAGTATGCGGAAATAAATCGCCCCGCGTCGTGGTTTCTAGCCCCCCCCCCACCCCAAAAAAAACGAAACTAAAAACAATCGAATAAAATAAGCAACAAAAACGTTACAGGCTCAATACACTAACTAGAGCAGAGTAGGTAGTCTCCGGCTCACTTATGATATATATCTCCTTATGCAAATTAATTGAAACAACCGCTTTATTTACATTCTTTTCTTTTACCCTACCGTCACTTTTATACCTACTGGAGTGACAGGGTGTAAGTGATTTCTATATGTTTCCTCAGATTAGGTCATTTGCCGTGGTGCGCAGTAGTATGAATCTATTTTCGGGCTGTATGATGAAATTTGTTTGGCCTTAAAAAATATTACGCGGTCCGTGATTGCATTAGTTTTTCATCACACCCAGACACTATTTTCACGACTGCCGATTACTGGTCCTACGTCCATTGTCTGCGATGGACGTTACTCCAAGGAAGAGTACGAAAGATGTAACGCTTCACGAACACACTGTCCAGCCTTACCAGTGAACAAATCAAAATAATATAGACTAGATCGGAATCTCTCTTGATTTAAATCCAATCGAGAATCTGTGGTTAGTCTGCAAGGAATGACTTCGTTGAATGGACATACGAAGTTCTAACATGTGTATTGGGCGTTGTTTCACTGTAACAATACGAAAAAAGTAAATAATAATGGAATTGTTTCAGTTAATATGCACAAGGTGTGTGTGTGTGTGTATATATATATATATATATATATATATATATATATATATATATATGGGGGGTGCTAAACGTAAACGTCACAACATGACCTGACGATTGCGTTTAGCGCATGAAACACTGTCGCATAAGTATTGACTTCAATGTATACTTATATCAATATTGTGTGTGTATATATATATATATATATTGTGTGTGTAAGAGCTAACATTTGTACCAACAATAAATATACATTTCGTTCATCAACGTTTCGTCCAATACATGTTTGCTTGTAGGTAAAAGCTTTGGTACATTTTATGCGCGTAGACATATGTAAAACCTCTGAAAGATGTAGTTGGTTAAACGTCGATTAAAATCAAGTTTTATCAATAAATTCCGCTAGAAAGGTCAAAAACTGAAATGATCTTTATAATTCAATTTTGAGCTCACTCGAATTTCATAAGAAAAGAATTTTAGAAATTCAGTTTTATTTTATTTTTTACTTGATGCCTGAGATTTTAAATGAAGCACTTTAGAAAATTCAAAGATACTATGTCGTATAGTTAGAAACTAAAAATATATTCCAGTTTTGTATGAATCCATATAAAAATTATGAAACTTTTATTCGCTCAGAAGTTGATCGGAATTTTTTTCAGTCTGTGTGTATCAATGTCATGTCACCAATAAAGCAGTTACACTAGTTCACTATAGTTTGCCACACAACAAAGTACCTATATATAGTAACCTAAGCAGGAACAAAGCTATGTGATATTAGTTGTTTCTATATAGTCATGACATGCGAGTGTTGCTTGTTAGTCATGGTGAAGCGAAGCAGTAATACTATTAAATTTTGCAGATATTTAAAAGTAAAATATTTGAAACTATAAAACTGAACAATACAGAAAAATGAATTAAGAAAAAAAACCTTCCCCTATCCGCCGCCAAAAGCTAGAGAAATAAATGTCTTTCTGTTTAATCCACATATTTAGGTAGAAAAGGAGAATTAATGCATTACCTTCCTAAAATTAGCATTGTTATATAGACTGAATTTATAATAATGGGATCAACATGTAACACATGTAATTAAATATAATATAAACTCTTGTTCGTGTAGTGAAACTGTTATCAACACCGTAAATGGAATCTTCGAGAAGAATTCAAAATCCGCACTAATCTGCTGCTTCCACTCTTGCACACATAGCCTTGGAAACGCCCTGGATCCATCTCCTCCCAGCTTTCGGTTACATAGCTGAACAGACTGTTACCACGTAATCTACTACCACCAGTTGCATCGCCTAGTCATCAGCAACTAAACCAGGCTTCCAAGCACAATTTTTTTTTATGCTGAGGAGTGTCTAGACACCGGGCAGTATTGAAACCAAGAACTTTCAAAAGGCGTTCGAAAATTTCATGTGGTCTCGCACAATGTGGTAGATCTATCTGTGTATGCAGCCAATGCTATCATGATTCGGCATCACTGGATGGAGGGCTTCCTAGAATTGTCAACGTGTCTGTGAACAAAGCGAAACCTCAATTGGGAGGACATCATTTGACGTATCACCTGGAGAGAGAAAGTCATCGCCGTATCTACTTGACAAAGGCACGCTACTCATGAATTAATATCTCTCTGGCTTTCAGGCAACATATGTCGAGGGAAACAGTCAAGTTTCTGACTTCAAAGTGACCACTGAGTGACAGCCAGTCTAGCTGAATTCTAACTAAATTTAAAATCTGGGAGACGGTAACAGAGAAACCATTTCGCTATATTTTACAGAAGTCATACCAATTACCATATTAAAAGAAAAGGAATCTGTGAAGGATCATGGTGCCTTTACCTCCTGAAGGGTTATGGCATTTAAACAATATTTCTGGAGGGTTGGGAAGTAGGCCTACAATAATTACATAAGTACGGAATTACCTTTTTTTTCTTTTTATAGGTTTAGTTTCTTGTACAATAAAATATATTCATTTTAACACACACCGCAAATATATTTTTAAACCTGCGAGATAGAAGAGACATATCAAACCAGAAAATCTGGTAATTATCTCTTTCACTCTCTCTGAATCTGTCTCGCATACTAATATACAGTAACTTGTATTCGACTATTTTAAAATATTATAAATTTCTGATTACCAAGTGGATGTTTCACATTGCATTTTCTACACAGGACAATTATCGTATTTTGTAGTAGCAATGAAAAGTTATTATACAATATTGATTTCGAGAAGTTACAGCACATTGTTAATATATTTTTGGCTTCCTATAGCTTGAATAATTACGGCAAATCACCCGGGACGCGTAAAAAAACACTTTCACAATAGTGTGGCGTATATAAATCCGGATTTTTTTTTTACGTAGCAACAGCGCCGTGACGTTTCGTTATACAGTACAATATCTCAATAGCTGTCTGGCCATTGACGCACGAGGTGCTTAGAAATCTACATATCTGTTGTTGATGAGGACTTGAAATATAAATCGCATGCGCTCAAGTGGCGTCACTTGCACATCGTACCAGTGGTCGCCAGACTTAGTCCCGACCTCATCGGCAGACTGCAATTCTCTCTAATATTTTGTGTGAGGGCGTCTTAGGGAAATTAATAGCAGTCCTTAAAACACTTAAGAGGCTTTTCAACACACCTATCAGATGTCATGGTAAACAAGGACACCGTCTCGAAGGACTACTCGAGGTTCTAGTTTGGCCCGGAGAAAATGGTGGCAGCCGATCGAGTGATATTTTTTATTTTTCATTTGCTGAGTATAAAGATTCATTGAATTTTTTTTTTTCGAAGTTATCTGCCCCACACTGTAGATACGTTTTGATGTCGATGGGCTGCCATAAAACGCACTTATTCTTCTGATGAATTCTGATCATTAGTTTTGTTGAAATCTGATCAATGATTTAAGTCCGATCTCAAACCTGTCCAATCTTTAAAGACAGGGACACATTCATCAATCGATCTCTGATGTCTTGCATACAAACTGTTATAAGGAATTCTGAAATGCTGTAGAATCTAGCCTTTTATTCAAGTTTAATATCAAGTGTTTTTTTTTTCAGCAACATGATTATCTTGCACTATTCAGACTATCGTCAATTTTACCCAGTTTTCTTGAACCCGCCATTTTTCAAACAGCCCTAAGCATCAGATTCGTTCCCTCAAAGATTCACTCGTTTCCGTGGTCATTTCGCTTTCGTGTAATCCATTCCATAAATTCACTTACGAATTCAGTTCTCTCATCGTTTCATCGTTAAATCTTATCTTACTCCAGGCTTTCCATATCACAGCCTCTACCAATATGACCAACTTAATGTTACCTTCAAATGTTTTTTTTTAAAAGCTAGTTTATTCGGTCAATGAGCGTCTTTAGTAAATGTTCTTGAAAGAAAGCGTTAGTGATATCTATGAGATTGAAAAGTAGCACGGATTCATCTGTTTTCTTTCGTTGATTTCTTTGCTCTCATGATCAGTCTCCCTAGTATCCCGTCACAGCTTTCGGGAGCGACCATAGATCGATCGATTCGAAACGCTTCCCATACTATGTTTATGAATGCCTTTTATTCACATTCCAATTTCCTTATAGATTGCTCGCTGGTTCATATCTGTGTCCATCTTCCTATTTTCATCTTGGTTTCTTTGGAGTTTTCACCATCATCTCAAGTAATGAAAGAATTCCTGAATTCTATGTCAGAATTTAACCTCTATGTAGGAATAAATCGGTCCTGTTACGAAAATGTTGCCTGTTAGCGTTGGAACAGAAAAGAGGATATAAAAGAAATGTAATGGGACTGAATGATCTTTTCACGTTTATTTTTGTGAGTCGTCTTGCATTTTCTTTTCTCATTCAGTTCCATTCTTATAAAATATGATAATTAAGTGTGAATACTCCAATAAGTTGTTTTTTTCTGCAAACAGCGCAATAAAAAAAAAACAACATCCACGTCGCATTTATTAAAAATTTACAATATTTTAAAATAGATGAACTTTGTGTACTATAATATATATATATATATATATATATATATATATATATGTGTGTGTGTGTGTGTGTGTATATGGTGGACTCTCTCCCGTCGTATTCGAAGTATGAGGGTCAAGTAGATCAGTTCCTAGGAACATATAGCCCAGACACCAGTACATATGATTTGATGATAGTGTTGTAGGCAATGTACAGAACCAACCACCCTATTTGAAGGATCGAATACAGAGACCTGGTACACTACGTGCCATAATGTTCCCAATCGACCCTCAGCAAGTTTTGAATTCAGAGTTGTCCTTCGCCTAGACTAGTTGCCGTTCAAGGCGATAGAACCCATTTTCTCCTATTTACCCGTAGGTTGCATTTATATTTACAGCTCGACAATAGATTTCAAAATTTTCATTTCATTAATTTATTCATTTACAAGGGTCAAAAATTATCCGCACTTTTACCATAACATAACATAGCATAACATATCTTTAGGTTTGAGCGCCAGTTTTCTTGACACTCTTAAAGTGTAAACAAGGTCGCTACGCTAGCAGTGTACCCCGAGGTCCAAAGATCAGTGATCCGAATCTGCAGTAAACTTGCAACCTCCTCGATGATACCTCATCGTTTCGCCATTACGAGCTTGCAGAATCTTCTTGTCAGTGCTGGAGGTAGACAGGCATCCTGCCCCTTCTTCGTGTGTCACACTTCTCCGGATATTTTAAACTTCTTGATCCACTCTTACACTTTTCTACGCGCTAGTGCATTGTCGCGGTATTCTGTTAAAAATCTCTGAATTTCAGTCCCTGACACACCTTCTGGTTAGAGACATCGGATAAATGGTCTTTGTTCCTCTTTGGTGCACACTGCTATCGTAGCGGTCAAGTTTACACTGTAAAAGCAGCAAGAAAACTGGCGTGATCAAGCTCGAACTTCGATCACGTGGCCACAATTGTACCAGCTATGAGCACGCATGAGCAGAAGGCAGCTTGCTGAACCCAAATATATTATAGCAACAGTGCGGATAATTTTTGTCTTACCCTCGTATTTGTTCGTTTCTGTTTTGTATAACTTTTTTTTTTCCGTACAAATGATGGTGGATCAAAGAGTCTGGAGAAGCTAGTCACTTATTAGTCCATTTGTGTTCGAAACATTGCCTGCATAATGGTAAGCTTACGCGTTTCGTCACATATTTATACTCTTTATTCTTTCTTTATCACTTCTTACCCTTTATTGTATCATGTCAGTTGCAGTCAGAAAAATTATTTATTGGAAGTATTTTAAAGAAAGAACTTCTACATCTCTTGCAACGTTATGTATACTATCCGATTTCACAACACGTCAACCGTTGCCGAGGGTAATATCAAATTGTTTTCTGGGTAGATGTCCCTATCATTCAGTGACGGATCTAAACTAGCCTTGCTTCTCTGTCTGACTTTTCAAAACTATGTAGTTAGTTCAATCCTCACTGGTGGTCCCGTGCTGCCTTTGTGAATATACAAGTGACTTAGGCAATAAATGACGTGTTAATTTTAAAGCCGTCGAAACAAAACCGCCATTAATTATTTGCGAGAAATGTATTTGTCTTCTATTAGCATGGCTGATGCTAACCTAGAGTGGGGGATGATTCCTTGTGCCTTTTCTGAAGTGAAATGAAGTGGACTAATTATATTGAATCAGTTGCTGGATCTGCCGCTAAGAACGTTTGTTCACTGTGACGTGCTAGACAGCTTTTATGTTTGTATCAAAATCTAACTTACACATTTATAGGTCTATATTCGTCCATGCATTGAACATTGCTGTCACATCTGGTCTGATTATTCTGCTATGTATTTAGATTCTTGATAAAATCCGGAGAATTGACAATGTTTCAGGTCCTGACCTGTAATCTCGGCTTCGGTTACTTTCCCACCGGCTCTTCCCTTTGTCTTTTCTATAAACATTTTATTGGCAATTCTGATGAGCTTCACTCTTCGTTAAATATATTTATGAATCTAAGTCACTACTAGATTGGAGGTAATATATAATCATTTTACAGAGGAAATAGCCAGATGAAATCGTAAGTTATATGCTAAGAGTTTCTACCCTCGCACCGCTTGCTTATGGGACTGTCTTCCGTCTTCTTGCTGTTCAGTTAACTTTGATATTCGAAAATTTAATGTCAATCGTTATCTTCTGTTCTGTTGTTTTCCTGTTTTTATTGTTCTCTTGCTTTTAATGATTTCTTTTTCTCACATTCTCTCACTGTAATACATAGCGTCTTAGTTGCCTTGTTGTTGTCTTGCTGGTGTGACATGATGATTAAAATTGTACATATAAAATTCTATAACTTCAGTTAGTCCGTCTGTCACACCCTCAAAATAGCCATACATTGACCAATCAAAAGCAAATTTGGGGGAGAAGTGCAAACAGGCAAGGGCATACATATTACAGTTGGTTTTACTAGGAATGCGTGGTTTAGGACAATATATTTTCATTCATGTTTTTGTAAAATTAAGTATTCACTACAAAATTATCCCACTTTTTAAAAATCAATTTAATGATTAAAATAGCAAATACTTATTTAATAAAAATGCAATAATGGTTTCTTTGCATATCTTTCTTTTTCAGGTTATATATATATATATATATATATATATATATATATATATATATATATATTATTATTATTATTATTATTATGTATTATTATTATATATTATTATTATTATTATGTATTATTATTATATATTATTATGTATTATTATTATGTATTATTATTATTATATATTATTATATATGTATTATTATATATATATATAATCGGAATCAATGTTCCCTCTGCTTTTGTGAGACCTATAAGCAAATTACAAAGCTCCAACGCTAAACAAATTTGGAATTTGGCTCGAAAAAGAAATATTTACTCATAGCCTGTTGTATGTTGGTTGCTGAAGAGTTGGAACTCCTAAGAATCCATTCTTCCCTGTAAAATCTGATAATTTTTTTTTTAAATATTGTTTACCATGAAGGCCTCCAAAAATTAAAGAAATTAGTAAACCTCGAATTAGGGTTTTGGCAAAGTATTTTCCCAAGCAAATCCGGTTATTCAAATTTTATAGTGGCTTGCGAAATTGAGCGACAAATAATTTAACGATAACATTAAATACTCTGAGTACTTGAATACGCGCCTGCATGTTGCTAATCTTTTTTTAGTAATAATGAAAATCTAAACAGGTTTAACATGATTCCTGGTTTGAGCAGAACTGTTAGGATAAGTGATAAACTTTCACTATTTTTCTGTGTGTGAATCTTGCATAATTCTGAAAACATATAAAATTTGAAAATTGTCCATGTTTCTGACATGTGGAAATTTCTAGACTGCATATATGCGTAGGCGTCTATTTAACCTAACAAAATGCTGAATACAAATTCAACTAATATATAAACTTGAGAGAAACACTCGCTTAGATTACTATTGGCAATACATTAAAACTTAAAAAAACACTCTTCACCGCACTCCCATTTGGAATAAGCGCAACTTGTTTGAATAAATTCTCTTGTTGGTGAAGTAACTTTGCGAAGAATATTCTATAATTTGTTTTTCATGAAGGCGGCTTTGGTTGGTTGACAAAAAGATCAAAGAATCCGTAATTGAATTAACATTTGTTGTAATCGTATGAAAAAGACAAATCAATGTTATATGCAAAGAGATTATAGAAACCGCCAAATTATTACAAATGCGATAACATTAAAAATAGTAAAATAAATATCTCGGCTGAAGCGCTATATATATATATATATATATATATATTAAAACATTTGTATGTTTATACATTTCTTTTTATTAGGTACCTCCACGAAATCGCTAAAAAAGAGCGTAGTATGATGAAAAAGACGCCAAACTTGACGAAAACAAAATCTAAATATTCGTTATTTATTAAGAGGAAAGATAAAAGTTTATTTTGACTATTTAAAAAAGAAATTCCTTCTTTTTAGAACAATCTAAATTTTCATTTAAAAATCTTTATTCCTCTTTGTATCACCGGAACTAGTAAAATAACTTACACAATTTCCAGCACGTTTTTGTATGACACACATTAATTTGGAAAATCTTGTAAAAATAAAAATAAGTGTCGGATGTTAATGACACTTTCAGAAGGAATTCTCAGATGTTCGAAATTATTATAAATATGATTTATTTTATTAAATTCATGGCAGAAATATATTTTTATATTTATTACCCCCCCCCCTTAACTAATTTCATGAAAACGCTAGAAATTCGATCGAGTTAGGTTTAGTAATAATTAAAATATATCATTTAATTTCAAATGCTTTTGCTTTTATTTGTTTTTATGAATATGGACAATATTTTCTGAAAGCAAAGACATTTTTCGATAAAAATGAATTTTTAATACAATTATTTGTTATTTTTTTTAACTATAATTGATTTTTAGGTTTAATTTTTTAAAATATTATAAAATTAGTTAAAAGCCGTATCACGTTTTGTAAGTGTCCTTATGAGATAGATCTTTTTTTTAGTGCGTTGTAAATTGTATCGTTTTGACTAATCAGAAAATCCGCAGTAATTAAGAAATGTAATGTTGTGTTTATAATCGGGCTCTAATTATAAAGTACGGAAGACCAACCAGAATACAATGAAGTTGCGTTATTTGAGTTTGGTCTCTTCTGTTAAGGCCTTTACTTTTGCGAAACACGTGTGGAGAAATTTATTTGATTTTTCAGTTTCAACTGAGAAGGCTACCTAAAAGTATCAGTATCATCTTATGAAATTTATATGGTCTTATTTTTATATTAATCTCAGATATGGCATTATTTCCATTAATGAAATATCAATATTAATAAAATGAATGGAAATACAAATAACACAGTAAAATGTAGTAAATGTACATAACATTATAGCATTTTATGTCCACTTCTGATAAAATTTCATAAGACAGGTACCTATAAATTAATTAGATATCTTTCTTATGAAATTTAATCTCATTCGTAACAGTCTTATTTTAATTTTTTTATGATATATTTTCCATAAAGCATCGTAAACGTATAGGTGACAGCTAAGTACAAAAATCAAAAAGACAATTAGAGCGCTGGCAGATTTCCTTAAAATAACCAGGTAAATAATTTGTTCACTAAAATGTAAAATATTTCAATTTTCTCCTTCCATAGAACAAATTATTTTCACGAAATCCGTCAATATGTCATTCATCACCAGTCAAGTGACGCGAAAATTTATAACCTGCTTTGTTTTTTCAAATTACATCTTTTCGGCGTAGAAGCTAAGCTAAGTTAAGCTTGGTTCAAAATATTTTAAATAAACATTATAATTTCTGATTTTGTTAAAATAAGTTTTGAAAAAATGATAATTGATATTTAAAAAAAATATCAAACTGAGATTTTCATTGATTTTATAAAATGGAAAAAATGTTCAATTTTGCTGACTCAAAAAAAAAAAGATATTTAACGGAATTTTCGAACGAATTAGGAACGATTAAAAAATATACAAAAATACTACAAAAATACTTTGATCTTTCCTCTTAATAATAACAAACATTTAGACGATAAAATTATGTTTTCCTCAAGTTTTGGGTCTTTTTCATCATGCTATGTTCTTTTTTTTTTTTTTTTAGCGATCTCGTGGGGGTACCTATTTTTTATAGATACAGATAATGTCCGAGAACTTTTCATAGAAAATATGCGTCCTCCGACATTTCTGGGACATTTAAACCAATAAATGTCGTTAATAGTGTTTGTTATAAACAAAGCATTTACTTACATATTTGTATCTATAAAAAAATGTATAAACATAAAAATGTCTGAAAATAATTGTCGGACTTGTCCATTTCATTATATATATATATATATATATATATATAAACTTTAATTTGCCTTCGTATTAAAGTCTTATATTCAATACTTAAAATATTGCTACGGATACTATTTTCAAAACACCGTACAATCTTTTGTTTTCTTTACGATCTAGCTAGGGATAATTCGAAGATGCTTTTCAATATATTTCCGTTTATAATTTGAAAATTTAATTTTAAATATCATGTTTGCTTTATCAAAACACAATCGCAAGAATGATCTGAAAGCTACTTTCGGTCTTTATACTATTGCGCAGCTTGAAAGAAAAATTCCTTAAATTGTTTAAGTGCAGATATTGATTGTACTGGACGGATTCGCTCGTAAATCTCCTCAAGTCTAAACTCGTGCAATTCTGCTTATCTTGCTGAAGTGTACAGGTGGGTTGTACTGAACGGACCTAATTTCAATTACTCAGTTCTTAACTAGTGAAGATAGGTAATTTACAGAAATTCATTTAATGGCAGAATTCTATGAAATTCTCAAATTTGAGAATCCTTACGGTGATTAACTTTCTAGTAGCCATTTTTCACTTGTGGAACAGATTTTCATTATTTGGAACTGAATGTGGTTTTTTTTTTAATACCACTCGACCGTTTATTTTGATAATCCATAAATAGAATAAAATTATTCAATTAAAATTATATAAATTTTATTATTATAATTTATAATTGAGCGTTTATAAAATATATTCTAATTGGAAGAGATTCATCCCTATCCATCATTAAGTAGACTTCTCTATATCGCCACACGTTTATAATAGGAGGGTTTGCACTTATCCACGTATTTTCTTATTCAAGTGAATTTTTTTATCGCGGATAATGATATCAACCGACTCTATTCAGCTACGTAAGTTGTATTCTTTCCTTTTTGACATTTTTATATCACAGCGGTGCACAGGTGTCTCTTTAATCGGGACCCGAGCATAGGAGATCAGGGAGATTCGAACCAAATTGCATTAGATATATTGTCTCAAAGACAACTTTCTCGCGGAAGCCGATTGACTTCAACTGCTCTTACGGTTGAAATTCACTCCAGATCCATCGCTTATGCTAGAAAACGGTCAGTTTCCTGTACCGTTGCAATATGTACCTGGCGCCTGTTGGTAAGCTCTACCATTTAGATGAGCCAGATCAGGCCGAAAATGGTGTACTGCTGCCACATCTGGGCTGGAGCTGCCCAATCTTCATTTTACACTCTTGAAAGTCCCAAAGCTGCTATGCGATCTTGTGGGTGATGAAATATATTCTTCCCTGCAACAACTTCCCTACCTACGAAATGCAGCATGTTACGATTTGGGTGAGGAAAAAGACACAATAAAGGCATCACTTTGTTTTGCAAGTGATATGTTTGGTATACATAAACCCGTTGGAGCAGATATTAGAACGAAACTTAATGCTGTCAATAAGTTCCGTGGCAGAAGTCGTAAACATTATTTTTCATTAAATTCAAGTATTGTTGATACAAAACAGCGCTAAAATCAGATTTTCATTATTAATGCTGTCTTCAGAGTTAGGGAAGAAAAAGTCTATTAAAGAATGACGCAGAAACGGTGTTAACATTGTCCTGTTTCTTTTCTTTCTTCCTGTGACTTTACTTCTGTTTCTTTTCTTTCTTCCTGTGACTTTACTTCTGTTTCTTTTCTTTCTTCCTGTGACTTTACTTCTGTTTCTTTTCTTTCTTCCTGTGACTTTACTTCTGTTTCTTTTCTTTCTTCCTGTGACTTTACTTCTGTTTCTTTTCTTTCTTCTCGTGACTTTACTTCTGTTTCTTTTCTTTCTTCTCGTGACTTCTGTTTCTGTTTCTTTTCTTTCTTACTGTGGATTTTCTTCCCCTGGATTCGTTCATAGGAGGTATGTAATACAAAACGGCCATAGCATTCTACACAAATAGATTTAAATAGCTGGTTAATATAATCACTTTTCAACTGTTATTTCTTATTGAATGAAATCTAAAATAGCTCTAAGGGAAATTTCTTTTGGAAAATCAGTGTTCACCATTGAATATTTTCGCAGTTAAACCAAAGTGTATTTCTGAAAGCCAAAACACTGTTTTCGAATGGGTGTGTCATAGCAAATTGACTCATTCTGGTGTGTCTAGACTCGATTTGTCATGCTTAGGCACGTTGTTCCTCGGGTGATTTATAGCTTTGCTCCGAGTCGTTAGCAAATACAGCGTAAGTTATCTTCTCGGAGAAGAATAAAAGGAGAGTTGAAAGACAACGTAGTTACTTCCCCACCCTCCAGAATAACCCTCTCCTTCGGAGAATATGAAACAAAGATGAATATTTTTTTAAAACTTACTTCACTTTCCTATTTCTTAACAAAACGCGGAAAAAATAACTTTTTGGTGTGTGCCTTTGGAATTGACAGCAAGTAAAGTGTTAGCAAAAATCATAACAAATATATGTTTGAGCGGAATACTTTATTTCTTTCAATCATTTTAGAAAAGCTGAAGAGGAAGAACGTAACAATAGTAGAGGCCAAAAAAACTTCACTTTTTTTTTGTAATGTCAACGAATACCCGTGGTCACTTTTGTAATGCTCGTTGTAGTAGAGACTTTGTAATCGCAGATACAACTATAATACGCCGTTGAACAATACTGGTGTCAGACGCCTTTGAATAACAATCGCTCGATAATACTCCTTCGGATCCGTATAGTGATCCGAATAGAGAAAGTTTATAGTCAATAGAGAATAGTGTTTCGTATAGTAATAGAGGATAGAGTAGAAATAGCGATGCGAATAGTAATAGAGGATAGAGTAGAAATAGCGATGCGAATAGTAATAGAGGATAGAGTAGAAATTGCGATCAATAAAACGCAAAGCTAATTCATACTCATGCGTTTCCTCTATGCTCACGAGGTCAACATAATTCAATAATGGGATTGCATGTGTTTTTTTCACTGACGATTTATGTTCAAACGCAAGTGTTGGCAGCGACACTTTATTCCTATATCCCACATGTCTTCTTTTATGTGCCGTGTCCCTTCAGGACGTAGGCGATCATGACCCTCCACATCTTTCCGCCCCTTGTAGCTCTTAATAGGTTTTAACTTTTTGTTATTTACCCCAAACCCTGTTCTACCATGCATTTGCTCAAATTCATCAAGTATGTTACGCGCTGGTTTTCTCTGTCCTTCTGTCTATTCTGTATATACAGTATTCCCAAAAAGGAAAGAAAAAAAAAGGTTTAACTAATATGAAAATCAAATGAAAGAAGAAAACGCTTCTTACAAACGATAACCACTGTGAACACAAAACTCTTGTTGAAAAATATTTTATCTATCAGTGGTTATGGAGCTTAGTGCTGAAACCAGTGACGCATTAATCCTCACAACTAAATACCAAGACGTAATAACAAGATCTTCCCGAGAACATATTTTAATAAACAGGAGAAAAACAAAATATTGCTTCTGTTCAAACGCGGAAGAAAACGTTAACCGTCTAATACCTGGGTGCTATCTACTCCTCTCTAAATGAATTTAAATATAGACCTGATATAGTAGAAAAGCAAAGCGGCTATAGATACACAAGAGATGTATACTATTATAGATGAACGAAGACGTATTTCTACCTAGAAAGGTAACATAGAATACACATTTTGTATAATTTGGTTAAAATATTTTCTTTACATACAGGAACTTGCGCCGTTTTTTGTAGTTATGAATAAACAGGTTTCATAGCAGTATCTGTCGTAGGACGATTTAAAAAAAACAAAAAAGGTTTCCACTGCATCTTTTTCTATTCTTTTTTTATCTTCACTTGTAATATCATTATTTTAAACTGCTTCCACATTAGGCTTTGAAACTATTTATTCAATGTGCCGTCATAAAATGATGATCAAGTTAGTGTCGCGTACTATTATTAGTGAGTCTGATTGTCACACAGAACATCTGTCACGGTTTTTGTTTAAAATTGACAAATCAATGTCGTCGTTAGTGTTATAGACTCTTTTCAGACGAGGTGGTCCGATTCTTCTTATGGTGTGACCAATTAGGCCAATACTGAAACGACACTTTTTTTGCGAGCAAGGCCTCAGAAAAATTTATAGCAAGAGAAAGACAAGACAAATCGTTGTAATATGACACCAGTCACAGAACTGCAGCAGCCATTTTTTTCTGTTCTTACTTACAAGGGTTCACTTATTGTATGCTTCCAAATTGTGGACTGTGGACGATGCAACCATTCTTCTTCCCTGAATACCATCTGCAACAGTTTTTCAGCTCTCATTTCATGGCTTTTTGAGAAGCTCCAGCAATGTCCTGCATGGATAAAGTACTGAGTAACACGGTAAATCGATAAAATAATTTAAATATCATATCAAAGTTTATGCAATTGAAGCTCGTTCATGAATTTGACAGATTTATCTTAGAGATTAACTGGAAAAGGCCTAGAATAATTTTAAACGGATTCCAAAAGAATTAATAATCAAAAGTTGGATAGAAGAAAACTTTGTCTGTGGTGGGGAATGAGAAATGTGTGAAATTCTAAACATGAGAAACTCGTGCCAGTGATTTGATCGCGTAATGCCCAATTACTCTCGCATACACCCAAGGGTGGACTTATTCGGATTTGGGAGACCCGAATTTAAAATAAACGTACGATATACTTCAGGAGAAATTCGTATCTCTGTTTCTATTAGACGAACCTCAGCATTGTTTGCAGTCAGAATAAAAGTGTATTTTGTTTCTTTATGCCGTTAACAAGGTGTTTAATGAAGCATTTATTTATCACAACATCAGTGTTGTATTTATTCATTTAAACCCTATGCCCCCTAGCGGTGAGAGATTGATGAATTGCAAAAGGAAAGAAAACCAAATATCAATGTTGTATTTTGCTTTTATGCATTTTGAGGAGCAGCATTGAGAAATCTCGCACCGAAGGATAAAGATAAAATGTGTCTTAAAGCTGATATGGTGTTTCGCTTACTATGGAACAAAACCTGTTTCATTTCAATACGATGAAAATGGTAAATCAACTTTAATAAATTTATAAGGGACTATTTCCCTTAATCAATTTAATAATCTATAGAAATAAAATATTTATATGCATTTAGGCAAAATTAGTTCCCGAGTAAAACGAACCGTTTAATTAATCAGTTCCTTTTAATATTACTTTTCTTCCATTGCATTCTTATTTGTTCCAGCCTTTCATGTGAGGTATTCAGATACCTTTGTCAATTAAGTTATCGCCTTCTTTCAATTTGTTATTGAAACAGTTTTTCTCGTCGCCATCTTTGTCGTTCTTTTGCTAATCTTGTCTTCCGAGAAATATTTCCATTTCACTGTCATATTAAACACATAAAACATTTAACATGAAAAGAAAGTGGGCAAAAGGCGATTTATATAATGCCAGGAGAAATCAATGAATCATTGATACCATTGAACGCTTAGGAAAATAAATGAATTGATAAATTAAGCAGTTCGTTGGCTTTTTAATTGTGAATAATTTGTCTCCGCCTTATTGAATATTAATACATTGTTTCAATACCTTTGTTTCATTGCATCTCTATTAAACCTTTCTGACAATTTCCGTTATTCTTTACGGCACAAATATACTACTCAAAGAAAAAACATAACTAGATAGGAACGGTAATCTTAACGGAAAACCGTCTTGGGTATGACGATAAACTACATCTGCGTATGACGATAAACTACATCCGCGTCCAAGGTAAGACAACAAAATCCGCCCTAATCATGAGGCTTTGAGGAGCGTGGACCCACCTCTTAATTGCTGGTGTTTGAGGTCTACCCTGACCCGAGGTGGTAGCACCGCTTAGGGTCCCGGCTATGGGAAAATAGTTAACTCCGAAACTGAGGTAAAAAGCATTATAAAAGTGTAAAAATAGGTTTTAATATTAGAAAGACTTTGTAAAAATATATTGCCAGAAATAAATTTTTGAAGAAAAAGAAATTACCTGCAATACGTTTTTGAAAAAATATTACCAGCTATACATTTTTGAAAAAATAATATTACCAGCTATACGTTTTTGAGAAAAAAATATTAACAGAAATAGATTTTTGATAAAACAAAAATATTACCAGGAAAAAAAATGTTGTCGGCATTAAATGACCCATTGAGGTTGATATGCCGTAAAACGAACCAAAACAAACCTAAGGGAAAAGTGCAGAAAGCGTGATAATCAAAAAGTGACGAACCCAAATTCTCATTAATAGAACATCTTTATTTTTTAATTACTATACTCTAAGACTTTACATTTCAAATGGTTAACACATTTAGGCAGGTAAGAACAGATTTGGTTCCTGAAAACAAAGGAAATATCAGGTTGTTGACGGTTGCGTTGCCAGCAGACCTCAAAATGAAAGTAAAATAGAAATAGCAAATCTTTTCAGGCATCTGAACGAATTGTTGGTTATTAAACCGGAAATTGGTACCCAGCACTTAAAACAGAAAATAAAAGATTTGGGAGAATATTAGGTGTGAGAAACGGATGAATAAGTGAAGCTATTCAAAAGACACTATGAGTGAAATATTTAAGAATACTGAGTAAACTTGCCAGTGTTGAAGGAAATTACACTTATTTGATCTCCAGTGACAGGCATCAGGGTCTCCTGGCGGAAACAAGTCTAAAATAATGAGAAAATTATTCATGTTCCTGCACTATCCGCTGTTAACTATAAAAAAGTAACAATTATGTTTTCTGAAATAGAATTTCCATATTAATCTTCTTTGACTATAGGCTTCTAAAAACAAAAACTGGTTATAGGTTACTAAAATAAAATAAACCTTTGTATTGATTATAGTTTCACAGACTACGCAAAGGCCTTCGACAAAGTACGCCACAAGGATCTGATGGAACTGTTCAGCGACCTTGATATATTCGGGAGGGATATCAGAATAATCAAGAACCTATACTGGCAGCAAACAGCATGCATGTGCATAGGGAACGAGTTCAATGAATGCACAAAAATAGAAAGGGGCGTAATGCGTCTTTTCACCCAAACTGTTCAACCTATACAGCGAGGCAACCCTCAGAGAATTGGAAACCCTACCGGGATTTAGCATGCGCGGCCATAATCGTAACAACATAAGATACGCAGATGACACAGTACTGATAGCAGACACGGAAAAGAAATTACAATATCTCCTACAGAAGGCAGCGACAGAGAGTAACGAGAAGGTACTAAGCATAAACTACAGGAAGACAAAATGCAGGGTCATCAGTAAGAATATGAGTACCGTTTTCAGTAAATATGCTTTGCAGATATTTGAATTGACTGGTTTGCTTTGACTGGGTCCCATTGATGTTAATGTCGTTTTTCTGGTCTCTTGCTGACGATCATGACCTCGGTCTTACTAACACTGAACTTCATGTCGTCTTTCTCGCAGTTTGAGTTGAGTTGTTCAGTGTCTTCCTGAAAATGTAGTGGCACAATAAAATGACCACTCAACCACAGTGACTGTTCAATCTTTCATAACTTTCTCTCTGCTGAAATGATCTACTGTGGCGTATGTTGTTCTAGATTGAACTATATACAAAAAAATTCACTCATAATTGTTGTATGTAAGAAATACGGACCTGTACAATAAACGACCACTCAAAATTGATCTTTTTATTGATACGGAAAGACAGTACAGAAAACCAGACACCATAATCATACGGTACTCGATATAATGACTGATACCGGAAGGGGAGCGATATCAGTTATTTCCATAATTATTATCTACGAAATGTGATTCGACGCTAGAGAGACATGAGGCATCTATACTGTTAATGTGGCGCCAATGCCAGCCTTGAGAAATAGAACGTTTGCATCTGGACTTAACCCAAAGAATTTCCGTCATTTTACTTTTTTTAAAGCAGCATATATACCAATATTTCAAAATTAATATTTGACCAGCGCCATATCAAAAAATAATTTAACACGGAAATCAGGAATACGTCACATTTATAAGTACAGTGTAACCCAGATATAAGAGACCCGGATATAAGAGAGATTTTCTCTGGTCCCAAATTAGAGCCTGTGTTAATGTATATATAATAGACCAAACCCGGATATAAGAGAAACCCGGATATAAGAGACTTCTTCTCTGGTCCCGACAACTCTAATATCCGGGTTACACTGTACATCCATTACTGGTGATTCGTCGGGTATATATCCGTTGAAATAAATCGTTTGGTGAAATAAAAACACTGACAGAAAATTGCCTGTATACATTAAGGGTTACTTCTGGCTCTTGTTACATTGCCAGTATTTACATGTTTAATTATTGTTCTTCTCGTGCTGCTGAAAAATATTCTTAGATATGCTAAGTTTATATCTGTTTATATACGCACACGGATGCCTGTTTTACAGTGTTTGATTACATCTAAAGCGGTACTAGGACATTTGGCCGACGGACATTTCACCGAATGGACATTTAGACGAAAAGAAAGTGGCGTGCTTATATGTATGTCACACCTTTTATCGTAATGGGCTACTTATATTTATAATTATTTACTGTATTAATTATTCGTTTTTTTTTTTTTTTTTTTGGTTTTTGTTTTTTTGACAGGCTTTTTAAAAAAATCTATTCTGTATTTAAAATATTTTATTTCAAATATTACTGTATGATAAGTATTTTGAGAAAAAGGCAAATTTTACTACAGTAAAAATCTTAAGCTTTTACGATATGAAAGTTATTTAGCTTTTAAAGATCATTATCTTATAGGATGAACTAGCTTTTATCGTATTGTTATATACAAATTTAAATATTTAGTTACTACTTTTTACCTAAATACACCCAAATATTTTTAAAAGTACTAATTTCATTAAACAAATATTGAAATAAAACGTAACTTTAGATTAGGTAATTTAATCACTTGAAATTCAATGGTAATTTGTATTAATCTACCTTATAGTACTGCTAATTAAAATATTAAAAGTATTGCTTATAACTATTTTTACTTGTACTTTTTTGATAAAATGTCCGTTTGGCCAAATGTCCGTCGGCCACGTCTAAAGCTGTTCCTCTGTACATTTCCTACATTTATGTTTATCGATCTCTAATAAAGCTACTAAGAGCTACAAGGGATACGATGTTGGGGAGAGCCATGATTGCCCAGGTCCTGAATGGATTGGGCACATGAAAGAAAGAAAACAGTTTCAAGAGTTCCCATAGTTTGACTTTAATAGTTTAAATACTAATATTCTTGTTCGGTTCTAATTCCTAACGCACCAACTTTTGTAATTTCTATGCACTTTCTGTCCCTGACTTGTCACTACATTCACTTGAAAACTAACTATGCTTCCCGCGTGATATAAGTTTTTGAGAGCGTACATGTATATTTTCCAATGTCCTCATTTCTTATTCTGGAAGCGTTAATGGCGTTAAGCAAGCGATCTATCTTTTCACTATCTGAAAACAAAAATGACAAATTCAGAACAAGTGTTTAAATATTTCTCCGCGATAAACACCTTTTCGAAAACAAATCATTTTCGGTTACCTGTTTTTTTTTTTTTTCATTCTCTGTTTCTTCTTTATTTTTCTCGGTTCAGTCTGTTAGTCAATTGAATTAGGGAGACGTGCCGAGGACACTAAACGTGTTTTCATCTCTCAGTACTGCCGCATCAGTCAACGCGCCGACAGAACCTTTTCTTGGCTAGCGACACGCGTTCTTTATTCACCTGACAAGGTAACACTGGCGTTACTGTCATCGTTCGAGGGGAGGACTTTAACTGAATCACAAATAGATTTTCTTTTGGGTGCTAGAAACAACTTTGCACACAAACTCTTCTATTGTCAGCCAAAAAGAAATTGATATTTATTAAGCCACTTTACGTCTGACAACAGTCTACGGCCAGGATTGAAATCGTAACCGCAGTTTCAACCCACGTGGGTAATTGCCTTGACGTATAGTAATGATCTTATATATTTTTAAAGATATTCTGGTGGCATTTTTAACAATATGTTACAAACATATCTGTTCTTTACTGAGAACATATAATTAATATTAAGGTGGCTAATTCAATGGCAAACAGGAAAAAATCCGATGTCACTCGTTTCGTCCTTCGAAATGACATCGTCAGATTTAAAAATATTTCTAATAGAATATGGGGAAGGAAGAATATACAACAAAAGTTGATGATAATCATGATTTTTATAAGCATAGTTTAGATGTGGCACAGGGCGAATGTATGAGCACCTATTAAAATCAAACTCACTTCTCAGTCGTAATTGTTCTAGGGAGATAAGCTTGCTAAGCATTATATCAGGTCGACGAACCCCAAAAAACGATGATAACGATACAAAGAACAAACTCTGAAGTTGCAGGAAGGCTTAACTTACAATGTAACATTTCTGGTGTCTGTTGTCACTTGCTGAACTGATTAAGTATCCTATTGCTTTTGTTTTTGCTAATTAACATTAATTTATGAATTTAGATAATGTAATTACAGCTGCAATTTTTGGTTTGCAACAAAGTTCCTTCATTTTGAGTCAGATCATTTTCTTTTCATTTTTCGAAATGTTTAAATTTATAGAATATTGCATTTACCATTTTGTTTCATTACCTCCTGCCATCTTTCAAATATTAGTTCTTCCTTACAGTTAATGATATGCTTTTAAAATAGATATATCTCAAGATGTTTCCGGTTTTCAATGGAGCCGATATTTTATGAGATCGAACTATTTCTATTTTCTCGCTTATTGATCTTCACTTTTCCGTTTTCTCCTGTCCCTTCTCCTTTCTTCACTCCTGTTCCTTCTCCTCTCCTTTCTTCACTCCTGTTCCTTCTCCTCCCCTTTCTTCACTCCTGTCCCTTCTCCTCTCCTTTCTTCACTCCTGTCCCTTCTCCTCTCCTTTCTTCACTCCTGTCCCTTCTCCTCTCCTTTCTTCACTCCTGTCCCTTCTCCTCACCTTTCTTCACTCCTGTCCCTTCTCCTTCCTCTTTCTTCACTCCTGTCCCTTCTCCTCTCCTTTCTTCACTCCTGTCCCTTCTCCTCCCCTTTCTTCACTCCTGTCCCTTCTCCTCTCCTTTCTTCACTCCTGTCCCTTCTCCTCTCCTTTCTTCACTCCTGTCTCTTTTCCTCTCCTTTCTTCACTCCTGTCTCTTTTCCTCTCCTTTCTTCACTCCTGTCTCTTTTCCTCTCCTTTCTTCACTCCTGTCTCTTTTCCTCTCCTTTCTTAACTCCTGTCCCTTCTCCTCTCCTTTCTTCACTCCTGTCCCTTCTCCTCTCCTTTCTTCACTCCTGTCCCTTCTCCTCTCCTTTCTTCACTCCTGTCCCTTCTCCTCTCCTTTCTTCACTCCTGTCCCTTCTCCTCTCCTTTCTTCACTCCTGTCCCTTCTCCTCTCCTTTCTTCACTCCTGTCCCTTCTCCTCTCCTTTCTTCACTCCTGTCCCTTCTCCTCTCCTTTCTTCACTCCTCTTCTCTCGTCTCTTTCCTTCTTCTATCCATTCCTCTCCATTCTTAACATATTTAAGGGAATAAATCTTACATAAATTTGCTGTATCTGCAGAAAATGTCGGTGAATCAATGTTCCTTGACACCGTCTCAATCCTTTTTTATTCCCTCAACGCTGTTTGTCATTTCCTTTCTCGCCTCCGTTCTTGATATTCTTTCTTTCTCAGTTAGTCTCTATAAGATTTGACCTTTCCACGAACAAAGGATCGCGTCATATCTCAATGAAACTCTTTCACCCCGTCAGTTTAATACATCGGGAGGATTTTCGTTGATTATCCCTACAATTACTCTAATCAGGAACAAGATTTTCCGAGTAAAACATTTCTGATCTGAGAAAAAAAAAATGAAACTGAAAATACGCTTCCAGCCACCGGATGAAAATCGCTGTTTTGTATCGACATCTCTGTATCATTTATGTAGCCACTCAAAATTCGCTTTTTACGTTATTGTTGGCGACCACATTTCCATAGTCAATTTGATTTTTCTGAAAATATAAGAAAATTGTGATACGTTTAAAGATTTCCTAATGAAAACTATTTTTCTAAAAGCAACTTAGTCATTAAAATTTTTTTAATTCAAATATATTTAATTTTTTCCATTAATCTTGTCTGCTTTCCGTAAAAACAATACAGTAGATATATTGAAATAATACACGAAGTATTGACTCTCTATTTTTGCCTGGCAAAAGGATCACAGATCTAGACGCAACTCCACACTTTTTTTGTTCACCGAAATCAAGGCCAGTAAATGTAGGCGGTTACTGAATGAGGATGTGAGGGTGTATAGGGAAGAAGCAAGGGTTGCGTATTATGGTGATGTAAAGGATAAATGACGGTTGTCCATCGACGTGAAGCGTGTAGTGATCAGGGAAGTATAACCTCATTGCAACAATTGCAGAAAAAACGCTCAATGTGTGAAACTTACGACATACAAGTAGGAAGGGAATAAAGTTAAGCCGACTCGGTGGATGTGTTATGGCGAGTTCTGTCTTTGAAGTTATGAACTCAGAGAATGTAGTTCATACAGAGAGACTAGAAACAAGTGGGAATGTTGCTGAAGATCAGAAAACAAAACGTCATCTACATTTCTTGTGGCTTCGTGCTAACACAGCAACAGCAGGTTAATGTTTATCTAACTTCATTCACAAGACTTGATTCAATAATTTCCGCAAGGTGGTAGAAGCAAGAAGTCACCTTAGAGACAAATCCATCATAGAGACACAAGCCGCTCTCACTTTCTATCATATATATATATATATATATATATATATATATATATATATATATATATATATACCGTCCTGGGCATGACGATAAACTACATCCGCGTCCAGGATAAGACGATAAACTACGTCCAACAGCATGTCCTCTGATCAGGAGGTTTTGAGGAGCATAGAACCACCTCTTCCTTGCTGCTGATCCCAGATCCGCCCTGACCCGAGGTGATAGTACATGTTAGGGTCTCTATGGGCAAATAGTTAACCAATAAAATGGGGTCAAAACACTATGAAAGTGTAAAAATAGATGTTAATACCAGAAATACTTTATAAAAAAATATTTCCAGCAATAAATGTTTGAAGAAAAAAATATATTACCAGTTAGGGAAAAAATATTACCAGAAACACATTTCAGAAGGAAAAATATTACCAGAAATAGATTTTTGACAAAACAAAATATTATCAGCAACAAAAATATTGTCGTCATTAAATAACCCATTGAGAGTGATATGTCGTAAAACAAATCAAACATATATAATAATAATTGGTCGAGCTTAGAATTCTCAACAGAACGCATAAAGCACTGGACGGTCGTTTCGTCCGATCTGGGACTCATCAGCATAGCGAATGCACGACCGAGAATCGAACCCGGATCGCTTCGATACAACTCAAACGTCATACCAACTGTACCACGGGACGAAGGAGGCATAAACTAGACTCGATATAGCTCCGCTACTCACTCAGTTCCGTTCACAGATACCCATCCAAGTATACAGAGTTATCCAGTGTCCCCGAATAACCTCGGTAGTGGATGCGCACTGCCGATTAGTCCCAGATAGGACGAAACGGCCGTCCAGTGTGTTCTACATTCTGTTGAGGATTCTAAGCTCGACGAATTATTATAAAATAGCCTAAATCCCCAAATCAATTACTTATATATATATATATATATATATAATATATATATATATATATATATTGAAATTTGAAACCCGGACAGTTACGTTATTAAGGAAACGTCATACTAAATGTGCCACGTGCCCCCGGTGACGTTTGCTTAATAACGTAACTGTCCGGGTTTCAATTCCTGGTAGTGGATGTGCTCTGCTGATGAGTCCCAAATATAGGACGAAGCGGCCGTTCAGTGCTTTCTGCATTCTGTTGAGGTTTCTTCTAAAACTCGATGAATTACTTAATTATGATATATATATATATATATATATTTCATGTACACTGTTATATATCAATACACTATCGATAACGACATTTCTTCATGCACGTTGACGCCAAGAAATAAAAATCGATGATTGTTATTGTTAAATTCCTCTGTATTTCAACGAATGATAGAATCTCATTGACTACACAAATATTTGATCATTTTCCTACCAGTCTGGGTTTTACAATCATAATTTTCGTCCAACCAATTTCACTGTATTACTTTTTCGTACAAATTTACCACTGCATTCGCATCCAACATAATTTCAGCGAAGACGTCCATTGTTATTTTCGAATATCGAATCTTGCTCTGAAAGCAGCATGCGCTTCTCTATATCCTACATGTCATATCCGGTGTCTGAACCTGCGTGTTCTTCGGATTGTCTTCTTCTTGTCTATCAGATGAGTTTCGTAACTCTCAATTGAACCCGTTGAACTTAGCCATCGGCATAATTACACTGAATTCATCCTTCTTCACTGATAAAGACTATCGTCTAGGCTTAGAGTTTAACAAATTCTAAAATGTTCGTTCTTTCTTAACTGAAAGGGAACTATATATCTATATTAGATCGAAGGTACTTGAAAGATATTGGCACGGTATGATTTATGAACATGTGGGAAGAACGTTTGCTTTCTGACCATCAGTCTCCAGTTCGAATCGGTATAGGATCACGAAGCTGATTTCCAGAGGTTATCGTTCTGGACGAAGGAATCCCAACGTGCGGCATCTTTGGAAATTATCTGCAACTCCAAGTTGGCTAGACGGAACCCTTGGGGTCCGTCGCTGGCTCTGCTAGCACGAAGTCACAATCATCAAGACCGACGGTTTGATCATTTTGACCTTGTTCAGACAGTTGATAACACTAGATAGCACTCCCAGGGACTGTAACTAAGGTCCGCTCAGTAATAGTTGCAGTACAAACCACAGGTGAGCTCTGTGGGTGTTCCCCAATGACAAATGTGCCTGATCAGATGTTTGGATTAAATAGACGCCCGAGTAGTCTGGAATCCCCAGATACATTTACATGACTTAGCCCGCGCGTGTAATTTATAATTTAGTAAACCTGTTTACTGAAGTTATGTTTTCTTAGTCTATGTAATAGTTAAATTATTTTTGCAGAAGTTATTACTTATTTCTTTTAGTCAGTAGTAGCTAAAAATAACTCTCTACAAAAAGGGTTGAGTGAGTCGTCTTTTATATTCAGAATATTAGGTATAATATGGTGAGAAAAAAGACAAGAGTTCGTTGTTAAACTCGTCTAACCGTTTCCAACAGAATAGGCCAGAAACCAATAATTTCACTATCGCAAAAATTTGCGCGGTTGGAAAAGCAGACACTGACATCTGCACCAATGCTCAGAGTAAATGAACTTTTTATTTTGGTGGGTGAATTATACCTGTTCCATTAAGGCACACGAACAAAGAACGGTATCCATAGGTTAAGGGTTTGTTCTGACGCTTTTTAAATTGCCAATATTTACATCTTTAACGCGCTGCTCGAAAATAGTCTGAGAAATTCTGAGGAGTTTATATCTCGGTTTACGTATATACAATAGCTGCCTACTTTTTAATGCGCGTTTACATCTAAATGATTTCCATTTTATCAGTCGACCTCCGCATCTACCGAAGTTCGTTATGATTATTATGATAATAATTTTATTATTTCTGATGTATACTCATTTCTTTCCGGGTCCCGACCAGAAACCTATTGTCAGAAATGGCATCATGACTTATTCCAGTGAGCAGTTTTTGAAAAAAAAAAATTCAGATATTTTACAGAGATAAAGCCATTCGTAATATGTGGGCTGTTCTCGTGTGAACTTTTTTTTTTGTATTTCTTTAAGGCATGGGCTTACAGAAATCCCTTCAATGAGTCTACTGGAATCATTTCCGATCAATACGAGGGCTCCAACTACAACTTGAATTGCTGATGTCCTCAAGTGCTACATTTTGGAGATTTCGATTTCAATGTCCTTGTATTTTGATAGTTTTTTTTGAAGATCTCTAAATATACGTTACAGTCTGCAGTTTGTCTTTGCGGTCTCTAAGCACGATGTCAGGGCGATTAGCTATTATTATTATTATTATTATTATTATTATTATATTTTCCCTCTTCATCTACCTACCGATGTCCGTTTCATGATGAAAGCCACATCAGTGTGACTTGTACACTGTTCACAAACTGAAATCGCGAGATTTAAATTCTTCATGAAACGCTATGTTACTGAATAATAGAGATGAAAAATTTAATCACATCATCCCACTTTGTAACGCCATCTTGGAAAATGTATTAAACAAAAATAGTGCAGATATGAATAATGGATCTTACGACCAATGATCTCAAAGCAGACTGTATAGCTATTGAATCTGTAATATTATTGGTCCGGACCTGGCATTTCGGCTTCACTCACTTTCTAACTGCTGTAACAGATTTTTTGCGCCTTTCCTATAAATATTTTCATGGCGATTGTTCGGATGAACGTTTCTTCGTGGTACCGTGACATTATGAATTTAAGCGGCAAAGTCTCGCCGTTTTATTGATGAAATGGTTAGATGAAACCGTGAGTTATTTGCAAACAGTTTCTTCTCGCGAACTTTTCGTTTGTGGAACATTCTTCCAACTTCTTGCTTTCCACACAAATTTGATCTTCAAAAATTTAAATACAATGTCAGTCATTATCTATTGTCTTCTTCATTCCTGTTCTTTCACTGTCCTCTCTCCGTAACGCTTTTCTCGATTTCACACCCTCAGTAACCCCTTGTGTTTTAGTGGTATTTTTTTATTAAAAGATTTGAGAACTAATATTTCATTCATATTTCTGGTCATAATCCAGATCAGACGACAAATTGCAAATTTTATGTCCTTTATTTCGTTTTTTTTAAAAACATTTTAGATATGCTAGTATTTTCTGGTTTATGCTCATCCATGTCAGAATGGCATATTGAAAAATCAAATGCCAAAGTAACCTACAGGATAATGTAATAGTTACATTCACACACGGTGCGGTACTCAAATATTCTCGATCCGATCCCTTTTCCCAAGTTAGTGTTTCAATAACCACATCATGAAACTGATTTTTGTTTATATTTGAAGTACGTCGGAGTAAAGTGAGAACAGTTCACTTGATATACAAAATTGTCCAAAACGGGTAATAGCATGTGATAACTGTCCATCTCACAAAATGTTTAATATTTTAAAAATACACTAAAATAATTGAGTTTCTTTTTGCAGACGTGTAGACACTTTGACACGATTTGTCATAAGAATGACTAAAAATACATTTGAGTTATTGAGCTAGAAATAGAACAGTTTAAAATCGTTTTGTGTCAGCCATACTGTCTACACAAGCGAGCAATGGTGAGATGAAAAAATCTCTCAGGCCTTCAGTAATGCTACCAACATTCATAACCTGGTTTCCATCTTCCATTCGGGAACCACCAAGGGAAAGGTGAATAAGTTTAGAAAAGAGGGAACAGTAGAGAGCAAAACTGGATCGTTAGTCACATCAGCAAGAGGGATCATCACTTCAACTTAGAGCTAAATAGATCCATTATAAAAGATCCAACTCAATTCATAAGACATTTCGCACGTGAAAGAGGAGTTTCAACTATGAGGGTCCAAAGAAGAGTGAAAGACTTGAAAATGAAATCGTATGTGAAACGTGTGAGGCAACATCTTACACTAGGACAGAAAGTTATAATGTTAGAGAGGGCGAGATCAGCTTGAATAAGTAGCAAAATGATCCTTGAATAATATATATATATATATATATATATATATATATATATATAGTGAACATTGAAGTCAACATTTAGAGGCGACAGGCTGTTTCATGCTAGACGCAATCGTCATGCCACACACACACACACACACACACACACATATATATATATATATATATATATATATATATATATATATAATGTCAATCCTTCGTGAGCTTCTGATCTTTAGCTATGATTAATTAGTGATGAACATGTCGTTTTCGTTTATGATCGATTTCATTCCGATTCTTCTGTTAAGCTTGGAGGGTTATTACACATTCTCATTGCGCAAAGTAGCGTCCGATAGTGTTATAAAAATCTCAGAATCCCAGCAAGATATATTTAAACATTTCTATTTCAATTTTGCTGTTACAGCGAATATATCTGTATTTTTATGTGCATTAAAATAGGAGTATCCATGAAAGAAAAATTAGAAGCAATATTTTAACAGACTCATCTTTTTTAGATACCTCGACCAGCTCTTCCTCTAAAAGATCTAACATTTTCCAAACATATCTAACATATGCCACTTCTTTCCTGGTTCCTGTATCATGTATTAGTTTGTCAATGGGGGTTGCTCTACTTTTTCATCTTTTCCCATATTTGGTTGCCATAATAAACCTGTTGCCGAAATTCTTGTTCATTTCTCCAGCAATTGCCACTAAATCGCGCACGCCTTCTTTAACAGACTGTATGCACAATATTTTGGTAGTTTCGCCAGATAATTGGTTAGTATGCAGGTGGTGTAGTTAATGGCGGCTTGGAGTGAGAATTCGTAGAACCGATTTCGAATCCCGTTTGGGTTCGTTATATTCATTTATTGCGTAAATACCCTTGGGAAAGACACGAAACCGTCTCCTCCTACTACTTTTCTTATCTATGGGTTAAATATTAGGGCTTTTATCTGTAATCTACTAATGCTATATTCACTGGCAAATGTATTCTTGCAAGTCAAAATATATTCCAGCTTAAATAACCTCCCCAGGGTTGATAAACCGTAAAAACAAATCGATCAACTCCATATAGTTCCTCATTGGTCATATTCATTAATGAGTCTGTTATCTTAAAACAATTTCAGTCAGTTATGTGCCATGATACATGACTGACGAGGTAGATTTTTTCCCGCATTAGTTTGCCATTTTTTCTACGGTAGACCAGTTGCCATCCAAGGCTATAGATCCCGGTCCGTCCCGGGGAGAGAATAAGAGGATTCATACCTTTCCCAAGGGTATTACACGTAAGTGAATGGAATGGATTCGACTGGAACTTGGCTCGAATTCCAGTAGAACAACTTACATCCCCTTAAATGCGTTTAGTAATGTTTTCCGTTACTATAATATTGAATATTTAGCCAGCTTAAATCGTGTATAGCAAGATGTACGGCCGGCAAATATATAGTAATGATGTTTTCATTTTATACAAATCGTTGTTATGCATGTTTTGTGTGTAGTTGAAATGAACAATTTCTGTGACAGTGCCTGTCACTAGATAATGAATGAATATTTAATGGAAGTCAACACTTCGGTTAGAAAAAAAAAATGTCAGTCATCTAATTTTCTTTGTGTGCCAAATTGCAGTTTCAAACAACGCCGCTCTATCTGCCCCACCTAAGATCGTCGCTATTGTCTTGACTGTATTTTTCTGCATTTATTTTTGACAGATGATATCGGCAAACCAGCAAGATAATGCGCACGAGACAATTATTATCTAATACCTTTACAGAAATAAATTCAATCTTTCGGAGAAAAAAAATTGGAAAATTCACTCTAGAGATTCATTCTATTACTTTCTCCTTGCCCAATTGTCTCCTTGCCTCTTTTTCCATCTCTCATCGACTTTATCGCTTAAGTCTTTCTCTCTGGTCATCATCGCACTTTCCTGCTATCTTTATTTGTTCACTCTCTCTTTAGTCGTCATTCTTGCGTCACTATATCTCTCTGACTTTCTCTGTGATGGTTAGATTTCTCTTTTTCTCTTTATTTATGACTATTTTTACTCTCACTCTCTCTTTAGTATTTTCCGATTCTTTTATTTTATTTGGGCTCTTTTTCTTTATTAAATTTTCTTTTTTTCCTTTCTATTTTCTCTCTTTCCTATTATATTTTTCTATCTCTCTCTTTTTATGATATATTTCCTATCTCTCTCTTTTTATGATATATTTCCTATCTCTCTCTTTTTATGATATATTTCCTATCTCTCTCTTTTTATGATATATTTCCTATCTCTCTCTTTTTATGATATATTTCCTATCTCTCTCTTTTTATGATATATTTCCTATCTCTCTCTTTTTATGATATATTTCCTATCTCTCTCTTTTTATGATATATTTCCTATCTCTCTCTTTTTATGATATATTTCCTATCTCTCTCTTTTTATGATATATTTCCTATCTCTCTCTTTTTATGATATATTTCCTATCTCTCTCTTTTTATGATATATTTCCTATCTCTCTCTTTTTATGATATATTTCCTATCTCTCTCTTTTTATGATATATTTCCTATCTCTCTCTTTTTATGATATATTTCCTATCTCTCTCTTTTTATGATATATTTCCTATCACTCTCCCTTTCTTATTATATTTTCTTTGTCTCCCTTTCTTATTATATTTTCTTTGTCTCCCTTTCTTATTATATTTTCTTTGTCTCCCTTTCTTATTATATTCTCTTGGTCTCCCTTTCTTATTATATTCTCTTGGTCTCCCTTTCTTATTATATTCTCTTGGTCTCCCTTTCTTATTATATTCTCTTGGTCTCCCTTTCTTATTATATTCTCTTGGTCTCCCTTTCTTATTATATTCTCTTGGTCTCCCTTTCTTATTATATTCTCTTGGTCTCCCTTTCTTATTATATTCTCTTGGTCTCCCTTTCTTATTATATTCTCTTGGTCTCCCTTTCTTATTATATTCTCTTGGTCTCCCTTTCTTATTATATTCTCTTGGTCTCCCTTTCTTATTATATTCTCTTGGTCTCCCTTTCTTATTATATTCTCTTGGTCTCCCTTTCTTATTATATTCTCTTGGTCTCCCTTTCTTATTATATTCTCTTGGTCTCCCTTTCTTATTATATTCTCTTGGTCTCCCTTTCTTATTATATTCTCTTGGTCGCCCTTTCTTATTATATTCTCTTGGTCTCCCTTTCTTATTATATTCTCTTGGTCTCCCTTTCTTATTATATTCTCTTGGTCTCCCTTTCTTATTATATTCTCTTGGTCGCCCTTTCTTATTATATTCTCTTGGTCTCCCTTTCTTATTATATTCTCTTGGTCTCCCTTTCTTATTATATTCTCTTGGTCTCCCTTTCTTATTATATTCTCTTGGTCTCCCTTTCTTATTATATTCTCTTGGTCTCCCTTTCTTATTATATTCTCTTGGTCTCCCTTTCTTATTATATTCTCTTGGTCTCCCTTTCTTATTATATTCTCTTGGTCTCCCTTTCTTATTATATTCTCTTGGTCTCCCTTTCTTATTATATTCTCTTGGTCTCCCTTTCTTATTATATTCTCTTGGTCTCCCTTTCTTATTATATTCTCTTGGTCTCCCTTTCTTATTATATTCTCTTGGTCTCCCTTTCTTATTATATTCTCTTGGTCTCCCTTTCTTATTATATTCTCTTGGTCTCCCTTTCTTATTATATTCTCTTGGTCTCCCTTTCTTATTATATTCTCTTGGTCTCCCTTTCTTATTATATTCTCTTGGTCTCCCTTTCTTATTATATTCTCTTGGTCTCCCTTTCTTATTATATTCTCTTGGTCTCCCTTTCTTATT
>OZ038506.1:49619125-49644125 GCA_964036315.1 Acanthosepion esculentum | reverse complement strand
ATATCATACTGATTCTCTTACTTACATAAGCACTATTGAAAATCCAACAGTTAAGAAATTTTCTATTTGGATACCAAGAATTTTTTTTAATCTAGGTGGTATCAACATGTATTATCTTTCACCAATAATGCGGGCAAAAGTATGGCGTCCTATTTCTAGATATTTTGGAACTTAAAAGATGTAAAAAAAAAAAATGGTAAAATGGAAAATACTTACAATAGCTAGAACCTGTAAATCTTTAAATGATCCATGTTTCTTACTTAGATGAAAAATTAGAAACTATCCGATTTGCCGACAAAACATAATCTCTGCTAAAACAAAGAAGTGAATTAACCGTAAATTGTCGACACAGTTTATATTTTACCTTACAATATAGTGATCTTTTTTAAATTAGGTAATTCTATTTCTTATGACCATACTTTATAAGTAAAGAATTGTCCACCCTCTACAAGTAATTATCTTATTTTGCATATTCAGATGTAGTATTGCTATGTATTGTCGTCCAGTTAGTGTTATTTATATCTTATATAGATGTTCCACATTTTTAATTTTATGTACTGGTTTCTTTAAGAAGCTTCCTGGACTTAAAAACAAAAAAAAAACAAAACAATTCTGTTGAAGTTAACTTTACTTCTGATTATCTCCCCTCAGCGTCCTTTGAAAAATTGAACATGACATATTTATAAACAATCAAAATACATTTGTTGCTTACATGTTTTCCGTAAGGGTCAATGATGAACTATCTAAGTTCCGGTTTATCATGTCATGAAAAAAAAAAATAACTTCCCCCACATACACTCTCTGTTCTTAAGTTCTATTTAGCGTACATCTGAAATTTAATTGATTGACCAAGACAAACCAGCAAGTCTATTTTTAATTATGATCATGTGTTTTCTTACCCATCCACTTTTATCTTTCGGAAAAGAGGAAACATTTTGTTTTTGAAATTTTGTTAAGTTATTTAATAACCTGTCACATAACATTCGCCTGAAGAGGTAAAGCGTAGTACCGAAACATGAAGCTATTGTTTAGCGATTCCAATATGTTTTAGTTTTAATATTTAAAATACAATAATAATGTGTGAGTGTGCGCGCGCGCGATTTACACTCCAAAATTCGGGCCTTATTAACGTGAAATGTTCTCAGTCTGACGAGCCCTTTGTTGGTGGAAATATTAATACGTCTTTATCCTTTACATTTTATAACTTTCTGAAATATTACTTGTGCATGTGCGTGTCTATAAATGATTTTTTTTTCTGCGTGTTAAATGATGCATAGACTTGTGTTCAGATTTCCAACGCCATTTAGAAAGGCATTCGTCCTGACCAAATCTCGTCTCCTTTTATTTAAAGATAGAATCTCGAACGAATTTAAGAAAAAAAGGAACGGTGACTGTGCTACCTATAAAAACTAAATCTGAAGTGCACACATGATCACTGCAGAGAGCTGACTGGTGTCAAAGTTCACTGTGAAAGAGCCGAACAAATGGAATCATATCTTTTCCGATATTACCTTTATTGAAATCAGGAAGAAAACGGAAACAACGATGGAAAATACATGATATATTATTTGTTCTCCCTGAAACGGTATTTGAATACGCATATTCTTTTTAATAATTTCACCTAATCAAGCCAACAAAGAAACTATCATGCAGGATGTTACTGACTGTGGAAGTATATGCGGAAAACATTAAAGAGTGAGAGACCAATAAACGAAAAAGGAATTTAGACGGAATATAAAGAATAGCATCGCACTTAAATATTCGACTGGAAAGCAAGAATCCGGGAGAGTTTCACAAGCGAGAAGTGCGAGCAAAGAAACAGCTAGAATAGAACCTAGATATATCTAGACATTTCCACTCTGAAATGATGGGATCTTTTTCCGATCTAGTGCTGAGCTTCAATTCATAATCTAGATAAAATTATAGGAATGTTCATCAGAATAATTGTCATGAAACCCGACTTGTATTTGATACGAAAAGAACTTATTCGAAAAAAACCTCCTTCGAAAACACCAGAAAGCAAAATAGAAGAGGCGAAGAGAGCCTAAAAGAAAAGCCAGATTGCTCCATCCTCTGAACCCTCCTACCCCACCATGCGGTGGCTGTCGACGTCACTTCCAATCCAACATGGGCCTCATTTCACACAGAAGGAAATGTCGATGTGCAGGCCAATACTCGGCAGCTAGTTTCGCAAACGAAGCCGACGATTTGGTGCGAAAGATTACTGCCGGTGTCATTAGAGTGAATGATAAAAATAATAATGTTTCTTAGTACAGGCTTTCTGAAGTTATTATTCAAATCAAATAAACCTCAAAAGGTTTTTAACAAATATTTGTCAAATTTAAACTCCTCCATTTCTACCCTTAGTGAAATATTTAACTACATTCTTTGCCATTTTACTGGTTAGTATTTGAGATATTTGGAATTTACGAAAATGGGAAGACCGGAGATAACATGCATATCGAACTAATATTAGCTTAAGACCTCTTGCAGTGATATTGAACGATAAAGAAAGCTGTTGAAAATATAAGTAAGTTGAAAATTCGAAGCGTAGAAAAGAGCGTTAAGAACTTGCTTTCTCGAGATGAACGTAAACTAAAGTGAGTTCTAGGGAAACAACTACTTTTGATCAGCGCTCAAATATATGAAAAAGATGGAATTGAATGAGTCAAGAAGGACAAAAGGTGTAGAATACTTAGTGAATTGGGATCTATAAAAGAATCTCCTAGGCAACCTCTTCTCACTAAATCAAATATTTTAAAGCGTCAAAATTGAGCCAAGAAATACATGAAAATTGATTTTGTTTTCTAAAGTAATTTTCAGGGATGAATCTCTAGTGACATGCAATGGACCTGACGGATGGGCCGAAAGATAGATTTTATCCAATTCAGACGTACCTGCGGCTAAAAGAAGGCAACAAGGAGGTGGTAATTTTATAACATCGGTCGAATTCAAATTCGATGAAGCATAATGCTAGCTATTGCGATTTAATGAACAAGATTTTCTTTGCATGGTACAAGTCCCAGTATCGCAGTTTCAAAGGGAAGTTCATATTTATACACGACAATGCTCCTTCTCATACATCTAAGTTTACTCGTGAATTCTTTGAACATAAAAGATTTTCAGGAGAGAATATAATGGTATGGCCACCATCAAGTCTTGATCTGAATCCGATCGAAAATCTGTGGTCAATTGTGAAGAGGAAATTATATGAAAGTGGAAAGCAATATCACGGCAAAATTGAACTATAGGAAGCAATTAAAACTACCATGTCGGTGACTGAACCGACTGAAGTAAAAAAGAACAATAACAAAATCAATGGAAAATTGATTACTGGCTGTTAACTAAAATGGACACTATATTAAAATGTAAATGATACAAAGGATTAACATATGTGTTATTTGTTCTAGTATCGGTATTGATCTATTTCTGATGACTTTATTATCATTTTATTGAAGTAAAATATGATTATTTGGTTTCGCCTAATAAGTTCAGACGGCGGTTTTTTTTTTTTTTTTTTTTTTTAGAATACATCAAAAACTTTCAATAAAACATTGATACTATGTGAACTTCGAACCCAGACTTTGTTTCGATATGTAAATTGTTTAAATTTTGATCTTTTTATTTTCAAACCAAATTTGAATTATTGAAGTTTGAGTTGCTAAAAGCTTCAGACCGGGTTTAGACAATTTTATAAATGTCAGCTGAAGGTTAACATGCAAGTGACATAGTAAAAATTAAAGTGAAGGGACACTCTTGCACGAGGAAAAATACAAATAAGTTGTCTTAAATTATGTAAAAAAAAAAAGGAAAAAAAAGATCTGGGTCTAGAAGTCCTCTTACGAAAAATAAAATTATGTTATTGCACATTTACCTAGACAAGTGAAATTCTGTTCTTTAGGCATCGTGTCAACAAGACTACTCCTAACTTAAGAACTATTCAGCTAATTTTCGCAGCTTAAATGACAACGTTTTTTTTTTTTTTTTTACGTTCTCAGTTCTAATTTTTCTTAATCCTGCTTTAAATTTTCTATGCTTTTTTTTCCCAAGCGCGTCTTTTCCTACAGCAATTACTGAAATAACCATTACTCGGTAGATTCTTCAACTCCCTAGGCAAATCCTGGTATTTTCCAATCGTTTTAGTTTCTTTGTAGTCCACCCATGTGTCATATAGAATCGCAAAATCAATAATTTGACACTTGCTCACTTTGCTTATCTATCACAATAAGGTCGGATCTTCGTGCTTCAGTCATATGATCCGCATGGACTCGGCAATCCAATAATATCTTGAGACTGTCACTTTCTACTGCCGCCTCTGGCTCATACTCATACCATTTCTCTTTCACACTGAAGCCAGATTTACTACATACTTCCCAGTGAATCATTTTAGCAATCCAATCAGGTCGACGCTTATAATCTTTCTGTGCCAACTTGGGATATTCACCAAGTAGGTGGGTCAATGTCTCATCAGTTTGCCTACCCTATCTACACCTTCTTTTCTTCTGTGCTTTGTCAATCTTTGGATTTGATTGCATACATTCTGATAGTTTTCTCCTGTGTTGCAAATATAAGTGGTGATGATGACGATAATATTAATAACTTTTTTTTTTTTTTTTTTTTTTTACTACTTCGGAGAGCAGAGATCGAATTTCATGCGAATTCATTACATTTACTTACTTGCAAATACCATTGAGAAAGTTTTAAATTACATTTCCCCCCAACTAGGGTTAATTAAGAAAAAATGTATTATAAAATCCATTATTATATATAAAAAATCTTATAAGTTTGATAAGTGATGGTGATAATAATTATAATAATAACGTTTTTTTTCTTTTTCTTTTTATTTCACCATTGATCTTTTTTCTCTTTTTATTTTCTTCTAATTTTCCCTCTGAATTTAGATGTTACACACTATTTATTCGGTGATTGATTTTTAAAAAGTTAAGAAAAAGAAACACTCTCGACACCTGAAAAAGATGCTCCCCGACTGATCTCGCTCATGCACAGATATATGTATTGTGCGTTAAACCTTATAGGGATACGTATAAGTCATTAAGATTAGTCAAGTGAAAAGTAAGAATATGGTAATGAACGGGATATTTACTGTAGCGCGTCTTACCTCACCAGGAAAAAAACATGTTAAACATCCAATCATTTAAGAATGAAGGCCATGAAAGTGATACCCGGTGGTGGTCTTCTCCGTCTCCTTTTTCTTTTTCCTATTTTCCTTCTTTTTCTTTTTTCTTTTTATTCTTTTACTTCTTCTCCTTCCTCTCTTCTTCTCCTTCTTTTCCTTTTTCTCCTTCCCTACCTCTTCTTCGTCGTCTTTCTTCTTCGTCGTCTTTCTTCTTCTTCTTCTTCGTCGTCTTTCTTCTTCTTCTTCTTCGTCGTCTTTCTTCTTCTTCTTCTTCGTCGTCTTTCTTCTTCTTCTTCTTCGTCGTCTTTCTTCTTCTTCTTCTTCTTCGTCGTCTTTCTTCTTCTTCTTCTTCTTCGTCGTCTTTCTTCTTCTTCTTCTTCTTCGTCGTCTTTCTTCTTCTTCTTCTTCTTCGTCGTCTTTCTTCTTCTTCTTCTTCTTCGTCGTCTTTCTTCTTCTTCTTCTTCTTCTTCGTCGTCTTTCTTCTTCTTCTTCTTCGTCGTCTTTCTTCTTCTTCTTCGTCGTCTTTCTTCTTCTTCTTCTTCTTCGTCGTCTTTCTTCTTCTTCTTCTTCTTCTTCGTCGTCTTTCTTCTTCTTCTTCTTCGTCGTCTTTCTTCTTCTTCTTCTTCTTCGTCGTCTTTCTTCTTCTTCTTCTTCTTCGTCGTCTTTCTTCTTCTTCTTCTTCTTCGTCGTCTTTCTTCTTCTTCTTCGTCGTCTTTCTTCTTCTTCTTCGTCGTCTTTCTTCTTCTTCTTCTTCTTCTTCGTCGTCTTTCTTCTTCTTCTTCTTCGTCGTCTTTCTTCTTCGTCGTCTTTCTTCGTCTTTCTTCTTCTTCATCTTTCTTCGTCTTTCTTCTTCTTCATCTTTCTTCGTCTTTCTTCTTCTTCATCTTTCTTCGTCTTTCTTCTTCTTCATCTTTCTTCGTCTTTCTTTTTCTTTTTTTAATTTGTTTTTGTTTTGTTTTGTTTCCTGCTTTGTATCCTGTAGAGCCGGTTCAAAACTATTGCCCTTATGCCCTCTAAGAAAAATGTTATTTAATCGATAGCACTTCTTCGTATATGGGATGTTACTTGTAGGGCGATCTTCTGAGCAACTTATATGCTGATATTACCTGGGGCACTCTTAGTAAAGTTGTTCATTCCTTTTCTTACGGGGACTTAGGCTCTGATTACTATTGGTACAGTCTCAGTGTTCATTCTCCAGTTCCTTGTATTTGGACAATTTCTCCATAATTTGCATGGATGTGTTTCTCACAGATGATACTGCTATGTCAATAAGCATACACTTCCTGAATTTCTTGTTTTTTATGATAATATCAGGCCTGTTATCATTTATTTCCCTGTTAGTTTGAATTGTTATGTCCCAGAGGATAATTACATCTATATTTTGGGTAACTGTGTTTGGCTGGTGCTCATACCATTTCTCAGTGGTTTCGATTTTGCTCTTCTTGCGTATCTTCCAATACACATATGTCGCTACCTTGTTATGTCTGTGGGTATTTTCATTTTTGCCAGTTCCGGACATCCTGAGATAATATGGTCAACAGATTCATAATATTTTTCGCAGATCCTGCATTTCGGGCGAGTTTCATCCTTGATTATGTGACAGTGATAGGAGCTGGTCGCGAGGCTTTGGTCCTGAGCTCCAATAATTAGGCCTTTTGTTTTCCTTTTTTTCTTTGTTTATTATTATTAGGAGTAGGAGTAGTGGCAGCAGTATGTTCAGGACAGATTTCTTCAGTGACTAATACTGATGTTATCACAAGAGTCGTCTCCAATCACTGAAATCGCCATATTGATCTCCCATATTCTAGCAGTGCGCTCGACGGAACTGTCACAGTTCAATCACCTCTTTCAATCTCCTTTACTATAATTTATAATTTGTACACATTTTACGTTTCGACAAGCATTTGGAGCAGGACTTCACTATCACATTTTCCTTTTCCGAAATCGGTGTCCTCGTTACATTGACTTCTGTTGTCCTGGATATGACGATATACTACATCCGGCAGCAAGGCATCTGATCGGAAGGTTTCGAGGAGCGTGGAACCATCTGCTAATTGCTGTTTTTCCCACATCCACCCTGACCCAACGTGGTAGCACATTTAATGTCCCAGCTGCACGAAAATAGGGAACCCACAGACTGGGTTCAAAACATGAAATATACAAATATATTAGAAACAATTACCAACAATTTTGATAGTAAAAAAAAAAAAAATTATATTGGAAAAAAAATTACCATCATTATATTTTTTGAAAAAAAAAATACCAAAGTTTTAAAATAAAATTTCGGTATTAAATTACCCAGAATGATTTGTTATGCCGTTAAACAAACAACCAAACAATTACTTTTGCACAAATACCTTTTAGAAAAGGTAAAAAAAATCAGATCTTCTTTTCTCAGCTATGGGTTAAATGTAAGGGCCGATTGGTCTCTTCAGTCTTAGTCTGAACGCAGTTTAAGAAGGATGTCTCTGAATTAAAATCCTGCTACTTAAACTATCACCTGTCTTCTCGGGCATTCAGTAAGTAGTATTCGTCTATTTCAAGTATCTGCCATTATAATCCCTATGAGTTATAGGGACTTTATTATAGGAAATATCAAGGGACGGTTAGATTAAGGGAGGAGCACTACTCGAGATCGAGTAAAGAGCCACTATAGAATTTATGTAGGTTTGTGTGTGTGTGTAGTGGGATTGGCAAATAGGATTCTTACGATGTTGGTTATCGGAAACATAAAGTAGAGTCAGTCGGAGGGTAAGGTGACTACTGATTCCATCTCGTAGAACAACACTATACAACAGTGTGTGTAGTTTCGTTTTGTTTGTTTAGTGACATATCAACTCCTTACGGGTCATTTAATGTAGAAATTTTAATTTTTGGAAGTATTTGTAATTATGTTCAAAAAATGTATTGCTGGTAAGTTTTTGTTTTTTGTTACAAGAATGTAATATTTGTTTTTAATATGAAATTATATTCCTGGTATTTTTGCAATATTCTTTTATACTTTCACAATGTTTTGTCACGATTTTGGGAGTTAACTATTTGCCCATAGTTGGAACCCTAGAGGGGTGCTACCACCGTTGGTCAGCGTGGACCTGGGAACAACAGAAATTAACACGCTTCTCAAAATCTCCCGATCAGAGGCCTTGCTGCCGGATGGAGTCTTTCGTCATATTTAGGACAGGTGTAGTTTCGTCGCCTTTGTTTAATTTGCTAACAAATAATTAAGTTGATTATAACTGCTTATAAATTAAAAACGGTCACATTGCAATATATTTATAATAATTGTTATTCAAACGTAATTATTCTTATAATAAATATATTCCTGAGGATATGCTCAATTAAAAAAATATTTCGATCGATAGAATTATTTATTTGTGTAATCATATTCTTCATGTTTTATCTACAACGTTATCCATTTATTTCTCGGAACACCAATATTAGTAGGTTTTATAGCAATCATCGAAGTTTTGCTTCTTTTTTTAAAAAATAAATAACATTCCCATAATCTGTGATATCTTTATTGTTTCCTTCTTTTAGTTTGCTTTTTTAATTACGAACACTAATAATCATATTATTAATATATCTTAATAGGATTATAATCATTATAGCGTTTATGGTCGAGATTGTTCTTTAGATTCTTTCTTAATTATTGCAATAATCAATATTTTTTAATTTTCTGAGGACGTGTTATATTCAATTAAGTGTAAATTGCGCACAATTACCAGGACAAAAAGAAGGTTGTGGTGTTTGGTTGGCCGTATTATTTTAATGATTTCCAAAGACGATAAACTGAGATGGAATCTCACCGCCTCCAAAACATGCTGCAGAATTTAGAAACTTTCAGAAGAAAAAGAAATATCTGTAATAATAGAAATCGGCTTTCTCACTCAGAATCGACATTTATATGATGTCTTGATAACAGAGGAAAATTAAATCAGTTATTTTTAGAAGTGTGTGTGTGTGTGTGTGTGTGTGTGTGTGTGTGTGTGTAAGAAATCAATATTTTTTTTAATGCTTTCTTCTGACAATATTTTTAAACGTTTTTCCAGTATCATTATTAAACCGATTTTTCCGATGCCATTCGGTAATATGCTTAAAAGTTCTCAAAAGAAGTGAAAACAAAACATATCTGGAGTAGTATATATTTATGTACAGAACATAAATAAGTAAAGGAGTGAAATCTCTTGATTCACTCTGCAACACGTGGTGTGCCTGGGGTTTAAGTTTCCCGAATTAGGAACTCTACGTTACTGTTTTTGTCTCCCGGCTTATGTCTCTGTGCTTCTAGTCGGGAGTCTACCAGCTCATCTGTCTGTGAGGCTGTCCATGATAGTGCCTGCTCATCTTTCTGTACGTCTTTCCGTAAGTGTGCCACCTGGTCTGTTTGCGTGTCTGGCCATGAGCTTTTTCCTGCTCTTTCTCCGTACGTGTGCCAGCTCATCTGTTTGTACGTCTGGCTGTGAGAACTCCTGCCCATTTCTTTGTGCGCCTGATCATCCCTCTGCATGTCTGTTCATGCGTGTGCAACTCATCCATCTATACATCTGTCCGTGAGTCTGCCATCTTTTCTGTCTCTGCGTCTGGCCATGAATCTGTCATCTCATCTATCTGCACGTTTGCCCGTAAGTGCTCCTGCGCATCTGGCCTTGAGCGTACCTGCTCATCTGCCCGTTCATCTGGCCATGTCTCTTACCTATCTAGCTGTCTATGAATTTCTTTTGTAACATATTTTCAAAACGTTTCTGATTATGTTTCTCTGCAGCTTCCAGTCGTATTCTACTTTCAACCACGCATTCTCCTTCATGGTCTCTCCAATTCTCATTGTGGCATCTGTTCCTCCTGCCATTTGTTCAAATTTTCTGTTACATTCTCCAACACTTTTCTCCTCAAAATGTGTCGTCAAAATGTCAACCGTTTTTCTTATTTTAATCAAATGTTCATAGTTACAGTTTCTTGTTCCTTACATGCTATCCTGCATAATGTGATATTCACGTAATTCGTTTGCCAAGCCAAACTTCAGTTAATCAAGTTTATTTTTATTTATGATGCTATTGTCCAGTAGTGCTTACGGTCATATCACATTGAGACAAAGATTTTCTAAATTAAGCAACGTCGAGTTTCGTAAGTACCTCCTTTTTTACCTCCTTGTCTCCTTTTTCCCTTCTTTTCTCCTTCTTTCCTCCTTTCATCTTTTCTTTTATTTTCTCCTATTTTTCTTTTCTCCTATTTTTCTTTTCTCCCATTTTTCTTTTCTCCCATTTTTCTTTTCTCCCATTTTTCTTTTCTCCCATTTTTCTTTTCTCCCATTTTTCTTTTCTCCCATTTTTTCTTTTCTCCCATTTTTTCTTTTCTCCTATTTTTTCTTTTCTCCTATTTTTTCTTTTCTCCTATTTTTTCTTTTCTCCTATTTTCTCCTATTTTTTCTTTTCTCCTGTTTTCTCCTATTTTTTCTTTTCTCCTATTTTCTCCTATTTTTTCTTTTCTCCTATTTTCTCCTATTTTTTCTTTTCTCCTATTTTCTCCTATTTTTTCTTTTCTCCCATTTTTCTTTTCTCCCATTTTTCTTTTCTCCCATTTTTTCTTTTCTCCTATTTTTTCTTTTCTCCCATTTTTCTTTTCTCCCATTTTTCTTTTCTCCCATTTTTCTTTTCTCCTTTTTTTCTTTTCTCCTATTTTTTCTTTTCTCCTATTTTTTCTTTTCTCCTATTTTTTCTTTTCTCCTATTTTTTCTTTTCTCCTATTTTTTCTTTTCTCCTATTTTTTCTTTTCTCCTATTTTTTCTTTTCTCCTATTTTTTCTTTTCTCCTATTTTTTCTTTTCTCCTATTTTCTCCTATTTTTTCTTTTCTCCTATTTTCTCCTATTTTTTCTTTTCTCCTATTTTCTCCTATTTTTTCTTTTCTCCTATTTTCTCCTATTTTTTCTTTTCTCCTATTTTCTCCTATTTTTTCTTTTCTCCTATTTTCTCCTATTTTTTCTTTTCTCCTATTTTCTCCTATTTTTTCTTTTCTCCTATTTTCTCCTATTTTTTCTTTTCTCCTATTTTTTCTTTTCTCCTATTTTCTCCTTTTTTCTCTTTTCTCCTATTTTCTCCTTTTTTCTCTTTTCTCGTATTTTCTCCTTTTTTCTCTTTTATCCTATTTTCTCCTTTTTTCTCTTTTATCCTATTTTCTCCTTTTTTCTCTTTTATCCTATTTTCTCCTTTTTCCTTTTTTCTTTTATCTATTTCCTTTTTTCTTTTATCTATTTCCTTTTTTCTTTTATCTATTTTCTGCTTATTTTTTTTGCTTTGCTTTTTCTTCAAAGAAAACAGGGATTCATTTTAGAGTCCGTAACGCCTAAATTTTATTTCGGATCTGTTTTTCCTTCCATTAATCTAACCGCCATAGCCCCTCACTACTCCAACGCTCTTATGGCATTCCTTAGTGCCACCAGCACATACCTTCACAGCTAGGACCCGCTATGCCATATTCACGGTGTCAAAGCATACCTTTTGTATCCTTTTGGTAAGAAGCATGTGCCACTCAAACTGCTTCTTCCCTTGAACTGCTGCTTTGTGGGATACTCCCCAGAAGTTGCTTCCATGGCAACTACCATTTTTGTCTCTTCAAGTCAAGGGTGAACCCTTCCTCATAATATGCATTCCTCCTTCCCCTTCGCTTGCAACAAACGAACTCGGTTTCAAATGTGATTGTGCCTTTCATTAGGTGAACCATCAGTAAGTAATAAAGACGCTATTAAAGATTGATTGATTGATTGAATTGTTTAACGGCATATCAAAATAGTATGGGTCATTTAATGCCGTAATTGAATTTTCTTGGGAGCGTTGAAATAATAAAGATATATTATTCTGTTTTGACATTTGAATACATGGTAGATGATACTCATCTTTTGTGCATATATGTGTTGTATGGACATAATTACTAGAGGCTATGAAATGTGTATTTTATGTTGTAGTTTTGTTTGTTATATTTTGGAATACAGTTTTATTTCTTTAAGAAATTGTAATATATAAGGATTAATGTACTTCGTTGGTTGTTTGAATTTGTTTAGCGGCATATCAACCTCTATGGGTTAATTAACGCTAAATATTGTGAACATAGTTTTATAGGGACAACTAAAGACAAAATGTATTTTTGATCATTTTGCTTTAAAAGGCATTGTTGGTAAATCTACTATGACGCATCATTTTATAGCAAAATATATTGCTGCTATTTTTACGCTTTCATAGTGTTTGGGGTTCACTATTTGGTCATAGCTGTGGCCCTTTCAGTAACTACCACAATTAAACAGCAATTAAAAAGTGGCTCCACGCTCCTCAAAACCTCCAATAACTCGATCTTTGATGCCGGATGTAGTTTACCGTCATATCCAGGCCGGAACCAATAGAAGAATTACGAAAAGACAAAATTTTAACTGATAATAATTCAAATTAGAATATATTTAGTCCATTACATTTAGAAGTGTTTTTTTTTTTTTTTGCTATCCTCTTAACAGTTTGAAGAAAATGAAGTGACAGCTAGCTGTGTGGATAGATCACCAGAAAGCGTTACTTCTGGAGGCGCATAATTTAGCACAGATATTTTTTTTTCGTCCAGTCATTCATTAGTCACCAAATTGTGTTTGTAATGTACAATAGTAATATGGCCCTGGAGACTCGAGGAGCCAGACAGACGTATATCGATTTCCCTCGATATTAAACAAGAGAAATGAATGCATTCTATCCAATATATTCTCAAACCCCAACAGTCATAGATGAACACGCAAAACATTTTGAATCGACATTCAAACAGCCTTAAAACGTGTGTGCCACATTACCATCCTAGCCTCCTCTCGGTAGGTAGTCCCTTTCTGTTTGGGTATTACAACTGGGCGAGTGACAGTGGTTAGAGCCTGCTGACACTGAAACACAGATTTGACTCTCACCATGGTCGGTTTATCGAGAAGGGGATTTTTTTTATGATATCGTCATGGGACTCGATTCAAGCGATACGGTAACTTTGAAAAGTGCCTGAAAAACATACCCCAACCTTGTGAGTGAAATTGGTTAGACGAAACTATGTGATTGCCGTCGATGGCTGTGCTTGCCCGAAATCTCTAGTCATCGTCACCGACCATTTGTGCATACTGACATTGTTCAAAATATAGTTCATGCCAGATAATACGCTCTCTCCCAGAAACTGAAAAATTGAGTCCGCTCGGATTAGTTGCAGTATAAAAAACCACAGGTGCTCTCTGTGGGAGTTTAACAAACACGAATATACCTGAGCCGGCGTCTGAAACAGGGAATGGCTAGCTGTCCTAGTAGAAGGCATTCTCGAATACGAGCGGACTAGCATTATGTTTATACACCTAGGCATTGCATGCAGTTGTATTTAAGAACTGCTGGTGGGAAATCACAGTCGTGTATTTAATTAGAATAACGTTTATTTACGGAGCGTGGAACTACCTCGTAATTGATGTTGTTCCCAGGTCCACCCTGACCGGGGGTGGCAACACCTGTTAGGGACCCAACTATAGGGAAATAGTTAACTCCAAATTCACGTCAAAACATTAGGAAAGTATAAAAAGAACAAACGTTTTTATTAAACTTACTAGTAAAACATTTTCATAGTAAAAAAAAATAACAGCAATACATTAAAAAAAAAAAAAACATTACCACCAATATATTTTCGGGGAAAAATATTATCAGCAATGCACGAAAAATAAGTCATCATACTTGTTATTAAATAAAAATTTACAGCAATACAATTTTTGAGAAAAAAATAAGTTTGACATTTTTGTAAAAGAAGTTGCTAATGCTCTCAAGAAAATTAAATTTTGGTATTAAATGACAGATAAGGAGTTGATATGCCGCTAAACAAACTCCGTCCGTTTGTCTACGATACTTATTAATTATGGAGACTGTAACGTTGTTAGTCTAATCCACACTAATGCGATATTATTCAAACCCAGAGCTAATCTACTCAAAGTTAAGTATATTCAAACACATGACACCATTAACTACATCTTTTAAGTACCATGTCCCTTTAGGACGTAGGCAATCATTGACCCCACCAAATCTGCCTGTCTCTTGTAGCTCTTAAGTTTTAGCCCACTTGTAGACATTCTTTGGCTGAAACATGTGGCACCATACACAGTTGACATTCTCCTATGAATTTCAACTGGTTTGCACCCTTCAGCAACCAAAAACTTGATAACTGACCGCTGTTCAATCCTGGAGCATGTTTCTTGGTCGGCCATCTTTGTTAATCGTCAAAACTCTCAGTTTTTTTTTAATCTGCAAAAGAAATTAAATCCATGTGAACAAGAAGTAAAACAAAAAAAAAAATAAAAGAGTAAGCTTCTATCTGTATTAGAAGTCCTTATACCGAAAAATGCAACTTATTTATTGAATGACCCTCGTATTTAGTCGTTTCATCTCGATTTTCTTAGGTACCTTATGTTCGGAGTTTTTGTAGTTTCTTGCTTTTAAAATTACCGGTAATAATCTATTTTTGATTTTCACTAATTTATATCGTTCATTGATAGCCAACTGTTTGGATCTTGTAACGTAGAAAACTAGGATATTCAAAACAATATCTATCCAGGATGTAAGCGATCATGGCGCTCGGCAGGTCTCTTTTTTTATAATCTCTGAATTGTTATTGTAGTATTGTATGCAAATTAGATAGACAAGTATAAATAGAGAATAACTGGCGAACATGGGATGACTATGCCTAGCAAACACAGTTGCTATTCAGGACGCAGAGAACTGTATTACGACTACTTGTACGTAGATAGATAGCAAAACCTAGCAGTTCTGTTTATTTTGTAAAGATAGTTGTGTGGTTTAGAGTTAACTTCTCCGGTTTTGAATCTCGAATACGCTTTCTCTTGTCAAACAAAAACGAAAAGGATTTATGACTGTGATGAGGAGATATTCAATTTATTTACATTTGTACTATTGTACTCAATAACAAAGATGAGGAAAATAGTCCAAATATAAACAGAGTAAATAACAGTCTTACTCTACCTCAACTTGTTATCTTATATCTCATACCTTGGGTAGAAGAGATCGATTAAAGTCTTTTTCCGAAAGCATTTTATCCTAAAGTGACCGCAAAAGACTAGCCCAGAATTTGAAATCGGTTCACCGGTAACTGTTACATTACACGCGCATTCGAGGACTGCCTTACGGAAACTAACAAACCCTTTGTACAAAGAATTACTGATACAATGTGCTTTATTTTCCGGGCGCACCTATGGGCGATATTAAAATAAACTTCACAAATAACTACCGATTCGTGTAACCCCATAGGGCAGAGATGATTGACGAGTTAGTCCCTCAGCAAATTTGCTTTGAAAGTTGATTTCAAGCCTTACAAACGTGCTCAATGTGCTTGTGTACACAACTGTGTTAATAAACGTTTATTACATTTCCCAATATCCGAACGAGGCTAGAAACTACATTAAACTTTCACTTTCGTGATTAATTATTATACAAGTTCCAAAGGTCAGCCTTAAGCAATATTTCTCCGATTGGAATGTCATGTGAAAACGAGCCAATGTCAAGAATATAAATAAATATGATCTCCAAGATAAGTCTATGGTTTTCTTTCTACATGTATGTATTACACATATGATATAATATGGGATTTTCTTATGTAATTTATATGCTCTGTTATAATGAATACATTGAGGTCTTTTTTGTGATCAGTTTTAATATTTGATGTTATTAGGATCCACTTGGATTATATACCAACATATTTATTAACTAAACTTATATATATATATATATATATAAGAAATATAGTCTTAAGGTGTGGTATATTTATGGGATAAAGTGCTCAATATCAGAGATAGAGCGTGTTTAAATATAAAAGTGAACATAGAAGTCAACGCTTAGAGGCGACAGTCTGTTTCATGCTAGTGCAATCGTCAGGCAACTCTTATATATATATATATATATATATATATATATATATATATATATATGTGAGAAATATATCACTGAAAACAAATCTGTAATTTCCTTTTCATGCATTCAATTATTTCACAGATAAACAAATATTAGGTTAACTTAGCACAAATCGCGCGATGCACCTTTCAGCCAAATTAAAAGAAAGTTTAATTGGGTGCCATTTGAAAGTTCCATAACTATCATCCATCATCCCACCGTTGGGAAAAACCTACGATTAATTCCTGTCTCTTGCGGCTTCTCCAAAGGAAGTGGCGGCGGGCCTTCAGGAATATTTTATTTTTGAAAGATGTACCATCGTTGTATACTCGACTGTTGTTATATATTTTGCACGAATAAAGTGAATGCATAAATTGCGTTCAGTTGTTAGGGCCGTATCTATCAGGTACTATCGCTCCCTCGGGAGCGGCCTAGCGTTAACCCCTGCTGCCGGACGTGTACGCAAAGTGTATATGCCGAGGCGGTTTCGAGCACTTTTTATTTCCATTGATCCATGTATGAGTGTCCTTCCCGCCAACTGTAACCTCAGCCTCTATCGCATTTTTTATGAAGAAGGCGTACAAATAAAATACAATACTCCAATTAGATTCAGTTTCGGACTATACACTTTCGTCAAAACCTCTCCCTTTTTAAGGGACCATGGTTATTATCTGGTGATAAGATGGGAAGTGAAGGTAGTCTTGCAGTAATCATTCTCTCGAGCTAATGTATTATACTAAACACGAACTTTTGTCGGAGTCGGTTCGTCTGGGCGAACGAATAAATCGCTGATTAACCTACATTTGAACTACAAAGTTCTATTAAAGCACACATGGCCGAGACCTATGTTCGACTTCAAAGGAAACCGAAAACCAAGGCAGACCTAACCTGTTCCTGAGCTTGATCCGCTCTATTCGAATGGTCAAATCCATCCCGTCACAGTTGAATGCATTTAGAGAAGAATCAGACTTCTGAGAAGACTCACATTTTCTTTTCTTGTTGGTAGGTTGATTTTGCTGCATGTCCGCCCTTGTTCGATTATTAAATATTGAATTCTGTATAAGCGTCTAGTAGGTGTTGAACTTGCTTCTCGGTCATAATTGCCAACAGGTTTAATTCGTCGGACTATTACCCAAAGTCAAGACGACTTATTCGGTCACGTGCTTCAAATGTGTTTAAATTTAAATATGATAACCTCTGCGTAACTTGCTCGCTTTGAAATAGTTAATTCTCCGCAATTTCGAAAAGATGATTTCTTTGTTTGAGTGATGGAAAATAAAATTTAAAAAAGGTATTTATTATGCTAAGTCTGGTACAAGGACAGGAATGAAGGCGAGACGTAGGGTTCTTTGAATAAGTTCAGAACTTGCAAGAGAGGCTATCGAACAGTTTGTTAAACATTACTTAAAACCGAGACGCACTATAGATGTCGAATATAGATAAATAGTTTGAGCGTTCTAGAACGATTCCACATCGATGTTAATGATATATCTTTCACTTTCCAAGCAAAAATCTATTTAAAAAAAATCGTAATAGCTATGATTAACCATTGAAATAAATGCAACATACGAATATATCCTGCGGACATATTGGCGAGAAAATAATCATCTACCGGCTGCCCTTCTTGGGGGAACTTGTAATTCTCATTGTCGCAGCAGAGCGGAAAACAATGAAAGAACGTAACCCGGGTATCACTTGTTTGTATTTTTACCCACGGGCGAAATTTTACTTTTATTAGTTCTAGGACAAACTATTAAGGGCGAGCAGTATAAAATGAACGCTGCCGCATGGTGACAATTTTCAATATGTTTTAAAAGTATTAAATTTTTTTTCATTCGATGCCTATTTTATTTGTCTTTTGGTGCACTTGGGGACTCTTGCTCAATTTTATTGTACATTGCGCAGTGACAGGAATGAATGAATGAATACTATATACATACTTACATACTTCAAAGTATAAAATCTGTAAAGTAAGGCGCCATTTTTATTAATATTCAAGAACAAAGAAAATGTATAAATTCATTTTAATCATATTTTAAAGTTTTATCACAATGTTAATCATCGCTTTTTAAAGGAATGAACACTGCCGATGAGTGACGGTAGTTAAAATATTAGCGGCGTCAAGGGAAAAACCGTCGTGAGTCTATGGTTGGCTTTTTTATCCTGTGTGGAGTTATCGGAAGTTAGTGAATAGAAATGTTGGGCTATATATTTAATCACACGCTCGCTAGAACGGACTGTGACACAAAGTGGAGTTTAACTTGAGATTACACAGCCTAATTGGTATCGGGTAGAGGAATTAATTGCTCTTCCTTTGCATGTTCAGGGACTGAAGCTGACTGACTTGCTTTGACTGCAACTGGTATTGAGATTTCGTATGAAACGAAGTAACGACTACTGAACACTTTCTTATACCAATACCTTCTATATGAGAGAGGATTCTGGACAGATGAAGAACAAACTTTTGGCCGTAGAAATGTATCTACATAGGGATGCTGAGCATACAATGGACTGAACATGTGCGGAAGAAGGAAGTTTTAGCGAAAATAGAAACAAAAAGAACACTTAAACAAAAGGAAAAAAGTAACTTTTGAAATTTTTAGAGCACCTAATGAAGAAAGTGGGCTTGGGAATTCTGATGACATATCGAAGGCAAGAGCGACGGAGAAATACAGCGCATAACGCCTAGCTAACGAGCTTTTATAAATCGATAGAATAAAAGGAAGAGATAATGAAAGGAAATTAGGGAGAGCGAGAGATATCAGCAATGACGCATAGAAGAAGGTATATCAATATATAACCGAATATATTGATATAAATAATTGCGAATGTCGGTGTGTCACAATTTTCAATTTTACAGCTATAGGACTTAGCACAATATATCATACAATTTTGGAATCGTGCCGACTCCGCGAACAAATTAAGACCCTTCTTGGCCGGATCATCACCCGCAATCCCGAGATTTTGGATTCCCAAATGTTCATTACCTCGACCGTCTTCGGCGTTCTTTTTACCTGATTTTTTGCGACGAATTTTTTTATACGATAACAATTTTTATAACTTGGAAATAAATTTGGGAATTAATTAAAATTAATTGCGAAATCCAGCGCAAGTCGCCAATGAAATTAAAATAATTCTTTGTACAGAAAGTAAGGACCTACGTACATCAAATTGTCTTTAAAGTAAATGGCAGCAGAAGAATTATCGTTGAACTTTTAAAAGGTAAACTTAAATATTAATGCAATACTTAAATGCAGCGATCAGTTTTGAGTTCTTCTGTAGTTTATTGTTGCTTATCGCATACGGCAGCAGTATTCTTCGCAAAAAGATATCTCCCCCAAAAGAGGACGAGATTGCAATCAAAAGAACCAAGGCTGCAGTGAGGAAAATAAAGTCTCATGCAAATGAAAACCCGGATCAAACAGTAGCCAGAAGAGATACCAATGCTGAGAATATATTTAGCGGCTTTCAAACTCCTGAACAAACCGAAGATTTCTTACCGATCTGGTAGCTTTAAAACTAGTTATTAATAGTTATACAATGAGTGCCATAGGTAACATATATTCTATTTAAGAATAATCTTTACCTTCTTTAGTAAACCTATCACCAGGCCAACGTTTAGATTGTTTAGACCAATCTTTGCCCTCGGAGTATTGATTACATAGCAGAGTAGAAATCGTTCTGAAAGCTTGAGTAGCTGTTAGGCTAAACATTGGTCCCCAAACATTTTTTTCTCAGGTTCGCATTTTCGGAATGAAAATATGCTCGGTCCGCGACAGATTTTATGTGATAAATGTAGATTTTAAAAACCAGAGAGGGTTAAAGGGACATAACCGCATATTCAATGTCAGGACATTATCATTAATAACTCTCACCTTCAATTTGCAGACCCTAGTTACTATATTCTTAGTACTTGATATAATGAAACAATATCACAATAATAACAACGGTCAGTAATTATTTATAACTAGGACTCATGCATGCAATTACAAGTAATCCATAATAATATTTTCAATTTTGAAATTATATTAATTTTTGGCATCTGAATTTCTTGAAATTGTTTCTAAATCTTTGAATGCCTTTCAATAATTCCGCCTCACCTACTATCCGCTTCCGCTGCACCTACGAGGCGCACCGCATTTTGGGAACCACTAGTTTAACAGAAGAAACTATCTTTAATTCTAAACCGTGTAAAACGCGACGGAAAATGACCCATCATCTTTCTCAAGAATTCATCGCATTTCAAACATAATAAAACGGAATCCATAGAGATTCACAATCGCCTATATCAGTAAGAGATATAACAGTAAAAAGAAAATGTATTTACTGATTTATTCCCACTGTAAATTCCAACAGATTTATGCTGCTTACTTAGCTATTTTCATTTATATTAAACAGTTTTAAATTTAAAATCGATAATTCTATTACAATTCCAACAGATGTAAATAAACAGTATCGTTTCTACGAGGAAAAACAGTCTCACTAGAAGACCAAATCTATTTACATTAATTACAAGTGCGGGGTAAAATGCCCATGCTTATTATTATTATTATTATTATTAATATTATTAATAGTAATTTAGCATTTATTATTAGTAATATTAGAGGTATTAGTATTACAATAATTTTATACCAAGTCTAATCACCGAAAACAATAAAAATTCTGACAGAATCCCATTAATCACCAACTGACATAGAAATTCTACTGGAATTTCGAAAATACTACACGATAACTATTAACACACTGCGCAAAAAATATCTGCGTTTTAAAGAGATTTTTCCCAAGCCTCCTCTAGTTTCCTTTAAAAGGAAGAAAAAAACATCAGACAAATTTTAAGAACGGTAAGCGTCCACACTCATTAACACAATTGGAGTTTCGGATCGTTCTCCTCCCGAAAACACTCATAGAAGAGGGAAACTCTGTACGTTGTGTAGCAATAAGGGTTAAGTTAATTCTATCACGATTTCTACAGAGAATGATAACTGTACTGATTCCCATTTAATATACGCCGCCCAATGTACCAAATCTGACTTGGTTTCTATTCGTTGCACAACGGAAAAATTGAATAAGATTTAATGGACACGGGTATGATGGCAGACACAATAATGTGATCTCAACGAAACTTGCAGAACATTTTCTTAAGAACGACTGTAATTTCGACAATCATATTAAGGTACACATTCTGAAAAAAATATTCAGAATCAATCCACCTTTCGACACTTAAAACATAAGACGTTGGTTTTGTGTCGTCCTCCATCTATTGAGGCTATTATGAACTCTTCCACTTACTATAAAGTAGTAGGAAATTAAGCCACGGAGGGAACAGTGATATAGTTTGTTCTATTGAGGCTGTTAGCAGCTCCTGTCGAACTATCTGCCTTGGCAGAAAGGAACCCGGACGAGGCTGTGCCGAAGGGCAGTTTCGTCCGGTGATCTAGATAGACCCAAACCCATTTATGGGGGTTCTACGGGGATTTTTTGGCCGAGCCTACGGGCTCGGATGAGCAACCTTAAACTCGGCCTTGTGCCACATATATCCCTCGTGGGGGGTGGCTTTTAAATATTAACAGTGATAGACTGAACGCTGGTCAACTGAGACACACTCCAAAGTCGTGTAATACACTTCTGTTGAATTTACTGTTCAATACACTATTTATCTGCCACTTCTTGTTTTGTTATTTCTTAACCAATTAATTGGTCACAACAGTTGATTACGTAAGCTCTCAACCCGGAAGAATACACAGAATGATAGGAGTGTTCTATGAGATTTATACTAAGCTTTTTGATTAATTCCCATTAGTAACTAATGAACAAATGTTAGAAAAATGGGAACAAGGATGGTAAATAATTTAAAAAATAATACAGCATCAAGAGAGGATGTTGTATAGTACCATGATCGCCCCCGTCATATAAAAGAATTTAGCATAAAGATATTTGCGAGAATTGGGCAATCTTGCGAGATGTCTGGAAAAGTATGACCACATTATTTTCTTTTTTTTTTCTTTCTTTTCGGGATTCTTTTTTATTGTTTTCTTTCTAGGGAGAACTGAAAACTTATTATGCAAAAGTGATCAAAATTCTACATCAAAGCAAAGTTTCCTTTTTACTATTTTGTTCTTCCGAAATTCGAATATCCTTATTTTCGGCACGAATAAAATTCACTGCCGTTTTTATTTTTGGTTCAGTTTTATTGAATTTTTGCTTATTTTGATTTTTTTTCTTTTATGCATTATAGAATCAATAATGAGTACGCATTGTTTGAATGTAAGACTGAAAGCCGCCATGATGTTTGCGATTTGAATTCTGTTGTTTACTCTTTGCATTATGGGTCTGTTTTTTCTCTGAATGTCTCGCAGGCAACGGACATGAGTTATTTTGTTATGAAGATGTCATACTGAAATACAGTCATATTAATGCAAGTTTTTGTTCTTGCTTTAGTGGTTTATATATTTCTTGCGCAAAGCATTAGACACACACACACACACACACACATATATATATATATATATATATATATATATATATATATATATAATGTACAAGTTTTTCGTATATGTGTGCATAAAGACTATTATTGATTCTTAATGTACATGCAGATACAATTAAATTTCCAGTCATGTTTTTAATTTAAATTTATGCATGAATATGCTCCAAATACATCGTAATGTTTATAAGTATAAATTCATATACACCTCCATAAACACAAAATAGACACACACACACCCACACACATCGGACTCTACTTTGAGCAATAAGAATGTATAATTACTCTCCAATCTTAACAGAAACATCGTGATGAAATCGACCATAAACGAAAATGACAATCATTAATTAATTATAGCTAAGGATGGGAAGCCTAGGCAGTATCGAAGTTAAGTGCAAATATATATATATATATATATATATATATATATATATATATATTGTCATCCACAGACAGACTCTTTCGCTGTATCACAGCTCATCAGTGTGGCTAGACGTCCGGTTGCCTCTGGCTAGAATCGAAAACCGGCTGAATTCGCGTCAGTCGGAAATTTTACCCTGAAGCCGTTGGCGCACGGCAGAGAAGGTGAATTTAAGCGTATTTATATTTAGATAAACACACAGTGACTGAGAGAACTCGATTCGATTTACCGAAGAGTCTTGCATTATTAGCCGTAATAGTCACTGTTTACAAACCCACACATCCTCCCCAGAGAGCTATATACATATATACACATATATATATTAATGTATATGATACTGTAAAATTACACTATTAGAATTTACGAATTTATAAATTATTTAATTTATGAGCAAATAATAGATATAAATATGTCAATTATTTTTTATAAATTATTCTATATAAGACATTGTCTACAGAAAACGGCTATTTCATTTCTTTGATTTAATATTTTATTTTTCAGAAATTTAATAATATATAACTTTTCATACTTCTCGAGAGTTCCTCTCTGCGGCTGCTCGGTCTCACGCTGTCCGCTGATCTGAGATGGAACAAATACATCGAGTCAATTGCATCATCCACCGCAAGAAAAGTTGGTTCCCTGTGCCGAGCCAGGAAATTCTTCTCCCCTTAATCGATCCTCCAAGTCTATAAGTCTACCATTCGACGTTGCATGGAGTATTGCTGCCATTTATGGTCTGGGGCCCCTGCGTGTTGCCTCGGGGTTCTTGATAAGATCCGGAGACAGATATGCAATGTGATTGGCCCTGATCTGTCATCTCGTCTGCAGTCGCTCTCTCACAGACGCAATGTTGCATCACTCTGCCTTTTCTACAAGTACTTCCACGGTAAATGCTCTGAGGAGTTTCTTTCGCTTGTCCCTAAGCCTCGTGAATCCAAGCGTCCTACGAGGCTGGATTCCCGTTCCCACCCCTTCACCGTTGAAAATGTTAGGTGTAGACGTCTTTTCTACTCCAATAGCTTCATGTCTCGCACATCTCGCCTATGGAACTCCCTTCCCTATTACTGTTTCCCTGACAAATACAATCTCCAACGGTTTAAGTGTATCGTCAATCGTCATCTCCAATTGCCTTGATCTATCCACTTCCTGAAATCTTTCATTCCTATCTGCTCTCGCCCTATATCTCCCGTAACCTCCCCACCTCGATCGGCCCTCCGTCCTTCTCTTTCTCCACATCCCTTCCTTTACCACTCCTATCTGCTCTTCCTCCAACCCTTCTGTAACCCCTTGCGTGATAGTGGCCACCGGCCTTGCTTGGGGTGATACGCTTAAAAAAAAAAAAAAAAGGCATAAACGATATGGGTCATACAAAGATCTACAAGTTCTTATTTTTTATTAGTTTTATTTTTATTGTCCCTGTCTTATTTGTTGCTCTTAATTGACAAATTATTTGGATAGGGATGTTTGGTTGCGATACATAATATTATTCAAGGAAGTCAAATGTTGCCATCATCTTAATCTAAATTCAATTTTTGTACATCCTTTACAGATTTTCATAGCATTAGGATTCCCAATGGATGAGATAGTACATTGGTAAACTACAGATTCTGGGCGGCATTCATTATTCAAAGTATAATTTTCGGGATTTCTACATTAACATAATTTATCTTTATTTTTTTTATTCTTAATTCAGGATCTCTATTTCTTTGATTCTGGCATAAGTATTTATTCAAGATTTTATGATTTTTTATAATCCTTTCTAAATTTTCAGTACAGCTGTAACTTAATTTTAGGATATTTCTATTAAAAAATTTGCTAAGTTTACTATTTTTAGGAAAATGTGTTTCAATTAAAGCGAGGAATTTTTGTCCTAACTTACTATTAACCATTTGTTTGAACTGGGAGGTGGGTACCAAATGATTTTTCTATTCCTATTTTTTCTCTGGTTTGTATTATCAGTTTTCATATAATTGACGTTATGGCATTTATAGCCACTATTTTTATGAGCTTTATTATAAAA
>OZ038506.1:49566625-49614125 GCA_964036315.1 Acanthosepion esculentum | reverse complement strand
ATATAACATGTATTTATATATATATATATATAACATGTATTTATATATATATATATAACATGTATTTATATATATATATATAACATGTATTTATATATATATATATATAACATGTATTTATATATATATATATAACATGTATTTATATATATATATATATATAACATGTATTTATATATATATATATAACATGTATTTATATATATATATATAACATGTATTTATATATATATATATATAACATGTATTTATATATATATATATATATATAACATGTATTTATATATATATATATATATATAACATGTATTTATATATATATATATATAACATGTATTTATATATATATATATATATATATATAACATGTATTTATATATATATATATATAACATGTATTTATATATATATATATATAACATGTATTTATATATATATATGTATAACATGTATTTATATATATATGTATAACATGTATTTATATATATATATATAACATGTATTTATATATATATATATAACATGTATTTATATATATATATATATATAACATGTATTTATATATATATATATAACATGTATTTATATATATATATATATAACATGTATTTATATATATATATATATAACATGTATTTATATATATATATATATAACATGTATTTATATATATATATATATATATATAACATGTATTTATATATATATATATATATATAACATGTATTTATATATATATATATATAACATGTATTTATATATATATATATAACATGTATTTATATATATATATATATAACATGTATTTATATATATATATATAACATGTATTTATATATATATATATATAACATGTATTTATATATATATATATATATAACATGTATTTATATATATATATATATATAACATGTATTTATATATATATATATATATAACATGTATTTATATATATATATATATATAACATGTATTTATATATATATATATATATAACATGTATTTATATATATATATATATATATAACATGTATTTATATATATATATATATATAACATGTATTTATATATATATATATATATATAACATGTATTTATATATATATATATATATAACATGTATTTATATATATATATATATATATAACATGTATTTATATATATATATATATATATAACATGTATTTATATATATATATATATATATAACATGTATTTATATATATATATATATAACATGTATTTATATATATATATATATAACATGTATTATATATATATATATATATAGTGAGAGAGAGAAAGAAGGTGTAGCTTTGAAAATATTCTATCACCTACAAGTTGCCTTAACGCTTTTGAACTCTGTTAAGGCTGGAATGAAAGGATTAGGTAATTTTTGTCCATATAAGCCAGCAATATATTTTACTTATTTATTTTTGGTGTTATCCGATTCAAGTAAATATGAACTTCTAATAGTGTCTCGTACGTTTTGAAAGCCACAATGAACCAATTGCTATCCCAGTGTCTTGAGCGATGGATCCTATGTATGTCTTCCACTTTCCTGTGATAACTTGCGCTCCAATAGATGTACAAGCTATGTAGCTTCATTGAGAATACATCACGACCGGAGATAATTCATGGTTTGTTCGACGATGATGAATCTTTACTAGCTTGGTTTTTGGTGGCTTGAATGCTCTAAATCTGTTTTCTCTTCATTGAGCTATTACTTAGGTAAGAGGATAGATCCGCCGACAGGCGAAGAGAATCTCGCATCCAAACCAACCATTGACATAGGAAGACAGAGGAAACTTGTTCTATAGCTTTCCGAAAGACTACTAAAAAAATTACCTCCCCTTTTCTTATTTGAACATCTCCAAATCTGTTTAATAACCATATAGTAATCTTTGATGTGGGGATAAATTTTGTCCCTTCAGCGTAAATCTCTCATTGGTAGAAATATCTCTATCGCATTCTGAAACCCTAATCGATTCTGAAATCACTGCACCATGAGAAAGTATTATTTAGAATAAAGTATAGAATGAAAGTGTACTTCAAGCTCGGCTTCTTACAGTTTAGCGTATGCTGCCACAACAGTCGTACGTTGACCATTTCAAAAAAATCTATATTGTGCATAGTTCTTATCCAGTGGATCTCTTTCTGAGAAATTCCATAAATATACATTATCGTTAGCGTTTGAAGATGAAATGTTTCGGCCTAGTTCAAGGTTGTTTCGCTTTCGGAGTTGAGGGCGAAAAAAAGGTTTGCTTTATAAAATATAACGTTTGAACGCATTTAGGAAACATATTAGAAAATATAACATTGATTTATACGAAAGTATTTCCGCTTTTATATTTGCTATATTTTTTTTTGTGTGTGAGAGAGAGAAACAGGTTCGACAACATCGCAACAAATTACCGATTCCATGCTCTGAAAATATATTAACCAAGTGAAGTGGAATACTCAGTGAAAAAAAAATAACTGAAATTTTGTTTAATGCTTTAAAATTGACTCGATCGTAACTTAGTTTCACTTAAATTTCAAAGAATGTTTTAGTCTTCATAACTACTTCGTATCTTTGTATCTAATGTTATATTTAAATATCCAACTTTCGATACATGTATATCAGTTTATTGCTTCTCATCTATATTCGAATGAGATATTCTTCCTCTTCTACGGTTGGTGTCCCGTTAGGACGATGGGGTATGTCTCTCCACAACTTTCTATTCTTCATTGAAGTAAGTTGCGTTTGTCTTCTTAGTATCACTCCATATCCCTCTTCTGCCATCCAGGGTTTTTTGGCTCGCTGTTTATCTTCGCCTATATTAGCCTCGGTATATCCTGTGAATATCAGTTTCTCCAAGTCTTCTTTCCTCATAATGTGTCCCGTGGAAAATGTCAAACGTCTCTTTCTTGTTTTCAGTAAAAATCTCATTTTGTTTCCATTTTCCTCAAAAGTTCGTCGTTAGTCACAGAAATCCCAGCATTCATCTGTGTTACCAAATCTGTCGCTTCAACTCTCCTCTTGATCTGTGAGGAAATTGTACGACATTCACTGCCATATTGGAGGCGAGATGTTACATAATAGTTTAGCATTGTTTGCCTTTATGCTAACGAAATTCTAAGGCTTTTTAATAACTGGAGTTCCTTTTCGAATGGATCAATTGTGATTCCAATGCGCATTCGTATATCCGTCTTATTTTCTTACATCGAATATATTATTATTATTATTATCATCATTATCAGTCTATATTTCTGAGATGAGGCATTATGCACTTTATGTACATTATTCGGATTATTGTACTCATCTCTGACGCCATATATATTACAGCGTTTCAGCCGTTGTACGCTGCGGCCTTCTTCAGGTGGTTGGAATGTCGAACTGAACCCTTTATTTCACTCACTGGCGTAGGCTGTTCTAGTTCCACGTGCCATTTTTAATGGATGTCGGTTATCGGTCATCTGTTAATTTCCCTCTGAAAGTTCTGCACTGCCTTAAACGGGTATTGAACGTAGACAATTTGGGTCCTGTCACTGGATCTAACTAACACCTTTATCCACTGTGCCATGTGTCCTTGATTTCTGCTTTGGTCACACTACCTACCAAGTCTGTGGGAAAAAACTAAGGCATGTAGTGGTGTGTTGTTATGGCTGCATTTAATGTTTTTCTACCTCCTATAACATCACTAACGTTACATGGAGAAAGATCTTAGTGTGTAGGCTGTCAAGACATTTTTTTTTATTTCTCTTAAGCTGGGATTTCCAGGTATTTCTCAGTTTGTCATTGTGTTCCTTTTTTAATCATTCCAACCGCACCTACTATGACTGGTACTATTCTTGTTTTCAATTTCCATATTTTTTCTTTTTCGATTTCCAGCACTTTATACTTCGATAGTTTTCCAAAATCCTTGTTTGCTATGTTACATTCCGCTGGGCAAGCTATATATATATATTATTATTAATTTTCTTTTTTTCTTTTCGGTTTTTGACAATTCTTCAATCTTCCTGTCTGCAAAGATGGTGCAGTCCTACAGAATTATGTCTTCTGTTTCTGTAACCGATGCAGTGTGATGTTCAGACCAGTATTTGTTTTCCAAAGTGTTCACACATTGTCCGGTGTAAAGTATTTCCCCACCCTATCATGACGATTTTCATAATCATTTGGCGCATGTGCAGGGCATCCTGAGATTAGATGGTCTATTGTTTCGTGATATTTGTCGGAGAACTTGCTTTTTTGATCCACACTATTATGTATGGTCTTTTTCCTGAAAGTCCCTAGGGAAAATTATTATTTCATTTCCTTTGATTTCTGGTGGGTACACATTTCTTTCCAGGCCCCGCCCAGTGACCTAAGGTTAGAAATGGTATCATGACATTACCAACTGACAAATTAAAACACACATACACACACACACACACACACACACAGACACACACATATATTTTCTGTACTCGTGAAAACAGTTTGTATTATTATTATTATTTTTATTATTATTATTATTATTATTATTATTATTATTATTATTATTTTTATTATTATTATTTTTATTATTATTTTTATTATTATTTTTATTATTATTATTTTTATTATTATTTTTATTATTATTTTTATTATTATTTTTATTATTATTTTTATTATTATTATTTTTATTATTATTATTATTCATAGATCGAGAAGCACGTCGACAAAGATACAGTGAAATATAAATATACGAAGTCCATAGTAGGCATCATATAACCTTATCAGATTCGGTGTGCAGATGGGTTAATTATCCATCATGCAGCGCCAATCATCACCTGTTTTTTCCCACACCTATTCTTTTATTGTCCTTTCGGCTCAGTAATATTTTCTCATGTTCTTTCACCCCCTTGACGTATTCGTGGCTTGTCATTCTTATTTGGGATGAAATGATTAAAAACTTCTCTTGAAATGGTGTTTAGAGACCACTATGGGTGTTCCGTAGTTTTTATGTGCTTCCTTATACCAATATACGAAGAGTGGAATATCTCTGCTTCTGAATTACATTAGAATTTAACGTTTTATCAACAGAAAAATGTATATAATTTCTCCTCTTATCAAACAGTACAATGCATGTTGACAAACTTCCGCGGGAATAGAAATAGGGCAAATCCTTGTTGAGCTTTATATAACCCTATCAGACTGGGTGATATGATGGTTAATAAAGGCAACATGACACCCAACTTGATAGGTTATACCAGGTACGTTCATCACAGCCAGGTGTTTGAAATCGGACGAAAGGTTGTGATAATACGTGCGTATAATTTTGCAGGTGGAGTCCAGTTAAAAATAACTAAGGCTTGATTGGGGATGATCCCAATTCTGTAGATATGACTCTCATGTCAAGATATTTGCTGCGTCCGCTAAACTTAACAAAAACATCAGCTATTGTCCTGAAGAGGTAAAGAATGAATTGTTTAAGTCCGCCAACTGACAATCAATTCTGTGGTACTCAACGGGAAATTTAGTGTAGACCATCATGAAAAAACATATTAACGCTTCAGAACTTTTGCGATGACAGCCATGCCTGGTGTAGCATATTATTATTATTATTATTATTTTTGTGCTAGCACAAAATCACAAGTCATCGTGACCGAGGGTGTGAACGTGCTGACCTTGTTCAGATTTTTGATCCCGCAAGATAACACGCTCTCTCCCAGAAACTGTAACTAAGGTCTACTCAGCATAGTTGCAGTATAAACCACAGGTGGGCTCTGTGGGTGTTGAACAAACACAAATGTTCCTGAGCTAGCGTCTGTAATAGGGATTTTCTAGCCGCCATAGTAGACTGGTATCCTCGAATACGATAGCCAGCTATTATTATTATTATTGTTATTGTTGTCGTTGTCGATATTAACAAACAAATTTATAGACGGAACTCTTTCAATATTTTTAACACTTAAAGTCAGCGATCTAAGAAGACACAATGTTCAACCATAAATCAGCAGTATGTCTGTCTTCAAGTTACTGTTAATATTGTAAACAAGTACAAAAGTAATAACAATATATTTTTAAAATTCCAATTCTTTCTACAAACGTCGTCTGTTTTCAGAATAACGATTTTACTGGTAATCAACGCGTCAAAACAAATGAAACGCAATCAGAGTAATTGGCATAGAACGGAAACGTGAGTAACATCGTGGGTGTTGTGCTCACCTTGAAATTCTACGTTAATTGATTAGTTGCTAATTACTAGTATTATTATTCACATAATAATATTACTTTTTGATTAAAAAAAAAACTATTTTCAGGCAACTACTCGTGACTTAAGAAATTAAACCTATCATTACTTCTTTTCATCGATAGGCTATAACCTTTACTTTCCGAAGTATCCTTGCTGTCCTTACCTGTCAAGTTTTCCTGTAATGTTTCTAATTCCAAATCACACTCCAATATCTCTAATAGGTCCCGAGTGTTTTTGTACAAATCTCCGTCCCATTAACCTCTTTCTTTGTTTCTCCTTCCCAAACATTCAGAGCTTCATAATTAAAATCCTTGTAGATGTCGATGTTCTCGTTTCCTCTCAGTTCTCAAGTCAAACAGATTGAAGATTTCTCTTAGGTATAAAACTCTTCTTCCTTCTGTCCAATAGGATTAAATTTGTTTTATTGTGCTCTGGAGATGTCATTGTCTGTATTGGAATATCTCATAATTTTCACTATGATCACAAAAGAGAAGAAAGATTATGCTTATTATTAATATTACTAGTGTACCGTCAAAATTGACAAGAAGGAATAGATTATAAATAATATGTATTATATTGTAAGTAATTTTCGTTTAATCCAAGTACAATTTTGTAATTTCAAACAGTTTGTTGCTAACGTTAATAATTGGACAGTGTACAATTTATAAACAACTAAGGAAAGATATCAATATATTATCCTCATAAATGTTACATATTTACAAACAGAATTGTGTTTACTGCATAATTTCCAAAGCATAATACTTTTTGTGGAAACTTTCATATTACAGATTGAATCTCTGGACTGTCAGATTTTTCAGAGTCTTCTTATTTCTCATGATACTAAGAGCAACGTATCATCAAATATTTTTTAAAATTTATTTTTCTTCTCAAGTTATTACCAAATTCCGCAAGACATGCGCTGAATTGTAACATAAAAACTGCATTAAAACTATCTAATTATTGCGTAAGCTTTTAATTGATATCATAAATAATATAAATGAAGGATGTAGTGTAAATAATAAAAAAAAAACTCTTTCGATGATCAGTGAATTATTACAAGAATTGTCCCCCCTCATTTTTTTAAATTATAATTTTAAATTTTAAAATGAATTTCTAGAAATGTACAAAGCATTCCAGAAGATATATGTTGCGTGTTATATACACGAACCCTCTTCGATAGCAATATCAGTACGTGCCAACGAGACCCAGTTACCATATATATATATATATATATATATATATATATATATATATATATATATATGTGTGTATGTATGCGTGTGTGTGTATATATATATATATATATATATATATATATATATACATACATACATATACAGAGACAGACAGATTATTATTTTATAACTGTCTTTAAAATATGTTGGCTTCATTGCAATGTAATTTAAATAATATAAAATATATATCTATATAAACAAAGCGCAGTGTACGTATGGCCGTCCGTCCGTTTTTTTTCTACTTCAGCGTGTCATAAACACGCTGAAGTACCAAGTAGTAACTACTGTAGTTACACTCGGTTTAAAATTTGAATAACTAATTTAAATTTAAATGTTAATATCGAACGAAGTGAAAAGCTTTAATAAAGTTTTAACTTCAATTTCGCTTTTCGTCGCAACGTCTAATTAAGCCGTAAGAAACTTAAGCGGCGCACGGTACGTTGCTCATGGTTTTCTTTCTAGTACGTGTACTGTGATGTATTCGAAATATGACACAGTTTGGGCTCACTCGTGTCTTTTTAAGAGTGATTTTACGTGAAGGGATCATAAAGAATATTAATTTAAAAGAAAATTTAAAAGAATTGAGCGCAAAATACATGTAAACAAACTACGGAGATCAGTTGCGTATACGAAAAAAGATTATGCCGAATAAAAATAAAATAATTTTATTATTTCTAAATTCTCATAACTTAGGACGATGAAGGGAAAAGGCCGAAGTTCCAAAAGCCCCTTACAGGGCTATCCCAAAGTACGCCCAAATGTTGGCCTCTAGGCTAGTTTATAATATAAAACTCATTTGGATTTTCTGGTTTATGAATGATCTGAATATTAAACAAATATTAAAACTATTTACTATTGAATATTTATGGCTTCGACATCACCAGCTGAATGTGGAAATGATTGTGCCTTTAAAATTGGGAAAATAAAAATTATTTTAAAAGCAAAGTCCGAATAATTGTTTATAAACACACGATCTTCGACGATTTTTCTCGATCGATCATTTCCGTTCACAAAACGTATCTTAACGTAAACAATGACAACATATCATGAAATGGATTAAATATACATTCAGACGTTGCTAACCAGACGCTTCTCTATAGATGGCGGAGACGTGATAATTTCGACGAAATTTCTCGAACATTCTAGCCGGTAAATGTAATTAATACTATTTAATTAAAAACGAAGCATTTACTTAAATAAAGTGTATGTATAAAAAATAACATATAAACGGAAAATATTTTAAGTTATTATCGGACTTAATCCATTTGATGAGATCTCTCTCTCTCTCTCTCTCTCTCTCTATATATATATATATATATATATATATATACACACACACACACACACACACACACAATCCCATCAGTAAGAACATTCGTTTAGTCTGAATACCTTTTTTTGCATAGTATTTTTCCACTTTGTGCTTCAATTAGCCAACATTGTTCTGATATATATAAATTTACAAATCATACTAACTCGCACATCCATGATAATGACTCGTTGCGCTATCTCGGGTGAACGTTCTCAGCTGACACGAAGTTGAAAAACTATACTGAATCCATTGCTAGGGTTGCTGCTAAGAAAGTTAGTTCACTGTGTCGGACGAGACAATTTTTATCTCCAGACACACACCGGCATATCTATACGTCTACCATTCGTCCATGATTAGAATATTGCTGTCATATATGGTCCGGTGATCCTGCTATATTATGAGTCCTTATCTGGCTTCTCGGCTTCAGTCACTTTCTCAACGCCATAAGGTTCCCTCTCTTTTTTTTTCTCTATAAATACTTTCATCGTAATTGTCCGGATGAACTCTTCGGTATGGTACCTAGACTTTTAGAATTAAGAGTTGGCAAGATTTAACCGTAAATTCTATGCTAACTGTTTTTTTTCTCGCTTGTGGAATTCCCTTCCGGTTCCATTCGTTCGAGATAATTTTAGTCTTCGAAAAATTTAAATGGAAAGTCTATCGATATGTGTTGTCCTCCTGATTACTCTTTTCTCTTACCGCTTATTATTATTAATATTATTATTATTTCTGTTTCTAATTCTTCTACACCCAGTAGCCCCTTGCGGCTTACTGTTTCTTTCTGCCTTGCATGTGAAGACACCAAGATGCATACCATTTTCCTTGTTTCTCCTCTATATTTGAATATACATTGTCCAATATGTGAATACCTTTTTGTCTTTCATAAGCCTTTATAACATAGTTTTGTTTAATAAGTTGACGGTTTCATAACTTTCAAATATCGCACCTTCGAAACAGTTCGTGCTATCGTGTGTGTGTGTGTGTGTGTGTGTGTGTGTTTTCTAATTAAAACATATTTCTCATGTTTGTTCCCAAATTTAACATTTTACTGTTTTTGGCGGAATATTTTATATATTTCATGATTTTGAGTGTGAAAAAACATAAGAAAAAACATTAAGGGGAGAACGAACAGGAACTAAAACAAAAGATAGCGACTAACATTGCATTTGATTTTCTGAAGATCAAACTTGACTGGGAAGCAAGAAACCGGTAGAGAGTTCCTCAAGCATGAATTGCTAGAGAAGAAACGGCATATAATTTTCGGTTATTTCTATCCATTTCAGCTGTAAAACGAGACCTTCCTGCCAATCTAGTACTGCGGCTAAATTCATGAAGCCTATCAACCATGGAAGAAATTTCAACAGAACAATTACGATGAAAACATTTGTAGAAAAGGAACAGGGAAGCTACATTGCATTGACTGAAGTCGAGAAGCCATATCAGGACCAATGACATTGTAGATTTTAATTTTAATAAGGATCTCGAAATATATAGCAATATGTAAGATACATTGAACGATGAGTGAAACTATTTTACTAACAGTCGATCTCGCAAATTTATTCAATATAATGTTTAAACTTCATGTAAACAGCAAAAGTTAGCCCAAGAAGACGCAATTAGCCATTCTCCTTGAAGTCAACGCCAGACATACTGATGGAAGTTAGAGACGGTTCTTTCAGACGATTAATTAAGCAGTTTCTTTTTGGAGGCGTTAAAATTAACAAGCTATCCCTTGACTCAGTTATCAACAGAATGTAGTCTTTTTTTTTAATCAGCTGCCAGTATGACCTTATTGAACAAATCAGACGTACTATTAAGAGAGAAGCAAGTAGTTGTCTCATCAGCAAAGATAGCAAATTGAGGACTGATGCCATCAGTAAGTCTCGTTGATGAAATTGGGAAGAACTTAAGTAAAAACAACACAAGAAAACAGACATGTGTCAACGAAAATATACGTTACTTGAAACCGACATAGCACCCAAAACGCTTTGATAATGGTTTATGAAAGCCTAAAAGTTCTCACATTGGACAATTCTAAATTGAAATATATCTACCGACATGTAAAATTCTGAGACATCCCTGAGTTCATCCGTTTATCAAACCGTCTAAAAAAGTCATACATTGATCGATCGAAACCAATTTTCGGGAAGAATAGTTGACTTGTCATGGTGAACAAAGTACAGTTGGTTCTACTAGGGTGTGTAAAAACCGTGATGTAGGGATTTTATCAAAGTACTTTCCTAATAAAACAGCTTGATCAAATTTTACCGACTTCTTTGCGAAATTATTATTATTACCACTTGTAAATTAGGAACTCCATAATCTTCCTCCCTCCAATTTTCCCCTTAAGTCACACGATAAATTCACCATTTTTATTTATCTAACACGGAAAAGAAAGTTATTATTGAAACTAATTATGTATTTGTTAAACTTATGTTTACTAAAGTGACAGCAGAGAGATAGTTTGGGCTACTTGGTTTGGAAAAAAAAAGTCCGCTCTTGTGTAAAAAAGCAACATTGTTGATTTTAATTTTTATCTATGCTTGAAACGGCTCACTAGATCCAGAACGGAAATGCGCAGTTCTCTCAGTAACAGGCGTTTCCAGCGCATGCGTAATTTACAGATTGTATTTTTTTTCTTGTGGATATGTATTTACTGCAGTTTGCTCAGGCTTGCGCAAGGACATAATGTTGTGGAGGAGAATGTGTCGTGTCCACTAAAATATCAAATACAATATTTATAAACCAATCACACTCAAGAAAACACTTACATCTTAAAACACACCAATAAAATCATAGATTACAAATCAGAATGTTTGTTAGTCCTCATTATTTTTAGGTAGATACCGACCAAATATAGTACGGACGTAGTAGAAGACATACAACGTGTCCCTTCAGGGCCAATTAGGAATAAATAAATAATTTAATTCTGGGGCCGATTTTGTTCGGAAAAGGTGTATAAAAACATACGAAATTCCTTCCTAAATATAATACACGCGGCTGTCACCAAACTCCACACAACTCTCGCTGATGATCTTCATGAACTCATGTTAAAAGCGATAGCGTTGACAAACTCCAGACTACGGCAATATCGCCAACAGTAAGAAAGAATTCCTATCTCTCGTATCCGTTTTCACTATGAATCACGCACACACATGTTGACTTTTTCATACAAACACACTTATCACAACATTTTATTGTTTCTTATATACGTACAAAAAGAGAATAAATATTTTATTTCAGAACTTTATCAACCCAAACAAAAAGACATTATTTTCCATTCTATGACCAAGTGCTTGTATTCTTGTCGCTATATTAAATTAATGTTTATTTGTTGAAACTACGTTGTCTTTTCTACTGAATTTTATTCCTTCAATGAAAATCGTTTGATTATTCTAGACGGTCAAATTACGAACCACCTTGCAACGATATTTTTTTAATGTATCGAATCCCGACACTCCAAATTTTAACATTCAACAAAAAAAAAAACGAGTAGAAGGATTCCTACAAATGAATCCTAATGCTATACGAGATAATTTGCTAGCAGACGTTATAAATTAAATGCTTATTGACTAATCTTCGCTGATTGAGGCATAAGATTTATTTTTAACGATTCCGACGAACGCCTTCTGACACCGATAATTGAACGCGTGAGTAAAGAGGGATAGATATGGAAACGAAAAGGATGTTTACAGTTAGAATAAAAAAAGACAGCCGAAATTTCTTGCATGCATAATGAGAAAAGATGGCTTAGACAACTTGAAACGTAGAGGATATATATTCGAAATAGTCATACACAGAATCAATAAGTAAATGAATGTAATTAATGACTAATTCACTTCGCTAACAGATTAAATAAAGCATTAACTTACTAACCACTTGCATGACGCGATCTTTGTTTTTAAAAATTGTAAAAATGTCAGAAAATGCTGAAAGCATTCATTCAAAATACTTGCATATGGACTGAACATCTAACCCATTTTACAATTTTTACAAACAAAGATAGGGTCATTCAATGAGTGGCCAGTAAGTTAATGCTTTATTAAATCTATTAGCGAAGTGAATTCTCCATTAATTACATTAACTTTACTTATTGATTCTTTGTATGACTATTTCTGTATAATATTAATTACACTGTACCATTTATTTATTTATTTATATATATATATATACATATATACATATATATATATATATATAAATAAAAAGGAAAGAACAGTAAGATATAAAATCCGGTGTTCTTATAGATATTTTTATTTTTACACAATAGTGCTCTATGTAAATTTAAATTTACAGAGCATTAATATTATAAATTAATAGATTTAAAATATGGTTTTACCGCTACACAGTGATAACCATGTTTCAGAAATGGAAGCTAAAGCTTTAGCTTCCATTTCTGAAACATGGTTATCACTGTGTAGCGGTAAAACCATATTTTAAATCTATTAATTTATAATATATATATATATATATACACAATGGCGTATCAACTAGGAGCGTATGTAGATAGCTTGTATAAATAGATGACAAAACAGTGGGAGGGACGGTGTAAATAAAAAACTTACTAAGATCTATAACGGATACGAACTTTAGAGAGACATGATTGCCGAATCCTGGAGAGGCAGTACACATAGAAGTTTAGTTCTGTCATGAGGCCCCAAGTATAATGAACCCAGTGAGGAGCGTACTCACTTCTACTGGTCTACAAAACCAGATTTCTAACCATTTACCACTATTGCGTATGTTGACTTTGGCACAAGACTACCTGTATGAAGCGATCCGAAAGGGTAGAACTCGCTACTAATGATTTACAAATCCTGCTTTCTGACCATTTATTACTATTTATTATTTTTAGTTTAATTTTGGTGCGAACATTCCAGTTGTAGGCATCCAGTGAGGACTGAACCCGTGACGTCGATGTAACGATCAACCAGACGTGCCGACTAACATTTTCCTGATAATTGTATTGGATTTGACTTATTCGACATCTTTTGAATCTGTCTAAAATGACACATTTGCTTTCTTTTATGAAGTTGTTAGCTTTCTCGAGATCAAACATACTGCCATATTCCGGTCGACTAATACACAGGTATAAGAAATGTTATGGCCTTTCTGAGAGTACTGAAATCGGTCTACTGTATGATTTGAAAGGTGACAGGCGTAAAATATAATAATGGCTATTTTTGTATTTTTTATTTTGTGGAAATAAAATGACCTATTTTTTTTTTTTTTTCTGGCGGGATATTTCCCCCATTTTTGACATCGCTGTTTACGCTGATAAGGTTTTATTTTTTAAATTCGCTTTAAGAAATATGTTGTATAGAAGAAAAAAAAAAATTAAGCAGACAAATCGAATACTGATATTTTTTTGGTATATTTATTTACATATACTTATTTTGTTTAACGTTGATGTAGTGGGAACATAATCAAAGGCACTAAAAGTTGTTTCGAATTATACATGAAGTTGGACATCGTGTATCGATCAGTAATCGATTCCGAGATGTTCTTCAAAGGAAGATGTTGATCTGTCTTGCTAGAGGAACCAGCGTTGCGTAACGCGTCGACGCGCGTCTGTCACATCAGATATTGATGGCGAAGCGAAAAAAGAAAACTGACTCTCATGATGATGCTTCGAAGTAAAAGAGAGGAATAATAAAAAAAAGAAAAGAAATATAGAAAGGAAAGAGGAAATGAAAACGAGAATAAAAGAGAAATATGTATGAAAACGCAATAAAAGAAACAGAGGAAAAGCAAATAAAGAAGGAAAGAATGTGACACGACAAAGACCAAAATGAGGAAAAAAAGGAAATAAAAGAAACAAGAAATGATTAGAAAAATAACGAAAGAATGAATGAAGTAAAGATAAGGAAGAAAAAAAGGGCATAGATCAAAACTAGAAAGAGAATTGAAATACAAAAAAAAATGGTAAGAAGGGAAGAAAGAATAAATTAAAATAGAAAGAATAGTAGGAAATGGAAAGAAAGAAAGAATTAAAATAGAATAAATGAAAATATAAAGAATGAAAGAAAAAGGATGGAAGGTGGAAGTAAAATAGAAAAAACGGAAAGAATGAATGAAAATAGAAGGAAGGGAGGAAAGAACGAATGAATGACAATAGGATGAAAAGAAGGGAAGAACGAATGAATGAAAATAGAAAGAAGGGAATAAAGAACGAATGAATGACAATAGGATGAAAAGAAAGGAAGAAAGAACGAATGAATGACAATAGGATGAAAAGAAAGGAAGAAAGAACGAATGAATGACAATAGGATGAAAAGAAAGGAAGAAAGAACGAATGAATGTCAATAGGATGAAAAGAAAGGAAGAAAGAACGAATGAATGAAAATAGAATGAAAAGGGGAGAAGGAACGAATGAATGAAAAGAAGTGAAGAATGAAAGAATGAATGAAAATAGAAATAATGAAGGGAAGAACGAACGAATGAAGAAAAAAAGAAGGGAAGAAAGAACGAATGAATAAAAATAGAAAGAATGAAGGGAGGAAAGAACGAATGAATGAAAATAGAAAGAATGAAAGGAAGGGAAGAAAGAATGAATGAAAATAGAAAGAATGAAAAGAAGGGAAGAAAGAATGAATGAAAATAGAAAGAATGAAAAGAAGGGAAGAACGAATAAATGAAAATAGAAAGAATGAAAAGAAGGGAAGAACGAATGAATGAAAATAGAAAGGATGAAAAGAAGTGAAGAAAGAACGAATGAATGAAAATAGAATGAAAAGAAGGGAAGAACGAATAAATGAAAATAGAAAGAAAAGAAGGAAACGAAGAACGAATGAATGAAAATAGACAGGATGAAAAGAAGTGAAGAAAGAACGAATGAATGAAAATAGAAACAATGAATAGAAGGGAAGAACGAACCAATGAATAAAAATAGAAAAAAAGAAGGGAAGAAAGAACGAATGAATGAAAATAGAAAGAATGGAAGGAAAAAGAAAGAACGAATTAAAATAGAATAGAAAGTTCGTGTTGGCGGAGGCCATAGAATTTACCTTCCCTCGAAACAAGATTACAAAACTGGACGGCTTCAAATAAATATAAAGACTTTTTTAAAAATCATTTCATCAACAACCAGAGCAACAAAACCACTAAGACGCAGGGGGTTACTGAGCGAGAAAAATATAAGAAAAAGAAAGATTATATAACGATTGACATTGCATTTAGATTTATGAAGATCAAACTTGACTGGAAAGCAAGAAGCCAGAAAAGAGTCCTGTAAGCGAGAAGTGTGACAAAATAGTGTTAGCATAAACATAGGGTTACAGCTATTTCCACTGTAAAATGAGACATTGCCGCTAATATACTACTGCGCTTAAATCCATGAAACCAAGGTAGAGGAATTGGCTGATATCTTAATTTTCTTATATATATTAGTGATAGAATTTTGAGGAATAAGAATAATCAATATATTAATTCATCTAGTCTAGAAGTATCCTCAACAGAAGGTAGAGAACACTGGACGGCCGTTTCGTCCTATTTGGGACTCATCAACAGTGCGCATACCTTACCAAGAATCGAACCAGTCATACCAACAGTACCAACGGACGTCGGGGACTAAGAAGAAACTGAATAGACTCGATATAGCGCTGCTACAGTTGACATGACGCTGGTGTTGTATCGAAACGGTCCGGTTTCGATTCTCGGTAGTGCATGCGCACTGCTGATGAGTCCCAAATAGCACGAAACCAGTGCTTTCTGCATTCTGTTTGTTTTCCAGCGAAATAATTTTTGTACTACATGTGTCCAATATTATTAATAAGTGATGGGAAATTTAAACTTTTACCTGTTAACGTAAATATAAATTAGTTGAATGATAGATTTATAGATTGTGGGTAATACCAGAACACCCAATGGAATACGTCATGAAGTATATGCATGCATGAAGATCTGTAAGCATATATGTACCTTTACATATCCTTAAATATATGTCATTATTCGGACTATTGTCCTCATCTTTGTCGCCATGTTTATCACACCGTTTCCTCAAGGGCACATGGCACAGTGGATAAAGGCGTTGGTTAGATCCAGGGACAGGACCAAAAGAGTGTGAGTTCAATACCCGGTTAAGGCAATGGAGAACTTTCAGATGGAAATTAACAGGAGATAACTGATAACTGACATCCATTAAACATGGCACGTGGAACTAGAACACTCTACCTCAGTGAGCGAAATAAAGGGTTCAGTTCGACATTCCAACCACCTGAAGAAGGCCGGAGCGTACAACGGCCGAAACGTTGTGATAAACATGGCGACAAAGATGAGGACAATAGTCCGAATAATGTAAATAACGTACATAATAACTCATCTCATAAATATAGACATATATGCCACTATACGCACACATACACCTCAACATATATACATATGTATTATTATATATTTTTGTATCTATTTTTATGTCTATATTTCTCTCCGTTGATTTAATAGTTTGCATTGATTTTTATATTTTATTATCCTGATTTTTTTTCTCATAACCAGAGCTTGCACCTAGTTTTAAAATTGAGAGTATTCGCGAAACATAAAGTTTTCCGAATTATTTGAGGATTCAGGCCCTTTACCTTCAATTCCCAAATTTTTCGAAAGGGCTGTTTGGTGTTTTAATTTTGGATTGGTAAAGGAGTGTCCATGTGTATTGATTCTCTTTTAAAATTCTGCAGAAATGCCGATGTAAATATGTTTTGTTGTATTTTCTTTAGGGGTAAACGTTGCCTGCTATACGACCATAGTGGATCTGCATTTTCCCTCTACTGGGAATTTTTCCTTAATTCTACAGTTACAGTGGGTTTCTATTTTAGATTTTTTTCCCATAAAATTTACTTAAAATGTACTTGTTATGGGAATAAATACTTTGGTATATATTATCAGTGCAGGAGTAGCTAATTTTGACTGATTCCCTGTTGAATATCTTATTTAGAGGGTTTTGTTTTGTTGAAGTGTTTAGTAATTAAATATAGGAAGTACTGTTCAATGTTGATACTTGACAGTTTGCAGACGTGGGGATTAAACCAAGTGATATTTCTTTTCCTATTTTTACACCTACATTCCAGTTTTCGTTTATCTGTATTACGAATAGTGGTCGCGTAAGACAACTTATTTTCGAAACCACTTTTATGGACGGATTTTTCGTATAGTTCTTTATTCTTATTAACGATTTTTTTCATTGGATGATGATAGTTTACTAATCCTGGTGCAAACGGTAGTGGGTATTTGCCTTTAATTGCATTGGTGTGGTTAGAACCGATATTGATATATTTGGAGGCTTCGTTCTCTTTACGGTAAGGTTTAAATGTTTTATCATTAAGGTTAAGGGTGATATCTAGATAGTCAACTAATTTAAGATCAGAGGAAATTTCGATCTTAAACCATAGGAGTTTAAAGGTCCTGATAATTTTCTTCTGTAATTTCGCTGTTGGTAGACCATGACTATTAGAGATGAGGATGAGTCTGTCATCCCTATACACTCCTATTTGTTCTTATTAAATAAGATATTCAACAGGAAGTCAATCAAAATTAGCTTCTCCTGCACTGATAATATGTACCAAATTATTAAAGCACATAACATTGACATTTAAATAAATTACACAGGAAAAGAAAACTAGTTGAGGGCAAAAACAGATCTACTAGGGTAGTATAAATAAACTCCAACCCTGAATAAGATACCATACGCCCTCCACCAGTTGCGAACACAAGTCCCTTCTCATTAACAAGGCATCTAACAGAGGAGGACTAACTTTGAAAATAAATTTAAAACAATGATCCGAAACAGACACTTAGAGACTGAAGATAGCCGCGTACAGAACCGCTTGAAATAGACTATACCATGTTGAGTTAATTTTTGTTTTTTGGTTTAAAAAAATACATATGCTCTGTTATAATAAATACTTCGAGCTCACTGTGGATCAGTTTTGAATAATTAATATTACTAGGATCCTCCCGGATTATATAACAACGGACCGATTAACTGTACTATATATATATATATATATATATATATATATATATATATATATGTAAATGGTGGTACTCGTTTGGAAAAACGTCGGGTAGCTCAACTTGCAGCAGTACAAATCTGTACCCGAGGAAGAATGGGGAATAAAAAAAAGAACCAAGAACATTAAACCAAGGCGAAAACAATCGTCCAGTGTTTAAGCTCCAAGTCCAAAGAAAAAGAGAATAAAACGAGTAAAAAGACAACTACGTAAAGTGTTCAATACACTACGTAGAGCAAACCTTAACATTTTATATAATATATATATATATATATATATATATATATATTATATAAAATGTTAACGAAACGGCCGTCCAGTGCTTTCTGCATTCTGTGACAGTGCTTTCAGCATTCTGTTGAGGTTTCAGACTCGATGAATTACTTAATTACATTTATCAAATCCTCCTAATTATTACTTATATATCACCGCTTGATCCAGCTTCTAATAGCTCCAGTTGGGGCGGCTTGGTGATAGTAGTCGTGGCTCCCGGGGACACACTCCTATGGTTACAGAGAATCTCAGTTGGGTTCCGCCACGGAATAATGTGAGTGAGCGGCGCTATATCAAGTCTGATTTGCTACCTCTTCGTCACCGAGGCCCGTAGAACAGTTGGTAGGGTGTTCGCTTGACAACCTAACTGTCAGGGTTTCAATTCTCGGTAGTGGATGCGCACTGCTGATGAGTCCCAAATATAGGACGAAACGGCCGTCCAGTGCGTTCTGCATTCTGTGACAGTGCTTTCAGCATTCTGTTGAGGTTTCAGACTCGATGAATTACTTAATTACATTTATCAAATCCTCCTAATTATTACTTATATATATATATATATATAATGTGTGTATTTAAAAGGCAGGATGTGTGTGTAACGAATGCACGGCCGCATTTTTCGACAGATTTGCTTCAAAATTTACATGCACATGCTCCAAGTTAGCTGGAGGGCCAAGACCGACTTTGCATTTCCCAACTCCTATCGATAGTGGAAATAATCGATTTTTACATGCTTCTACGGCAGTTTTTGTGTAGTTTGCGGTCATTTTCTACTGGCAAGAGTGAGAGCCTATAGCTGGCTGCCACGGATAGGCAGGAAGATTCTATTGACCATCGTGAGAGCCAACAGCTGACTGACACGAATGTTAACTAGCATACTAGCATGCAAAAAAAATCGATAGCTGCATTTTTCACAAGTGGGAAAAATTTAAACCTGCATGGCACTTAACTCCAATTAGCTCATTCGCTTGCTTAAACTCAACATTGATGCTGATTCCGCAGAACTGGGTTGGGTTTGAAAAAGTATTTGTTGTTAACATTCTTTTTCATTCGGTTTTTCCAGTTACGAGTCCTTTTTTAAAGCTGATCTTTTTGTGTTCATTGTGTTTAGTTCTTTTTTTCGTAACAGATTTAATGTTTAGTATAGTGCTTAGAAAAAAATCGCAGTGTGAGATAGGCAAGAAGTAAGGCATGTAGCAACATCAGCACGGCAATGGGCAGTTCTTTAAAGGCAAGGAACGGCAAAAATATTTTAAGTCAAGTGATAGCGATTCCTTTACGAGTCGTACGAATTTTGAATCAAGCACGGGCAACGCCGGGCCATGCTGCTACTATATATAATATATACTTCCAAAGAATGTATTTTATATTTTAATCCGACATATTTTCATGACTTTGAATGTTCTTTATAATGGCTAATCCTAATCGTGTTTGTTATATGATTTATTTTAAATGGTATTTTATTTCTTCTACTGACTTGAACATTCGCAGCCGTGACGTTAAAGCGCCTGGGATTAAACGGCGGTTTCTTCTGTAAAGGGCGACGCACGTTCGAATCATGCTGGAGGGCGCATTTTCTTTAAATCAATTTTCTCAAACTGAAAATAACATTTAAATTTATAATATGTCTGCCTGCATGTATGAAAGAAGGAAAGCCGAAATTTCGTACAACGATTGGTAGGTGAGAAGCAGAATTAAATAAATAACTGACAATTGTCAGTTGAAAAGTGCAGGATTGAACACACATAAGACACACACAAATGAAAGAACCGAAAGGCTGATTGAATCGATCAAGCACACTGGATGATCGAAGGGTGGACCGAGTTACTACTGATTCAAAAATTGATTGATTTCTCAGTCGCTCGTATGTTCTTTCTGCTCCTCCTACGCAACGATGTCTCGCGATACGCTCACTGTTAATCCCACACGCATGAAATTTACTATTTTACTGACGGACAGACATGAGTTGAATGCGCGTCTACTGTCCTAGTACCCGATGCAGTTGATATGAAATGAACAGAGATAAGAGTATCGCTATACCATTGCTAGGAAAGCAATATAGCCTCTTTGTGTGGATTTCGTTTTCTTTTTTTCTTTTTTCGATTTTACCGATCAGTGTACTTCGTTTGCGGGTATTTACTTCGTTTTATCTGAGCAGATTTATCGCGTATATTTTTGTGCGTGCCTCAGACATTTCGGAGAAGTCCCAGAGAAGAAAAACGTTTACCTTGGTACCTGACAAAATATATTTATGTCTATTTATTATTCACTATATCGCTTATCTATATATCTCCCACGTATGTATGTATGTATGTATGTATGTATGTATGTATCTTCTCTCCATTCCTATCTATCTATCTATCTTCTCTCCATTCCTATCTATCTATCTATCTTCTCTCCATTCCTATCTATCTATCTATCTTCTCTCCATTCCTATCTATCTATCTATCTTCTCTCCATTCCTATCTATCTATCTATCTTCTCTCCATTCCTATCTATCTATCTATCTTCTCTCCATTCCTATCTATCTATCTATCTTCTCTCCATTCCTATCTATCTATCTATCTTCTCTCCATTCCTATCTATCTATCTATCTTCTCTCCATTCCTATCTATCTATCTATCTTCTCTCCATTCCTATCTATCTATCTATCTTCTCTCCATTCCTATCTATCTATCTATCTATCTTCTCTCCATTCCTATCTATCTATCTATCTATCTTCTCTCCATTCCTATCTATCTATCTATCTATCTTCTCTCCATTCCTATCTATCTATCTATCTTCTCTCCATTCCTATCTATCTATCTATCTTCTCTCCATTCCTATCTATCTATCTATCTTCTCTCCATTCCTATCTATCTATCTATCTTCTCTCCATTCCTATCTATCTATCTATCTATCTTCTCTCCATTCCTATCTATCTATCTATCTATCTTCTCTCCATTCCTATCTATCTATCTATCTATCTTCTCTCCATTCCTATCTATCTATCTATCTATCTTCTCTCCATTCCTATCTATCTATCTATCTATCTTCTCTCCATTCCTATCTATCTATCTATCTATCTTCTCTCCATTCCTATCTATCTATCTATCTATCTTCTCTCCATTCCTATCTATCTATCTATCTATCTTCTCTCCATTCCTATCTATCTATCTATCTATCTATCTTCTCTCCATTCCTATCTATCTATCTATCTATCTATCTTCTCTCCATTCCTATCTATCTATCTATCTATCTATCTTCTCTCCATTCCTATCTATCTATCTATCTATCTTCTCTCCATTCCTATCTATCTATCTATCTATCTTCTCTCCATTCCTATCTATCTATCTATCTATCTATCTTCTCTCCATTCCTATCTATCTATCTATCTATCTTCTCTCCATTCCTATCTATCTATCTATCTATCTTCTCTCCATTCCTATCTATCTATCTATCTATCTTCTCTCCATTCCTATCTATCTATCTATCTATCTATCTTCTCTCCATTCCTATCTATCTATCTATCTATCTTCTCTCCATTCCTATCTATCTATCTATCTATCTTCTCTCCATTCCTATCTATCTATCTATCTTCTCTCCATTCCTATCTATCTATCTATCTATCTTCTCTCCATTCCTATCTATCTATCTATCTATCTTCTCTCCATTCCTATCTATCTATCTATCTATCTTCTCTCCATTCCTATCTATCTATCTATCTATCTTCTCTCCATTCCTATCTATCTATCTATCTATCTTCTCTCCATTCCTATCTATCTATCTATCTATCTTCTCTCCATTCCTATCTATCTATCTATCTATCTTCTCTCCATTCCTATCTATCTATCTATCTATCTTCTCTCCATTCCTATCTATCTATCTATCTATCTTCTCTCCATTCCTATCTATCTATCTATCTATCTTCTCTCCATTCCTATCTATCTATCTATCTATCTTCTCTCCATTCCTATCTATCTATCTATCTATCTTCTCTCCATTCCTATCTATCTATCTATCTTCTCTCCATTCCTATCTATCTATCTATCTTCTCTCCATTCCTATCTATCTTCTCTCCATTCCTATCTATCTATCTATCTATCTGCTCTCCATTCAGCATTCTGTTCATATCTATCTATAAATATCTGTAAATTGTTTTAACATTGTACGGAAAGTGCCACAACGAAATTCGAAGGCGCTTTTGGATACTGACTTATGCCTTCCAAAGTTTAAACAAAGAATTACGGAAGAAAATTACGTTAGAATCAATGAAAAAAGTAATGTAATATTAAACAATATCAATCCTCCTATATGACACTCTCACATCAGAGCTTGAAGGAAACTTTTCTACATCTTTTCCTGTATTAATAAGTTTCCTCACAATAACTTTCCTGATGGCGTCGTTTCCCAACTCGGTATCTATGTCATACCTTCTTACTCTTGTCTTAATTGTAAGTCTGATCGGTTCGATAAGGTTAAATCGACAGATGATCTAATAAATGACCTACAACCTGATGTTAACAGGGACAAATAATTTTAACGCTTCCAAAAGGAAAGTTCTCCCTTAATAATTGCCTGGGAGAAACCGATCTGCCTGCCATCAGCATGGCTGATACTAACCTCCAGGACAGTAATTCCTTTCACCTTCCCGCCCTAACGTTTACCGCTGAAATGAAATGGAGTGATTATATTGAATCAGTTGCTCGGTCTGCTCTCAGGAAAATTGGTTGTATTAGTCAATTTTTCTCGCCAGGATATATCTTACATATATATAAGTCTACCTTCGGTAATTCTTTGGATATGGCTGCCGCGTCAGGTCTTGTGCTTCTGCTACATATTTAGAGATTATTATTGATGAAGTAAAAAGATAATCTGCATTGTTATTGGTACTGACCTGGCATCTTGGTTTTAGTCAGTTCCACGCCGCCTTAACTTAGCTTTCCTGTGACTTTTCTATAAATAATTTAATCGTAATTTGCTTTGAGGAAGTTTCCTCTATGATACACAGACTTCATGAATTTAATCATGATATTATATTGGCAACAAGGTCGCATCATTGTACAGTCGCAACGGATAGATGTAACAGTAAATTCTATGCTAAAAGTCTTTCTCGCACTTCATGCTTCCCGCTACTTGCTCCCCAGTCAACTTTGATCTTCAAAAATTTAAATGCCATTTTAATCATGGTCATCTATCTCCTTAAAATTGTTTACTTTCTCATAATCTCTCACACTCAGTAACTCCTTGCATCCTAGTAGTTTTATTTACTTGCTTGGGCTGAAATGGTTAAGAAAAATAAGGCAAGAAAGACAGAGGAAAACAACGCATAACATACTTAGCGACATTTGGTAAATACAAGGCGGGAAAAAAAGGTATAGGAGAGATACCAAAAGGACAATGAATCTGGAATATGTAATTGTGGGGATCAATGATTGTCAACCGCTTGAAGGGGCAGTACCTTCTTTATCCGTTTCAGTTTAAAGTGTTTTGTGGAACTGTTTTTTTTTGGGGGGGGACGCGTTTTCTGTTTCAAAGTGTAAGCGTCCATTTTCTTCCATTTTCTTTACACAACCACAGAAGTTCAGCAACGTAGAGCCTGGTGAGTAACTAGATAGATGCAAATAGCAGGCGCTCTAAGCTTGGATGTACGGGCAGTGTAATGTATGATGGTTGAAAATTGTTAAACGGAGTACCGTGTTCTAATTCCATTTGGCTGCGTTAGAAACGTATGAAAACACTTCTTTCTCCCCAGCTATGGGTTAATTAGTAAGACCTGTATCACTAAATCGTTATTAACTCCAAAACGTATTCTTATCGCCTAAAAATATTTCTGGCAATAAATAACTCGCAAAAGACTGTTAGAAAACGCTTGTTGGGAAACGAATCAGTCAGCCGAAAAAACAATTTTTTAAGACATTTAGCTTACTCATATACTACGTCCATTATATTCTCAGAATCCGCATGTAGACCGACTACTTCTGCCTCAATTGGTCTTCATCTGTGATTTTAGGGATGATATTATATAGCAATTAAACCCCTATGTTTCTAATGTTATTTTCTTGTTTTTAGCATTTACTGAAGTTTTAGAAACACCTATTTGCTATTCCAAAGCGCCTACAGGTTTTGCTGTCACATATTCGCAATTCTGTTAAAACATTCCCTCCATATTTAAATTTTCCTATTTGCATAATTTCAAAATCTTCATTCCGTATTTCACATCTTGGGTCCTTCCTGCTGACAAACATACATTTTTCTCATAAATGCTAGTATTTTATTTCTGTTTTCATTTACTATATTTTCTAAGAAAGCCTGCAGTTTTCTTTCTGCGTATATCATCATCACTTGCTCATTTACATCTTGTATTAATGTCAACCATAGTCCGATATTTAGCAAGATAGACCTGTAGATAACCAAAGCACAGTAACTGTTGACGTGCTGATGGGTTGAAATGAGCATCTCATTGTCTATGCTTTTTAATTAATGAAATTTGTACTTACTCCCCCAACACACACACGAGGTCACGTCTTGCCTCTAGGTCAGTATAATGTGGGGAGCCCGAGCGCATACACCCGGGCTAGGAACAAAAACTTCCCAATCCCCCGCAACCGTCGGCAGCTGTTCCCCAGGTATGGGCACCTCTCAGTATAATTTTCCTCAGTTCGATGGAACCGTCTCTGCCCAAAGAGAGACTCAACTAAGAGATGATAAATAATGTGTTACAATCTACTCGAGAAAGTAATTTACACACTTTTAAATATTGGAATTAGTCCTGTATAATACGCATATCTGAATTTGGGAAATTAAATTCTGTTAAAAAATGGTCTTACGCATTTCATTTTTAATACGCACATTCTTAAGAATTTTTAACTGTTAAATATAACCTTAACATTTTTTTCTTTCCTCATAGACTAAAATCAGAATGTATATAATGTGTTAGTAGGGTATAGAATCCAATAAACGTTTTATTGGCAACGCGTTTCACTTTCGTTAGCGGGGCGTCTTCAGGTCAGAATGAAAGATACATCTTTCTGTGTGTTATATTTTTACTTTTAATGTACGTTTGCTCGACACGCGATTCGTGTCGGAATGAAAGAACAAAACAAACGCAGTGTTTGTTTTTGTTTTGTTTGTTTTTTTGTTTTTTTTTCTTAAAGCCATTAAGGCGTGTTTGTCATGTAAGCGTCTATAGTTTATATTGTGCTTCAGCACAATATATAAAATACTTGAAAGAAATGCACGGATATGACGACACCAAAAGAAAGACGCTTGCGACAAAAATAAGCTGACATTAGAAACAAAAATAAAAGGACATTCTTTTGTTTGAGGCTAATTCTTTGAAGTAGTGAGAAAAAATACTTTAACGAAGCAGCTAAAGCATTTGCGACATCTGTCTTTGACACTGTCTGTAGTGAAACAAACTAAAATGTGACTAATATACCTGCGAATATTTTTTTAAAAATGGTGTCTTTTGTTAGTAATCTAAAACTTTTTCCTGTAACTAATTTTGAACCAGGAAACTTGAGTCCATGGCTGCCCAGAATATGGTCCCGGTCATAGCCAGAAAATGGTTAATATTTATTTCTCGTCTATAATACGCCTAAATAAATTGTAAGCTTAAAAACAGTGCGTATTATGCATGAACAATTATAGAGATTATATGTATCTAGCTAGGATACCTTTAGTCGATATTTTTCCTTGAACAGTTTCCTTGTCTTGCTACAAGTCTATGGAGAAAATATCGTGTCGGGTATTAATATTAAATTTTATTAAAATATATATTTTTATGTAGTCTCTGTGGAAATTTGACTTTTTACAAATAAGTTTGTCAGTATGAGATTGTTATTTGCTAACGATTCCAGTTTTCCACGGTTTTATATATATATATATATATATATATATATATATATATATATATATATATTGTGTGTATTTAGGCAGCATTTTTTCATTTATACATGTTTCATTAAATAATATAGATAAACATGAAAAGAATAAACAAAAACTAAAAATTCTTGAAGCGATATACATAAAACAGTTGAAACCTAACCTGAACAAAATAAACTATGAAATCTCCACAAATATCCTTAAATGCCTATAATTATTAACAAAAGTCATTGGTTCATACCAACGGCTTTCCATACTCAATACTCATAGGATTCACTCTCGCGTGGTCATGTGTGACGTCATGAGCTGTTGTGTGATTTTCGCTTTCAGCGTCTTATATGCACGTGTTTATCGTTGATGGAAATTATCCATGTAAACAAAAACAGACTATCATCAATTTCTTGTTCGTGTATTGCTTAATATATTGTGTAATTGTCATCTTTGATAATGTCTTATGTAAGTCGAAAGCTTAGATTGGATTAAAAAATATGTATCAATATTGTGATTTTCTTTCATTGTTTAATGATAATGTTATTAAGCTTATCAGACGATATGAAAAGAACTTACATAAAATATATAGACAACACTTATCTATATTATTTAATGAAACATGTATGAATATATATATATATTCTTGCTTCAGTCTTTTGTAAAATGTCTATAGTCACACGTTATCAAAATGCTTATTAAATAACACACATTTATTAGATTAGGCGATTTTCGTAAATGGTCAACACCAGTTAAGGAAACGAGTAATAGAATTCGAAACTAGTTTTAGCATTGGTACTTAGCTTAATGGTATAAGTATACAAGTGTTCTGGGGGGTGTCTATGATCTGTAATCTGAATGTAACATCCAAAACAAATGCGTGTGCAGTTAACGCTCATTGGAGTTTAAACTTCAGTAAGTTTGCAAGTCGGCTTCCTGCCATCTACTCTTTTCTCTTATCACGTGAGTTTCCTTTTATGGATCGATTCTAAGAATATTACGATGGCTGATAAATTCGAGGAGCGATGTCTGAAACCTCGTCAAATCTGCTACCAAACTAATACGTCAAGTATTTTATATCGAAAATAAGTTAATAAGTTGCATGTAACAGACACTAACATAGTTTCCGACCAGAGAAATCGGATTACTGCTGTTTGTTCCACCATGGTGCACACTTCTTGCGGTGCGGTCATGTTTACACTGTGGCAGCAGCAAGAAAACTGGCGCGATTCAGCTCAGAGCTTAGGGTAGTCATGAATTCTCATATTTGAAAGGGACGCTGCATATGAAAGAAGATTTAGTTATGTGTATCAGCTGACAATGCGCGGCGTTTATTATGAAGTAGAAACTTTCTTTCTTCGTCTTGTCTATAATAACTACGGATCCGTCTTAGAAGAATATTTACACGTTATTCTAGTTGGTCAGAGACATGGCTTTAAAAGGGGGTAATTCTTCTATTTCTTTGTGTCCTGACCTTTCCGCATGTGAACGAACACGGCTTCCCACAGCTTCCTTTCATTACTCTCTTATTTTTTTACACTCATTCCTTACACTCATGTCCCGAGAGCGTCAAATTTGTCATGCCTTCTTTTCTCATAGTGTGTTCCAGAAATTCTGGCCGCGAAGATCTCCCTCTTCTCATTAAGTACGCTGCGGTAGATCAATAGTCAATAAGATAGCACTAACTAAAATTTACTAATGTTTTCAGTTTGATGCACACAACAATTGCAATATTTTTACCTTGTGTCGAAACAGAACTAAAATAATAAATTCAAAACAAAACATGCATTTAAGCAAATAACCATAAGGAATAAGATTTTTATTGGATTACGGAAATTTGATGCGAATCAACGTGTTGCGTTCTGTGTCGTCTCGGGATCTCCACGCTACTACATAAATCGGTGTCAACGAAAAGGTTCATTTATTTTTGGTATTCGCTTTATTAAGTGTGACAGCTTGGATTCTACTTGACAGTATAAGGAATGACGCCACAGGAACGCTTGCCTGCAGGTGGTATTAGCCGGTCTCTAACCTGAGTGTGGGAGGTGTACACAGAATTCAGAATTCTCAAGACCCTCTGTTGAATTCGCCCTGTTTTGGATTTATATTCAAAACCTAGTCAAAGGTAATCAATCACTGTGAGAATGGGTAGGCCACGAGGCACTCCGTCCAGTCACTGACCATTCTGACCACGAATGTGAAATTCCGTAACGACAGTTGGTAAACCATTATTTCAGTCTCCTTATTTTTGTTTTAGAATGTTTGATTGATTTACTTTTTACGACTTATTAATCATTTCCTTGTTATATATATATATATATATATATATATATATATATATATATGTATATGAAATAAATCCTAAAGAGCTAGGAACAACCTACATAGATTTCACCTAAACGGATCTTCACGGTAAATCAGTGACTTATTTATTGTTCGGATGCTTGTAGTTCCCTCTTTTTTTACATTTTTTTTACTCAGGTACCAATTTGTTTTTATAGATTCATAAGTTGTGCTATCCGAGGTTTTTTTTTCAACCGAGTATTACTAGTAGTGTATATATATATATATATATATATATATATATTGGCGTAACCTTTAACCAATAGTCATAATTTGATTAATTAGTTTACAAATACACACTCTTAGTGAATGGCTTAATTATATGCTGCTAGAATAGTTTTAGCCCAATTTCAATACCCCAGTCTGCTGCCAACTGTGCAACCAGAACCCACACACTGTGTTTCAAAAAGTTTTATAATGAGAGCGTCGCCGTTAATTAAGGAATAATATTTAATTATGACAAGATTTAATAAGGTACGGCTCAAGGATCTATTTGAACTATTAGCAGAACTAATACTGTGAGCAGCCTGAGCATCGACGTAAGGTGATTGACTCAATATGACTTCTCGAACTACTGATTTAGGCTGACATGATACTGAAAGAGTATACAGAAATAACTGCTAAGTCTGCTGCTAGGATAGTTGGTTCACTGGACAGTTTTTCTCCTACGAATCTATCCTAAATATTTATAAGTCTACCATTCGTCCAGGCTTATAACCTTGCCATTTCATCTGGACTGGTAATCCTATTATATATTCAGAGATTCTTGTCTTAGCATTTCGGCTCCAGTCCCTTTCCCACCGCCGTAATGCAACTTCCCTGTGCCTCTTCTATAAATACTTCCATCGTAATTGATCGAATTAAAAATTGCTCTATGGATCTAGACTTTATGAATTTAAGCACAGATCTAGATTGGCGGCAAGGTCTCGTCATCTTACAATTGAATTGTCTAGATATAGCCGTTAATTGCTATGCTAACAGTTTTTTTCTGTCAGGCTTCTCGCTAAAGGAAATTTATTCCAGCTCCTTACTTCTCTGTCAACTTTCATCTTCAAAAATGTAAATGCAATGTCAATCGTTATCTTTTGTCTTAAATTTTGTTCTTGTATTGTCCTTTCCCCTTAATAACAATTTTTCTCATAATCTCTAACATACTCGTTGCGTTCTACTGGATTTATTGCCTTGCTTGTGGTGAAATGATTTAAAAAAAAATCATGTATGTGACTTCTCCACAGATTTGTTCAAACTCTACAGAGAGGACCTTCTATGGAAACTGGAGACGCTACCAGAATTTATTATCGGTAGGCGTAATCTTAATCATATATGGCAGGAGGATGAATTTTTGCTGATGACAGACTCGGAAAGGAAACAACAGGACCTCCTAAACGGTGTAACAAATGAATAGCTAGAAACAACGACGACTGACCTGTAATTGAAAAAAGACTGAAAGTAAGATCATTAGCTAATGAAAAAAGCAACGAGGTAGTAACAAGAAAATGGGAAGGGAAAAAAAGAAGGCATGCTCAGAATCAAGAAGAGATAACTGAAAATTCTTGAACATATAATGGGGATTTTGGGCGTAGAAACTCAACCCTCACGAGGCAACTACGAAGTCTATTCTAATGTACAGCACAGTTGAAAGAGGCTGGAAGTAGCAGAACGCGTCGAAGAAAACCTTATGACTTAAATTCGCCGTCAAATAAATGAGGGCAGATGTGCTGTTAGCTACTTCAGTCTGTTCGGAATCCAAAAGAAACCTTCAGACTATTTATTAATTACTGGACTCTTTTTAGATGCTCATGTCATTTTCAAATAGTCCCTTGTCCATCTCGATCAGTCTTGTAACATTTACATGGAGGTTATCATAAATTTCATACGTTCAGTGTCGAAATCTTTAGAATTTCAAACATATGACAATGACGTGTTAGGGTTAAATTTATTCAGCCTCATCAGAGACGCTATGCTAGGGAAGCTGGAGACCCTACCAGGATTCATTATCGATGGGCGTAATGTTAAAACTATAAGATACACAGATGACACTGTACTGATGGCCTACTCGGAAAAGAAACAACAGGACCTCATAAATGGTGTAGCAAATGAATAACAAGAAACAACGACCAACCAGCAACAGAAACAAGATAGAAAATATGATCATTATCTAATGAAAATTCTAAAAAATGAGTTATAAATTTGGGATGTCAACAGCAAGCAAGTACTGAACTTTAAATATATGGGAAGTGTCTCAACAGAAGATGCAGAATAAGACAGTGAAATGCGACCACGAAAGATGCATTCTAAAAGTTAAGAAAAAGAAACAGACAAATTTCGTTAGAAACAGAGAAAAGAGAACTGGATTGTTATATGATAACCGTCCTGTTATATGCCAGTGGATGCTGGAAATATGCCTACTTATTATGAGCCAACTGGAGGCGACAGAGTAATGGATAGCGGCTCGGATTGAGAAAACGGTGAGCCGAGTTCGAATTCCAGTCGAAACCATTACATTCACTTACGTGCTAATAAACTTAGGAAAGGTATGAATCTTCTTCTTCTCCCCCACGCACCAGCTATGAGTAAATAGCAGGACGGACCAAGTTCTATAGCCGTGGATGGCAACTGTCTACCGCAGAAATAAATGACAACCAAGTGCGGGAAAAATCTGCCTCGTCTGTCATGTATCGAAAGATAATATGATTGCCTAAGAGTGTATCACGCATGGCACCTAACTGACTGGATGCGACAGAAATGTGATTCTAAAGAAGGACACGTGCAGGTGGCGAGTAAGCACCGACGCAAAAAAAGAACACTTATAGTAAGAATCTAGAAGAGATAGCTAAAAATTCTTGGACATATAATGAGGATTCAGGGCTTAGAAAATGTAACCTTCAAAAAGCATTTGTGAAGACGATTTCAGCCTGCAGCGCACTTGGGAAGAACCTGAATGTAACACAAAGCGTTGAACCAAGCCTTATATTGAATAGAAGAAAATGTTCCGAAACACTTAATACCCTGTGTTCAGAATTCCGCGTGGTCAATATTCTGAGGGTACTGACCCTTTTTTTTTTCAAACAGATGACATCACCAGATTAGTAGGTCCTAATCCAAAAATGTAACAATTGTCAGCTCAGTATAGCACCCACACAGCCAACCTGTTGGTTATAATGCATATAATTAACATGCTGGCTGTGTGAGTATTGACCAAACGCAAATATGCCTGAACAAGCATCTACAAAAAGGATTAGCTATACCCTATGGTATAGACCGACACAAATAGAAGCGAATGACTGGTTGTACGGATAGCGTTTTACTTAGTCCAATGAAGGTGTACAATCCCCGCTAAGGTCTGTAAGACATGGGTACTATTGGCCCTTATTCAACCACGCTGGATCATCACTTGCTGTCAGAGAGTATGCATTTACAGCTGAATTTCCGCGATCTCACGTCTTGATAGAATAATCAACCAGCCGTACGATTTTCCTCTCAGTTTGAAAAGATTGGTTCAGGCATTTCCAAAAGGCATTTTGAAATGGGAACACAGATATCGGCTACAATTTGAACCTGATCCGCTAATATTATTTACCTCTTCAGCAACACCAGCACATGTAGATACATATATGTAGAATGTGAATTTTGCATTTCGCTTCTTGGAAGAAAGTAAGAAAAAAGTAGCCGAGATCTAATCAAGACGTTTTTATGCAATATTCAGCAGAATTCACATATACTAAATAATCAGGTGGAAAATTTTAAAAGCAAAAAAAAAAAAAAAATGGATAAACGAAAATGTTTTCTCGGTTTTCATCACGTTTTGTTGTTCTTAACAACGTCTCTCCTCCTACTCCAGCAACCTCATTTTTTTATCGCTTTTATCTCCCCCATCTTCCCAGAATTCCTCAGTCACCTATTGCCAATTGAAATCTATGCCAGCGTGTGTACGCACCTCAGTCTTTTCTTTAAAACCTCTTCATTTGCATGGCGTGGCCTCGTATTGGAAGCGATCGATTGCAGTCGAAGGCAGTCATGCCACCACCCAACCACCCACCAACCCTCTAAGATCAGATTATCCGACGCTATGCATCTTGTTGCTTTTTCTGTCCGTCTCTATTCAGCGATTCACCGCTCTTCTCAGTCGCGCATGCGTCTCTGCCAATCGTCAATCGTACCTATTCAATAGCCAACATGGTGTCGTCAAAGAACTCTACAGATAAAAAGACTGGAAGAGCTTGTGCTTTTTAATCTAAAATAATACAGGAAATCATATTTTTCTATCTATTTTTTCTCTTTGCTTTCTTGCTACGATTTTTATTTTATTTTCATTTTATTTTTCTTTCAGTTCGTTTATTTTTCGCTGTCTCCTCTGTTGGTAAATTTTCGTTGATATTTACAGGCCATTCCCTTTTATTTTAATCTTTAGATTCTATTATTTGTCTAGTTGCTAACTGTTTGTTTCTTTTTTTTTATATTAACTTCAATCTTCTCTTTCATGCTTTGACTTGTTGCTTAATCTTCTTTGTCGAATTTCTTGCGTTCATGCCTTTCAGCTCGTATTTTTAAACTGTAAATATCTTATCTAATTTTGGTTAATTTTTCATAGTTAAAATGTCTATCTCTGGGCTTGTCCAGAATAATTTTTATTTGTTGTATTCTTAAATTAGACGATAAAGGATGAATCACGTATCATCGTTTCGGGAATTAGACATTGAAATCATGTTTGTTTTTATGTTCCATTTTAACCTCATTGATAATCACGTCTTTAAACATATGGATGGCACCATAAGGAAAGAACTGTAGATATATGCGTCAGCGGATTCAAGACTAAAAAAAAAATATCAGTATTTTTAGAGGTAGCTCATAAATAGTATGATTACACTTCAACAAAATAGGTTGCAGCCAAAACGTCTATAATAATAAAACGCAGTGTACGTCTGTCCGTTTTTCGATCTCGAGTTTTACGCATGCGCGTTGAGGAAACTCAGCGGCGCATGCGTGATGCACACTCACTGGCCCGTTCGCATTCATTCAAAAGCTAATCACTAGAAGAATAGAAGTATTAATATTCATCAATTATTTATAGCATTATTCTTTTATACTAGTCTAAAGTCCGCCTGAAGAGTTTTTCTTCAAATTCATCTACTTCTATATCTCTCTCTTTATATATATATATATATATATATATATATATATATATATATATATATATGTGTGTGTGTGTGTCATTATTATTAGACAAATATACTATTAAGGAGAAAAACAAGGAAAGATCAAGAATTACGAAGATAACGATTGACATTGCATTTAAAATTTGTTAATCAAAGTTGATTGGGAAGTAAGGAGATTTCTGCAAGCGAGAACAGCGAGAGAAGTAACTGTTGTCGCCAATCCAACACCGCGTCTACATTTTAAAAATCTAGGCACCACAGCGGAATGTTAATCAGACCACCTATCATAAAAGCACTTACAGAAAAGGCTTAGAGGGGAAACTACGTTAAGACAGTGAGAAAGTAACCGAAACCGAGATGCTAGGACCAATAACATTGCAGATTCTTCTTTGTTAGTTTTTTTTTTTTGTTTCCTTGTCAAGAATCTCTAAATATATAGCAGGAACACCAGATCAGATTTGGCAGCAGTATTCAAAGCAAGGCCGAATGATAATCTTATAAATATTTCTATGTCTATGCATTGAAACGTTATCAATATCTCTTGGCTTCTGAATTTAAATAAATTCCACGTCAAAAACACTTATGCCTTTCGCTTTGAATTTGGCAGTACTACCCGTAAGCTTAAATTTCTACAAAGCCAAAACATTAACCTGAAAACTTGTGTTATGTTCTTTAATAGCTTCGCCATATCGATAATTTGGTATGGATGCCAATTCCTGGCGCCAAAACGGTTCAGAAATATCTAAACTGTCTGCTGTGTATAACCGCTTTCTCGGACAAATGGTTAACAATGGCTTTGAGTGAGTGAAGCCTGTGAATCTTTGCGAAGACTATCCTTCTTCGAACATTGTGGGGTGGCGCTACAGTATCACAAACAAAGAATTATCCCAAAATAAAAGAGGCAACATCCCTTGAGGACATTCAGCAGTCGCAACTGCGAAAATCGATATCACGTGCAACTTGAACAGAAAATAATGACGTTATCAAGATGTCGACATTCGACACTAGATTAAATCAAATGATAGGGAAGGAAGCCCTGTCAATACTGAAAAGAGCAACTGGACTTGAGAAATTTATTTTTCTGAAAAATTGTTTTAAGAAAAAGATTTGATCAATTTCAATCGACAAGCTGCTCTGTCAATAAATGTCGACTATTTCATTATAAGGAAACAGCTAATATTAGCATAAACATTTTTTCATTAAACATTAATCGATGCATTTTTTTTTTATTAACGTTCAGACAGCCAAGGCCAAACTCCACTCATGGTGGATGGTTATTGAGGGTAGTTGTTGCGCAAACGGTACGAGTAAAGGGCGCAGTATTTTTTGTATATGTGGTAAAGTTTGCGGTTAACCCTAAACACTAGGAGGCTAATATTTTAATGGTAGGGAAAGCCTTCACAGGGATGTCGGTTCCACAAATATCAGTTCTTGGGATGAAGTTATCGGAATGGAACTTAATCCTTACTAAAGGAATACGAAGGAAATGAGAGTGGTTTGCCTTAAATAAATGAGTGGTTCACTCTAAATAAATGAGAGTGTTTCGCCTTAAATATATGTGTAATTCGCCTTAAGTACACGGCGGGGCAGGTTGTAACAGTGGGAGTTAGAGTTGGGATAAATTAGGTATGTAGCGTATTTGAACCTTTTTTTCATCGAAATTACGACACAGTTTTAAATGGCTGGCAACATTTCATCTGTGGGCATCTAAAAGATTAAAAAAATGATATTTAATCCGTAATGTATCAAAATCTATATACAGTCGATGGCGCCTTTGAAAGTTAATAATAAGTTTAAGCTTTAAATAAAAAGTCGATTTTCTTTTCTCACTATCGTTCCTCCTTACAAATTCTATTCGTGTTTTCATTCGAATACTATGACGGCTCACTTAGAAGAACATTTAAACACTGATTCTGAAAAGTTCTTATTCGGTTCTCCATTAGAGAGAGCTTTACGAATTATTTCAGCTACGTCGGCGTTCCATGTATCTGCTGAGCTCATGAAAAAAATAGCTTCCCTCTTTTCGGAGATGTATAATTTGCTTACAAGTTTAAACTTACCTGTGTGTGAACATAAGAAAAAAAGAGTTTGGTGTAGAAATTTCAAAGGCGTTTGTAGATAATGAATTTGTTTCCATCCATCAACACCTTTCTCCCAGGCGAAAGTTTTCTACCGTCTAGCTTATATATCGTTATTTGTCATAGAAAATGCCCACACGGGATGCATCCATCAGTTCCAGCAGTTTAAAACTTCACAATTAGGACATGCATTAACACTTAAAAAGACTCCTCGTCGTCACCTTCGAATTCCCTTCCTTAAGATGCAGTTCTACTCAGCCGGCTTCTTCCCCAGAACTGAAACAGATTCCTGTGATAACGCTTCCAAGATCATTACAATCTTAGCCTCTTCAAGTCTATGGGCAAATTTTATCTTTTATATCCCTAAAATATACACTTATTCTGTTTTACTTTCTTACGACAACTTATTTTCATAGTGCTCTACTTTGAGTGCTTCTCGAATCTTGTATTGAGTGAACAATAGTATAAAATGTTATCCGTCCGATCCACGACCTAAAATATGATCCAACATCAGAATATGGGTAGAGGGAGGTGGATAAACATTTTGAGCTTTTAGGTATCGCTTTGATTAAAGTAATAGATCATGTTTGAAATGAAGCCAAAAGAAAGGAACGTTATTTGGTTTTATTTAATCTGTGCTCTCACTGTCTCATTGTAGATAGAACAGTAATAGAGGTGTTCAAAGATATTAGATAATCAGCAATGGTGTTGGTATTATCAAGGTCCAACACCTTTATTGCTGATGTAGAAAATGTGTTAGTATAATTTGTTTTTATCTTTACATTAGGATGGCCCTGGTTCAGTTATGTGTCATGCGTGATACACGGTTAGGCGATCATGTGTCTTTCGATACATGACTGACGAGGCAGATTTTTCTCGCAGTAGGTTGCCATTTCTTTCTGTGGTAAACCAGTTACCATCCAAGGCTATAGAAGCCGGTCTGTCCTGTTATCTACTCATAGCTGGGGGAGGGAGAAGAAGAGGATTCATACATTCCCCAAGGATATTAACACGTAAGCAAATGTAATGGATTCGACTGGAATTCGAACTCGACTCTCCGATTCCACAATCCGAGACGCTATCTATTACTCCACCGAGTTTCTTTTTTTTTTTTTTTTTCATCAAAATCTCACATTGCTTCGTCGTTTTCGCCAGCGTTCGTTATTCTTCATTATTCTCAATCATCAAAATGCCGCATTCGTTCAACTGACTTTTACACACGAACGATTGTAAAATTTATTACGTATTTACAATGGCTGGGCTTTCCCGTTCCTGTCATCACAATGTCGAAAAAGTGAAGAAAATGATGGTTAATATCAACTCCGCCTTTTCCTATTTTGAACCAAAACACGCATTTGAAGGAATAACTATAAACGCAATGCCAGCCACGTGACCCTTTCCCCAAATAGGGATCAAGAGGTCGCAAACAATTATTTGCCAGCTGCTGCGAAACAATCATTTAAATATAAAGTAAAAGGGATTAAAACAAAATGATGATGGGGGAAAAACACTAAAAAAGTCAGTGGGATCAAATGTCCATTTATTTATCTAACTCAGAGAATATGATAAATTTAACGAACGAATCTTATCAGAACAAGCATCACCTCTTGACATATATTTATAAAAATATCAGTGTAGTATTGCCTCATCCATACAGAGAAGGTTTGTCATTTGTAGAAGCTAAATAAAAATCGTAGGGTCAGTTCTTTTTCCTATTTTTGTTTGACTTTCTTGGATAACTGGTTTTCATTATTAATAACTGTCATCATCTTAGTTGTTGCGATCAAAAACTGTTTAGGCTTTGTACCTTCTGCGGTTGTTTGCCGTTCAAGGTAACTTTCAGGAAATTTCGAACAGAAGCCTGCATTCTATATCCAGGGTGTTCTGTTTTCATTCCGTTGTACATCGCCGGGTAATATCTCACTCGGTTAATCATTGTGTTATATCTAGTCCGGTTTTTACTAATTTTTCATATATCCGTACCATCCAGACCAAGGACTGATTATATCCATAATAACCTTCCCATTGACTGAACTCAAAATTTTAATGTGACTAAGTTTACTATCCAATGATTTGAGTCTCTAGGCTATTGTCCCACGGGACAATCCTGAAGCTAGAATTTAAGGAATCTTAAACGAAATGTTCTTTTTGCTTACTCTGCTGCTCCTGATCTCCCTCTGCCGCCGTTTCTCTTGGCTTGCCTTCTTTTTGTCCCCGCACTCATTTTCCTATATCCCAGTGTTATTAGTTGCTGATATTTTAGGGGCAGGATAATATGTTCTTTCTTAATTACAAGATTGTTGTGTCAGTAATTTCGGATTTTGACCGGCTATTCTTTCGTAAGAATTAGTACTGAGTTTAATTAAATAACTGTTAAAACCTTGTAGGTTGGGGTAATTAAAAAGAATTTGTAGAATTATTGAATACAGTGTCGTCCAGTTAACTGTCATACATGATGTACGCTTGAGCGATCATGTCTTTTATTCCATCCATGATTGACTAAGCAGGGGTTTCCCCGCAGTAGGTTAGCATTTCTGTTTGCAGCAGACTGGTTACCAACCAGGGATATAGAACCAAGTATCTCCTGCTATTCAGCCCATAGCTGGGCAGAGTAGAGAGCCATTTATACTTTTCCCAAAGGTATTTGCGCGTAAGTGAATGCAACGAAACCGTGTGGAATTCGAACTCGGTTCTCCGATTTCTAATTCCGAGCCGATATCCATTGCATCACAACAAGTGTACCGAGTACAATAACTTATTTTTAATTATTCGTTTAATTGATACGTTCTCCTCTCTTTTTCTCTCTCTCTGAGTTGATTCAGCCACACGGGCCTCGTTGTTGGTGTCCCTTCAGATCCAGTTGCTAATGAAGGATTTGCTTCTTAAGAAAAAGCAAGTGTAACGTCCTGTTCTTTCCTTATGTACTTCAGTCTTTACTTACGCTGACCTTAGGAGTAACAAATACATTCGCCAAAAGAAGATATTATTATAGTTGCTTATCGCCGGTTCTCGTACGATCACCGAAGTTAAGCAACGTCGAGTCTGGTTAGTGCCTAGATCACTGACTTCTTGGGAATACCAGGTGCAGTAAACTTGGATTTGCGTGAGGTCTAATGTATAAAAGTCCGGGGTTGGAAACCGAAGAGCCGAGTTCGAATTCCACTCGGGTTCGTTATATTCACTTATAAAATATATTTATACACCTCTTCACCCCAGGCTATGGGTTAATTAGTAAAACTTGTATCAGTAAGTCAATATTACCCCAACCAAATATTTTCTGGCTTTAAATAACACGCAAAAGGTTGATAAACCGTAAAACACAAAACAATCAATCTCAGTTTAATACATGGTAGCACTGAGAACATGAAAATATTCAGCGACTATCCCTTTAGATACCGTAGCTGGCGAGTGTTTTTTTATATTAAATATCACCTTAGGGAGACACTCAGTTGAGAGGGTTACTGCTAAAGGGATTATATTGAATGAAGTGTATGATAGGAATTAAAGGGGAGATATAAGAGGTAATTATGATAATTCTTAATTTGAAGAAGTTAAAATTGTAATATTCAGGGGAGCATCCACGCAGGGGTATTTTCCACGAAGTAGCAGTTCCTGTGAAATAACGGTTCTAATAGCAAAATTACCCAAAGCGTGTAAAAGTCAAATTTTCCATTTGTTAGATTAAGCTTTCAGCCGTTGTATCTTAGAAATGATTTAAAATATAGGGTGTTTTCCTTTCGTCCTTCACCGATAATGTGATTAAGCTTATCAGACAATACGAAAGGAACTTACTTAAAATAAATAGACAAAACCTGTCTATATTATTTAATGAAACATGCATTAATATATATATATATATATATATATATATATATATATGACTTTTGTTTGAGACGAAATTTTCCAGTGTTTTCAAACTTTTAGTTTTTCTTGAAGTCTTCTTTATGTTTAACACACCCACCTTTCGGATTACTGCATCATATTTTCCATTATCTCTTCTAATACATCAGAGAGTGTTAAAAATCTGTTCCTGCTTGATTCTGAGGTGTCCAATTCTCACTTACACCTTCGTCTCTTTTTATCTGTTACTGGTAGCCATATAGTCTGTAGAATTACTTTTACAAAAATCAAATGGAATTGTCAACACAACATATGACAATTTCGTAGCCAGTTATAAATTATTGCTGTCTTCGCTTTTTGAGTCCCCTAAGCGTTATATCGGCCACATAAACATACTTTTTTTTCTTTTATATCTCCATAATAAAACGCTTCTTTTTTGTCTTTCTAAAATTTCTCCTTTGCTAAACAAATTTATTTAACTCTCCGCGATTCTCATTGCATATTAACACACAAAAACAAATATCACATTACGATACGAAATCTCTTATCCAATGTCAAATTCAACATTTCATCTGCAGAGAAAAGGTCGTTTATCTGTTAACAGGTAAAGATTGTCAAATTTTATAAAATATTTTTACTTTTTATTTCATAAAAATTGAATTAAAATGGTCCGGGTGAATACATAAATTACATGTCGGTAATTTAAAAAAAAAAAGAAACCTAAAATTGAACTAAACTGATTTGCAAAGAAAAGTTCGACTTATAGCGAAAATTATGCTCTTCCTAATATTTCACTACGAACAGCCTGAGTATCCATCATCATATGAAACAGACATCATATGAAACAGACACTAAAGATATAATGAGAAAAATATAAAAAAATCTCTAAATAACGTTCATCTTGAGCCATAAATATGTTAAGAAAAAAATAAACACTAAAATTAACTTATTTTCTGTTCTAAATGCATATTTTTTCATATTGTCTTATGGAAAGGCTCTTGTAAGAGTCGTGAAGCAAAACATGTTACTTTAAACCCAACAGAAAATTAGCCAATTTTTAATACTTCTTTTTGTCTGATATTATTTTTCTCTGTGCTTTTACTAAACTGATCATGTTAACATTACTTTCAATTGTATTCGATATTTCTCATAAATATGGACATTGTTATTCCTACGCCTACAATGAATAGAAGTATTATTTGAATTCCAATTATTCCGATGGATTGTAAGAGAGGAATTATTTCTATTTTTTTTTCCTCTTCTGTAAAGACTTGCTGTCACTCTGTTCTTATCGATTATCACGAGAGCACGTTGACGTGAAAATAATAACCTTAAGTTCCCAATTATTTCTGATCATAGTATAGAAGACGAATTAGGAGAAGGGAAAGAAGAAATAGGGAAATAATAAAATGGAGGAGGAAAATGAGAAAAATAATAAACATCTGAAGGAGTAAAAGAAATATATATATATATATATATATATATATTTATATATATATATATATAGAAAAGGTATAGAAAGGAGAGAAAAAAGAAATAGAGGAAAACAAAGAAATATAAGGAGAAGGGGAAGAAGATGACATATATTGAAGAGAATGAGGAAGATTAAATATATGAAGTAGAAGACGAAGAAATATGTGAAATATATTAAAAAGAAATGTACGAACAAGAAAATTATATGAAGAAAAGATATAAATATATAAAGAATTATATGAAAAAGAAATATATATATATATATAACAGGTGAAGAAATACACGAAGAAGCAGAAATATTTAGATAAGTAGAAAAAAATCCGGAGAAGAAAAATATATGAAGAAGAAATTCGGTGAGGAAGAAAATTATATGGAGAAGAAGAAAATGTAGATGGGAAGAAAAGAAAAAGAAAAATATGTGGAGAAGAAAAGAAAAATATGTGGAGAAGAAAAGAAAAATATGTGGAGAAGAAAAGAAAAATATGTGAAGAACAAGAAAAGAAAAATATGTGAAGAACAAGAAAAAAATAAATATGTATAGAACAAGAAAAAAAGAAATATGTATAGAACAAGAAAAATAAATATGTGAAGAACAAGAAAAAAAGAAATATGTATAGAACAAGAAAAATAAATATGTGAATAAGAAGAAAAGGAAAATAAATATGTGAAGAAGAAAAGGAAAATAAATATGTGAAGAAAAGAAAAAGAAATATATGGAGGAAAAGAAAAAATGTTACGAAGAAAAAAGGAAAATAAATATGTGATGGAGTAAAAGAAAAATATGCGGTGAAGTGGAAAAAGAAACATGTGAAGAAGAAAAGTAAAAGAAACATGTGAAGAAGAAAAGTAAAAGAAACACGTGAAGAAGAAAAGTAAAAGAAACACGTGAAGAAGAAAAGTAAAAGAAACACGTGAAGAAGAAAAGTAAAAGAAACACGTGAAGAAGAAAAGTAAAAGAAACACGTGAAGAAGAAAAGTAAAAGAAACACGTGAAGAAGAAAAGTAAAAGAAACACGTGAAGAAGAAAAGTAAAAGAAACACGTGAAGAAGAAAAGTAAAAGAAACACGTGAAGAAGAAAAGTAAAAGAAACACGTGAAGAAGAAAAGTAAAAGTAAAATGTGAAGAAGAAAAGTAAAAGAAACACGTGAAAAATAAATAAATAAATGGAGAAGCAAAGAAAAATAAATATGTGGAGGAAAAGAAAAGAAAAAGACGTGAAGAATACGAAAAAGAAGTATTTGGAGAAGAAAAGAAGAAATATGTGAAGAAGAAAAAGAAATATCTGGAGGAGAAAAAAATAAAAATAAATATATAAAGAAGAAAATAAAAAATATGTGGAGAAGAATAAAAAGAAAAAGATATGTGAGGAAGAAGAGTTATATGGAGAAGAATAAGACATATTTGGAAAAGAATTAATATGTTGTGACGGAGAAATAGTGGATAAATAAAATATGCGAAGGCGAGATATATGGAGAAGAAGAATAAATATGTGAGGAAGATGAAAAGGATCTTTATGAAATTGAAGTAAAATACAAGAAACAGAAGAAATACTGCAAGGAATGGGAGAAGAATAACGATAAACCACTGAAGAAAAGAGCTGCAAGAATTCGAAAACGAAATTGAAGAATTATTTGAAAGATTAAGAAATACAATAGTTATAATAATAGGAAAGCGAAGGCATAAAAATAAAATTATAAGACGTAGAAATAACAGATGAAATACAAGCTGAGGGATATATAGATGAAATATACAAGAATTAGTTGCACGGGCTTGATTCAAAAATCGTACGACTCACACAGCAATCGCTATCACTTGACTTAAAATATTTTGGCCCTTCCATGCCTTAAAAGAGTGCCCTTTGCCGTGCTTATGTTGCTACATGCTTTACTTCTTGCCTATCGGAAACTGCGAAATTTTTCTAAGCTCTATACTAAACATTAAATCTTTTACGAAAAAAGAACTAAACAAAATGAACACAAAACGATCAGCTTTTAAAAAGGACTCGTAACTGGAAAAACCGAATGAAAAAAGAATGTTAACAACAAATACTTTTTCACACCCAACCCCGTTCTGCGGAATCAGAATCAACGTTGAGTTTAAGCAAGCAAATGAGCCAATTGGAGTAAAGTGCCATGCAGATTAAAATTTTTCCCACTTGTGACAAATGCAGCTATCGATTTTTTTTTGCATGCTAGCATGCTACTTAACATTCGTGTCAGTCAGATGTTGGCTCTCACGATGGCCAATAGAATATTCCTGACTATTCGTGGAAGCCAGCTATAGGCTCTCATTCTTGCCTGTAGAAAATGGCCACAAACTACATGAAAACTGCCGTAGAAGCATGAAAAAATTCGATTATTTCAACTATCGATGGGAGTTGGAAAATGCAAAGTCGGTCTTGGCCTTCCCGCTAACTTGGAGCATGTGCATGTAAATTTTGGTGCAAATCTCTCGAAAATTGCGGCCGTGCATTCGTTACACACACAAACACATCTTGCCTTTTATAGATAGAAATATACTTAGAATGAAGAAAGCAAAGGAGAAACTAGTGTTACAGAAGAAGAAAAGGGCTATAATATAAAGAACTAAAAGGAATAAAACAAGTCTTAAAGAAATCTTAGAAGATGAGAAGTAACTAAAAGTTAAAGTTAAATACAAGGAAGAATACGAAATAGATGCACCTCGCAGAATCTGTGTTAAAGAACATAATAAAATTCTTTGGGACATTGAAATTCAAACGGATGACCGTTTGGATGACAGCAGACCAGATACATTTATTGTAAACAAAAGAAAGAGACATTTATGCATAGTGGGTGTTTTATATTTCAGAAGACGCACTAAAAGACAGAAGAAAATAAAAAGCTCGACAAATATCTGGACATTACAACAGAATGGAATATAAAAAAAACGTTGTGGAACATGAAAGTGACATTTGTGCTTATGGCTGCGGCAGGGATTTGGAACGGACACACACAAGAAAAAATTAAAAAACAAAACGCCTGAAGAACGGACACTATGAGGGAAAAATCGAAACCGTTCAGGCGACAATATTAAGGAAAAGCCGTTTTTTGCGATTTTCTTTCACATTTTTCTCCAGTGTAAGCCATCGGCTAATAGCTTTGTCAATACATAGTAAGTACGATACACTTTGTACTATGATAAAAATGGGAAATGTGTCTAAACAAATGCAGTCGTAAAAATGAACACTCTGGAACTTGGAGGAAGTTTACTTTATTCAAGCAAAACAAAATTAAAAAAAAACAAAACAAACAAAAGAACATTTTTTTTAAGTGATCGTGATTGCCTCAATGTTGATAATGTTTTCCAAGCCAGTGACGTTGAACATTACGACTGAGCAGTGATTTCAATTCTCACTAGGCGCTCTTTCTTTTTAACCTCTGTCAACACTAGGCTGAATTTTATGTCGCCCAGGCGTAGCATATGTTTAGTCAGTTTTACTGGTCAAGTAAAGTACCTGAGTAGTGAGTTTTATCAAGAATGTGTTCTATTTACCTTTACTTGTGCCATAGATAAGCTGGCTAACCAACATCGCTTTATCGTTCCCAAGGCGGATATTAACCGATGTCAGCCAACAAAACATTTCACTCGAGTGAATCTATCCTGTAACACGTCAAGCAATGTTTAATTTTGTCTTATAAGCACAAATCTTTCTCAGTCTCCCGAAACATTCATATCTGTCCAGTTCTGTATCCTAACGTAAACAAAGCAGTTTCAAAAGATGTGTTTTTTATTTATTTATTAATCCGACAGATTGTATTACTTAAGTTATTTTTAGTGGGTATATATAGTTTAGTAGAGGCTCCGTTTATCTATCAAACATTAGTTTTATTCATTTTCTTCAATCGGCCTGCTATATTCTAGAAATATTATTAAAGTAGAAATATCTGCTCTACGGCAAGACTTAAACTTGGGTCTCCCTGGACAGGAGAAACCCTCGTTAGATCCGATGTGCTTTAGAACTATCTGACACGAAGTGCGTCGATGATAAAGCTGAATAATGCCTCGATATATACATATCTGCTCAGTTTCCTAACCTACCGTAAACAAAACAATTACTAAAGAAGTGATTGTTTCGTATTACACGTGACAGATAATTACTTTACTAATTGATTCGTTTACGTTGGGATACTGTTATATACCGTACCTATGAACACTAATGGGTATGTCCCAATCCTCATAGATACGTTCGACACTATTGTAAGTAGGGGGAATATACTCTCTACGCTGGGAGCGGGGTCTATGGGCAATGTTTGCGCGAGACCACGGACTCGGATTTCCCCACATTAAATTTGGCCTTGTGCCGCATCCTAGCTCATGGGGAGGTAAGTAAATATCGTAATATGCTGTCTAAGTAGTACACCACAAGCAGTAGTTTACCTACTTCACGCCGCTGGCGAGTATTGTATTTTGTTATATGTTATAAAGATTACTATGTCATTTCCAAACTCCGTTTTGGTTTATCCTCATTCAGTAACCCTTTCTAGGTTACAACATATACGAAACTAAGCAGATACATTTTTTAAGCATTTCACCCCAAGCAAGGCGGGAGTGCCACTAGCACGCAAGGGGTTACAGAGAGCAAGAGTAGAGGCGTGATAGAGGAAAGGATGAAGAGAAGGATAGGGTATAGATCAAGGCATCATGAGATGTCAATTGACTGCATTTGAATAGTTGGAGATTATAGCTGTCGGGGAAGCAAGTAAGAGAAAGGGAGTTCAATAGATGGGACGTGCGAGATATGAAGCCATTGGAGTAGAAGAGACGGCTACATTTAACCGCTTCGATAGGGAAAGGGTGGGACTGAGATGCCAACCTAGTAGCACGTTTAAATTCATGCAGTTTGGGAAGTAGCGAAAGAAGCCCGTCGGAAACTATTTATAGAAAAGACAGAGGGAAGCCACAGCACGTCTGTGAGAGAGCGACTGTAAACGAGATGCCAGATCAGGGCCAATCACATTGCATATCCCTCTCTGGATTTTGTCGAAGACCTTAAGACGAACAGCGAGGCACCAGACTATATATGGCAGCAGTATTCCATGCAAGGGCGAATGGTTGATTTATAGATTTGAAGGATGGACTAGGACGAGAAAAAAAACTTTCTGGCGCGACACTTTCCTTGTGGTAGATGGATTCAATGTATTTGTTCCATCTCAGGTCCGCGGACAGTGTGAGACCAAGCAGGCGCAGTGAGGAGCTCTCGTGGCGTTGAGCATCAGACATTATAACGGGAGGCAGAGAAGGGTTCTCTGTAGTGGGTAAAAGAGATCAGTTTTGTTTTTGTGGCATTAAAGTTAACCAGCCATCTATTGCCAGTCTGTTTATTTACAATAGATTTTCATAGCGGAGTAATGGATAATGGTCAGGATTGAGAAATCGGGGACCCGAGTTCAAATTTCGGTTATGTTTGTTACATTCACTTACGGGAAAATATCTTTGGGAAATGTATAAAATTCATATTTCTTCCTTAGTTATGGGTAAATAGTATGATAGATTGGGTCCTATAGCCTTGAGTAACAACTGGTCTAGGAGAAAGACAATTCTGAATTCAAAACTTCAGCTATGGGTTTAATAGCCCCACCAACGCAGAGTTCTTCCCGCAACAGAAGTCTCTAGCGCGACACAGAGAACCAACTTATCCTGTAGTAGATGAAGCTATTGATTCAATGTATTTGTTCAATCTCGGGGCAGCGGACAGTGTAAGACCAAGCAGTCG
>OZ038506.1:49524125-49564125 GCA_964036315.1 Acanthosepion esculentum | reverse complement strand
CTTATCTATCTCTCTCTGCACATACTTTATCTATAATAAAACACTGTGGCCTCTTATCTGCAGATCAGTTGTCGCAAGTCAGCAGCTTCTCTCACCTTTTCTACCTCAAATAGAAATACTGTGTCCACGTCTAAAATTAGTGGTTCATGGGTAAACATTGGCAAATACAAAACTAAACTGCGATAAGTATTCTCTGAGATGAGCTTGTTGGTTGATTTTTTTTTTAGCAGCATACCAATCTCGTACACAGGACGCCTGATATAAGTCTACAAGTTTAGTCCTATAAAATTGATTTAGAAGTAGCTCCAGAAGTAATATTCATCGAAAGAAGTTTGCGATACATTATTCTGGTGCGAGACAATCTTAATTAATCTTTCCTTTGTTTGACACATAGCCACAGCAGTCTAATAGATATATAATAATTCGTTTAAAATTCCAGGTAATGTCTATTTCAGACAATGATTTTCAAACCTGTTTCTGTGACAACAAAAACTTCCTAATCTACCTACGTCCGTAAAGTCATCGTTTTAGCATCTTCAATACCGATATTAATATCTTGCAGTCATTTTATATGACTGAGGATGTCATCAATCTAGTGATATCTCACCTGAATAGCTTTATAAAGATTAACGGTGATAATAGAAATAGTCGAATGGGATATAATAAAGAAAAAATAGAGGGAGTATTTAAATCTACGAGGACTGATAAAAAGGTATCGGGATTTTGTTACGGAAACGGATGTGAAGTGCGCAGATTGAAACTGCTTAGTACATACTGAAAATTAACACTGTTATGCATGTAGACTAAGTTATAAAGTTCTCGCCCACATTCCTTGTTCGTCTCACCATACCACAGAGTTTCCATCAGTGAATCATCTCTTGTGCAGAAGTTTTTGGCCAAGCACAACATTCCTCGGGTCCGACAAACACCGTATTCTCCAGACCCAGATTCTTATGACTTTTTCCTCTCGGCCAAAACCAAATCCTACTTGAAAGGGATATGATTTGAAGAACTCTATGATAACTAAGAGAATACGACAAGGCAGCTACACATTATCCAAAAAATAGTTCCAGGTATACTTCCATCAATGGAAATGATGTTGGATAAAATATGTGGCTTCAGAAAAGGGGACCGTTTCCAAGGATATTCAGTGCTGAATTGCTGTTTTGTCGTTTTATTTGTTGTATCCCCAGTTCGGATATTTTATGGTCAGGCACAGAAATAGAGATGAAAACTTGAAAAACGTGAATGGAGTAATAAATAAATAAAAAGAAGCGAAATTGATTTGAACTGTTATCTTGCTGACCTTTTATTTGAAAATCGTCAAAATCTCCTCGTGCATGAAGAAGAAACCTGAAGCAATAGAAATGAGGTCATACAGAAGGAAGCTGATAAAACTATGAACGATACCTCTAGGCAACGACGAAGTTTCAAACAAAATCGAAACGACACTGATAATTAAGATTAGGAAGACACAGATGAAATTTCTATCATGCCTAATAAGGAAATAGAGTTTAGAATATGATAACCTACCTCGTGAGCTTGAGTAAATGGATAGCGGAACAAGGTATAGGAGAGATAACAAAAACAGCAAATTTATTAAGAGCTACAAATGACAGGAAATTATGGAGAGCCATGATCGCCTATGTCCTGAAGGCACACGGGACATTGAAGTCTGCTTGAAAAAAGTCAAATAAAAGGTAAATAATAAAAATATTATGTTTCTGTTTATTAAAAACCGCTTTTAAAAGTATCTAAAAGAAAGCCCTTTATATAGACAAGAAAACGGATATATATAGACATTTTTATGTTTAACATTCTTTTTATAGATACAAGTGTTTTATAAAACAGAGCATTTACTTGTATCTATAAAAAGAATGTTAAACATAAAAATGTCTTTAAATAATTGTCGGACTTTGTCCATTTCATTATATATATATATATATATATATATACACACACACATACATATTCTTAATATTATTTTTAGTGTATAATTGTGATTGAGTAGACGTCTCTTGTTTTAAACCGTGTGAATTCCGTATATGTGTTTCCTCGATTACACAAATGCTTTCGACAAATATTCAACAAAGAACTGTTACAGCTTCTCAGCAACTTTGACATATTCGGGAAAGACATTAGAATAATGAAAAATCCATACTGGCAAAAAAGCGCCTGCCTTCGGATAAAAAATGATTTCAACACATGTAAAAAAAAAATAGAAAGGTGTGTAAGACAAGGATGTGTCTTCTCACCGGACTTATTCAACCCATACATCGAAATGATTCTGAGAGAATTAGAAATTCTCAAGTATTCATCATTGGCGAACACAATCTTAAGAGTATAAGATATTCAGTTGACACAGACTCGGAAATGAAAAATACTAAACCTCCCACAGAAGGTAGCAAGAAGTTACTAAGCATAAAGTAGAAAAGTAGATACATAACATCAGGAAGAATCAGTTGAAATTTTTGGGACACGTAATGAGGAGGAAGGGTTTGTAAAATATGATACACACAGGATGGATCGAAGGAAAGAAGGAGAGGAGAAAGCAGTGCGTGACATACTTAATGGGCTTGAGCAAGGAGATGACAGAACAGGATCTGGGAGAAATAACAAAAAGATAAAACTTATAAAGAGATACAAAGGACAGGAGGAGGACCCTGATCGCCTAAGTCCAGAAATGACATGGAACATAAAAGCAGTATATCTATGTCTTCCACTATTTCCATTATAATATATATATATATATATATATATATATATATATATATATATATATATATTTAAAAGAAAGACAGACCACTTTAAGGTTCCATATAATAAATTATTTCACCACAGCCCTTTTAAAGGACCGCGGATCATCAGATTTCATTTCCAAAGCTTTGGAAATAAAATCTGATGATCCGCGGTCCTTTAAAAGGGCTGTGGCGAAATAATTTATTATATGGAACCTTAAAGTGGTCTGTTTTTATTTAAATTATTAGCTCTGATTTACATTGAGCTCTCTGGATTTTATCCTCCTTGGGTCTACCCATAAGGATTACTTAGTTTTTCGTAAACTAATACAGTGTAACCCGGATATAAGAGAGTTGTCGGGACCGTATAAGAAGTCTCTTATATCCGGGTTTCTTTTATATATACATTAACACAGGCTCTAATTTGGGACAAGATAAAAATCTCTCTTATATTCGGGTTACACTATATATATATATATATATATATATATATATATATATATATATATATATATATATATATATATATATTATTATAATGATATGCTCTAATTTGTATCGAGCACAGTTTTTAAAAATAAATGGTAAAGAACTCTGGATTATAAATCTGACTGTTTTTATTTTGATATATATCTGTAAGAATTTATTTATCTAAAAAATCGAAATTGCTCAAGTTATCGTGCTCAGACAGAACTTTTTGATGAGAACAACTTCTCAAGGGGCACCATTTTCTCTCTATATATATGACTACATATATTTTACTTAAAAAATATTTAAATGAATTGACAATATTTCTGATATATTTAATGTTTGTGTGTATATATATATATATATATATATATATATATATATATATACACACACACACAATGTGCCAGATATCTATTAGCTTCTTTATTCATCATTTCTAACCATTTCGCAGTTATTCTTTTATTTTGTTGCATCGATTGCTGTGCAAGAAAAATATAAACGGTTCTGGAATTTGCCTTGAACCGGCCTATTCATTGATCCATATCCAAAATACAAATATCCGCCGTGATACTCCTTTCCCTTCTAAATTTAATAAAAGATGATGCACTTTTATAAATCATGTAGAATCGCTCCACGTCTAGGTTATAAGGTCAAGAAAAGCTTTTCGTCTCTCAAGGCGTTTCTTTTTTGTCAATAATTGATTGATTCTCTTCTTAAATAGCAGTCATAAAATAAATATAATACTAAACCTATATAAATCTATGATATATGGCGATCATTTTCTGTTTCGTGTATATGACAATCATTTTCTGTTTCGTATATATGGTGATCATTTTCTGTTTCGTATATATGGCTATCATTTTCTGTTTCGTATATATGGCGATCACTTTCTGTTTCGTGTATATGGCGATCATTTCCTGTTTCGTGTATATGGCGATCATTTCCTGTTTCGTGTATATGGCGATCATTTCCTGTTTCGTGTATATGGCGATCATTTCCTGTTTCGTGTATATGGCGATCATTTCCTGTTTCGTGTATATGGCGATCATTTCCTGTTTCGTGTATATATATATATATATATTAAACATGTTGTGTTGAATGTTAAAGACAACATCGCCCTGCATATTTTCTTTTGAATTTTCTCATATTTTCTAATGAGACATTTTATTTGAAAATGATATCGAAATAAACATACATCTTACGGCCAATATTTATTTCGATATCATTTTCAAATAAAAAGTCTCATTAGAAAATATGAGAAAATTCAAAAGAAAATATGCAGGACTATATATATATATATACATACATACATATATACACACACATATATATACAAACACACACACACACATATATATATATATATATATATAGTCTACATCATAAGCATACAGTTTTATTATATATATATATATCATGAACATACATGTTTATAATATAAATATCTCATATCTACATCATGAACATAGTTTTTTATCATATATATTTACATATATATAATATCTACATCATTAGCTTACATGTTTATAATATTTATAATTTATAATATCTACAACATAAACGTACATGCTTATATATATATATATATATATATATATAATATATATATATATATATATATATATATACGTTTGGAGTGCGACTTACGTTCCGTTGTTCTACCCACTAAGTTAGCTAATATCTAGCTATTTGATTAACTCACTTCTATACCTATGATTCTACATATAATCCTTTATACTCCATGTATTTTGATAGATTTTGAATATCTTCAGTGATATATTACAATCTGCAGGGACTGCCATATCAATAAGAAAGCTCATTCTTTTTTTGTGGTCTTTGTTCGCGGTGTCTGGGCAATTAGCTTTGATCTGTTTCTGTGTATTGTACAGTCAAATAAAATTGTTAGATGTTCTATGTCTGTAACAGGGTCATTGTGATGTTCAGATTTCTTACAGTTTCCTTCCCGTAAAAGTAACAGCTTTTCCAGTGAAGATATTGGTTGACTCTGTTATTCCAAGTTTTAGTTTGTTGCTAATACCGTACAACCTGATACAATTTGGTCAGTTTTTTTCTTGATATTTATCACAGAATCTGCATTTTGGTTTAGCACAATTTTTCATTTTGTGGGCTTCGCGATTATTATCATTATTATTATTATTATTATTATTATTATTGTTAGTGTTATTTATATATCAGTTTTCCAAATTTGCTGCGTGATACAACCCTTTATCAAGTCTTTTGCCTGAGAAGAATATATTCACTTAAAATGTTAATTATCATATTATATTGAGTTTGTGAGTAGTACTCATGCGCAAAATTTCTTTCTATCTCGGATAATGATGTGCATTCCTGCAACTGTGTGTATCAGAGTTCGCTTTAATAATTCCTAGTGCTCATATTATTATTGGATCATTTTATGTGTTCAACTGCTGAATTGCTGTATCTATTTCTATATTTTAGACAGTTTGTCACATTCCTTTGATGAGATATCTTTATCTGACGACATCGCCATCTCTTTGGTACAGAACGTAATTTTTTTTTAAAGTGTTTTATTGTTAAATCTGGTCTATTGGCTTGCATTATTGTAGAAGCGGCTTTACGTCTACTCTAGCGATGTTAGGTCTTAACAACCAGAAATAAACTAAGTCTCTGGTGTAAAAACAAATAAAAGAAAACAAAGCGAAGAAATACTGAGATCAAACAAATTCTAACAGAAAGAGAATATAATGTTTCCAACCTTATTTGGTAGCTGAGAATGACGACTGTCAAAAACAGATAATTCATTTGTTTTCTCTAAAGCATTGTATAGAATTAGAAATAGTCTTACAGTTAAAAGACAGTGCTTTTTCAGTCAGTCATTCGTACGGTGTTTGTTTTTTTTTTCAATATTTAATGTACTGTGGCGATGATGAATATACAAGTTTGAATGTTGTAGAGTAATGAAAATACTTCATCTGTGCACTTCAGGAAAAAAAAAACTGGGAAATTTCTTTTGAGAAAATCTCATATGATTTATCGTTCTTTCCCACTCGACTTTATTATTCGTACAGGAGCATGCTTTTTCGGGGGAAAAAAAAAAACAACAATATATAGCTTCCGGTAGGTAACTTCTATTTTTGACACGTATATAGAGAATTTTACATTGTATTTATTTTATTTTATGCTATTATGGAGGCTAGTTCACTTAATGTTGTGGAAAGTCATTAATCAACATTTTGCACAGCCAGATATTTTAATGCGTCATTGAATATTAACAAAATATATATTTATTGGAAGCCTTGTAGGGGGAGAAATAATAAGACCTGTTGCGAAAAGTGAGTAATTTCTACAAAGGCGGCCACACCAAAAGTATACGTTTGGTGTGTTGGATAATTATTTATATTCTTAAATAGTCGTTAGGTCATAGTGTAAGAATGGAATGAACGATTTCAAGTAAATTTCAGTTCATTTGAAATATATTTTCAATATTTTCTTTCAGTCAGTTATGTGCCATGCTTGATACACTCTCATGCGACCATGTATCTTTTGATACATGACTGACGAGGAAGTTTTTTTCCTGTAGTATGTTGCCATTTCTTTCTGCGGTAAACCAGTTGCCATCTAAGGCTATAGAACCCGGTCTGTCCTGCTATTTACCCATAGCTGGGGGAGAAGAGGGTCCATGCCTTTCACAAGGGTAATAGCACGTAAGTGAATGTAATGGATTCGACTGGAATTCGAACTCGGTACTCCGATTCGTCAATCCGAGACGCTATACGTAACTCCACCAAATTTTCTTTATTGATACATAGATCTGTGCGAAAACATCATCAATCCCCGCCCCCAAATAATAGAAATAAATGGAATAGATTTATACGAATAAATTTGGCTTAATTAGAAAAGGTTTGGGCTAAATATAAATTTAAAAAAAAAACATCGAAGTTACCGTTTCGAACTCCAAAATGAAATTCATCAGACTAAAGTAAACTTATTTTTTAGAGTGGGTAAAAAAAATAAAAGTCGTTTATAAATATGCACTAAGGGGAAAGGCTAAAGAGGCAAGGTACGCTGAATTTAATATTTTGCATTTAAAAACAACAAAGATAACAAACAAAATCGCGTTTGAAAATCGAACGCGATCGGTGGAGTTATGCATTTAGACACGTTGAACGCAAGACATTTTTGAAATTTAAGAGTTTGCATCATTCCAACTTCCGTGTTTCCCTTTGGTGCATAATTATAACCAGCGTTTTCATTTATATATCTCACTTCCCTATATATATATATATATATATATATATATATATATATATATATATATACGATTGCGTCTATCAAGAAACAGACTGTCGCCTCTATGTATTGACTTCAATGTTAACTTTTATATTTACACACTCACTACTCTGATATTAAGCATTTTATCCCATAAATATAGCACATCTTAAGAGTATATTTCTTCATATATATATATATATATATATATATATATATATATATATACACGTGATTTGTGTGAAAAGTAACGGTACTGACAGTTCTGTGTGAGGTCTGTTCGGAAGTGGGATAAGGAGATTTTGTTATCTTCTAAGATGATATCTTGGGAGTATATAACTGTAATCTTAGCTTTCTGCAACCATTACATTTTTTTCACAAGCGAGAGTTGTATCAAGACAAATGTCATTTTTTTCTGGATGTTTACAATCATTTCTGTACCCGCACTTTCAAATTTCATGGTGTTCTTCCAAGTGCACCAATTCCTACAGGTATTACTTCAACAGTCATCTCCCCAGATTCTTAAACTCTCTAGGGAGATCTTGATTATTTTTGAAAATCTTTTCAGTGTCTTGGGCGTCCACTCTTGTAACAATAATTTAACACTTGCCCAATTTGCTGATCTATAAGTTCGTTCTCACTGGGTTCTCAATATATTTGATCTTGTGCCACATTTAAGCTACGATTAGAAAACTAATATTTAACTATTAGTGATTGAGCATTTCATTGTGGAGTCGCGGCTACTAAATCTGTTTGGTCATAACAATTACGACTAAGTAGTGAGTTCAACCCTCACTAGTAGCTCTATACTTCCGGCTTTGTGCCGTATCTAAGTTTCGTTTAGAAAATCTCTATTTAGGGCGCTGTGATATGGTTTAATTGTTATTTAGTCTCGCGAGAGCAAGTACGAATGAGTAGTGAGTTCTGTCCGCACTGGGTGCTCTACACTTTCAGCGTTGTTACATCTAATTTTCACTTAAAATATCATTTTAGGGCACTTTGACGTGGTGTAATGGTCAGCAAGCTTGTTTCGCTGGATCAATTACAACTGACTAGTGAGTTCGAGCCTTACTAAGTGTCTCTTATTTACGACCTTGTGTTACAACTAAGATTCGCTTGCTAAATCCCTGCAAGGGCACTTCGACGTGGTGCAGTGGTTAGCAAGCCTATCAGGCGAGATCAATTGCATCTGAATAGTGAGTTCAATGCTCACTGGGTGCTCGATACTTCCAACCTTGTGCCGCGTCTAAGTTCTGGCTTTTGTACTTCAATTACATAATCGGTCTGGACAGAGAGATCGTATATCTTTTTTTACTATAATTTTCTAGCAATAATAATAATGATAATAATAATAATAATATTAATAATAATAATTATTATTATTGCTTTTGTTGTTCTTATTTTTGCAAATGAATATTGTATTAACTACTGTTTTTTTTTAACTAACAATACTTATTACATTAGATTGATGGATATTTAGATATGAACAGAATTAGATATGAACAAAATTACATAGACATGGACAGAATTAGATAATTATGGACAGAATTAGATACTGATATTGAGAGAATTAGATAGATATTGATTGAATAAGAGATATGTATTGGCGGAATTAGAGAGTGAGATAGGGACAGAATTAGATAGATTTGAACAAAATTAGTTGGATATGTAGATATGAGTAAAGTTAGATGAATATATAGATATGAAAACAATTAGATATGAACAGACCGAAAACAAAAGAAATATATGAACACTCATATATATATGAAACGGCATACACAGGTAAGAAATTTAGAGATGAAAAGACTTCAATAGATACATAGGGAGACATTTATATATATATATATATAATATATATATATATATATAATGCGAATTTTATAAAGAGTGTAATGAGCTTTTATTAATTTAACAGATAGTTTGTCCCTTTAAAGGTTATTTTACTGGATACTTTATTTTAGTAGACACCTTCCGTTTATTTATTAAACAGTACATTTATTTTCATCTATCGGTCTGAAAATTCAAGAAATCTTATCCTTATCTTGTCTTTACTAAGGTAGTGTACATATTGAGATCAATAGACACACACACACACACACACACACACACACATATATATATATATATATATATATATATATATATATATATATATAATATTTAACAGACTAAGATAGAAAGCAGGGTCAAGGTTAGCTACATGAAAAAAAATGTTGTCTGCTCAGCTGCACTTTTTATTAAATTGATAAACTTCGGTCTTCGGATTATAAAAATGGAATCCATTCAAGGTGTCTTGTAGATCTTCATCAATCTCGACTTCACCGAGTTCCTGCTACTTCCTGGTACGCGCTGGGAGGCGTGTCCGATCAAATAGCAAGATTAAATTTTCTGATATCGGGCCGACTAGAGTCGAATGAATCGGCTGAATTGCGAGACGCCAAATTGCATTAGTATTTTGCTGATGTAATTACAATCATGGCACATGTGAAGCCCAGCTACACCGTTTATCAGGTTGCGACGGAGAACATTTCGAGGAGCTAGCCTGCTACCCTGGCGGCTGTTATGGACACGGAAGCTTATTAGAATTCCGTCAGGTACTAATTGGTCGAAGAAGAGTCCCACGGACAGATGCACCATCACAATGAATTTTACAAGAAATGTTTTAAGGGTTGGATATGCGGTTTATGACAATTTAATTCTGGGAACGACTGCAGTCTGTCAGGTGAAGCAGTTGTATCGGAGCATATCACGATATTTCCCTAAATTCACCTTCCTTGAGACGCAGACCTGATTAATCATTTGCTACTGAGTAGTAGAGGATTTTGTACGTGTTTATGTTGTACTGTCAGCGGAAAATATGAGTGAGGTATGTGGAGCAATGTTTTGATATAAATCTTTGTGTAAATATAGACAACAGTGTAAGTGAAACAGAAGTCATAATAAAAGCGAATGTTTCACAATGGTATACACAGTTGTTATATACCGTACCTATGAATATTAATGGGTATGTCCCAATCCTCATAAATACGTTGGACACTATTGTAAGTTGGGGTAATATGCTGTATAAGTAGTCAACTAGCAGTGGTTTACCTACTTCACGCCGCTGTCGTGTATCGTATTTTGCTGATGTTATAAAGATTACTATTCGATTTTCAAACTCTGTTTTGGTTATTTCTCATTCAGTAATCTTTCCCAAGTTACAAACATAGTTCATGGAATGGCGAGGGTATGTTTTCGACGACGCAGGTAGTGGCTAAGCAAAAAGATAATGAGCTGGATGGAGTGACATCTTTAATCCCCTGGAACTAGCGATTTCGTGCGTAAGCAATAGCAAAAAAAAAAAAAAAGAAAGAAAACCAAAAAAAAAAAAAAACCAAACAAAATGAATATGAGTTGATAAATTGGATGGTAGATTTTAACAGTGGATTTTGGAGCAAGGACACTTTAATCATTGCGAATAAATAATATATATTTGTGTAATTATTATAATAAAATATGAGAACACAAAAGGTTTATTTATTTTCCAAACATTCTACTACTTAATCTTCTCTCTTTGATTCATTTTGAAAACCACCAACATGCAGCTCGTATTTGTGGATCTCTCTTTAGCAGATGAACACGCATTCTATTTTTTCAATCAGTAGTTAGTCTTTTCTTCTTGCTTTCTTTTACAAAATTTACTGATAGATCTTTCAGTTCTCTTCCGGTGCCTTGTCACGCATGCGCCTTACGTTGTTAATGTTATATCCGCTGATAATGAATAGTAACGAGTTGTCTCCCTGTGCAGGTTAAATAATCAGGTTAAAAACGCATAATTGTCTCGATCCTCTTTGTAATTTTCTGTGTTCAGTCAAATCGTTTTCCATCCGAATACCGGCTTTTGTTCCCAGTATAGGTTCATATGTTTTTATCACTTGAGATTTAAGGCTTTCCACAATTTTCTAATCTATGAAGCTCTTTGTAATGTTTGTCTTATCGCTATAGCTACCGCTCTTTGTTCCATCATCTATATAAAAAAAAGCTCGTTATGTAAGTTACTCTCTATTATACTCTGTCGGTCTTGCCTTCGATATACCCAGTAAGTGTCAAAACTCCAAGCCCTCTTTCTTAGATATGTGCCGTAGACATTCCAACTGTTTCTTTCTTATTATAAGAACAATTAACTTTCTGATTGCCTTTTCTTTAAACCTTCTTCGTTGCTTACATGTTCCGTCTATGGTATTCACAGCATCATTCTTTAGAACCTTTCCCCTAACTCAAGTCTCTTATTCATCTTTGAGGAAATTGACCAGCATTTACCGTTATATAGCAGGAATTATATTACATATGAGTTTATTACACGTTTTATTCTTTCTAACGTAATTTTTCTGTTTCTTCATACATTGCTGCGCTTTTGGGAGGCATCTTTCTCTTGTGAAATCGCCTTCGGATTTCGGTGTCAAATTTTGCGACTATTTAGCGGATATTTAATTTTTCGTACTTGATTTAGGTATTCGCAATTTGGGGTTCACAGATTGGGGGTCTTCTTCTGACAACTATATATTTGTCTTTTTACAATTGATTTTTTTTTCTAAGAATTACACGAACGTCTTTCGCATGTAAATCAAGATTTTATTTTTTATTTCCCATATAGCTGCGTTTCATATCTCATCAAATGTCTTTGCGTACTTGATGAAACACAGGTGCAGGTTTTCAGATTGACATTACTGCAATTGTCAGAAATTAAGAAATATCATCAAATACAAAAGAATATACAACGGAGCTTAACAAAAGGGAAATAAAACCCGTCAAAACGACGACCAGCGGGGTATTATATCACATCTTATAGTCCTTTGACCGCGTTGACGCTCTTCGTTAGGGTATGGTCGATAAAAATTGCGCATGCATTGAAAGGAAGCAGGCATGTGTTTAATTAAGACACACTGAGAATTAGCTCGAGAGGAGTGTTTTTTTTTTTCGTTTTTTCGTTTTTTCCCACTGATTTTCTGTTTCCATTTCTCTTTTCTGGTTTCACTGATGATTTTCATTAGCGAAAGAAGGTAAGGGTAATTTCGACTGAACGACTTGTTCACAATTGTTCTACTTTTTTTCTCAATTCAAGGTTAAAGCCTGAATAAAGACTATGCCTTTTACATAAAACCACTCCCCCTTTAACGACTGGATCCATTTTCATAGAGTTAGTTACTAAAGTGAACTTGTATTTGAACGCCATAGCATTAACCTTTACTTCACCAATAGCTGGATTTTGGAGGAAGGACACTTTAATCATTGGGAATGGAGAAGCTATTTTTCTTAAATTACTAATAAAAACAATTACAGCACTAATAAGTGAGCCTATAACTATTTACTGTGATAATCAGGCCAGTATTGGTTTGGATAAAAATCCAATAATAAATAAAAAATCAAAGCATATTGATATTAAATATCAATTTGTTAGGGATCAGGTACAAAAGAAAACGGTACAAATTGAATATGTTCAATCGGAAAATAACGTGTCGGATTTGTTTACAAAGACAATTACAAAATTAAAATTACGGGCTTTCATTCCTGTCATATTTGGCACAGACCTATAAAGTAGTCCTGGCTAGGACGTAAAACTGCATCCATTAGTTATTGGATTAAGAGACGTCAGTTTTTTTGTATGAATGTGAGTCGTTAGTTTCATGGTATAAACGTAAATAGTCCGACTTTTTGCCCAATCCTCCTCCTAAAGGACTCTCAGAATCACTCTGACCCGGAGTGATATTGCCTGTTTAATGGGTCCCACCTATGGGTAAAATAACAACTTTTTTCCAATTTTTTGTTATGATCACAACCCAAATTTATAATAGTGTTATTAACGTTTATTAACTTGAAATACTTAACAGTGGACAAAATGATATAACTAATTTTTGTGGATATTAACATTTTTTCTTTTCCTAAAAAAAAAAAATAAAAAAAAAAATATTATGAATACTAAAAAAAAATCATTTTATGAATACTAAAGTATTTTTTCATATGAATATTGATTTTACTAATATTTTGAAAAAAGATTCCATAATGTACCCAAAATGGGGGGGTATGTTACAGTTTTTGGGTGCCTTATATACTAGTGAGCCAACCAAAATGAGCTGACTCATTTTATAGTTTACCAATGGAAGAGATTAACCAATCAGAAAGCTCAAAATATTCAATACGACGTGTATATAGGCAGCCATGTTTTTTCTCTCCAAATATCCACTGCCAACCTCTAATATCGAAGACTGAAGAATTACGGAACAGCTGCTGCTATTGGTATTGAGGATATTGTCAGATTCAGTAGAGTGTCTGACTCGTGAGTGCTAATCTTTAACGTCGTTTCATTGAACAGATTACGTACTGCGCTGGATTCTATATTCATAGACTTGGTGAACATGGTCAACAGTATTTTTTCCATTTTATTTCTGAATATATATATAGTACATTCGAGATGGCAAGCTTGTCACCCTAGATGGATTACGACTGTGTATTTACACTATTTACATTGTTTGGTCTATTGTCCACCTCTTTATTGCCATATTCATAACATTTCAGCCATTGCAAACGCCGGTCTTCTTTAGATAATATACATTGTAATTTCGAATATATTTCGTCCACTAGAGTAGATTGTTCTAATTCAACGTGCCATGTCGTTTCGTTCCAGTTATTTCCCTTTAGTAAATCAACTCTTCAATTTTTTTTTGTCCACCTATGGTGTGGCGTCGGATTCAACTCACAACTCTTTTGATTTCCTGGATTACTTCAACCAACGCTTTTATACACTGGAGTACACGTCCCAGTAGATTGCGAAAGTAGTTTACTAAAGGGAAATAATTGATACGGAAAGGCATGGTACGTGAAAATAGAACAATCTACACCAATGGCTGAAATAAAGGGTTTGATTCAAAATTCCAACGCATACCACCTGAAGACGGTGACCGCGTAAAAAGGTTGAAACTTCGTGAATATAACAATAAAGATGAGGACAATAGTCCGAACAATGTGAATTGTGTAAATAGTTACAATACCTCATCTAAAAAATAAAGAAAGATGCGAATGAGTAGTGAGATCGATCCTTACTGGATGCTTCACATGATCGGTCTTGTGCCACATCGAGCTACGCTTATCATAGGCTATCGGTTGCTTTTAATAAAACCTGTTTGAATAAGACACCCCCCATACATATATATATTTGAATTGGACAAAGTCCGACAATTTATTTAAAGACATTTATGATATGTTTAACGTTCTTTTTATAGATACAAGTATTTAAGCAAATACTCTGTTTTATAATAAACAGTATTAAATAATATTTACCGGCCTGAATGTCCGAGAAATTTTCATAGAAAATTTTCGTTCTCCGACAGGAATCGAACCTGTCGGAGAACGAAAATTCTATGAAAATTTCTCGGACATTCAGGCCGGTAAATGTTATTTAATACTGTTTATTATAAAACGGAACATTTGCTTAAATACTTGTATCTATAAAAAGAACGTTAAACATATCATAAATGTCTTTAAATATATATATATATATAAATTTCACGCCAATCAAGGCACCAATGCCTCTAAGATACAGGGTTGATACCGAGTGAAAATGAAAACCATATAAAAAATAATTTAGGACGATTCTACATGGTGTCATACCTAGCAAGATTGTCCCGTAAGCTTAAGACACACTAGTGTGTTCGATCTTGAACATGAAACTGAGACATTAAGCTTGTAGGTCCCCAAACTTCATATACTGTTGAAATCACAACACTTTGAAACAAGTCACTGGCTCTAACCGACAATCACTGTAGATAAAATTGTCGATTTCAATACCTGTTTGCTGGACGCTCAGTAACAATAACGTTTAAAGTGATAAAAATAAGATTGCACACCCCGGCCTTCTTTAGGTGATTGGAATTTTGAACTGAAGCCTTTATTTCGTCCACCGGAGTATATTGTTCTCGTTCCACGTGGCATGTCTCTTCCATATGTATCAGTTACCTTCATTTAATCTCCAATATTTTGTGTGTGTGTGTGTGTGTCGTCATACACAGACTGTTTCGCTTAAAACCGAGATCGAAACCCGGCGGATTTGGTATCCGTCGGAGAATCTACTCCTAATCTGTTGGCGCACGATAGCGAGAAATGTGAATTTCAAATAAACACACCAGTGACTGAAAGAACTCAATTGACTAGAAGAGTCTTGCATTAGCAGCAGTAGTTGTCATTATTTACATATTGCATTTTCTGGGAGAGAACACGTAATCTAGCATGATCAGCAGTTTGAACAACGTTAAAATGCCCCGATGACGTTAAATTCTAACCGTGCAAGCAAAACCATTGTGTATTTCCGTGCAATGGTTTTATCAAAGGTGCCGCAAGCTGGGATCAACTCCCCAGAAGATAACCTAAAAATAATCAGCCTCCTATAAAATGGCGACAATTTAGCCATTGCCCTACGTGGTATTTAAAATCAAACATCGCGTATGTTTGGGTACGCCTGTGTGAATTAGGTAAGCATCTGTTTTCGGTCCTAACTTTAAAGTACATGATATATATATATATATATATATATATATATATATATATATATATATTAGTTGTCAGTTTATATAAACTTATACAAGCATAAATCTAGTAGTTATAATTTTTTTTTTATTAAGCCATATAAAATTATTTTCTGTGCCTCTGAAGAATGGTCGTGTTTGATGTAACGATTTTCCCATGATATCATTGTGGCAATATGGCGGCATTCCGACAAATTGTATTTTATCAACAATGTTTGCAAGATCAAATTTCGGGTCTTGGCGTTCTGTAGATGCATCTCTAAATGGTAAAAACTACTTTAATGTGTGAAAGAACATTCCTTTTTCCAGACTTCACGTCTCTGTGAAGAGAGTTTATATATATATATATATATATATATATATATATATATATATATATATGGTTGGATCGATGTGAATTTGTCACATGAATCCAACCAAATATGTTAGCTCTATCTCTGCTATCGTGTGCTTTCTAATAAGTACAGCGCATATAATATATAAATAATAATAATAATATATATATATATATATATATATATATATATTACACATATATATTTAAATATATATAGACACACTTTTCACATATATATGTGTTTGTGTGTGTGTGTGCTGTACGCGATACTTACTTTAAATAACGTACAATAAGGTTAGTATGACTAAGTATAAATTTTCATAGAATCATAAAATTTGTGCATATATATTTTATGATTTATTTCTTTAAAAAAATCAGTTATTTTCGTCTCTTGCTTTCGTATCCGTAATCTGTTCACCGCCAACTCTCATAATATATACTTTCATGTTCACTAAAGTGCACGTGAAAGTCAACAAACACTGTACCTGTGAGAGTGAAGTGGGATAGTTTCCTAGGAGATTCATCTGACAGAACGAGTTATGTCAACAAAAAAAAATACTTGATTCCGACAGCTATCTTTATCGAAAAGAATTAACCCAGTTGGAATGAAAACGGTTGACCGAAATGAAATATAACTTCAAAAGCTAGTATCAAACAACATTTATTTTACTTGACTGAAAAGATGAACTTTTAAATGAAAAAAAAAAACAAAAAACAAAAAACGAAGAGCATTTGCATTTATATTGATTGTCTACATTTTAGCATGATTTAACTTTTCTCATATGCTACTTCTTGGCTTTTTTGCCTGAGAGGCCTATCTTAACTATTTTAGCCGTATCTACGCTTGTTCGTCTCCTCTGGTAAAAAGTTTTCCTTTCGAAACGGCATTAGTTTGCACCTTAGACGTCAACCAAAGGGGACGTACGGAGGGAACTAGACTGATTTTCGAGCCTCGTCTGAAGATGAATCCCACATTAAACACTGTATTCTGCCATATTGGTTCAAGGCGATCTTCGGATAGTTATCCTCTCACTTCTCTGCCCTTTGACCTGACGCACGTAGATTTTCTCATTAATGTAATCTTTGTTAATACCCCCCTCTCTCTCTCTCTCTCTCTCTCTCTCTCTCTCTCTCTCTCGGAAGGAAATCGGTTCATTATATGTCATTTGAAATGTCGCAGGAACTGAAATATTTTTGCACTTTGCTCCTGAAATCATCATTTTAATGTTGGTCTTGTGCTATATTCCGTTCGAGTATATCATCAGTACTTGACTATTTTTTTTCTGAGAGGTATACATTAATTATTTAAGTCCAGGTGAACGTTCTCTTCTGTGAGATGGCTAGAATAATAACCTGGTGCCTGAGGTGTCCACAAGAGAGGAGTTTCTGAAAGAACTGTACTGTTTTTGGTCTCTTGTCTCACGTGGACTTCATCACTTTAAATTTGGTCTTCTGCCATATTCCGTTGGATTGTGCGTGTGTATAAATGCGATTCCAATTCTTTAAGCAAACGAAATAAAAACTAATCTGATAATTGCTCATGAATAAATGTAGACATATGTGTTACTGATATGTGTGAATGAATATCCTTTAAGAAATTACATATTTATATCATAATTTAGTTTTTTAAATGAGTACCTGAGACACGTACCTGTTGCGGGTTCATTTTTGATTGACAAGATCAGTGAAGGGTTTTGGTGGTTGGAAGGGACACGCAGCTTACAGATCCGCCTATCTTGTCATAGAAGCTAAAGTAAGATCCCGTTCCTGTAACGTTGTTACTATCTTAATTATATTCAACAATTTGGAGCCGTTAGTAATATTCTCATTTTTGCGCTATGTATCGTCTCTGGCAACTCGTCGTCTCTCGGCAATTCCCCCTCTCCCAACACTGCATCACTGACTGACTGAACGACCGACAATTAACTTTAGGTTTGGTCTTAATTTATTTTATTAAATCGTAAAAATTGCAGCTGGTTATCGAGCAAAGAATTTCTTTTAGCATCAAATGCTAAAGTGCTACTGGCGGAAACCTCGCTGAATCTATGCGATTGGGTCTAAACTCGAAGCGATGTTGAAGTGCTTCATAATAATTAGGAAGTGAGAATTATGGGGAGTAAAAATGAAATTGAAGAACATAAGAAATAGAAATGTAAAAACAAATTTTTGCATGTAACTTCACTACTTTTTCCTTTATATTTCCTAGTAAAATACTTGATGGAATATGTCCTGGGGTCATATACACACTTAAATACAAGACTCACCATATGCTATTTTATACCTTAAGGCTGCATTTATTTAGGATGCTACTCGCTATGAAAATGCCAGATATGGTTTCACCCCATTACATCATGATGGCATGAGGCAAGATCAGATTTTATCAAATGTGTAGAAAGAGCCCATCTTTTTTTCAGGATTCTCATCTTGCTCGTGAATTAAATTATGCAAAATGTCAAGTTACTCCAGCATGGTAAGGTATAGCTGTTTTATTATCGTCGACAAAGAGATGTCCTACGTTAGTATCAGCTCACTCTTTCCCACAATTAATGTGACATCAAAATGAAAGCTGTTTAATATATGTTCCTGATCGACGTGCTTTATCGGTTTCAAATGAAAGAGCCAGACTACTTAATCATTAATAAGTCCGAAGAAACTCTATTCAGCACGAAAACATTGCTCTGTTAATAAATGAAAGTGTCTCTGTTAACAGAGTTGTCCACCAAATATTGTCTTACTGGGCAACAGATAAACAGAAAGAAGTTTTTAGCTGGTCGCTAAGTGACAATGGTATTAACTGTTTTCTTTATAAAGTTACAATCAGCATTCATTGAGCGAACATGATACTCTCGGTTTGAGTACTTTGACGGCGTTCAGTAAGCTTATCGCGTTAGATCATTTATACTGGGTTGTGAGTTCGGTCCTCACTGGGGGTATCATACTTTCGGCTTTGTGCTACATCTAATTTTGCGCTTACAAAATCGCCATGATATTGACGATTAAAATTTATATCTTTCCATGAAAAACAATTCGTATATAATAATAGATTTCTCAAGCTTGCTAACTGCTATAGATCTTTCTAGCATTGATAGCGAGGTTCTTCCTAACGTTTTGTCTGAAGTAGTGTAGAATATCAACATCATGATTATGTTATCACTCCGTCTTACACGTGGTATGCATTTTGCTTTTTTGCTGAAAGACCTCATGTGATTTTATATTTGTTTTTTGACATAGTTCTTTGGTTCACGCCAGTCCAAGACGTTTGAAGAATAATGGTCTTATCTAAAACATATAGCATGTATTCGCTCGAATCAATTTTTAAATAAATATCTGAGAAATATATTGTGCACAGTTGATCATCAACTTCATTCAACCGTAGTCGGGATCATGGAGCCAATGCGAACGATAGTTGTATAGTATATGCTACGCTATATATAGTTTTGAATTCAGAGTTAGTTTCTCCTAGACCGGTTGCCATCCAGGCTCTCCTACTATTTACCCATATCTGGGGTGGGGCGAATAAGAGGATTCATACCTTTCCCCAAAGTTTAACTTCTGTAGCATCCTACTGTGGGCGAAACTAAACTAGCCCAATATATTTTGTATTCAATTTCATTATCTCCTGTTTTAGTTATTTTAACCGATATATATATATATATATATATATATATATATATATATATATATATATATATATATATATATATTGTTATGAGAACAGTTTTTTTCCCAAATCCATGATGGATTTAGTCATTTATCACTTCTTCCATTCCCGATCCTGGATACTATTTTTGAAAAGTCGGTGGAGTAATGGATAGCGACTCGAATTGAGGAATCGGAGAGCCGAGTTCGAATTCCAGTCGAATCCATTACATTCACATACGTGTTAATACCCTTATGAAAGGTATGAATCGCACCCCAGCTGTGAGTAAATATCAAGACAGGCCGGGCTCTATACCCTTGGATGGTACTGGTCAAACGTAGAAAGAAATGACAACCTACTGCGGGAGAAAAAAACCCTTTCGTTCGTCATGTATCGAAAGATACATGATCGCCTAAGCGTGTATCACGCATCGCACATAAGTGACTGATATCTTCAGGCGTACTACTTTGAACCCTTAGAAAAACAATATTAATATTTTCTCGCGAGAATCTTACACATTTATCTACCATTTGTCTACCCATGAAATATTGCTGTCAAATCGCATCTGTTGCTTCTGCTCTATATTTAGAGATTATTGATGCAATATTAAAAAAACGGCTTCTGCAATGTTATCGGTTCGGACTTGGTATCTGGGATTCTGTCATTTTCTCACCTCTGTAACGTAGCTTCCCTCTGGCTTTTCAATAAATCTTTCCTCTTTGGTACGTAAAGTTTATGAATTTAAGCACAGTACTGGATTGGCTGTTAAAGAAATGGCTAGATGTAACCGCAAGTTCTATGCTAAACTTTCTTCTCATACACTGATTGTTTCTGGAACCTGCTTTCTAGTTAACGTTGATCTTCAAAAATTTAAACGTCAATCGTTAATTCTGCTTTCTCAGTTCCTGTACTTTTATTGTTGTATCTCCATAATAATCTATTTCTTATATTTTTTCATACTCAGTAACGCCCCTTGAGTCTTAGTGACTTTATTGATTTCCTTATGGTGGAATGATAAAAAAGACATTTCTCATGAATTATACTTTGGTGGTGCATAATTATCAGGCGCTTTTAAACAATATTTATTATGAAAAAAAGAAACATAATTCAACAATAATATTTTCAAATGATTGTTCCGGAGCGTAGTCGCCATCTACTTCAATAACTGATTCCCATTTGCTAGGAAGACGGTCGATTCCACGGACAAAGAGGTCACGGTGCTTGGAGGCAATCTATGCTTTGAAATCTACCACTGTGTTCGCCTGCCCATTTTTCAGCGATCGTAGGCACATCTGTGCGAGTATATGGCGGATGTGGAGGCAGTTTCCACCCCTAATTGGCGATACATTTGAAAACACGACCGTCAACATGTGGATCAGCATTATCATGGTGGAAGACGATATAGTTATTTTTGGCGCGGTTTTTCGTTTCGATTGCAGCTTGAAGGCGGTCAAGTTGAGCCACGTAGACAGAGCTGTTGGTGTTGAAGTACCGCTTGCCACTTTTGTCTGGAATCCACCACTGTTGATGCTCATCGTCGTCATTCTACCAATAACAAACACAGTTTAAGATGATTTCCTAATAGATGATTCTATTAGGAATCATATGATGGTCGAGCTCTTCCTGGCTTATTTTCCGAGCTAGTGTCGCCAAGGTTGAAACGGGCAAAGCATTCCCTGCATCGACTTTCGCTGACTGTTCCTTCACCTAAAAGTTCGTTGTGATCGTGAAATAACTGCTCTTTTCCATCCTACTTCGAAGTGGTAAAGCGTAATATGACGAATATCATTATGATTATCGACACGTATTTTCATAACTTGAAAATAAAATATTTTTTTTATTAAGAACATAAACAAAACAATAATTTTTATAAACATATAACACACCTACAAAAACGCCTGATAATTGTGCACCAACCCAATACTTCACTAATCAGTGTCGAAATAATAAAAAAAAAAGATGTACTACTAATTCAATTATCAGTGTGACTATGTAGCTAGAATGAGTTAAAGGCTGCAAAAAGGGGCACTCAGAATGTAGAAGCCAATATTCGCAAGGACAAGGTGAAAACTTTGCCCAGGTGCGAGAATACAGCTGGTTCAGCCATAGCTGAATATTTGCTAAAAATGCAACAATGTTCCCTGTCTTGCAACCAAGATATGTTATCAGTATTTACGTAGGCTAATTCTTAAATTTATTTCAATCTGTTTACATTAAGTCCTACCAGACACCTCTCTGTAAGCAGAATTAGTAGTTGGTAGGCTTAAATGTAAATATCCTATGAGTGTTATATAGCTATATATCATTTTGTCTTTGGGGCTTATTTTAGTCGATGTGCTCATTTTGATCCTCAATTATGCTGGTATTAACCGATAAACCAGTCGTTATTGAAAATCGTGCTGTATTTTGATATTATCACTTTACGGTAATGATAATTTGATCTTTTTTTTAATGTTTCTTTTTGTTTTAAGATATCCGTTTTTATTCCTTTGATTAAAAAAATACAACTGAACACGAAATGTTTATGTCCATGTTGGATGTATCTTTCGTTCATTCACCCTCAAGGACACATGGCACAGTGGATAAAGGCGTTGATTAGATCCAGTGACAGGACCCAATGAGCTGTGAGTTCAGTACTCGGTTAAGACAGTGGAGAACTTGAAGAGGTGAATTAACAGGAGATAACTGATAACTGACATCCATTACGCATGGCACGTGGAAATCGAATAATCTACGCCAGCGAGCGAAAAAAAAACCGGTTCAGTTTGACATGACAAACAACTGAAGAAGGTCAGAGCGTAGTACGGCCGAACCCTTGTGATAAATATGGCAACAAAGATGAGGACAATAGTCCAAATAATGTAAATAGTGTACATAATACCTTATCTCAGAAATATAGACAGATACTAAAATCATGATATGTCGTAAGACACAAGTGTTTACTGAGGGTGAATAATAATAGAACGAAAGAAACTGTGAACGTTAATGACAGAAAATACGATAAAAAGAGAAGGATTCAAAGAGACAGTGGTGATGTATTTAAATTATTGTAAATTCTAGTATATTAGGCGCCACAGTGGTAGTCGTAGAGTGTTTTTAGTTTGATTTGTTTTCTTTGAATCCGGTATTTATTAAGGTCTTTTTTTTTTTACTTGGAGAAAAAATAACATATAATGTAGAGGCTAGTGAATCGGAAGGAATGTGAAGTTTCAATTTACAGTTTACGCATAATAAAACTTTATAGAAACATTGTCTGTCTACGCAATCGAAGAAATCTTAATTTTCTGCAGTCTGTGTCGTTTGCAAGTTCATGTTATATATATCTGCCAATTTTCTCTCCTTCAATTCTGCGGACAAAGTGAGCATAAAATTTTATCTGACATCACAATTACGCATGTAATTATAGGCGAGGATCATTATCCAAGCTTGGATTACTTTACTAGTCGCAATTGGATAAATTTAACACGAAGCCGTTTCCTACGGAACCATGCAAAATGATTAAAAGTAAGAAAAATCTGAAGAAGACTTACCAGAAATTGGAGACCGACACTTGTATTTATTTCTCTGCCATTGTCAGACGACGCAAAGTAAAAGAAAATATATTTTATGAATGGTCACCCAATGTGTCATAGTCACAGTCTCATATGTGGTTAGGTATACGTCTCGAAAGTTGTTTGCTCATCACTTTTCTGCAGTGGAGAAAGTCACTGATATGACAACATTCATTTGCACAACTTTTTTCAGGTCAATATAACAAAGTCGGAAATCTTTAACTCTTACTAAAAATTGAATCGGCCGTCTTTTCACCAGGAAATAGGTCTCTGTTTTCCGGTATTATTAAATGGCATAGTACATATGGTCTGAAATGGTTACTTTTATTCATCCCAGTATGGAAACTATTCCGACTACACGCCAGTAATGAAGTGTTAGTTATGAGTGAGACAGAGATCTAGCAGTTTCCGAACCATGTTTTTGTTACAATGCAGAAATTGTAACTTCAAATGTTTTGTGGAAGAAACACCTCTTCTCGCAGGAAGTCTCGTCTTCTCTCTAATTGCTGATTCGTTAAGTCCCGGGCCAGTGAAAGATGACCAACCGCATTGTGTGAGACTTGTGTCAGTCAACTGACCCTATAAACGTATCATATTTTACAATTATTATATATTTTTTATAAACTGCATGGCTCGCTATTATTTAGATCTTTTTTTGTTTCAATAATCTTCTGTTTTAACATATTGTCCTTTCTTTCACACACACACGATGTTACACGAAGATCTGTCTTCCATATTTTAGTAAAAGGTATATTATCACACTGATATTTGCAGCACGTAACAAAGGTCTCAGGCAGTAGTTTTCGTTGACCCACCATTAATTTCATTTTTTTAACTTTGAATCTGCTATACGTACTCCTCCCGCCTACAAAAGACTGCTTTTTTGGGGCACACAGTAATAATGCTTGGTTTTTGATAAATTCGCTCTTAATATCTGAGATGAGGATTTACCATTATTAGCATCCAACAGCAAGGCCTCTCTTCAGTATTTAAGGAGCATGAAACCATCTCTTCAGTGCTGGTATTCCCAGATCCACCCTGACCCGGGGTGGTAGCATCTACTATGGTCCAAGCTATGGGAAAATAGTTAACCCACAAACTGAGGTAAAAAAAACACTACGGAAGTGGAAAAGTAGGATTAAATACCAGCAACAATTTTTTGAGGAAAAATTATTACCAACAATACATTATTATCAGCTATGCATTTTTTTAAATAGGAAAATATATTGCCAGCAATACATTTTTGTAAATAATTATTACCAGCAGTTATATTATTACCAGGGATATTATTTGAAAAAAGATATTACCAGTAATACATTATTGGAAAAATATTAGCAGCAATAAAAAGTTTGTCGGCATTAAATAACTGACTGAGGTTGATATGCTGTAAAACAAACCAAACCAATTCCTGTCGCCCGAATCTGAGTATGTACTGCCCGAACTTTTTAATACATTAGTCTATTTTCTCATGTTACAACCCTGAGTGTAGATCTTGGAGACTTAAACGTAACCTGGAAACTGATGGGAATGTTCCCCACTAATGCATGTCAAACCTGACTGCATTAAACCAAAGCTTCACTTTTCTGCTGCTGTTGTTGATTCTATTGCGGCTTTGTTGTCATGTCTTTTTCTGTATTAGCGGCCCCATATTGTATTTATTTATTTGCTAAGTCTACTTAGAAGGCTCGCATACCCTGGCATAAAAAATCTGATTTTTTCAGACGTCTTACCCTCCGGTGCTATTTTCAACTCTCCAAGGTTTTTGTGTTCATCACTGGCCCAGTGGATAAAGACGTTGGTTAGATCCAGTGACTAGACCCAATGATCTTGCGAGTTCAATACCAGGCTACAGCAGTGGTGAACTTGGAGAGTTGAGTTAGATGGAAATAACTGAGACATCCCGAAGAGGCATGGCACGTGGAACTGGAACAATTTACCCCCCCCCCCCGATGGACGAAATAAAGGGTTCGGTTCGAAACACCAGTCAACTGAAGAAGGCCGGAGCGTACAACGGCTGAAATGTTGTGAATATTGCAATGAAGATAAGGATAAAAGTTCGAATAATAAAAATAATCGTAATACCTCATTTCAGAGATATAGACAGATATTGTCGGTAGCTTGTTATCACATGGTTCCGAGAAACGATCACCAGAAACCTCCAGTGTGTAGGTAAAATATTATTGATAGCAATAGGCATAAGCTGTAGAAAATAAGAAAATAAAATACAGAAATATGTAGATTTGTATTTGACATTGCCGCTGTCGTTTATAAGATAGCCAGATGCATAACCCCGGCGTCATGTTGTTTTGATATGACAGAAAATATGTCTGATTTGTTTCAAAAGACATTAAATACGTTACGTTATTAACGTCTGTCCTTTCCGGAGTTGGTATTCGCTTCATAGCTGAGGGAGAGGAATTGATATTGACCAGGAAAATGGAGTCTGCAAAGCACTCTTCGACAGAGGCTCTCTGAGGTTCACTTAGCAAATATTACCATGTATCCAAGCATACTGTCAACCCTCCCTCTGGAGATCGTTTCTCAAAACTATGTGATAACAAGTTGCCAACCATATCTGTCTATATCTCTGAAATGAGGTATTATGATTATTTACATTATTCGTATCGTTATCTTCATCTTTATTGCCATATTCACAGCGTTTCGACCGTTGTACACTTCGGCATTCTTCAGGTGATTGGAGTTCCAAACCGAACCCTTTTTTTTTTCGTCTAACAGGTTAGATTGTTCTTGTTTCAGATGACATGCCTCTTTGGGATGTCTCAGTTATATCTCTTTAACTCAACTATCCCAGGTTTTTGGTTTATTACTGGCCCAGTGGATGTTGGTTAGATCTAGTGACTAGACCCAAAGATCTTGCGAGATCAATACAAGGCTACAGCAGTGGTGAAATATAAATCTTAAAGTGTTGTGTTACAGGAAAATAACAGACATCCCGAAGAGGCATGACACGTGGAACTAGAACAATTTACACCGGTGGACGAAATAATAACGGGTTCGGTTGGAAACTCCAATAACCTGAAGAAGTCCAACGCATACAACGGCCGAAGCGTTGTGAATATGGCAATGTAGATACTCCCAACAATGTAAATAATCATAATACCTCATTTCAGAGATATAGACAGATAATGTCGGTAACTTGTTATCACATGGTTGCGAGAAACGATCACCAGAAACCTCCAGTGTGTAGGTAAAATATTATTGATAGCAATAGGTATAAGATGTAGAAAATAAGCAAATAAAATACAGAAATATGTAGATTTGTATTAGACATTGCCGTTGTCATTTATAGGTCAGCCAGATGAATAACCCCGGCGTCATGTTGTTTTGATATGACAGAAAATATGTCTGATTTGTTTCAAAATACATTAAACGCGATACGTTATTAATGTCTGTCTTTTTTTCGGGTTGGGATTCGTTTTATGGCCGAGGGAGCTGAATTGATATTGGCCAGGAAAATGGAGCCTGCAAAACAACTTTGACAGAGGCTGCTGAAGTTCACTTAGCAATATCGCCATATATCTATGCAGACTGTCACCAAAATGCAGATTCTGGCATGCAATGTTTGTTGAGGAAGCACGCGTTGGACGGCTTTGAATTTTTGTAAATCATAGAAGCATAACGTTCCCCCAAGCATTGGTAATATCAATGGTGAGATTAGAGATTCGATTATAAGGAAAAAATTTCACATTCCTTAACCGAATAATTAGCGTTACATGGTCGATATTTATAAAACCATTCACATGAAGCGGGGACTTACGCCCATATCACGTTGAAACGGCGGTTCCCGTACGATGGTATAAGTTAGTTAATTAACGTCGAAACTGGTCAATATCTAAATGGGAATGCAGGTGCTTTAAGCTTGGATGTGAGGGGGGTGCAATGAATGACAGCCCGCTAATAGGAGTCGAATCAAGTTCGCTCGCGTTTGTTATATTCGCTTATGTGCAAATATCATTAGGGGATTTATGAATTAACCTATTTTCCACCCCACGCTATGGGTTAATTAGTAGGACTTGTTTCAGTAAATCATTATCTCCAAATCATTCTGATAATCTAAAAAGGGTTTTACTTTAAATATCCTGCACGATGTTGATAATCCGTAAAAAAGAAAATAAAGCAATCAACCAAACCAAAAAAATCAAAAAAAATCTATGAAATCTGTTTAAGGATAATCTTCTTGACGACGTACAATGTTAGTTCACTGGAAACCATTGTTAATCCTTGATCTGCGCAAACGTTTGCACATAGCTTTTGATTTAGATACGTCTGAACGTAGCTCTTAATAAATTCTGTCTTTTTGTAATCTCTCTTAAACCATGTTCCGCCATCTATTTACTCAAGCTCACTAAGTAGGACATGCGCTGCTTTCTTTTGTTCCGATTGCCTTCACTGTCTTGTGATTATCAGATTTGTCAAGCCTTCTTTCTCCATTACATGTCCAAGAATTATCATCTCTGTCTTCCTGATGTTAAGCATATGTTTCCATTTGGTTTCCATTTTCTCAAAATCTTTGTCGTTTCTCACATGTTCGGTCAATGGTATCCTCAGCATCCTTCTGTAGAATCACATTGGTGTTGCTTATGTTCTTTTCTTAATCTGCGTGGAGATTTGTCAAACATTCACTGTCATGCAGGAAAACTGATATCCCGTAACATTTCGGTACACTTTTCTTTGTTTCTAAACAAATCATTCCGTTTCTTAATACTCTGCTTAGATTTTGGAAGATATTTCAATGCTACTTCGGATTGCAGTGTGGCACTTTCCGTCCCCTGTTAAAAAAACAATTCGTAGATATTTAAATTTTTGTCATTGTTTGATTTGTGTATCTTCAATTTGTAATTTTATATTTGGGGCCCATCCTTTTGCTAACAAACACTGCATTCCATCTTATTACAATTGGTGTTTAGACCTGTCTTAGCGCCTTCCTTATCTATTGGAAACGAGAAATTAGTGAGCACATTTCGAATTCCAGTCGAGTCAGTTGCTTTCTCTTTCGCTCAGACAGTCTTGGGAAAGATTAATCCATCGTTTCGCACCACAAGCTATAGGTTAAATAGTATAGCAGTAATAACTATTCAGAATATAAATAATATGAGAGCAAATTTAATATTAACTATTCAAAATTTAATATTAACTATTCAGAATTCAAAATTTAATATTAACTATTCAGAATATAAATGATAAGAGGAAAATTAATATTAACTATTCAGAATTCAAAATTTAATATTAACTATTCAGAATATAAATGATAGGAGAGCAAAATTAATATTAACTATTCAGAATTCAAAATTTAATATTAACTATTCAGAATATAAATGATAGGAGAGCAAAATTAATATTAACTATTCAGAATTCAAAATTTAATATTAACTATTCAGAATATAAATGATAGGAGAGCAAAATTAATATTAACTATTAAGAATTCAAGATTTAATATTAACTATTAAGAATTCAAGATTTAATATTAACTATTAAGAATTCAAGATTTAATATTAACTATTCAGAATTCAACTGTTGTCCCATTCTCCACAACTGAAGTGTACGGATTTTGCGAGAAAGGGATTAGTATGGCACAAACGTATATGTATATATGTGATTGTGCTAGTACTAAGTCACAAGCCATCATGACCGAGGGTTACAGAATGCTATCCGTGTTCACGTTAGATAACACGCTCTCTCTATCTGTCTCTCTCTCAGAAACAGTATCTCAGCATAGTTGCAGTATAAACCACAGGTGGGCTCTGTGGGTGGTGAACAAACACAAATATGCCTGAGCAGGCATCTGCAATGGGGATTAGCTAGTCGCCGTAGTAGACTGGCATCCTCGGATTCAAGTGGCAGCGCCATTTATATTTTATGTACACCCAACGAAAATAGAACACTTAATTAGTTAACCTCGTCACCACAATAAAGCACAAATGAAATATATTCATTTTACCATGAGATCACAAGTGTGAACCATCTAGTGTGGTTCGAACTCATTGTAATCAGGTTTAAACTGCTTAAACTTACGCTACGACGTGTTTCTTGATGTACTGAACAACGACGAAGAGAAAATGGAAACAAAAATGACATAACGCCATTCGCCCTTGCATGGAGTATTGCTGCCATATATGGTCTGGAGCCCCTTCTGTTTGCCTCGGTGTCCTCGATATGATCCAGAAACTGGTATGCAACGTAATTGGCCCTGATCTGTCATCTCATCTGCAGTCGCTCTCTCACAGACGCGCCGTCGCATCGCTCTGTTTTTTTTTTACAAATACTTTCACGGTAATTGCTCCGATGAGCTGCTTTCGCTGGTTCCCAGGTTTCATGAATTCAAGCGTTTTACGAGGCTGGCATCCCGCTCCCACCCTTTCACTGTTGAAACTGTTAAATGTAGACGTCTGTTCTACTCCAATAGCTTCATGTCTCGCATCTCTCGCCTGTGGAACTCCCTTCCTTATTCCTGTTTCCCTGACAACTATAATCTCCAATTATTCAAATGTAACGTCAATCGACATCTCCTGTTGCCTTGCTCTATCCACTAACCTTCTTCACATCCTTTCCTCTATCACTCCTATCTGATCTCGCTCCAAATCTTCTGTAACACCTTGCCTTGATCTATCCACTATCCTTCTCCACATCCTTTCCTCTAACAATCCTATCTGATCTCGCTCCAAATCTCCTGTAACCCCTTGCCTGGATCTATCCACTATCCTTCTTCACATACTTTCTCTCCTATCTGCTCTCGCTCCAAATCTTCTGTAACCCCTTGCCTTGATCTATCCACTATCCTTCTCCACATCCTTTCCTCTAACACTATCTGCTCTCGCTCCAAATCTTCTGTAACCCCTTGCGTGCTAGTGGCTCCCAACCTTGTTTGGGGTGAAAGCTTAAACAAAAAAAATCATAAGCGACTGTTGACATTTTAGCGCATATAATGAGGGTTTGGTAAATTTGACACTCGTATGATATAATGAATGCAAGCGAGACAGAAAAAAAAACGACGTATAATCTACTTAAAGAGCTTGTGTAAACGGATAGAAAAAAACAGGGTTTAGGAGAGATGTAGATACTATTTACTATGAGCGTAAAAATGAGAGAAAATTGTGGGGATCTATGAACGCCAACATGCTGAAGCGACCCATCGAAGAGAAAAGAGCCCACGTCATACACATGTGTGCCATTCAGTGAAAAGCGAATTCGTTATTTATTTAAGTTGAGTCATGCTTGCTGATAGTTGCCCCATTATGAGTTATTGAATAATGGGTATTGAATAATGGGTATTGAATAATAGGTATTGAATAATAGGTATTGAATAATGGGTATTTTACGACTTATCAACACTTTGTGGGTTATTTTAAATGCTAAACATGTTAGGTTGGTGCAAAAATAATGTCGTTTTTTGACGTTCAACTTCATGTGAGAAAACGACATTATTTTTGCACCAACCTAATAATATAGATTGTAAGAATAGTTCTTTTCTTTTGGAAATGAATATTGCATTAAAAAGTTACATGTTCTACTATTTAATCCATTGCTGGGGGATATGGATTCTTACGTTTCAAACGGTTATGTGAGCGTAAGTAAATGACACGAATCTATCTGTAATTCTATCTCTGCTCTCCGAATTCTCATTTCAAGAAAATATCCCTTACACCACCTGTCCATCCGCACCATGATAATGACACCTTACTAAAAGTATTATTGGTTCGTTTCCACATTTGAATACTCTACATTTGACACGTCATAAATTTACAGCTATTGCCAAATTTGGCTGTGAAATTAACGGATTTATCTGCTAGAAGATTGACAGATACGGTCGTAATGCGTAAGTTGCGTTTCCAAGTGCAGATTTTTTTTTCTGTAAACTATCATGTCATGCCAATGTGGAGATATTCTGTTAAGATTACTGGTTATCCAATAGAATGCATGACAACATTCGATTCACAGGTTTACCAAGGTAATAACAAAGTTCATTTCACACGTTTACCAAGGTAATTGCAACGTTCAATTCACACGTTTACCAGGCTAATTGCAAAGTTCAGTTCACACGTTTAACAAACTAATTACAAAGTTCTTTTCGAAGGGCAAATGACAAGTGAACACGAACAAATCTCTAGTAATATTCGAACTCGATTCTGCAACGATAATTTTCAATTCTCTTCTCTGTCAATCCTGTTTCATACATAAAAATAACAAGGCTGCATTACCAGCATTTGCTAACGAGTTCGTATCACAGACCTCTACATTTCTCATCAGGTAGATTGACACGTATGCCGCTGAGGCAACCTGGACTAGGTTTATTAACGACAGAGTGATGGTTAAAGAGCTACTCTCGAATGACATAAGGCGTGAGTTCACTTCTCTGAACAGAGGGATCTTCTTTACATTTGTGATAATCGCCTAGTTTAGATTTGATTTCGTCTAGCAATTATTTGATTATGGATAGACCTAAGGTGTTTACTTCTCTAGAAGAGATGGTTCATACCGTACTCAGGAAAAACCTTTACCAATTTGTGCGATCCTCGCTGTCTACACTGTAAACCGAGTAAAGTTTCAGCTTGACAATCGGACCGACCATATTTGTCACTATAGCAAGTTTATAAATCGAGTTGTCTTTGTAGCTGTGAGTGCTTCAGTCTTTGGAAAGGTTAATGGAGATACTAAAAAATATTATCTGTTTACCTATACTTTTGAGATGTTTCATATGCTGTAGCAGCTTATAAATGGTCGTCTGTCAGAAAATAAAATAGTCTCGACCGACTCTATTTTTGGTGTTGAAAAAAAGAAAATAAACGCTCTACCAAACAACCATTCCTTTGTACATTTATACGTCGTATACCTTTATACAGTAAATTGAAAAAGTAAACTATTGTAAATCAAACATTTTAAAGATTTTAGTCAACTTCTCCTCCATTCCAAGCAACAAAATATAAATTATTATATAACGGAATGACTCCAATGGAATGAAACGTTAATGCAGATACTAACCAGACACTTTGTTTAGTAAACTTATTGACTGTTATGAATGTTATTCTATACAAAACGTCTCGACGAATTACGCAATATTCATCATCAGTTGACCATTGTTAGACTGATATCAATTATTGCGTCATTTTGCCATTGTGACGTTCGTTATTATTCGTTCGGGATGAACTAGTGTTTCAGTACCTGATTCAGGGACTGAACTAACGACCACTTAGTGGCAGCAACACATTTTTAGCAAAAATCTTATATCGACTACGCCATGCTTGCCTCGCTAGTCTGAGGAGGGAGTTCGATCTTCGCTGTGTACCCACTACTTTCGATCTTGGGCTACATCTATGCTTCGCTTAGTAAATCGCTATATCCACTACACCATGTTTGTCTCCCTAGATCAATTACGAGTAGTGAGTTCGATCCTCCATGTGTGCCCCGTATTGTCGGCCGTGTGCCACATCTAAGATATGTTTAGTAAATCACTATATCCACTACGCCATTAAGAGGTTTATTTCTAGAGACTTTACGCTGAATTTCAAATGGTTTCGATATTTCATTCTAATTGATGATTCGTGCCGTTTTTTTATTAATTTCGATTGTTTAATTTTACGTCGGCTTTACAGGAATTTAATAAAACAGTGAGAACAAAAGGAAATAAAAAGATGCAGAGTAAATGTTCTGCTGGCTTTTATCTTAAAAGAGCCATTTTAAAAGTCTATATGCGTAATGTTGTGTCTGCCAAGTCCTGTACTAACAATTTTCTTCAGGCTGCGCATATGCCCCTACCCATGCCTCTGTGTGTGCAAAACAAAAATGCCTGTTTATTCGTGTTTTGTGTCTCATGTAGACCAGTAAAAACCCATCACTATCTGTCTATATTCCTAAGATGAGGTATTATGTACACTATATTATTCGCCCTATTGTCCTCATCTTTGTCGTCATATTTATTACAACGTTTAGGCCATTGTACGCTCCGGCCTTCTTCGAGTGGTTGTAAAGTTAGACGTTCAAGTTCGACATTTCAACAACCTGAAGAAGGCCGGAGCGTACAACGGCCGAAACGTTGTAATAAATATGGCGACAAAGATGAGGACAATAGTCCGAATAATGCAAATAGTGTAAAAACCCATCAGTAGCAGCTTATGTATGGTTAATGAGCAGATTTATTCGATTGATTACAATTATTAATAAACCCCTAGAAAAAAATCCCCAAAATTGGAATGCCGCCTGAGGTTCGTTGTGCGTACAAAAAAAAAATACAAAAAAACAAAAACAAAAAAAACGGACGAAACATTTGGCATGGAAATAGCGATAAAGTAGCTACTGGCTTACAATACAGCCTCCGTGAGAACCCGGATGCATAGTGGATAGTAAATCTTCTCACTTATCACCGCTTGAGCGATTTTTAACTTTTATCTTGTTTGGAAAGTGTGGATTTGATAGCTCCAGCTGTGAGGTGGCAATGATATTCCATTTTGGCTATAATCTGACTCTTGTAGAGAGAAAACATGAGAGAGACACCCAGGTACTTCTTGGGGCCGTAGAATGAGCCGACCATTTTTTTCCAACATCTGTAGCAGTGGATTGGACATGAGTTCCAGTTGAGATCCAGAGTGTGTCTGAGATGCGAGAAACATCAACGGGCAATATCTTGAATGAATAAAAATAAGTATACGAATTTTTCGATGTATTGAAATTTACAATTTAAGATTTCCTCATTGAACTGGAATGCAACAGAAAGTCATTATGATGGTTGGATTTAGCCCTAAAACAGAATTGTCTTTCGAGGAGGCAGATTAGGGATTTAAAAAAGAATTAAAGTCAATAGAGGGTTATACACAGTACAGTATATACGTTCCTAATCAAAAATTTAAGACCAATGAAAATTTTTTATAAGAGAGTGTTTGTCATGGATACATTATAAACTTTTTCTTTATTAATGTTACTAATTCTATAATCTAAAAGGTTTTGTAGACAGAAAATTATAATCCAATCAATTTATTCAGAAATGGACATTTTTTTATAAAATGAGGCATTTTAAACTTGATCAAAATTATAAGACCAGCGGGTATAAATTGTTAGATCTATGGTAATTCCAATGTTTTTAGTTCAGTTAGAGATTAGCAATCTCTGCGTAAAGATGTCACTATGCCTAAAGCATGCAAACTTACCGAAGTTGAGTGTGCTCGAATTTTAGATTTACATAATCAACGTTTGTCACAGCGGGAGATCGCAGCTAAGTTAAATCGCAGTACAACTGTGATTTGCAACTTTCTAAAGGACAGTGCGAATTATGGAAACGCAATGTCTACTGGTAGGCCCCCAAAAATTTATCCGGCATTGAGTAGGAGTATAAGACGGGTTGTTGTGAAAGCCAGTGGACTTTCTTCTAGTCAAATTAAGGCAGCTACAGATGCTGATTAGAGTCCAGTAACCATCAGATGACAGTTACGACAAAAGGGCATGGTAAATAAAAAGCACAAACAAATTACTCGGCTGCTTCCACGTCACAAAGTGAACCATTTAAGGTTTGGTCGTGAATACCAAACATGGAACATTGAGAAGTGGAAGAATGTCCTGATTTCAGATGAGAAAAGAATCAATCTAGATGGTCCTAAAGTCTTCCAACGATAGTGGCATAACAAAAACATGCTTCCTGATATTTTCTCCACACATCATAGTGGTGGAAGGTCCCTAATGGTATGGGGTGCCTTTTCTTACAGAGGGACGATGAAGCTCCAGGTGGTGCAGGGTCGTCAGACAGCGGCTGGTTATGTTAGCATGGTACAAAAAGCATCGTTGGTGACGGAGGGCCATCGTTTGTGTGGGGATGGATGGTTATTCCAACAGGATAATGCTGCAATCTGCGCTGCATGCCGGACCTTGACCTTTCTACAAAAAATGTGGTCCATGTCTTGAGACACCCTGCATGCTCACCGGACTTGAACCCAATTGAAAATGTTTGGGGATGAATGGCAAGAGATGTTTATCGAAATGGCAAAAATTATGTTTGTGAAGTTATCTTCAGAAGCTGGATCAATATTCTCGCAGCTTAATGGAAACACTCATTTCTAGCATGCCACAAAGAATTTTTGAATCATCAAAACCAGTGGAGGTAGAACTCCTTATTAAATTTGGTTGTTGTCTTTTTGTAGAATTTTTGTCTCTGGTCTTAAAATTTTGTTCAAGTGTAAAACGCCTCATTTTACAAAAATGTCAATTTCTCAATAAAATGTTCAGTTTATAATTTTTTGTCTACATAGAATTTTAGATTATAAAATTAGTAACCTTAAGTAAGAAATGTTTAAAATTTTTTCATGAAAAGGAGTCTTTTTAAAAAAAAATTCAAGTGGTCTTAAATTTTTGATCAGCAGTGTATGACAAAATATTATACAGAGAAGTTACTAGCTTAAGTACTCAGGCGCACAGGTATGAAGATATTTCTATGAATGTATCTATATATTAATACGTTTCTTACGCTTGGTAGAGAGGCAAATAGAAAGAGTTAGTGACAAAGAGAGTAAAAGAGGAAGAGGATGGGACGTATGAGACCAAATTAGTGCGACACAGAGAGACTGGAAGTGGTCAAATTAAATAAAAGCAGTTATTTTTAGTGAGGGGTTAAATTATTATCACTCTATATTTCTCATTGGTATTGTAATTATCTACACTATTTACATTGTTCGGGCTGTTGCCATCATTTTGCTTGCCACATTCACGACGTTTCGAACTGAACCGTTTATTTCGTCTACCGGGGTAAATTCTAGTTCCACGTGCCATGCATCTTCCGGATGTCTCAATATCAATTATCTCCCTTTTAACTCAACTCTCAAAGTTTTTTTTTCACCTCTGCTGCAGTCAAGTATTGAACTCAAAACAATTTGGGTCAATTTACAGGATACGACCAACGTTTTTTATCCACTGGGACATGTATCCTTGAGGGTTGATTTATAAGCGAGATAATTGACACTGAGACATCAGGAACAGGTATGACATGTGGAACTAGAGCAATCTCCTTTGATTAATGAAATAATGCGGTTCAGTTCGAAATTCCAATCACCTGAAGAAGGCCGGAGTGTACAATGGCTGAAATGTCGTAAATATGGCAACGAAGATGAGGACAACAGTTAGAAGAATTCAAATATGTTTAAATCATGTTTCGTGACCTAAAGATCAGTTGAGATTAATAAATTTACAGCTACTGTCAAACTTTAGTATGAAATTAACGGATTTATCTGCTAGAATATTGACAGATACGGTCGTAATGCGTAAGTTGCCTTTCCAAGTGCAGATTTTTTTCCGCAGACTATCATGTCGTGCCAATGTGGGGATATATTCTGTTAAGATTACTAGTAATCCAATCGAATGCATGACGACATTTGATTCACAGCTTTACACAGGTAATAACAAAGTTCATTTCACACGTTTTCCAAGGTAATTGCAACGTCAAACGGGAAACAATAGATCAACCTCGACTCCTGCTCAAAATATTACGTCCGATTCAGTACTAGTGATGGCAAATCTTATCAACAAACGCAGTGTTCAATTAACTTATACTTAGTTAACCCTCGTCGTTGATATCAACTCCGTCGCTTATCATCCGCTAGCGCTCGTCTAATATATAGCAACTGTTGATGTCTGCACATCTATGCAAATGTAATGGAGTGCTGCTGTCCGCTCCAGGACTTTTTATCATCGAAAGTTTGCTTCTCTAGGTGATTTGCATTTCGTCTTGTTTCTATGCATTGATCACTCAATGCCGAACATGGCCGAATATAATCTCTAGGTCGGCCTAGCCTCCGCACCAGAGAAACATGCAAGTCACTTCACTTTAAGGTACAAAAACAAAGAGCGAAGAATAATCGTCATTGTCATCATAATCATCAACGTTTTGGGGAGTTGTCGTCTCTACCACCAAACTTAGCCTTATATTAACCCATTACCTGCCATGAGCCCCATTTGGGGATCTGTTAAAATTAAACTCACTACATGTTATTCCTTGTATTTGCATTGAATTGCTTACATACACTGCATTTGCAGAGGTATATTTTACAAACTTTAAAGTTTTTATTATTAACCCTAAGAAGTCACTCTCTCGTAATTTTACATTTCACGAGTAGAAAAATAATGACTTTTTTGAAAAGTACTTTTATTAATTATTTCTAATCAATATTATTTTTTGGTGTTTTATACGCATATATATTTGATGTGTCTATGAAAACGACAATGGTTAAGGAATAAAACTCATAAGACACCTGCCCGGGCCAAAAATGCGCATTAAAAAATTTGGCAGTCAATGGGTTATGAAAATGTGAATATCGCATCGCTTCTTGCCCCTGTAAATATATTCTGCAAAAGGTGATATCTGTCTGTGGTTGTACGACTTGATGAACGCTCATAATGTAAGAACACCGGTTTAAAATGAAAAACCGATGGGAAAAATGAAATGATAATAATAATCATAATAATAGCGTATTTTGATTTCATTGTTAGTCTTGTACTTAACTGATTTAGGTGACAGCAGAATTTTTAAAATACCACGAGCGTTCGGCAATAAATCAGCACTGATCGGAAGAGATGTGAATTGTCTGTGCCACCGTAGATTACAGAAGAAGCGGAAGGCGCTCAATAGACGATAACCTGACGTAAAATAGAGCCTGTTGAACGGATAATATTTAATTTATGTTTCTATTGCATTCACGCCTGACCTCTGCCAAAGTTGTTTGCCATAAATTACGGTAGCCTTTAACAAGAGACAAAAAAGAAGCTGTTCCCTCTATTCTAGAGGGGTGGTCATTTTTAAAGAATCTGGCCATCTAGTCATGATATTGGCTTACAGACAGCACTAAAACTAACTGGTATACATCGGAGAAAAAGAATTAGCCATCAACAGTAAGAAAATAGGAAATATGGGGGCAGGAGAACTCAACACCGTTAAGACAGCACCGCCGACTCAGAGTCGAGACAACTCAGCACCACAAAAAACCTATTTTTTATAACCGAATAAAAGTAATTTAATAAAGATTAAAACTTCATTTATTTGATATTTTTCTTAAATAAGTCATTTGAAAAGGAGTTGTGTAAAATATGAAGCTGTCTTTTCTTTTTAATTATTTTTAATAAAGTAAATCTTAAAGATTTTTTTTTAATAAAGTATGTTCTTCCCCCAGCTATGGGTAAATAGCTGGACAGACCGGGTTCTATAGCCTTGGATGGCAACTGGTCTACCACAGAAAGAAATGGCAACATGCTGCTGAAAAATCTGCCTCGTCAGTTTTGTATCGAAAGATACATGATCGCCTAAGCGCGTATCACTCATGGCACATAAGTGACTGAAATTGACATATAAAAATAATTAAATAAAACAGACTTGTTTTGAATTATTTTTAAGAAAGTAAATCAATATTATAAGATATTTTTATAAAAGATAATTTAATAATTTACGATTTACTTAATTAAAAACAAAAAAAAAAACTGGCTGATATTTTACATAATGCCTTTTCAGATGCCTTTATTTGAAGAAAAATACTGAGTAATTAAAGTTTTAACCCTTAATAAATTATTTTTATTCGTTTATAAAAAATGTATATTTTTTCTGATGCTGAGTTGTTTCAGTCCGGAGTTGTCTCAGTGCTCACTTGGTGTTACTGAGTTGTCCCTTCCAAAGGAAATATGGTTGCTATCTAATGAAAAGCCCATGATTCGAATTTGGAATACCAACATCAGACAAGTACACAAGATTAAATATATGGATGGGAAACTGCGTGAGCGAAATCCAAAGTACCAAGAAACAGGATGATTTTGTTAGCAATTTGGCACTCTTTGCTTTTTTCTATGTGATAATTATTCCATTTGTATGGCATTGAATGTTTGATAATCTTGCGACAGAAGAAGCTAATTCTAGAGGAAACAGAAATGTGTTTCTACAGCAGAATACACAGTATTCCATGGACAGAACGAATAAGCATCCAAGAATTCTTAAAGAAAAATTAAACTGAAAGAAGACTTATAAAAAGAATAAGAAAGATACAACAATCGTTTGTTAGAAATAAATAGTAAGTAATAATGGTAACAACAGAAAATTAATTAGTGAAAAAAAAAATTAGATAGAGGAAGGCAGCTTGTCACCTATTTGAAGAACATGTGTAAACAAATGGCGGAACAGCGTGTAGAGCTTGAGAAAAAGAGGAACACTAGCAAGGGACAAGAGAGATAGAAAATTCTAGAGAGCAATTATTATGTATATACTGATAATGTTTTTCTGGTCCGAGTCCATCCCTCAAATCTATAAATCAACCGTTAGCCTTTGCATGGAATATTGCAGTCATATATGGTCTGGAGCCCCCGCTGTTCGTCTTAGGGTCCTCGACAAAATCCAGAGAGGGATATGCAAATTGGTTGGTCCTGTTCTGGCATCTCGTTTACAGTCGCTCTCTCACAGACGTGCCGTCGCCTCCCTCTCTCTTTTCTAC
>OZ038506.1:49431625-49516625 GCA_964036315.1 Acanthosepion esculentum | reverse complement strand
TCTACATTACGCCGAGACGTATACCCAGAAGCACACGCATAAGAACACATGTATTATATTACATTGCAATATATATATATATATATATATATATATATATATATATATATATCGGGTATAAAAAATATTTAACAAACATTGCGGACGGGTTCCTCACGCCGAGACAATATCTGTTAAAATGAGATGTCATTGTTATTTTCATTTTTGCGTAATGTTGACAGGAATCTATCCATTGCACCCAGTATATATACACATACATACATACATATATATATATATATATATATATATATATATATATATATATATATATATGCACACACACTTGGACGTATTTGTTTAAACAGATACACACACACACACACACACATATATATATATATATATATATTCTGGAACATATACATACGCACAAACTGGCTCGTAAATTAATCATTTTTTTGTTTTATGATTTCAATTGAAACGAAATATATTAATATACAACCCATATACATATATATATATATATAATATATATATATATACTGGGACAGTATGATGTACTTATTTCATGAATATACCTAAAAATACGTGTAATTTTAAATGTATACGCAAATAAATTAAAGATATTATTCAACGTTTTTAGCTAATTGCATTATTGTACAGATTGTCTCAGTAGCCATGAAGAACTTCCACTTTCTCAAATGAACATAAGTACTCGTATTCTGCATTCACGCTAATCTATATCCCGTCTACACAGACTCTGAGTATCGTAGGGGCTGTCTTAAAACCTCTTACTGTGCCAAGTTTGCCAAATCTAATCAAATGACCAAACATCTAATTTTATGTAAGACTGACTTCTTAGAAGGGCGGAGACATCTTATTCCGTCAGAAATATGCGTGTAACTCTACACATTCTCACGCAAATACATCAGTCTCAAAATATCATGTGCACAACATTAATTTACAACGTAACATTCTACATAGCTAGAACTTGTAAACACATACATATTAACTGCAACCTATTTGAAGTTAAATCCATTAATCGGTCCAATCCATTTTCATATCTCTTTCAGACATAACATTTCTCTGTAAATATATTTAAGTAAATGTAGATATTTTGGGCAATTCGATACAGACCTCATCGAAATAGCATTACTACTGTGGAGTGAATTTGAATTTAAAGAGCTAATCCCAAAAATTACTCCAAGATAAATAGTAGAATAGTCAGTTGTCCCAATCAATGCGTAGCATCAAGTCAATGAATTCCATAGGAATTCCCAATCAATAAAAAGGGAATCTGTGGGGAGGTATCATCGGATATGTCTTGAAAATACCTGGCATTTTTTAATATAAAAAGAGTTGTCACAAAATTGAGTTTTGATGTTGAACTGGTAGTGGAAATTTGGGTTCCATTTGATAGTCTCACGTTATCTATATTTGGATTATCTATATTTGGATTATCTATATTTGGATTATCTATATTTGGATTATCTATATTTGGATTATCTATATTTGGATTAAGATGCAAACTTCGAATTGGTGACAACACATCCAGAAATATCTTTGACGGAAAATTCAACAAGAATAAGGGAAAGTGAAAGTTGCCTCCCAAAAGCTAAGCAAAGTATTAAGAAACAGAAAAATGTCCTCAGCAGTAAGGAAGCGTGCACTGATATGTTATGCAAAATCGGTCCTCCTATATGCTGGACAGTCACTTCATAAACGAAGAGGAGACGAGAGGCCAGAGAAATGCGGTTCTACATAAGGATTATGAGAACAAGATAGCGTGAACAAGTGAGCCACAAGAAAGTATTAAGGAAAATTGTAAAAAACGTTCACATAGAATCAGAAATTTCTCTGACACATAACGATGGAAGAGATTTTTGAGAACTCGATCCTCACAAGACATATTCAAGTAAAGGAGAGACAGAGAAATACAACGAATAAACTGCCTAACGAGCTTGTGGAAATGGTTAGCAGAACAAGGATTAGAAGAAATAGCAAAAGGACAAGCCTTACTTAAAGCTACAAAAGACCGGAAGGCGTAAAAAGCCACAATCGTCCACGTTCTGAAGAGTCACGGCACATGGAAAACTAAACTAAATTAAAATTGCGATTTATAGCCCGGCGCGTGTTATATTACGAAAGATACGGTATACAAGCAAGCATGCATATATCTATCTATCATATATATATATATGTATATATATATATATATATATATATATATATATATATATATATATATATAATTTCGTTTATACGCTATTTTTATACATATAATTTAAGTAAAGGATCAGTTTTATTAATGTTATGGGTCCTTACCTATAACTACAGAATGAACTCTTCCTAACACTATGTATACTACGCCTCTCAAGAGAGAGGGACGAGTCGAGCCGATAGTAGTTCACTCCAAACCAGACTGACAGTCATACAAACACCTTCCACATCTTGTATTATTATTCCGTGTAATATATCTTCGTTATTTCTACTCTTGTGTTCGTGTTGTTCTTCCTTGGTTCTAACCTTGGATCATGACATTTAATTAAACAGCATTAATTATATTTACCGGTCTGAATGTTCGAGAAATTTTGTAGCATATATGTACTTCGACGACAGGATTCGAACCTGTAACCCTTAATTGGGACAATCATTTAATCTGATGTGCTGTTAACTATTCAGCCACAAAAAAAAAACAGTCTGGTTAGCAAAGTCAGAATTTCTGTTTGTAGTAGTATGTTTAATACTGTTTAATTAATAAAATAGAGCATTTACTTAAATTATGTCTAAAAAAATAGCGTATAAACGGAAAATACATTAAAATAATTGTCGAACTTAATCCATTTCATAATATATATATATATATATATATATATATATATTTTCAAATGACAGATTTTGTTTACCATCTGTTGATGCCCACCATTTTAATATCTATTAAGTGCTGGATAATTCTTGCATTTTGTATTTATACTGCTTGTGACGCCTCAACCTACGCAAGCACATGTTTGTGCGCTCGAGAAGAACGTGGAACGGCACTGTGTCATTTGCATTAACGACATTATCCAGAATAACACAGGAAATGTCTTACAGAAGTGGTCAATGTTCCGACTGCGATCTTTGGCTCTTGACTTCGTTCCTCTGTCTATTTCTTGCACATGTATCTAGAGCAATGATGTATGTAAGATACACACAAATATTGTTCGGTCAGATGAGGAATACAGTTTTTATTAATTCTCACCATTCAAAAATATATATCAACTTATAAAAACACACACACACACACACCTATATATATATATATATATATAAGTGAACATAGAAGTCAAAACTTAGAGGCGACAGTCTGTTTCATGCGAGATGCAATCGTCAGGCCATCGATAGCACATCTTAAGACTATATTTCTTTATTTATATATATATATATATATATATATATAAATCATATATATATATATATATATATATATATATATATATATATATAATCATCGACTCTCCCCTCGAATTCGACGTATGATTGTCAAGCAGATCCGTTCGTAGAAACTGAGAGCCCGACGCCGGCACGTGAGATTTGATTATAGTGGTGAAGGATAGGTATTAGCACGCCAGTGAATGTAATGGATTCGACTGGAATTCGACGCTCCGATTCCTCAATCCTGGCCGTTACCCATTACTCCACCGTGCCTTATATATATATATATATATATATATATATATATATATATATATATATATATATATATATATATATATATAAAAATCAGTTGACGGGTTACTCGTCCCCATAAAGAATTCTATGCCCGCTGAAATCGTAGGCACCACACCATGTATATATGTATGTGCTTTCTGATCATGAGACCCGGTTTCGAATCTCACCATGGTTGATTTTTCAGGAAGGGACGATTCCAGCGTGCAGAACGTTTGGAAAGTGCCTGGAAAACATTCCACTGGTTGAACCAAGCATTTTGAGTTAAACTGGGTTGATGGTACACTTGGAGACCGTTTATAGCTGTGCTAGCACGAAGTCACAAGTCATCGTGACCGAAGGTTTGAGTGAGCAGTCCTTGTTCAAATTGTTGATCACGCAAGATAACACGCTATCTCCCAGAAACTATAACTAACGTAATGGTGGCTCTGTGGGTCTTGAACTATCACAAGTTTGCCTGATCGAGCGTCTGCTAGCCGTCCTAATAAACGGGTATCCTAGAATACGAGTGGCTACCTTTTATTATATTATGTATGTATAATTCAAGATGTCGTTTTTTTTCAGCTTAATTGAATGTGTGCATTATGTGTATGTCTTAGTGTGTTTTAGGGATGTTTTAATTTCCGAATACGCTTAGCACATTGTGGCCTTGTTCGTAGTTAATATTGTTAAGAGTTGGCTTTTTCTTTTTTATTATTAAAGCTTTCATTATTTTTAATCTTTTTTACAGGTGGATGCACTTAATATATTTGTGTTTTCTACTAGTATGTTTCTAATGGAGTCTGTTAAATTTATGGGTGTGTTTAAATGGGGTCTAATGGAACTGTGATCAGATAGGCGTAACGTAAGACGTCTGGATAAGCATTTAGTTGTGTAACCGATGTAATTATATATGTATCCGGCTTGATCAGGAATACAGTTCTTCAAGGGGCATTTGAACTCATAGATAATGTAATTTTGTAATTTTCACTTAGCTGGTGTGCTGTTATTTTTGAAGATAAGGTTAGCTGTGTTAATTGTTTTTATAATACATAATTATTTAGATTTCTTATTCAATTGGGGTAGTATATTTCTTTATAATATGTCTTGGTGCTCGGAGAAATTTGACTGTACACCTGCTTTTATTGAAAAGTGGAAGAAACAACATCACTGTATGAAAGGGCGTGTCAATATCAATGTTCAGCTCTCGGAGGAACTACACATCGATAATTGTGTAAAGCAGGGTGATATACCTGTACCAATATTGTCCTCACTTTATCTGACTGTAGTACTCTGGTATACCTTTCATGAGTGTGATACAGGTGCCTATATCAGATTCCGAATAACTGGAAGATTCCAAGCCAGAACCCGTGTTTTTGACGGATTTGTTAGGGAGCTTCTAAATGCCGACGATGCTGACTTAGTTGCACACTTTCCGGAGGAAATGCAGTCAGTGATGAACAGGTTTACTAATGCTTGTACCTGCTTTGGACTGACAATCAGCATTAAGAATATCAAGGTCATGTACACTCCCACTTCTGGCACCTGACATCTTTGTCTATGGGAAGCGTCTTGTAGTTGTCAAAGAGTTTGTGTAGCTTGGTAATCATTCATATATATATATATATATATATATATATATATATATATATATATAATCATTTCACCCCAAGCCAGGTGGAAATTCCACTACTACTAAGGGTATTACAGGGAGTGAATATGAGAGAAAATACTAAGTATAGGCAGGATTGAGGAAATGTTATGGTGAAACACACCTAGTCTATAGATAATAGACTCTCCCATCTAATATAAGTGGGAGTCAGTGGGAGTCGAAGACGGAAAGTAGTCAGCTACCACAACTCGATTACTTTGCGTAATACTTATTTTAACAAGTTCCTAACATTTTTGTACGTTGAACCTATTTAGGACCGAATTTAGTCCAAATACAGTTTTCACTGAGGAAATAACTCTACAACAGGAAAGAACAAATGATAAATGGGATTCAAGAAGATAAAAAATGGCGATTGATGTTGCATTCACATTAAGATTGTAATTATCAGGGTAGCGAGTAAACAGAAGAGAGTTCCACAGGAGAGAATTGCGAGAAATTAATCAGTTGGAGTAGAAGTGGCTGTTGCATTTAGCTATTTCAAAAGTAAAACTTTTTTGCCAATCTAGTAGCACGCTTAATTTAATGTAGTCGGGGCACCAGCGGAAAATGCTCGTCAGAACAGTTGCCATGAAAATATTAGTAGGAAAGATACCACGTCCGCCGATGAGAAAGTGGCTGAAGTAAATATACTAGCAATACATTTTGATAGTAAAAAAAAAAAATACCAGGAATATATATTTGTAAAAATTCCCAGCAGTGCTTTGCATTTATTGCATTAAAAGAAAAAGAAAAACTAACAATACATTTTTGTATAATAAATTACCGATGAACCCCAGAAAATTAATTTTCGTCATTAAATGACCCATTGATATGCCGCTAAACAAACAAACAAACAAGTAGATCGTTTTTTTGGATTTTATCTAGTATCTCGTGATGTATAGCAGGAGATCTCTGAATTTCAACGTTTGGTACAAGAAATTTCACAAATTCCTTCTGACCTCCGACCTTACGTTCCTATATCCTAAGTTGATCTTAACAGACAACTCTAACACATTGTACTATTTTTCTCAGCCGTGAGAATAAAAGCATTAATAATAAACAAAAAAAGTCGGATTTTATCTCCAAATTACACAGTGGTGGGGCGGTTAAATCTTACCCCGTTTATAAAACACGCGACGTTATCTCGAAAAAAAAAAAGTCTATTGTTATCAACATCAGATAGTTTCCTCAACTATCGACAACTGAGATTTTAAGCTTTAAGATTGAATGGGCTTCGCTTCGGCATTTAGTTCTCTTTCTTTTTCCCCAATTTTATTTAGTCGCATATCTTGTTTATTTATTTCGATGAACGGTAGACATTGTTGACAATGTTCCTGTTCAGCTGACATCTTTTGAAATTCTCAGACGATTCATTCCAAAACCCCAAAGCAATAAACCGATTCAAATAATTAAATAAGCACTAGCAAAAACAGACAAACAAACAAAAACAATTGTTTCGATATTTGAAAAAAGTTTTAAATAATAGTTATTCAACAGTATCAATATTGATTATAAAACGGATATCAACTTAGGATGTAAATTGTATTTGTGAGGATAATTAGAAAAGCTTTGCTAATGTATATTTTAATTAAAATCATAGTAATTGGATCTGTTCTATTTTAAAAAATAAAAACGAACAATAGAAATGAAGAAGGACGTATGCCTACATGATGCATACTTTTTCTAAAACCATTTCATCCCAAACGTGGCAATAAAGTCACTGAGACGCCAGGGGTTACTGAGTTTTAGAAAATATGAGAAAAATACTATTAACGAGAGAGAACATTAAAAGAACAAGAATTAAGAAGACAGTACGTAACGAACGACATTTCGTTTGAATTTCTTAAGTTGGAAAGATGAAAGCAGAAGAGATACTCACAGGACAGAAGTGTGATAGAAGAAGCAGCTACTGTAGAACTTACGGCTATATCTAGCCATTTCATCTGTGAAATAATGAAACCTTGCCACCAATCTAGTACTTCTCTTAAATTCGTAAAGTTCAACAAATCAATTACTACGAAGGTATTTATAGAAAAAGGCACAGACGCAAAACTATTTGTAAAGGCACGGCACTCCGATTTATTTGAACTGCTTGGATAACTTAATTTATTTGCGAAAATATTCTGTAGGGACACATATAGCAATTATCTTCTTTTGGTCACATGGGTAACGTAACGAACAGCTAGTGTCGTCACTCCATACAGTGACGAAAGCGGCAATCAATTTAAGTCAGTTTACAGCAGCTGCCTTTTGCCCGCACCATCCTAGACCCGTTCAAAGGCTAAATATGGCTCTCCAACAGTTTACAATTTCATTTTGCTGTTTCCCTTTCGGGATAAATCATTCCAAGATATAGAAAGGAATTCCAGCTCGCATTCCTCAAAAATCATGATATCGCTGTTTCCCCGTTCGTGAAATATGTCCTCGCTTGGGACACAGTAGATTATTCCGGTCCGTGTCAATGTAGATTCTTAAATATGGCTTCTCCAGACGCAGACATGATATGTAAGGCCCTTTCTTTTTGTTTCCCCTTGCACTATGCCTTGCTGTGTAGATATTTATGATATATATATTTTTTGCGTGGGACATGTGTAAATATGTATATATAATTTTGCGTATATCTTAATAGTGTAAAAGTCTCTCTGAAAAGAAGCCATATTTGTCAGTCATTTTCCTGTTAGCCATTCCGTTACTTCCGCGAAGTACGGTGCTATTATATCACGGATATGATAATGCCCATTATTTACATTATTCGGACTACTGTCGTCATCTTTGTCGCCATATTTATTACAACGTTTTTCGGCTGTTGTACGATCCGACCTTCTTCAGGTCTTCTTCAATGTCGAACTGAACCCTTTATTTCGCTCACTGGGGTAGACATTTCTAGTTCCACGTGCCATGCTCAATGGATGTCAGTTTTCAGTTATCTCCTGTTAATTTCCCTCTGAATGTTCTCCACTGCCTTAACCAGGTATTGAACTCGCGATCTTTGAGTCCTGTCACTGGATCGAACTAACGCCTTTATCCACTGTGCCATGTGTCCTGGAGGACATCTGTGTATGGATTTCTCAGAAATATAGACAGATAATGATAATGCCCGTAACGGGGGAAATATCATTGAGAGAAGGAAACACACACACAAAATTACATTTCGTCATGAATTTTCCTCACATTTATATATCACCTTTCCCCTATAAGTATATTAAATTCTAGACATAGTATTTCGCTCTTCCTCCGTCAGTTCATAAGAAGATTTAACGTTAAGAAACAAATAAATAACAAAAAAATTAACTATAGGTCACGAGACATTATCATGATGAATGCCATTTTTCTGTGCTAATTCTTAACGTCAAATACTTGTAGATTTCGATTAGCATTGACCCTCTCGTAATATTCGCTTCATAAAATGGAAATAATGATTTCCTTAGATTAAAATCTTACGGTGTTCGGAAATTTATTAGAAATTACAGCGTTATGAATTATGAGTCAAGGAAAAACTAAGGCAGACCAAAGTCTGAATTTTAGTAAGCTGCATCCAGAATTAGTTTACCATATCATCTACCGCATATTACGCAACTCATTCTACATTTCAGAAATTAATTGAGAAAATCTTGCGACGACGGAAATTAGAATACGTATGAAATTTCGCTTGACAAACAAACAAACAACATTTCACTATCTGTGGCAGTTATTTTAACCAAACTTACATTTTTGCATCGCATTTTTACAGCGGTTAATAATGGATTTTTCATGTAAACAGAAAAAGGATAAAGGGAGGGGATATCCCAAAATTAGAAATCACTTCCAACACCAAGATAAGGACTACTTCAACAGAAGTCCTTTCTTTGAGCTCTGCTGAAACAGGAAATGTGTCGCAAATTACGAGCTAATGAAACGTGGAAAGACCATCAACACAGACGTTTATTGATAGAAAATTGTAAACGAATCATTGCGTAGACGTCGGATGTACCCTGCTTTTACAAATTTGGAAGGAAAGGCTTCTATTTTCTTGCATGGCAATACACAACCACACTATACAATAACACCAAAAAGATTGTAATGACCGGAAGGGCATCAGCCACCTCTTTCATACTCACTAGACATTTGTTCCCAATGACTGGAATATTTCATAATAGCATTAAATTCAGATTCATTTGTTTCCTACATCTTATCAACCCATATTGTCTTATTTAAAGCCAAAATATATTTGGGATTGCAATAATAATTTTTTTTTGTTTTCGAGCGAATATTGCATTAACAATTTTTTGAGATTAACAAAGATTTTTCCAGATAAATTTCTACTATTTAACGCATAGCTGAGTTTAGATGGAGACTTATCTGTTCTCATAGGTATTTGCGTGTAACAGAGTATAATGAACCAGAGTGGAATTCGAACTCCGTTATCTCATTTTTCATTCCATTACGTTAGATATCCTGAATATGCCAGACAAATTCAACTTATAGAATTAGCAAAAACTAAAACAGTTCACAATTCTCGGTGAATAGATCGGTTATAGAGATTTTCGAAGCGTAGCTCAGATGTGGCAAAAAGCCGAAATTTTGAGGCACCCAGTGACGATCAAACCCACTACTCAGTCGTAATTGTTCTAACGGGACAATTGAATAGATCTGTTATAACCAGTTTAGTATAGGAGATCTGGAAATACAACACATATTTGGCTACGCTTGGCGTAAATTTGTCCAACATCTGGAGAAGATATAAATTCAAAACATTGGCATAAGAACTTGAATCGTATTCGTAAATATCCATGTCAGCTCTAGACTCGCATATGAATGTCAAGATTTTTTTTCCAGCGGAGAAGTATTTGCATTGCAGTATCGCAAACAGGAAAGTCACCAAACAACTGTAATTACATTCTTTAAAGACTTTCAACAGTATGAAAAATTAAAATGGATAATAAATCTGAGTCGATAGGAAAATGTCATAATCGTGATTGTTCCTATGAATATTTACGCATTAGTGAATGTAATGAACCTGACTTGAATTCGAACTCGGCTCATCCTTTCCGAGCTAATATCCATTAGATCATCCAACAGAAATTTCAGAAAGAAAGATACTGAGAATAAAGCTATTTCAAACGAAAACTTTCTTTAAACGTAGAACTGTGAATTTGCCTTTCCGCTAGGCTGCAGTTGTTGAGAATTAAGGTGATTAAAATTTTGATAAATAACATGTAAATAAATCTAAATTAAAACTGTTTTATATACTTAAAAAAAACACGTAATTATTCATGTCGATATAAAAGCATGCTAGAAATATCAGACATAAGATATGAAATAATTCTGTGGTAATTTCCTAGAAATCATATCTATAGATTCCCACAGATGACCCATTAATACATCCAGATCACACTGAATCAGAAGAACACAAATTACTGCGCATAAAATGTACAGATTCCCATGTGTCCTTTGCTTCAGCGATCAGCGAATATTGAATAACTTCAAGAGAATCGTTGGCTAGGATTATATTTATACAGAGACGAAATGTTGTCCCTGGCAAACCATTGGAAATAATAGGGCAGAGCTACACGCTCCGAATCATCCTGTTAAAGCGTATGAGAATATATCCAAGGGAAGTCAAAGTAAATACGATTATCGAGTGCATTGATAAGAAGAAAAGAAATGCCTACGCTGAAGTTGAATTCTCATGCGCAGCGGAGTTAATAAAGCCGGGTACGTCAATATGGCGGGAGTGTTTATTCAATATGGCGGAGCGATACGAAACGACCATGTATCTTTTCACAGGAACGAAGTAGAGAAATCAAAGACGAAACTGGTGAGAACAGGTCTATAAGATTAAAACAAAACAATTCCAACTGTATAAACATATTAGATTTCTTAGATACATAAAAAGGATCTTTATACACGAATAATATTGCCCTTTTTCATTTTTTAGTATTTCATCACTATGTTAAGGTCACACTGCTTTTCAACATTTGACGCAAATGCATCCAGAAATTTTCGTGGGCATGATTTCCGTTAATTCGTAACCAAGATATAGATTTAGCTGAGCGTAGCATCGAGTCACGTAAGTAAGGAGATAGATTTCCGTAAACAGAGCTATCATCGTTCCACTTTCGATATTATACTTGAAATTTAAACTTCTACAGTGAGAGATTTTAATTTCCTTATTATGGTGAAGCTTTCAAAAACCCTATTTAAAATATTACAGATATATCATTCAGTTTTTAACACACACACACACATATATATATATATATATATATATATATATATATATATATATATATATATATATATATATATACGAGGGTCATTCAATAAAAAAAGGTGAATTTTTCGGTATAAGGACTTCTAATACAGATAGCAAGCTTCCGTGTTCCCTCAGCGTAAACATCTTTGGACTGATGTTTCAGCCAGTCGCTCACAACACTTTCGACTTCATCGTCACTTTGAAACTTCGTGCCACCCGTGAACGCGTTCAAGGGACCAAACAGGTGAAAGTCTGAAGGGGCAAGGTCTGGGCTGTAAGAGGGATGAGGGAGCAGTGCCCAGCCCAGCTCGTTGATGGTCTGCGCCGTTTGGGCTGCTGTGTGAGGCTTTGCGTTGTCATGATGCAAGATGACTCCTTCTGACTGATGACCCCTGCGTTTGTTCTTTGTCTTTCAAAGTCCTTGTAATGTCATCCACTGTCACCCTTCTGTCAGACTGAATGAGGTCATTGACTGATTCGATCACCTCGGGAGACATCACTTCTGTAGGCCTCCCACGCCTGCCTTATCCTCAACACTACTCCGTCCTTCTTTAAACAATTTAACCCACTTGTAGACATTTGTTTTGGCTGAAACATGTGGCACCATACACAGTTGACATTCTCCTATGAATCTAACCTTGTTTGCACCCTTCAGCAACCAAAAAATTGATAATGACCGCTGTTCAATCCTGGAGCATGCTTCTTGGTTGGCCATCTTTGTTAATCGCCAAAACTCTCAAAGTTTTTTTTTTAATCTGCAAAAGAAATTAAATTCATGTGAAAAAGAAGTAAAACAAAAAAAAGAGTAAGCTTCTATCTGCATTAGAAGTCCTTATACCGAAAAAATTCACCGTATTTATTGAATGACCCTCGTATATATATATATATATATATATATACACACATAGAGAGAGAGAGGTATATTGTATGGTTCGACTGTGGGATTTATTTGCACCGACTAAGTGTATCAATAGTTCCGAAAAGTGTGGATGGTTCTGCACAAGCATTCACCACTTTAATCAAATCACTTGTGTGGATTTTCTGGCGGTTTTCCCTTGATTCCTTCTTATCCACAAACGTGTCAGCTGTAAATATACCACATAACATCCTTGAGCGCTTCACCTTGGAGCTGGTAGAATAGAGATCAACGTATTTTAGTGGACTCAACAGTTTTCAATCTGCTTGTCTGAATCACCTTCAAGAATTGAGAGCAAGATCTAAAAGGTCAGCCAATCTAACAGTGATCTCGTCTCACAATCCTCACTCTTGCCCCATATGTGACCTCCTTTGTAAATCACTATCGATTCTTAAGTGCCACTTAAGATTATCGCCCAAAATTTCATAACTGATTCAATTAAGCTGTCAGATCCTCATACGTCGAAACCGACGGGAGAGTCCATTATTATTATTATTGTGTGTGTGTGTGTGTGTGTGTGTGTGTGTGTATTGTTTCTAATCATTTAACCCCAAGCAAGGCGGAAATTCCACTAGTAGTCAGGGAGTTACAGGGAGTGAATATACTGAGAATAGGGAGGATGGAGGAAAGGTCAAAAGACGGATAGGATTAAAGAAGATAGAAGATGTTGCATTAAAATGTTTGGAGCTTGTAGTTATCGGGGAAGCAAGTAAATAGGCGACAGTTCCACGTACAGGAAGTGCGAGGAAAGAAACTGTTGGAGTAGAAGGGGGAATTGCATTTAGCTTTTTCAATAGTAAACGAGTAGGACCTAAATGCCAATCTGGTGGTGATCATTATAGTTCTTTGTGGTTTTTATAAGAGAGATAAATATGAAAAATAAAACAAATGAATTTACTTAAAAAAAAGAATTAGAAAACCAATATCTAAAAACTAATCTGTGAGAAAAGACTTGAATCACTATTTACATTATTCGGATTATTGTCCTCATGTTTGTCGCCATATTTATTACAACATATCGGCCGTTATACGCTCCGGCCTTCTTCAGGTGGTTGGAATGTCGAATTGAACCCTTTATTTAGCTCACTGGGGTAGACTGTTCTAGTTCCACGTGCCATGTTTAATGGATATCAGCTATCAGTTATCTCCTGTTAATTCCCCTCTCCACGTTATCCACCGCCTTAACCAGGTATTGAACTCACACTTAACTTTTGAAAGTAACGCTGTGGTTTCTGTCTATATTTCTGAGATGAGGTATTATGTACACTATTTACATTATTCGGACTATTGTCCTCATCTTTGTCGCCATATTTATTACAACGTTTCGGCCGTTGTACGCACCGGCCTTCTTTAAGTGGTTGGAATGTCGAACTGAACCCTTTATTTCGCTCGCTGGGTTCGACTGTTCAAGTTCTACGTGCCATGTTTAATGGATGTCAGTTATCAGTTATCTCCTGTTAATTCCCTTCTGGCCGAAACGTTGCAATAAATATGGCGACAAAGATGAGGACAATAGTCCGAATAATGTAAATAGTGTACATAATACCTCATCTCAGAAATATAGACAGATACTGAAATTTGAATCGACAGAAATGTGGTTCTAGAGAAGGTTGCTGCTGATTCCATGCACAGAACTTGGGAACAACGACCAAGTTGTAGAGAAAATACCAAAGAGGAATTCAGCAAGCGACAGTTGAAATTCTAGAGCACATTATGATGAAAAATCTGATACTCACAATACTGATTGAAGAGACGAGAGAAAACGAAACATGAACTACTTGATTAAATAGATGGCGAAAAAAGTTTTAGGAGAGATAACAAAAAGGCAAAATTTATTAAGAGCTACAATGGATAGAAAATTTCAAATATTAGGTTGGTGCAAAAATAATGTCGTTTTTTGACGTTCAACATCATGTGAGAAAACGACATTATTTTTGCACCAACCTAATATTTATCTATTGAAGAATCATTTCAATTTATTTTCTTTATGAGCTTTTAAAGTCATACATGTTGCATCTGATTCCTTTTCAATTGTTTTGTTTTTACGCTCCATTCAATGAAGAAGCATACTGTGATATTTTACATAAGTTTCTGTCACAATTACTTTAGACAGACTTTACTTTAGCGACATGTATGTACAGTTCGAGAGCCAACTTCGGATTCGTTACAATCCGAACCACTGCTTTGCGGAACCGACTCCCAGGAAGATGCTCTCTCAGTCACTAGAAATTAAACCTGTTCAAGTTTAGGGTCAACCGTTCCATTCCATAAAATTGGGCACCTCCAGGTGGTGCAATGATTTACAAGCTTGTCTCGCTAGAACAATTCTGACTGAGTAAGGAGTTCGATCTTCACTGGGTGCCTTATACTTTAGGCCTTGTGCCACACTTAAGCTACGCTTTGAAAATCACTATATCTCCATAAACTGTGCCCCTTACTCTGTAACCCTTTACCTCCAGTGGCTCTTAGGCCTTGTACAGGGTGAACATCATTGTAAAAAACATAATTGCGCGCAAATACACTTAGAAATGGTATTTATCAATCTCCTCTCCCCCAATTTGGGTTAAATAGTGAAACTTGTATCCTGAAACATAATTGATATTCTAGAAAAAAATTGTGAATGCAATATTCACTTGCAAAAATAGTTATTCTGACAATTCAAAATAGGCTTAACAAAAACCGCTAAGGGTTAGTAAGACGTAAGAAATAAATTAATTAATCAATTAATGTGAGGCCATGTTTGTTGACTGATTCGTTTTCTACAACTTTTCAACCATTTTTCGGTTATTTAAATCCGGGGCATATTTTTAGATTGTAAGAAATTTTTAGACAATAATGGTTTAGTGTTATAATTCTTATAAAATTAACCAATAGCAGGTGGGAGAAGAGGTGGGTTCATGCCTTTCGCAATAGTATTTGCGCGTAAATGAATATAACAAACCCAACAGGAATGGAAACTCGGCTCTCCGAATAGACATTTCCGTGCTATTGACCATTACGCCACCCACACATAGAAGCTTAACCACCTGATATCTAGTTATTGACCAGGGTCGATGTTTCTTAACTTCGCTGGTCGTATAGCAACCGTTGTTTCAACTTAATGTGGCCGTAAGCCCATACGTTTTTCATTGACACATATGATTTAACTAAAAAACACATTGTTGTTATTTCTGTGTAGCGCGTCCTTTCAGAATATGAGAGATCATGGTTCTCTTAAATTTCCTATCCCTTGTGACCTCTAGCAGTTTTTCTCCCTTTGATAAGTCTCCCGGCACATGTTCCGCTATCTATCCACACTAGCTATTCAGGTAGGTGGTTCGCTGTCTTCCCCTATATGCATCAATATGCCCTGTGAGGGATGAGTTTTACCAAGCTCTCCTCCCTCGATTATTTCAGCTGTCACATCCTTATTGTGAGTGTAAACGTTCTTTCTGACGCCATTTCCGTTGCTTTTTCATTCCGTCCACGGAAATCTGAATATCCTTCTGTAGAACTACATTTCTGTCCCTTCCAGCTTTCTCTTAAGATTTGACGAGCTTCTTACTCCAGTGATGATTTTCTCCTTCTGAACGATGTTCTACAAAAGCACAGATGTTATTAAATAGACACTGGTTATTTTTATATTCCAAGCCGCATTCCAAACAAATGTTCTTGCTTCCTACAACCGCATCGATGTTGATGGCCATGGTATAGATATCCCTAGTTGGAATCAGGATGATCTTGAACAAAAATCAGCATTCTTTAACAAGTGTTCTAAGAATTAGAACTTATGATAAACCTGTTCAAAACAGAAACTTATCTGGAAATTGAAACGATGAAAATGTTTTCAAATGCCCTGTATCTTTCATAAAATTCCATTATGTCGAATTCACAAATGCAGTTCAGCACACTCACGTAAATAGAGAATTTATATCCAATAACCAATTTAGTATAAGAGATAAAGAAAGGCTGCGTTAAGGTAATTTTTATCCAGCATTGAAAGATGTTAGAAAATCAAAACATTGACAGGAGAACTCGAATCGTGTCCTGAAATAGTCTTGTCGGAACTAGACTCTCATTTGAATGTCAAGATTAAAAATGGCTTCAAGCGAATTAAGCCTGTGTGTTTCAAAAATACAATCAAATAACTTTATCAAATTCTTTGAAGACTTGTGAAAGCAGTAACAATTTAAATGGATAACACATGTAACTCTATAAGAAAATAATGACATAATAATGATGCTGACTTTCTACACATCCTTAAAATTAATGTCATCAAGGAAAAGCAGTTCGATAGTAGAATGAACGATAACAATTAGTAAATATTAAAGTCACGTAATAGCGAATAGGTCATTATAGGGGAAAATTTAAATGTATTTATTAATTAAAGATTCAGAGTAGATGTCCTGTTTTACAAAAGAAACTTGATGATTTAAATTCTCCAGGGACTTGTGCTTATATGACTAATATGAAAATTAAGCCCCACAAAAACGAATTTGTCGATTTTTTTTTGTCTAAAATTAAATAAGGAGGTGGGGGTAGCAGATGTAAACAAAAAAAACGAAGATATTCAAAAAAGGAAAAAAAACTAATTGCATTCATTGGTAAATAAATCCAGATTTTATCAAAATTCGACAATTATCTGACTTTCACAAGAATTTCCCATTATTTACATTATTAGAACTGTTATCCTCGCCGTTATTGCCATATTCACAACAGTTCGGTTCGAAAATAAAATCACCTGAAGAAGGCCGGTGCAAACAACGGCTGAAACGTCGTGAATATGACAACGAAGATGAGGATGACAGTCCGAATAATGTAAATACGCATAATACCATATCTCAGAGATATAGACAGATAAATAATTTCCAAATCAATTGTGTTTTCCACCGGAAATAGACGTAAGATTTCCTATACATGCTGACAAAGAAAAAACTAAATTTTTAACAAACTTTTGAAGGTTCTAAAATGTTGTTTTTTTTTTTAAATATAGCTTAATAACGAAATGATCCTTCGGTCTTTCTTCTCAAGACTAACATAAATAGTTTGACGAAAAAACTTTTTTTATCATATATATTCATTTGTTGACGAATTTTGGGTAGTAATTAGTTTATACTAATACGAAATCTAACCAAATCATATAACAGTTATCAATGCGTCATTTTTTTATATATTTCTGGTGTATTTTTATCTATTTCTCGTCCCCATCTCCACTGGCAAGGGAGCGAAATCAACTTAATTTAGTAAATTTATGAGTGCTTATTTCGTCTAGCCGTTTTAAAAATCTATACAAATAAAATATTTATCTGCATATAGACAAAATTTGTTTCCGAGCAAAATGAACTGTAATTAATCAGTTCCTTTGCTCCTACGTTGCTTAGATTGCAGTCGTATTTTTCCAGACTTTCATGTAAGGTACTCAGCTACCTGTGCCTATTAAGTGTTCGTGTTGATTCAACTTCGTCTTGAAAAAGGCTTTATCGTCGCGGCTTTTTCGTTCTGTTGCTATTCTTTCATCCGAGAACTGTTTTCACCTCACAGTTATAATAAACGCATAATAATTTTAACATGAAAAGATATTGAGCAAATAGCAATTTATATAATACCACGCGTAATCAATGAATAATAGATACCATTGAACACCTAAAAAACATGTAAAGGTACGGATAATTAAACCGTTCATCGGCTTCTATTTTCGTTGTGAATTCTTTATCTTCGTTTTAATGAACCTCAATATATTTTTCCAAGACTTTTCGTTCATTGCATCACACTGTCACAACTTTAAAATTACAGTCATTTTTGACGGCATGGGTACAATAGTATATGTTATGATTCATAATATGGAATTACCCCAAATAGGCCTAATCTTACATATTGATTTATAAACTGGTAGATATTAGAAATAAAAAAAACAATTTCAAATGTCCACAGATATTTGCAACACATTGTTTATTGTTTTTTCCCTTTTTGTTTTTTATGTAGGTAAGTTTGCACTCTACATGATATTTGGCTTATGGCAACATCAGCTTGAAACACCGGTTCCTCTACGATCACCGAAGTTAAGCAACGTCCAGCATGGTCGGTACCTAGATGTGCAACCACTTGGGAACACGAGGTTCTGAAAGCATCAATGTCCGTGAGGTCTAATGGATACTAACTCGGAATTGTAAATTGGAGAGTCGATTTCTAATTCCCGTTGGTTCGTTGGATTCACTTACGCGAAAATACGCTTGAGAAAGGTATGGAAATACACCTCTTCTAACCCCAACCATAGGTTAATAAGTAAGAAAAAAATATTATGAAAAAATAAATCCTTACAATCTAAAAATAATTTTCTCGCCTTAACTAATCCGTAAAGGGTTGATAAGCCATAAAAAACGAATCCATTGATCAACACTATTTCGGTCATCAGAGGTGAACGATACTTTCATATACCTAGTGTATTACAATTTAAAGTTGAGGTGAAGTGGGTTCTATCCAATCAATTTACACTCACGATGAGTACATAAAATAATTAATATGTAATTAATTTGTGTTAACCTTGATTATGTTAATTAAAATTTTTAAATATTTAATTTAATTTCGTGGATGTCCAGGTACTTGAATGGGTAGCAGTTCGAAAATGCGAAATTCGAATATCTGTCGGGTTCGTAACATTAACATGCGCAAATACCCTTAAAAAATAGGATGTACCCATCTCTTCCCCCCGCCCCCCAGGTGTGGGTTAAATCAAAGGAAATGTATGCCGAAAAATCATTATTGAATTTACACTAAAAATCGTGTCAATGCAATATTCACTCGGAAATGAAAAAAAATATCGGTAAAATCCAAAAATATATTTCGGACTTAAGTGTTGAAAAAAAATATTTTCCTACTTTTCAGCGTTTTATTGTGTCACTATGCAGAAGGTTTATTAGCTTATGTACTGTATAAAAGAATTGTATATGTTTATGTTAAAATATTCAATGAAATTATTGGCAGATATCTATCAGCTATATTTGTTGTGTAGTATATAGACAAAGAACGAAGCATCACGTAGAATATACGACTGTGGTTTTCCTTACGATGTGTAATAGCGATAATGCTACAAAGTCATTGAATGCTAGACTGTTTTGTCACCGATGAAGAAGAGAGATGAGTCAAGAGAAATGTTATTCTACAGAAGGATGCTGAGAATACCATGTGATCAGGGAAAGGTTTATAGAAAATGTAAGTAAATAAGCACGCTCATATTTAGAATAAATAAATAGATAGTTGATGTTTCTATGGCACGTAACGAGGAAATAGGTCTTAGAATATTTGGCACTCTCAGAATATATTTAAGGCAAGAAAGACAAAGAAAAGCAACGCGTAACCTACGGAACGGGTTTGTATAAATGTTTAGTAGAAGAGAATTTATGATATATCAAAAACAAAACATACTAATACCTACAAAAGTCAGCAAGTTCAATAGAGCCATGATCTCTAATGTCATCAAGAGTCATGTCGCATAGAAGGAGAAGAAGATCGATGTTTCATCAAATAAAATTTATCTGCGCATCTTCTTTCCGGCCTTTATATATAGAAAACATAAATAATCTTTGGTTATTGGAAATATTTTTTCGAAAAAGTTACTTCGAAAAATGACAATGCAGTAAATTCTTGGTGCTCTCTTTCTTTCTCTGTCTTTCTCTCTCTCGCTCTCTTTCTCTCTCTCTCTCTCTCTCTCTCTCTCTCTCTCTCTATATATATATATATATATCAGTATTTTCATATTTCTCTCAGTTTAATTATAGATATCAAACTATCTCTCTCTCTCTATATATATATATTGATATATATATATATATATATATATATATATATATATATATATATATATTGATATAAGAGGATAAAATCCAGTAGAGCTCTATGTAAAAGACAGAGCAAGAATATAATATAAAAGGTTCAAACACTAATATTCTATGGTTATAATTTATTACATTGGAATTGTAATCACGATCCAACTCATCAGACATACAATTGCAAAAAGAACAGAATATATTTTCCTATATATATATATATATATATATATATATATATATATATATATATATGTCTATTCATATCTATCTATCTGAATATTACCCAGGTATCGTCTGCATTCAGTTTCTATATCTCTTTCTTAGGAAATCTACTTCGAAAATAATGCATTGCATTTAAATGAAGTTCAATTTCACTGTGCTCGTTAATCATCACTGGTGCCAGTTTTTTTTCCTAATCCCGTAGCAGATGTTGTGCTGCTGAGTCTTGTTGCAGTTGAGCAAAACTGTTGTTATAAATTCATGAGATACAGAACAATGGAATCTATATTGAGTTGCCACGGTCACATGTCAAGAGAAATCTTCCAATTTGACGTGTAGGAGGAAAAGCAAAACAATCCGTACCGAGTAGATTAATTTATTATCTGTCAACTTTCATAAAATCGCACGGTCGGTACCGGTGTTTTTTTTTTTGTTTGTTTTTTTCGGTTGTGAACTCTCATAACACATGCACGGAACCATCTTCTCGGTATATTTCCCGAAATGTAAAGGCGTTATGTTATGGACAGTGGAGTAGATATATAATTTGTGACAGGAACGATACGTCATTGTTCAACACAGGATCGGTCGACAGGATGAAGTGTAAATAAAAACGACATTCACAGTCATGAAGAGCACGAAGCACTATTCTGAGCAGAATTGTTTTGGTGTGATTGAAAACTGAAGTTCATAAGAAAAAAGAAAAAGTGCCTTTTTTTTACATTCCAGTCTTTCATTCAAGAGTAAAATCAACAATAGATAAAAACAGATTAAACATAAAGTTTTGAGATAAAGATCTGAACTAGGAAATAAAAAAAATACATATGTCTCAATTTCCGGGATGAGGAGTCATCATTATTAATACTATAAACAATCGGACTATTGTCCTAGTCTGTGTTCTTATCACAACAGGTTCTCAGTTCGTAATTTCTAGTAAGATATTCGGAGCGATATAGACCTAATGAAGGCCGGAGGACCCAATGGCTGAAATGTTGTGATAACAACAAACATTAGAACAATAGTTCGAATATAAATATATAAACAATATACTGTACTCTATGTAACAGATAGCAGCTCGGATTGAGCAATCAAAGAGCCGGGTTCGAATTCCAATCGAATCCATTGCATTCACTTACGTGCTAATACCCTTGATCGTCTTCTTCTCCCTCCACCTATGGGTAAATAGGGGGACAGACAGGGTTCTATACACTTGGGAAATGTATGAATCCTCTTCTCTCCTACCCCCACCCCAGCTATAGATCTCGTTCTGTAAGCTTGGATGGCAACTGGTATATTGCAGAAAGAAATGGCAACCGACTGCAGGACAAATCTGCCTCGTCAGTCATGTATCGAAACATACACAATCGCCTAAGCGTATATCACGCAAGGCACATAACTGACTGGATCTACACGTTGATTTATACCAATTGGGCACGGTCTTTGTGCTCCCAGTGTAAACGCCGGTTTAATCTTATCTATCTGCGCAGTCCCAGAACGATAACGGACATCACTTGTCAAATCCGTGCTCCAAAGAAAAACATTTTGGAACAAGCTGGAATAACAAGCATATTCGCTTTGCATTTTCAAAGATGCTTGCGCAGGAAGGCCATGTCAAACGTACGCAGGAAGCCCGTACACTGAAGGAGATGCAGTAGGAAAAATCCGACATTGGCTCTTGCATTTTACATATGTTATTATAGTCTTCATAATCATTAGACATCATCGACAATTAGATTTATTTCGCATGATTATATGACCAATAAGGTCATTTCTAATGGGGACAGGCAGTTTTCTGTTGGTTCTCGATGCCTCTTTTATGGCACTGATATTACAAGTGATTTGTCATTCCTCTACTGATCGTTTTCGTCGTAGACTTAATGTATGTAATTGGCTTATGACAATTCAAAACAAAGCATAACACTGCATTATTTGAAAACGTTTTTAACCCCAATATGGAAGAACAGTTTTTATCGCGAGCGGTTTATAATGCCTGCTAGTTCCAGGCAATACACCTTAAAGCACAAATATTGAATAAATATTGAAAATGCATGGCCAAAAAATTGAACGAAAGATATATACAGAGTGGCGATAAAGTCAATATAAAGTGACTTATGACAAAAAGCAAAGCATTGAAGCAAGTGATTTGCAGTTGGAACGGCATCGAAAATTCATTTATTGTTGTTTACCATAGCATTTTAGAGTTATTAACAAGAATTAACCAGAACCATTTTAATAATAAATTTCCGGGCTGTTGATTAATTGTTTGTCTTTATTTTTATTGTGAGTAACTGTATAGTGACTTTATTACCACCCTGTATATATATATATATATATATATATATATATATATATATATATATATATATAGACACACATATATATATATATATAGACACACACACATATATATATATATATATAGACACACACATATATATATATATATTATATATATATTATATATATAGACACACACATATATATATATATATTATATATATATTATATATATAGACACACACACATATATATATATATATATATATTATATATATATATATATAGACACACACATATATATATATATATTATATATATATATTATGTATATATATATATTATATATGTATATATATTATATATATATAGACACACACATATATATATATATATATATTATGTATATATATATTATATATTATATATGTATATATATATTATATATATATATAGACACACACATATATATATATATATATATTATGTATATATATATTATATATTATATATGTATATATATATTATATATATATATAGACACACACATATATATATATATATATTATGTATATATATATTATATATTATATATGTATATATATATTATATATATATATATAGACACACACATATATATATATATATTATGTATATATATATATATATATATTATGTATATATATATATATATATATATATATATTATGTATATATATATATTATATATATATATATATTATGTATATATATATATTATATATATATATATATATTATGTATATATATATATTATGTATATATTATATATATATATATATATATATATTATGTATATATATATATTATATATATATATATATAGACATATATATATATATATTAGGTATATTTAGACAGCAAAAATGTGCCTATTATATGAAAAGAATAATTCAAAAATGTTAAAAAAATTACAAAAATTTGATATACAGAACTTGTTGATATCATTCAACAAAACATGTTTGAATGATATCAACAAGTTCTGTATATCATATTTTTGCAATTTTTTTAACATTTTCGAATTAGTTGTTTCATATAATGGGCAAATTTACCAAACAAAATACAATCTAATTTCTGTAGTCGTGTATGTCGTGTATCTCATCGTTCCTCAAAGAATTAGAACTTTCCGAAGCCAACATACACGACCACAAAAATGTAGAAAAAAATCCAAAGAAAACTGTTAAATCCATTGAGTCCTGTTTTAGAAGATGTCCAACACATACGTCCATCCCAAACCATAACACTCTGATCACAACTGCAGGTTCGAGTATCGCAGAGGTAATTTTCTCTAACCAGACTTTGAATTATGGAACTTTGTGTCCTTCACATGTTTTGACAAACCTTTCAATCACCATATGAATACTCATGAGAGTTCTCAAATTTAAAATCCTTGATAAACCAATAACATACTTGCTCTTGTATATAAACACATGTAACAAAATAAATCCTACATTTGCCTTGATAACTGTTCAGTGAGCTGATTCTCGTTATATTTTTACCAACTCATAAACCACGACCCTAACCTTACTGTCTACAAAGATATTTGGTTGGATGCAAGACTTTCCTTGATACATCACCAAAGTATTCTTGAACTTAAGTCCAAGAGCAAAGGAAGCACAGATGATTAGGCGTAGCATATTTTCCTCTGTGTGAGCACCCTCATCCGGGTCAACTACATGAAATACATCTCGTATAATTTTAACAGATGTCATCGTCTTGACCGACATTTAGCTGATACATTTCCAAAAGTGTGATAATTTTGTTTCTTACTAATCAACCAATGGCTGATGGAGAGAAATGGTGGATTCATACCATTCCCAGGGACATTTGCGCCTCCGTGAATATAACGCAACTGAAATTGTTAACTCGGCTCTCCCATTCCGAGTAATTATCCATTAAACCAGACCCACATGCAAGCTTAAGCACCTAATATTCCTAAATGGTTACTAATCTAGGTACTGACCAAGCTAGACATTGCTTAACATTGGTGATCGTACGGTGACCAGTGTTTCAACGCTAATAGACCATAAGCCTAAATGTCATGTTGAACTGAATTAAAATCCTATTAAATCTATTCATTTCAGTTATGTTTGAAAGATTATTACTAAATTTACATTCGTGACGATGTTAATCTGGAGGAGAAACCCTAAATACTTACATATCTATCTATCTGCACACTCAGATATATATATATATATATATATATATATATATATATATATATATGTGTGTGTGCGTGTGTGTATATATGTGTGTGTGTGTGTGTATATATATATATGTGTGTATATATATACTTGTGTGTGTATATATATATATATATGTGTGTGTGTGTATATATATATGTGTGTGTATATATATACTTGTGTGTGTGTATATATATGTATATATGTATGTATGTATATATATGTATATATGTGTGTATATATATATATGTGTGTGTGTGTGAGTGTATATATGTATATATATATATATATATATATATATATATATATGTATATATATATAAATGTCTATATATGTGTGTGTGTGTATATATATATCTTTATATACACACATATATATATATATATACATGTGTGTGTGTTTACAGAAGACGTTTCAAAATGCTCTTGATAAATCTGCTCGACCGAAGGCCGTGTTTTAAATGACGTTATTCATAGACACCACTGTGTAAGGGTAGACACATACTTTACAATGACATTATTCATAAAATCAGAATATTTCCCGTGGAAAGTAGTCGTTTAACAATACTGATTCCTCATAGCTCATATGATACAACAGCTAATTTCCAGGCTGGCTTGATACCCACCTTTTCGTAAAGAATATCATTTATTTTATTATTTATAGCGACATTTTTCTCAGTTATCCCGTGAATGTATCTCTTAAGGGTGAAGAAAAAAACTTCTTTCAAAAGACTCGTGTATTGTGGTTTGAAACGGTTATTTTTCCTCGTCCGAATCCCGTAAAGTTAGCGTTACATGACTTATATTAGTTTTGCGTTGATAGCCAACCGAGGGGAAACATATATTTTCCATACGCGTAAATAAAATATGAGCATGGGCAAAATGATAAATGTCATTGAGTGTGTTTTCCCCGGAACACATTATGATTAAATTAATCTGATAGCAAAGGAATATTTCAAAATTAATTATAGATTGCTAAACAATTCGTAATTTTTACTACTTCTGTATAGGACTATAAGAAGTTATAAAAAAAAGGGAAGTAAGGTTAGAGTAACGGCTATCAGCGCAGAAAATATTATAGTCCTTAACCTCCTGAATCGGTTGTATTCCTTGGTAGTAATACCTTTGCAAAATACATTAATCTTTATTTTTTCTAATTGTCTTTAGATATTTATTAAATAATACGGTAGACCGGACTCTCTTGCCTTCAGAGGTTGTCACTTTAGAAGAACTTCGCAAAGGTGAACATTAGTCCTTTCCTTATAAGGAAACGTTCGGCATTAATTCATCAAAGAGCCAATTAGGACTTCGGTTAAATTTTATAAAATCTTTCTATTAAAGCATTTTTTTAGCTGAACATTGGTTTCTCGAGAGAGTGAAGGCGACGGGGTCAGGTAAAGGATATTACTGGAAGGATCTAGCCGGAGCTCTACACAGTGGAAGACCGATGGGTGATGGCCGTTCTTTCACAAACTAATAAGCAATTGTGATGCCCGTGTCCTCCATCGGTGACAAAGCAGACCTATTTAGCATTGCACTGCTTTCCCTATTATGGGGAGGGTGCGATAAAAGTAGCCCTAAACATTGCTTGCTCAAACAGTGAATTGGCAGCCCGCTGCAGCTGTCTAGTTATCCAATAAAGCAGTCGAAACAGCAAGAATAAATATAAGAAGAATTTCCATTTTGGATCTTGGAATGTTCACAGTCTTCAGGGCAATGATTCTGCACCAGAGCGTAAAACAGCTCTTGTTTCTCTCGGGTTAAAGAAATATAACATCGACATAGCGGCCATTAGTGAAACACATCTAGCTGGTAATTCTCAGCTTAGGGAAGAAAAAGGCGGATACCCATTTTTATGGGCTGGCAAGACTGAGAAAAAGCCTCGCCAGTCTGGTGTTGGCTTTGCCATCAAGTCAGACCTAGCTAGCTCACTGCGTCCCTTACCTAAAAGTGTATCTGGTCGCATAATGGAATTAACCCTCATTTTGGAGTGCAACACCCGTGTGACGATGGTTAGCTGCTACGCGCCAACCATAGGTAGTTCAGATGAAAAAAAAGATGATTTATACAATCTTCTTCTGGATGTCATCTCCAAAGTCCAACATACGGATAAATTAGTCCTTACAGGTGATTTCAATGCTCGTGTTGGCAACGATTATCATTCTTGGAAGGGCCTTTTAGGTCGCCATGGTATTGGTCATGTGAATTCTAATGGATTACGCCTTCTCATTATCTGCAAGTGACCATAGTATCACTAATACCTTCTACCAGCAACCCAACTGTTGATGGTATGATCTCGGAATACTTTAATGTCACAAATGGCACAAAGCAAGGTTGTGTCATGGCCCCTGTCCTTTTTGCCCTTTTCTTCTCAGTGATGCTGAAATGTGCATTTGCAGACACAGAGAGCGGCGTCAAGTTTCAGTTTCGAACAACTGGTGGTCTCTTCAATCATCAGTGGTTCAAAGCCAAGACCCACCTTCGGACGCAAATTATTCGTAATTTGTTGTTTGCTGATGATGCGGCTCTTGTCCTTTGAGGAGGCCCAACATCTAATAAATCGTTTTTCTGCTGCATGTAAAGCATTTGGTCTTACACTTAGCATAAAGAAAACTGAAGTTGTGCACCAACCTTCTCCTCCGAAGCAATTGCGTGGTGAGAAACAAAAACCACCAATCTACAAATTTCCAGAGAGACCATTGAAAGTAGAAGACAAAACCCTGAACTATGTAAAGTTTTTCACCTATCTTGGTAGCAAAGTCAATTACAGTGGAACTTTAGATGATGAAATCATGCATCGGATTGCTAAGGCTACCAGTGCTTTCAGCAAACTTCGCCATCGCTTGTGGAATGATCGGTGTATTCGACTGGATACGAAAATTCGGGTTTACAGAGCTGTTGTACTTGCCATCCTTTTGTATGGCTCAGAGTCGTGAACTCCATACAGGTACCATATACGACAGCTTGATATGTTCCATAAACTCTGTCTGTGAAGTTAAACTTCAGGATAGGACATCCAACGTAGACCTGTTTAACAGGTGTAATACTGGAGGAATCGAGACTTTTCTCATACAGTCTCAGTTACGGTGGACTGGTCGTGTCTTGCGAATGTCTGATGACAGGATACCCAAGATCCTAATGTACAACCAGTTAGTTCAGGACTACAGGAATGTAGGACGCCCATGGCTAAGATACAAAGATAAGCTGAAAAGCAAATTGTCAGCAGTCAATAGACCACATAACACCCTTGAGCGCTTAGCCTTGGAGCGGGTAGAATGGAGATCAACGTGTTTTAGTGGACTCAGCAATTTTCGATCTGCTTGTCTGAATCATCTTCAAGACGCGAGAGCAAGATCTAAAAGTTCAGCCAATCTAACAGTGATCTCATCTCATAATCCTCACACTTGCTCCATGTGTGGCCTCCTTTGTAAAAAAAAGTAGCGCGTTTTAAATGCCACTTAAGATTATCGCACAAAATTTAATAACTGAATCAACTAATCTCTCAGATCCTCATACGTCGAAACCGACGGGAGAGTCCATCATATATATATATATATATATATATATATATATATATATATATATATATATATTATATATATATGAAAATACTGAGAAAGATAGATATGGATAGACTTAGATAAAACACGATGAATTAAATACATTGTCATTTTTCGACAAAGTAAACGAATTGCTTTTTTCTCAAAATATTTCCAAAAAAGCAAAAACTGTTGTGCATGCAGCTGACAGTTTAGTTATTTCTCAGTGATTTTGGAACCATGCATGGCGTCCATATGAACGTCTAATTCCGACGTGTCTATTTAAGAACATGACCTGAGAATTTAGGTTAACGTTTGGTTATGTTGTATCTTCCTGTCCTTAAAAACAAATCTCCTATGTAGGTTTCATTTCTTTATATTCTATAATAAACTGTTTATAATTGATCCATACATCGTTGTATTTGAAGTGTCTACTATTTACTACTTCCACATCCTGATTTTTTATGATAGATTATTAGTATTTTCATTCCGATTCCAGGTCATAGTTTCCGTTTTGGAAATATTTATCTTGTGTTTTTCTTCTTGGAAGTCTTGTTGGATGGACAAAACTGTGGAAAAGACAATGGCAATGAAATCCACTGTGCTTACAAGACGATATGCCAATTTGCAGAATATTATTCTTTAGAAACCCATGGCCGACTCCGTCCTACGAGACAAAATATGTAAAAAGAAAAAAAAAAAATATATATATATATATGTATATCTTTGTAATATATATATATATATATATATATATATATATATATATATATATATATATATATATATATATATATATATATATATATTCTATAATATATACATTTACAGTTTCAATAAAATAGCGGCAGGGAATAGAACTTTATTAATCAGTATTTTGATTTAATCTACCAAAAATAATCAACTTACACACACACACACACACACATATATATATATATATTCTTTCATTTATTTCTCATGGTTTAGATTTTGAGACATAGACTTAAAAACATTCAACTCAAATAGAAATATTCCCAAACCATATCAGATTTTGAAAATCTGACAAAGAGAAATAACCATTATTAGAAATGTCATCAATTCAGATCTTAGCCTGACGGAGCCCATCTCTCTCCAAGCCGATTTTGAATTCAGAGTTTCCATTCTTCTAGACTGGTTGCCACCCAGTCTGTCGTTTTATTTTACCCATAGTTGGAGGAGAAGTGACTTTAATGGATACGACTGGAATTCGAACTCGGCTCTCCGATTCATCAATCCGAGCAGCGATCACTTACTCCACCGTGCCTCCGCATCAATTTAGAGCCTAGAGCAAATAATTGCAGTTAAAATAAAGAACTGGTACAGGGCTCGCTAAAATGTGCCTTGTGAGTGGGAAACATAAGTCGAGGAAACACAGAAGTGATAACAGTTGTTTTTTTCGCCAACTAATTATCGATAGGCAATAAATAAAGATTCACGAGATCGTAATAAATGAGGCGAAATAAATCACGTCCGTACGCAATCTGACGTAGGAATCAAAGGCGACTAATCAATTACCTGACAGACATTTCATTTCCATTGAAGATAAACGTATGAATATTTTTTTTTAATTATGTATTATAACTACACCGAAGATTTTCAGAATTTTACAATACTATATAAGAATTCGAAATGTTTTTTTTATGTCATTAGAATTTAAAAAAGACACCAGAAAAATGTTAATACGATACAAAATAAAGAAAACTAAAAAAAACAAAAAAAACATAATTCTGTCTTCAAAGACACATAGCCCAATGAATAAAAGCTTTGGTTGAATCTTGTGACGACCCAAACAGTTGTGGGTTCAATACATTGGGTAGGTATTTTGTTTCGTAAGGACGGGACGATCTGGTTACAGCAGAGGTGGGAAAAAAACTTAAAGTAGTCGAGTTAAAGGGAGATACTTAATAATGAGACATCCAGAAGAGGAATGACACGTTCAACAAAAAACAATCTACGAAATAAACGGTTCAGTTCGAAATTCCAATCATCTGAAGATGGCCAGACCATCCAACGATCGAAACGTCGTGAATATTCTAGTGATATTTCCAAGCGTAGCTTAGATGTAGCACAAGGCCGAAAGTAGGGGGGGCACCCAGTGAGGATCGAACTCACTGCTTAGTTGTAATTATTCTAGCGAGAAAAGCTTGTTAACAATTACACCGCCTCGGGGTGCACAACGTCGTGAATATTGTAAGGAAGATGAGGACAACAGTCCGAACAATGTAAATATTGTAAATAAAAAACTTAGCTCGATGTCATAGTAATTCCGGGTACGTCCGATATATATATATATATATATATATATATATATATATATATATATATATATATATATATATATATTAAAACGATCAACAATACATTTTATCTGGAGTTGAAGCCATACAATTGCGTTCAAAATATTTTTAGTTCAAGCAATAAAATTGTGTTCAAAATATCAAAATCTTGGCACTAAATAACCCATAGAGGTATTGATATGCCGCTAAACAAAATGAACAAACCAAGCAAACAACCAACACAAAAGAACTGTTTCATGACATTAATCCATAAAATATCCTACAATTTCTTAAAGAAATCAAAATGTATTCACAAATCGATGTCCAACAAAACTATAATATAAAACACCCATATCACCGCCTCTAGTAATTATCTCCAAAAAAAACATGTATATGCACAAAAGCTGAGTATCATCTACCATCTATTCAGTTGTGAAAGCAGAATAACATATATACTGTAATTCCCCATGTATAATACGCATTTTTCTTTCAAAATAATAAGCAACATTAGGGGTGCGTACTATGCACAGCTACAAAAAAATCTTTTAAAAATTGCCGTAAAATAAAATAAGAATTATCATAAACCTAAATTAAAATAATATTATTCTATGTTTAAAATCATTTTTTTTAAATAAGTGTAGGAAACTTTGGCGGTAATGAAATTGGAGAGTTACAATTTATAGGGTTTGATTACCAAACAAGGGGTGCGTATTATGCATGAGTAGAAGTATTTTCAGCAGAATTTTAGGTGTGCGTATTATATATGCAGAATTTCGACATTTTTATTATAACTTCAAAATCCCAAGAAAATTAAATTTCGTCATTAAATGACCCATGAGGAGTTGATATGCCGTTATACAAACAAAATCAATTACATTAATAAAGAAAATATTATTTTATACAGCATTTCTAAAAGTTATGAGATTTTAAAAAAATGTTATAAAATTTAACGACATGGTTGATAGAAACGCAGACTATATGACACAGAACTTCCGAAATGGAAATGTTATTACCTTTAAAGACATCTTTTTCTATATCCGTGTCACTAACAATTATTTCGATTTCATAATTAGAGGGAGAGAGAGGAGTACCTCGACGTTGTGTAATGGTTAGCAAGCTGGTCTCGCTGGATCAATTACGACTGAGTAGTCAGTATTAAATTCACTGGTTTACGAGGTGATGTAATGGTCTGCAAGATTATCTTGCTAGAACAGTTACGACTGAGTAGTGTATTTGATCCTCACCGGGAGCTCCACATTTTAGGCCTTGTGCTACATCTAAGCAACGTTTAGAAAGTAATTATCAACATTTCACCGTGGTGCAGTGGTTAGTAATCTTGTCTCGCTAGATCAATTACGACTGAGTAGTCAGTTCGAAATTCACTGGGCGCTCCACACATTCGACCTTGTGCCACATCTAAGCTACGCTTAGAAAAAACCTAGGGTACCTCGAGGTGGTGTAATGGGTAGCAAGGTTGTCTCGCTACATCTTCACTGGGTGCCCCATACTTTCGGCCTGGTGCCACATTTAAGCTACGCTTAGAGAGTCATTTTGGGCGCGTCAACGTGGTACAATGGTTAGTAATCTTGCCTCGCTAGATCAACTGAGAAGTCAGTTTGAAATTCACTGTGCGCTCCAAACATTCGGACTTGTGCCACATGTAAGCTACACTTGGAAAATCATTTTCGGCACTTCGACGTAGTGTAATGGCTAGTAAGCTTGACTAAGTAGTGAGTTCGATCCTCACTGGGTGCTCCACACACTAGGCCTTGTGCCACATCTAAGAAACATTTAGAAAATAACTAGGGTACATCAAGGTGGTGTAGGGTTTAGCAAGATTGTCTCGCTAGATCAATTACGACTGAACAGTGAGTTCGATCCTTACTGGTTGCTCCACACTTTAAGCCTTGTGCCACCTCTTAGCTGCGCTTAAAAAATCACTTAACGCAAGATCAATTACTATCGAGTCGTGCAACATCTCAGCTATGCGCAGAAAATTACCATAATTAGAGAGACAGAGAGGGTGAGGTGGAAATGAAGGAGTTTTTTTATGCAGAACTCGATAATGAACATGGAAAACGATATCAGGTACAGCGCCATATTATATCCGCTTCTATACAGAATCGTGTCCCCAAACTATAATCACATCTCTTCGCATTCGGTAACCATGTTGGTATTTTTAAATAAACGCTTTATTTCATCAATTATTTTTCTTTTTCTTTCGTCCAAATTATAGAACACCTCGTTTCGATAGCCTTAACTATATTTGCCGACTGCCTGACACTGCGATTGAACTGACTGCCACGAGGTAATTAAATGACCTTAAGCAACACTTTTAGCCACAAAAAAAAGAAAATGGTGCTGAAAATTTGTAGACTCACACCTAATATCTCTCCGTTTATTTTCTAATCAAATTCGATCCTACTGCTTATTTTTCCTGCCGATGTACAGGCACCTCACTGTGGTGTAATGGTTAGCAAACTTCGCACGCTAGAACAATTACGACTAAGTAGCGAGTTCTACCTCATTCAATCGGCATTTTGCCACATCTAAGCAACGCCTAGATCATCATCAACTCCATGTGGTTTATGGGTTACGGAGTCTATCGTAGATGAGAATTTCTTCCGAGAAGTGAGTTCAATCAACACTGGATGATCCATATAAAATTCGTGGTTAATACGTATTCTTAGTATCGGTTTAAATATACGCTATTTTTGGAATGTTTAAAAAACATTGAACTTACAGGTCGTATTTTTAAAAAAATCAAACGGAAAAAACAAACAAACTCCAATATATTTCATGAAATTTTCGCATTTATAATTTTTAAATATATTTGAAAAAAAGCGTAAATATAAGCTGATGCAAAGACGGTATGCGTTAAACAATGCAACAATGACAGACATATTGAGAAAAAAAAAGCAAAAATAAAACGGCCGAAGCTAAATTTAGGCTTATTTTGGATGACACTACGTCCAACATTGAAGCTTCGTCATCAACTAATAGTTAGTTGGTTGTTGGTTATTTCTGTTGAGCTGCATATCAACACCGACGAAGTATTTAATGCTAAAATCTAAACATGTTTACACAATTTTATTTTGTTTTGTAAAACACGGACATTCTTCTTATTAACCATCTTATTTCGTTCTGTTCGTGTTTATTTAGGTAACTTCCTGTCATATATGCCTTGTGGTAAAGAATAACTTTTTTTTTCTAATTTCTGCATTGAATATTTAAAAAATTAATGGGGATATCAATGCGGTGTTTACTCATTCCCCCACGAGAATGAAATGTGAGACACAAGGTCTTTTTAAAGTGGGGCCCCGAGCGCGTGCACCCGGGTGGGAACAAAAATTGCCCACAGCCCCCGAAACCGTCGGTTGCGCTGGCCTCGGTGCGAGCACCGATCCCTCCCTCTTGTGTAATGGGATGGGCGCGGCCACGAGCAGCTGTTACCAAGGGCTCGGCACCTCTCAGTATTATTTTCTCAGTTACCCCTCTGACCTTTGACAGAGAAGCTCCTGAGCCCACTCTGTCCAAGGACAGAGACGCAACTGAGAGATTATAAATAATACGCAAATTACTTAATAGTAATTTAAGTGGTATGGGAATATCAATGCAGTTTCTAAGAAAGCTTTTCTTGTTTTTACGTGAATAGGCGGATGTTAGTTGTTTCTTAGAAACTGCAGTGATGAAAATGTTATTCCTCAATACTCACACAGGCTCGCCAGATCGTCGCACCATATTTTATGCCGATGAGCTTTTAAAATATTCAATACAAGAATTAAAAGAAAAAGAAGCCATTCTTTACCATAAGGCATATTTGACCGGAAGTTACCTACATAAACACGAAAGGAATGAAATAAGATTAATCAGCTATAATAATAAGAATGTACGTGTTTTGAAAATAAACTCTGCGAACTCAATACCAAATGATACAATTTTATTTATATATTTTTTATAGATGGTTTAGTGATAGACATCTTATTAATTACCCAATCACTAGGGAGAGAAAGGTGGATTCATACCTTTCCGAAGAGTATTTGCGCGTAAGTCAATATAACGAGCCCAATTGGAATGGGAACTTGGCTAACCGATTAAGCCATTACCACCCACACACCCGAGCTTACAGCACTTGGTATTCCCAAGCGGTTACCCATCTAGGTACTGACCAGGTATGACGTTGCTTAATCGGGAACACCTACTGAAAGTTAGATTCATTTAATAATATAGAATAATCTATACTAGTTGCAATTAAGCTTTCTCTGTCCGATCCATTTCGCCAAATTAGACGAAATATTAGCGTTGGTTGGAATCACTTATCTGATATAACATACCTTAGTAATAAGGGATAATGACGCTGAGCACAAAATAGGCTGCTCTTGGTGAGATTTAACTCAATACTGCAAGATGCTGCAAAAACCAAAACATTAGGCTAAGAACTCGTGTGTTTATGTTATTAAATAGTTTCGTCAGAACTAGATTCTCATATAGATGTCATGAACAAAGCAGGCTCGTCCTGACATTTTAAGTCTAAACTGTACACAACTGATTTCTGGGTTCAGTAGTTAAAACATCTTTCAGCGAATGAAGCTTGTAAGTCTTAAAGAGAACGATACTTCTTTAAGGTTCGTGTTACAGAGTCATAAGGAAATAAATACATAAAACAGAAATCACATCAGTTGAGGACGTTCAACAGCAGTAACAATTGGAATGGACGTCGCATCAAAACGCGAACCGTATATAATGACATAATCATGATTTTGGCTTTCCCCGCCATACCAAACAAAAGTTTAGGAAGAGATCGATACTGGAAATAATGTTAACAGTTACTGGACTTGAGAAACCTACTTTATGTTCTTTTTTAATTATTTAACTCCAATCAAGGTAATAATACTGCTGAAATGCAGGGGCTTACTGATTTTTAGAAAGTATGTGAAGAAAAGGAAAAATTATTAAGGAGAAGAAACAATGAAAGTAGTAGACAGTAGATAATGATTGACAATTAAATTTTGGAAGACCAAAGTTGTTTGGGAAGCTAGAAGCCAGAAGAGAGTTCCATAAGTGGGAAAAGCGTTTGTAGAAACTATTAGCACAGAATTACGATTACATCTAGACTGAAGAAAATATGTTTTTCAAAGAAACATTTTATAAGCTTCAACCGAAAATAGCACAGGTTGCTCGGACGATAAATTCGTTTCCAAATAAGAAAAATGCTATCACCATTAGCAGTATTGGACGAGGCGACAACATTTTATCAAATTCTTGTAGGATTATTTTTGTATAGTGTAACCCGTATATAAGAGAGTTGTCGGGACCGGAGAAGAAGTATTTTATATCCGGGTTTCTCTTATATCCGGGTTTGGTCTATTTTGTTTAGGTAAGTATGGCTGTAATTTGGGACCAGATAAAATCTCTCTTATATCGGGTTTCTCTTATATCCGGGTTTCCCTTATATCCGGGTTTGGTCTATTATATATACATTAACACAGGCTCTAATTTAGGACCAGAGAAAATCTCTCTTATATCGGGTTTCTCTTATATTAGGGTCTCTTATATCCGGGTTACACTGTATAATCTAAGAACTATAAATATGTTGCCTGCTATAGATTTTATGACAGTGCTGATTATTACTGCTTTTATGTTGACCTGTCGGAAGAGGAGAATCTGGTGGTTGGATTGTATTCAGTACTCTAACGGAAGAGGAGAATCGGGTGGTTGGATTGTATTCAGTACTTTAACAACGGCGATTTTTTTTTTTAAGCTTATCACCCCAAGCAAGACTGGAGGCCACTAGCACGCAAGGGGTTACAGAAGGTTTGGAGGAAGAGCAGATAGGAGTGGTAAAGGAGAGGATGTGGAGAAATATAGTGGATCGATCAAGGCAAGGGGGTTACAGAAGATTTGGAGCGAGAGCAGATAGGAATGAAAGGTGAAAGGATGTGGAGAAGGGAAGTGGATAGATCAAGGTATCTGGAGATGTCGATTGACGTTACACTTAAATAGTTGGAGATTGTATTTGTCAGGGAAACAGGAATAAGGAAGGGAGTTCGACATGCGAGATGTGAGAGATATGAAGCTATTGGAGTAGAAGAGACGTCTACATCTAACAGTTTCAACGGTGAAGGGGTGGGAACGGGATGTCAGCCTCGTAGGACGTTTAATTTCATGAGGCCTAGGAACCAGCGTAAGCAGCTCCTCGGAGCAATTACCGTGAAAGTGTTTGTAAAAAAGACAGAGCGAGGCAACGCAGCGTCTGTGAGAGAGTGACTGCAGACGAGATGACAGATCAGGGCCAATTACATTGCATATCCGTCTGTGGATCTTATCAAGAACCCTGAGGCAAACAGCAGGGGCTCCAGACCATATATGGCAGCAATACTCCATGCAAGGGCGAATGGTCTATGTATAGATTTGGAGGATCGATTCCGGGGGAGAAAAATTTCCTGGTTCGGCATAGGGGTGTAGTATTCATTGTAATATTAAGTTTCGTAATATCCTTATCTTTTCGCACGCGTGTCTGAGTGGTTAAAATATTCGCTTTCCTACAATGACATCTGAATCCGATTTCTAAGGAAGCTGACTTCTCGAATCTTATCGACCTAGCGAGGTGTTTCCATTGTGCAGCCCATTTGAAAATTACATGAAAACCATATCAGAGGTTTGATTAAAGCTTTTTGAGTGAAACTGTATAGACGGATTTGTTCGTCAACGGATTTGCTAGCACACAGTCACAAGTCATCGTGACCGAGCTGGTCCTGTTCAAAAAGCTGATCTCGCCAGATGGTGCGTTCACTCACAGAAACTAAACTCAGTTCAGCATAGTTTCGGCATACAGTTGATCTCTGAGAGCAGGCCGTCTGCAACGAGGGTTGGCTAGCTGCCCTAGCACGACGGGTATAATCAGATACGAGTGATCAGACACTATTATCGTTGTGAAGGTTGATAAGAACACGCGAGTAAATCACTCATACGTGAAATTATTGTTTGTTTGCCTCCGGACATCGTCAATTAATTACGAGTTGGTGTGGGAATTTATCTTTTTAATCACGGGACAGGATTTCTTCTCTCAGTATGTTGTGAAAGACTCTGTCTTTTCTCTCTTTGGCGGAGTGCTTACATATCTTCCCGTTATGGGGTTGTCAAACTTGTGGACAGCATCAAATACACAGCTGTGTCTGTCACATATTTCCCGTAGCTGTCGGCGTATGAGACAATATTTAACCTTTAAAAAATCCCCTCAAAATAGTGGCCATTTTATACTCCAGCTATGAAATGTGAACCTTAAATCCTGTCGTTTATGTTAAGTTGTTAGAAAAGAGGATTTTTGACGATAGGCTAATTTTTACCTCACCTTCGTATTTCGATGATGTTGAACAAAAATCCCAACTCGATATGTGTGTCAACAATCTGTTTAAAGATAGCATTCGAGAACAGTGGTCTGAATGAATGTTTAGTCATCCAGGCTACCGTAACAGCCTACCGAAAACACAGCACCCAATCATGAGGTATTGTAGATTGTGGTAGTTAATTGATAATATCTCCCCACCATTTTTTTTTATTAGAATTTGGGTGATAAGAAAGTAAATTCTTACAGAATTTATTTAATAAATTCAATACGATACATTTTAATACGTTTTGGAAGGATGTCATCTTTTAACGTCGAATCTAGCCCGAAACCTACATTTTAACTTGAAAAATTAGGGGTTTTCTTATACGCCCAGTCGCCATGTATGCCAGCATATACGGTAAATGTCGGGGGAAGCCACTGACATTTTGTGAGGTACGAATGGTTAGGGGGTTACATTCCAGGTCAACCAGTTGATGCACCTGGCTTCTCTGAACTTCTGCTGCGACATGGAGGGCGAATCTATTTTGGTATTTCTTAGAGTGAGCACATTGTATATTGGGGTCATCAGAGATCAACTTTTCTTAGAATATATGCTCCTATAATGATTATTAATGAATGTGGCATAGGATGCACATCTAGAAAAACCAGATGAAGTGAATCGAATTTTATATCATTACATTAACTTCGATTTTGAACATCTGCTATATCCTGGCCTGAATCATAGATTAGACTAAGTAACACGTTATACGCGCGTCGCTTTAATTATTATGACTATTAGAATAGCTGTCGAAAATGACGGGTTTATTTATGAATAGTTTGACAGTATCTGTACAGTCTGCTTAGGATCAAAATGTCGCTATCCGTCCCTCACTGTAAATGTGGGTTCTCAACCGGGGTCCATATGTATATATGTAATATTACTGTGGACACACACACACACAGACAGCAAATTGAGGATCCACGGTAATATTTTAGCGGTCCCTCGAGTAATTTCATTTCGGAACGGTTGGTACAACTGAGAATTGGAAAATCTGCAGTATAGCTACGCCAGATTAAAATACTAAAAATAGAAAAACAATTATAAAACTAGCACAAAACGAGATCAAACGGTGTAAGTAGCGTCCCTTTTACCCTGCCCGATGATTTGATGGTAAAAAAAAAATTTTTATTATGAGTTATTTTACTAGTGGACATAAATGTTCCATAGAATGTACTTTATTTTAATTAAAATACTTTTACCTTAGAATAAAGCAGATAATTTACGATATCTATAATACAATTCCTAAACTTGTCTATTAGTAAAAAATAAGCTATATTTCATCAAATGATTAGGGGGGGCTCCACCAAAAAATTAAGAGTAAAAGTAGTGTATGAGTAAAATAAAAATGGTTGAGAAACATTGGTTTACATTAGCGCTTCTTAAACTGGATTGCGACATCAAAATGCTGGGGTCGCGAAAATTAAATTCAAACACTCGAATTTCAGTTTATATCTTATTTCATAAACGCACAATATTTAAGGTGATACGCCACACAAGCGCCGCGGTAATAAAACGCGCGAGCAGCGACGTTGCGACTCGTACAGTGACTCGCATGTGTTTTCAGTGTATTTGGTTAATACCTGATGTCGCGAAAAATCTAGTCATGAAAAATTGGGTTACGAATGAAAACTATTTAAGAAGCGTTGGTTTATATCAGTACTAGCAGCATGACCCGGCGTTGCCCGTGCTTGATTAAAAAATCGTACGACTCATACAGCAATCGCTATCACCTGCCTTAAAATATTTTTGCCCTTCTTTGCCTTTAAAAGAGTGCCCTTTGCCGTGCTGATGTTGCTACATGCCTTACTTCTTGCCTATCTCACACTGCGAATTTTTTTCTAAGCTCTATACTAAACATTAAATCTGTTACGAAAAAAGAACTAAACAAAATGAACACAAAACGATCAGTTTTAAAAAAAAGAACTCGTAACTGGAAAAACCGAATGAAAAAAGAATGTTAACAACAAAAACTTTTTCACGCCCAAATCAGTTCTGCGGAATCAGAATCAACGTTGAGTTTAAGCAAGCGAATGAGCCAATTGGAGTAAAGTGCCATGCAGATTTAAATTTTTCCCACTTGTGACGAATGCAGCTATCGATTTTTTTTTGCATGCTAGCATGCTAGTTAACATTCGTGTTAGTGAGCTGTTGGCTCTCACGCTGGCCAATAGAATCTTCCTGCCTATTCGTGGCAGCCAGCTATAGGCTCTCACTCTGGCCAGCGGAAAACAGCCGCAAACTACATGAAAACTGCCGGAGAAGCATGGAAAAATCGATTATTTCCACTATCGATGGGAGTTGGGAAATGCAATGTCGGTCTTGGCCTTGTTACTAACTTGGAGCATGTGCATGTAAATTCTGGTGCAAATCCGTCGAAAATTGCGGCCATGCATTCATTACACACACACACACACACACACACACACACACACATCCTGCCTTTTATAGATAGAGATTTCCCAAATTTATTTTATCAACCAGTGACCTTTTTGGGAACAACATTTTTGATAACGGCCCCCACCTACCATCACATTTAATGTCCAATATATTGAATTCATCATTCACAGCAAGATAACACTTAGATATTAGTACAAAAATAATTTTAATTTCTATTATAAATGCCAATAAAAACAATCAAACTTTTATTTTCATTTTTTTTTTTTTATAAGCATTTCACCGCAATCAAGGCGGGATGCCACTAGCACGCAAGGGGTTACAGACAGTAGGAGCGAGAGTAAACAGGAATGATGGAGGAAAGGATGAAGAGAAGGACAGGGAATATATTAGGGCATCTGGAGATTTCGATTGACATTATATTTGAATAGTTGAAGATTAAAGCTACCAGGGAAACAAGTAATAGGAAGGGAATACCACAGACGGGAGGTGCGAGACATTTGATAGTTTATCTCAATGTTTTCAATGCGATGGTTGACTTCAGTGCTTACTGGCTAAGGCTCTTACTCTAGGTCCCATGCCGCTTAGAAGTAATCGTAGATCTCCTGGTTTTGTAATTTGTCGGTGGTTTCTTTGTTTAGTAAGAAGCCGTGTAAGTGTGTTGAAACTACCTTCAGCCATATAGGAAGTTGGAAAAGCAATGAAGAAAGTTCGATAGCTTCCCATAGCTTTAGATATCTTACAGAAATTCTCTTTTGTAGCCACTATTGAATAATTTTTGAAAATTTGAAAAAAAGAAAATTAAATGCCCACTGCCCCCCTCCCCAAATGAAATAAAAACGCCCAATGCCCACTTTCAATATAACAGAGCCCACAAGGGGGCGCTAGCGCTCACTTTGGGAAACGATGGCTTATATCAATAACGATATTAATATTTAAATGTTAATTCTTCCGCGTTCTTCAAGTAGCAGAACATTGGCGTAAGGAATAATCTATTGCTTCTATAGCCTCCAGATCGATACACGGTCAGATTCTGTCCTATATTTTTATATCGTTTTGATATCGGGTGACAGATATTTCCGGACAGCGAAACAATGAAACGTATAGAAGAGGTAACGATATTTATAATGAATTTTAGTTATATTTGAATATAAATCTGAGGTTATCGGATTGAAAGTAAGTTCCGCATGGTCCTCATTACAAGATAAGGAAGACTCTGAATTATCAACATTAGCTTTAGTCACTTTCATGGCTAGTTTTTAACTCTACATTTTTAATTACCTAATGATTTTGAATAATATAGCAGTATGTCACATTCGAGAACGAGTAATGAACATCAAACTAATGAAACATGTGTTCAAAAATATATTGGTCAAGGATCTACGACAGTTACTTTTTTAAACGTTTATTCTTCAGTCAAGGATATCATATTTCTTGTGTGCGTAGACGTGGAATAATTCAATTTCGCAAAATGTTAATTTTCTTGCTGGTCCTCTTTTTCCTTTGTCTTTCTATTTTTTAATTTTTCTTTTTTAGGATTTTTGTTTTCTTTTTTATTTCTTCTTTCTAATTTGTCTTTTTTTCATTTTTGTTTTTCTCTTCATTTTCTTATTTTTATACTTCTTTCTCTTTCTTCTTTCCTTTTTCCTTTTCCTTATTTTTGATTTTCTTTTCCTTTTTGTTTATTTTTCTTTCCTTTATCTCTTTCTTTTTGTTTGTTCTTTTTTCTTTTCTTTATCTCTTTTATTTTTCCTATTTCTTTCTTTTTATTTACTTCTTTTTATTCTTTTTTTTCTTTGTTTCTTCCTTTTCAATTTTGTTCTTTTTATTACTTTTTTGTTTCTTTTTCTTTTATTATCTCTTTTTTCTTTTTGTTGATTTTTATTCCTTTTTCTTTCTTCTTCCTTTGCGTCTTTCTTTTTCTTCTTTTTCTTTATACAACGTTTTATTCTTCATCCTTTTTTACTTTTTCTTTCCTCTTTCTTCTTTTTTTTCTTTTTTCTGCCTTCTCCTTTTTTCTTATTCTTTCAATTGATATATTCCTAGGTTGGTTTTAAGATTTTTAGGAATGAGTTGAATGTAACACGTGCTAACCGATCGTTTGATGCTTTAAACTGAAAATATAAAACCGTTTTCACCGTTTGGGTCCGTCATGAATTGCTCTTCCAAAGCGCTATAACAGGTATGGTTAATAATCTACTCGGACACAGTTCTCGCCCAAGAAGTGTTTCTAAGTTTCTTCTAATCAAACGAATTAGCATTACGAAAACTTAATTTCTGGATCGCGGTATTCAGTAATTGCAAGATAATAATGGTATTTGATTAACAAAATACATGAATGTTTTTAACATGATCAAGTCAATAGCTCACGACATGTACATTTCTATGCCAACGTTTCTCTCTCTCTCTCTCCTCTGTGGTGCGTCTGTTTGTTGAGCATGTTACCCTATATTTCCCTGCGTGACAACCTTTTTTATCATAAAATCTGTCGGGCTGATTATAGTCTGTCGCGTTAAATGCTTCCTGCCGTTAAATAATGACTACTATTATTATTTTGCGTTGTTTCTTGTCACAATTCCGACAGCCAATTTAAAAAAGTCGACTCATATCATGCGGAGATATCAACACCGTTTATCGATAACTGCTACAACTAATTTCCGTTTAACATGACACTAGTTAAATATATTGTGGCATTGTATCGTAAGCACAGATATAAATTATATATTATTCTAATCTCTGTTTTTTTTCTATCAAAACAATTTGGGCTGGAGATTCTAGTTTTCCTTAATATTCTCGGCGATTAGATTTCTGTCGAGAATCATTCACACAATTATATTTTAATGACGATGTAAGTCGCTGTTCATTATTGTATAACATTTTTTACATTAATGTTAAAATTATTCCTCGGTTCCGCCAGTTCTAAACTTTACAGCTTAGAATCGAAATTATACGAACATTCGGATTCCATTAATGAGATATATGTTAGACTCGAGCAGATTTTTCCAACGAATCGCTGCTTTGTGGACCGACACCTAAGATGATACCTCCCCGATCACTACAATGTTGACCTGGTGAAGTCTTGGATGCCGTTATCTTCCCTACATATACGAATAAATTGTGCCTCTCTTGTCTTGTCCAGGGTGAATATCATTGTATAAAAAAATCAGTCACAAATCTATATATATATATATGATGTTGTAGCGTCTGTCTGTGTGTCTGTTATCGACCTCCTACTAGGATTTTGAAGATAGATTCCCCCATAATCATATATATTCTGAAATTACATTATACAGGGTACTGGGAAAAGTATATTTCATTTTGGTCAAAGTGGATCCTAGCTCTCCCACTTAATTTTTTCTCCACTCTGATATAAATTAAATTTAAATTTGAACAGGGAATGACTCTTTGGGTACTTGGATAAGTATATTTCATTTTGATCAAAGAAGGTCACCCCACTGAAATCTTTTCCCTTTATTTAAATTAAATTTAAATTTAACAAAGGAATGACTCCTAGCCAGAATATAGAAGGAGAAATCCAGAAGATAGAGGTCCCATCGGCAAGATCATTGAGTATTATTGAAACGCTGTATTTTTTCCCACAAATTCTAACAATAATTTAGATTTAATCATCATCTTCTTTCAAAGAAAGCGCGGGTAAGTCAGCTCGTATTAATAATAATAAGAATGTTGCTACACCAGGCATGTATCTCATGTCCTCTAATTTGTCTTGATGAATTAATGTGGTAATAGTAATGGTAATATTAACCGTTTCCTTATAAGCAAACATTCGGTATTCATTGACCGAGAAGAAAATTCTACTCTTCCTTGATATTTCTACTAAAACAATTTTGCAGGAAAATGTTTCTCAGGCCCAGTAACTGTTATAGATCTTTCCAGTATTGATTAGCGCTTATTTTCTAAGCTTACGTTTTGAAGGGTTCTGGAACGTCAACATCTTGTTTATATTATTGTCTCATCGGGTTTTATTTACTAGCCATTTTAGTTGATGATGCTGCTGAAACTTCCAAAGTGATGTGGCTTCAGTTATTTGGAAATGTTCTTTGTTTGCGATCCTGTGGCACCGGTCCACGGCGTTCTGAGAAGAATAGTCCTCATTAAGACGTACAGGATTCATTCGCTGCCATTCTGTAGTATTAATTAGCTAGTCAGTTGCTTGATCCTAAAAATTTGACGACGACCCGAATGTGATGACGCACTCTGAATTTCCTCTTATAAGCAGTAGGACTGAGGGAATATCATTGAGTGTCGAAAGGGTGGTTCTTATAAATTTGATGCATGAAACAGCCAAACTTACCTGTGGCTCACATTTAGATACGTGGGGACTTTCGCAGTTGGAGACTGATCAAGTAGACTAGGTTAACCTACCTGGAAATATTTACTATTGAGCGCCATCTGCAAGGATAGGGGCTACTGTTATCAAAACCTGTTACTATATCGCGCGCATTTAGTTCATGTCCATATAGACGGTGAACCATGTATTAACGATCTGGGAATATCTTAACCTACCGAGAATTAAGTCATCGTCATCCTCATCAGCCTTAGGCTATAACACGTTGGAGCATCGGTTCTCGTACGATTAAGCAACGTCGAAACTGGACTGTACCCAGGGGGGTTACCGCTTGGGAATGCCAGAGATTGTAAGCTTGAATGTGCGGAAGATTTAATTGAGAGCGGCTTAATAGTTTTGAAGTCGGAGAGCCGAGTTCCAATACCAGTCGCGTTTGTTATAGCGATTTTCAAAGCATAGCTTAGATGTGGCACAAGGCCTAAAGTAGGGGGCACCCAGTGAGGATAGAACTCACTACTCAATCGTAATCGTTTTAGCGAGACAAGCTTGCTAACCATTACACCGCCTCGGGGTGCCCAATCGCGTTTTTTATATTCGTGCACGGGCAAATACCATTGGGGAAATTTGGAATCCACCTCTTTTCCTCTAGCTATGTGTTAATTAGTAGTACTTTTACCGGTAAATCTTTATCTTAAAACATATTCTTACAGTCTAGAAATAATTTCAGGTTCTAAATGAGCTGAAAAACATTTATACGCTGTAGAAAACAACTTCTTCACGCAATCATCAACGCCATAAGTTCTTTTTTCCTCTTGACGGCACATTGTAAATCACTGTTAATATTTCATTTTCATTATGTCTTCTCACTTCAAAGCATGACCATCTGCTCGGGCCCATAGGCGTTTCTGCAACATCCACAGAGGAAAATCTGTGTTTTATACTACAACTATGCTTAGCGGACCACAGTTAGAGTTCAAGTATGCGCTCCAGCAGAGTCGCATACGATTTTAAATTCAATATTGTCCTTTTTCTATACTGGAAAAAAACTATGAGTGGAGAGTGAAGTCTGCGTGATATTTAACGCATAAAGTACAGGACTACCTATGCAACAATCTAAGGGGGTACGGTGGAGTAATGAATAGCGGTTCGGATTGAGGAATCGGAGAGCCGAGTTCGAATTCCAGTCGAATCTATTACATTCACTTACGTGCTAATACCCTTGGGAAAGGTAAAGATCCGCTTCTTCTCCAGCAGGAAATTGCAGGACAGACCGGGTTCTATAGTCTTGGATGGCAACTGATCCACTGCAGAAAGAAATGGCCACATACTGCTGGAAATATCTGCCTCGTCAGTCATGTATCTTTCGATACATGATCACCTAATCGTGTATCACGTATAGCACATAATACAAAGGAGGTTCATATACACACATAAATATGATAAGGAATGGCATACAAAGAAGTAATATTCTGCCCACGCATGCACGCACACACACATATACACACATATAGAGAGAGAGAAAGAGAGAAAGAGAGAGAGAAATTTAAATACAAGTTTCGTTAAAATACATACTCGTTGATAATACAAGCCTTATCGATATGCAACAAAAGGCTAAAAATAATGAATGCAAAATTAAAAAAAAAAAAAAAAGCTAACACACAATAATGTCTATTACGAACACGGCTACAATATGCTGACCGTGTTTGGAAAATAAAATATTCCCATAACTCTAGATACATAAATAGAAAATCCATGCATTCAGTTAAAAGTAAAACTGAAATAATTCTTGATAAATTCAGAGCCGATAGCGCTCGGATATACAGAACATTCCATCAATTAATACATAATTTATGTCCAGAAGAGAAGAAAATTATAAGAACATTTGAAGTATTAAATAGAAAAAGTAACCGTAGTAGACTCCCAGTCGTTCTCAACGTAATATATATAAAAGAGGAATTGCTGCCCAAATAAACAATTTCATATACAGGGGTCATTCCATAAATAAAGTGAATTTTCGGTACAAGGACTTCTAATACAGATAGAAGCTTACTTTATTTTTTATTTTTCAACGTAGTCTCCCAGCACTGTCACACACTTTTCCCATCTGTGCACAAAATTCCGTATTCCCTCAGCGTAAAAATTTGGACTGATGTCTCAGCCAGTCGCTCACAACATCTTTGACTTCATCGTCACTTTTAAACCTCGTGCCACTCGTGAACGCTTTCAAGGGACCAAACAGGTGAAAGTCTGAAGGGGCAAGGTCTGGGCTGTAAGGAGGATGAGGGAGCAGTTCCCAGCCCAGCTCGTTGATGGTCTGCACCGTTTGGGCTGCTGTGTGAGGCCTTGCGTTGTCATGATGCAAGATGACTCCTTCTGACTCATGACTCTTGCGTTTGTCCCAACAGATAAGCTCAACGTCCTTGCATATGACATATCCATTGCCACCCTTCTGTCAGACTGAATGAGGTCATTGACTGATTCGATCCCCTCAGGAGACTTCACTTCTGTAGGCCTCCCACGCCTGTCTTCATCCTCAACACTGCTCCGTCCTTCTTTAAACAATTTAGCCCACTTGTAGACATTTTTTGACTGAAACATGTGGCACCATACACAGCTGACCTTCTTCTATGAATTTCAACAGGTTTGCACCCTTCAGCAACCAAAACTTGATAACTGACCACTGTTCAATCCTGGAGTATGCTTCTTGGTCGGCCATCTTTGTTAATCGCCAAAACTCTCAAAGTTTTTTTTAATCTGCAAAAAAAATTAAATCTATGTAAAAAAGAAGTAAAACAAAAAAAATAAAAAAGAGTAATCCATCTGTATTAGAAGTCCTTATACCGAAAAATTCACCTTATTTATTGAATGACCCTCGTGTATATATATATATATATATATATATATATATATATATATATATATATATATATATAAAAAATATCATCCACAGACAAAATGTTTCGAAAGTCAGTGTGGTTAGACATTCGATTGCCTCAAGCCGGTATCGAAACCCGACAGCAGATAGGATGGGAAATTTTAATGTTTTCTATGCGGAGAGCTCAATTCAATTCGGCTGACGAGCAATGCGTTAATAGCTGTATGAGTAACTGTTGAACGTACATAAAATCACACACACTGACAAAATAATTTATTCAATACTATTGTTATACAAAACAGCACACTTTATTCACCAAATATTTTAATCTGTATATTTTGCTGTACTCTTCGTTTTGAAGTTTCAGAATTAACAGGGAGATTTTTTAACTCACAAAACGGATTATTTCTGCCTGTTCGTTTTACTGCTTTAACATTTAACGCGAAAAGGATTTCCGTATTAAATGACCCATACGCTGTTGATATACCATAAAACCAATCAATAAATCACGCAATAATTCTACTGTGATTATTACCTTTGAGATTTTTCTCACTGGTCTTGAGATAATCCCTCACCATTTACTCGTGGAGAAAGACTTTTTTCTCTAGTCATTAGAGTTTTTCCCATAAACATGGCCAGCCTGCCGTACCTCTATCGTTGTTTCCCGCGGAATTTGATCAGGGGAATTTTATTTTTTAGATTCTCCAGTTCGGTCATTTACAGTGTGGTGAGAATGGTAGTAACATTTCATGACTCCTGGTACATTTGTCCCGCAAACAATATTTGGCGGACCCATGTGAGTCTGGATATAAAAAAACAAAAAAACACAAAACATGGAATTCAAACAACAACAACAAAAAATTAATAAACATAACAAAACATGTTAGGGAAACATAAAGGAACTTATCTTAAGAGATCCCGTAACCAGAAAGCAGAAAGTGTTTGTTTGATTTGTATATGTATATATTAGAACTGTGCAAGTCTATTGGATTTGAACCTGCCCACTCCGAATAGATTTTTTTTCTCTATCAGCACACACCACACTGTGATATTGCTTTTGTGATGATCGGTGATAATTACGTATGAGCCTGAACTTAGGTTTATCGTCGAGAATTGTGTAATCAGCGCATATTCAACGCCTTTTCTTCTTAGTGAATCATTTTTCTCTCCTGATCAGACTGGCATTTATTAAATCGAAATTGTGAAGCACCAGTGCATTTAAAGAACTGTTGTACAGCATAATCTCTGCGCTGCTTATATAGTTTGTTTTCAAGCTGCCTGGATTTTATGGACAATTCAATGCAGTCTTCAGGCTGCGGTTCTTTGTTACTGACATACCTCGCGTCTCTCGGAGCGGAAAGAAACGTGTGTTGCCGGGCCAAAATCAAAGGCAAAAGAGGAAGAGCCTCTCAAATATCGGGGCGCCCGTGATTTTCGTCAGGAGGCTTTACACACCAGGCCACTTCAACGGAGTTGAATCAGCCACATTTCCTTTTTGTAAGAAAAGAAGAATGTTCACTCAGAACGAATTTGCCTAAGAGCTGGCACTTTGTGAAACAGATTTCCGCAAGGGTACCTTCGTGAACACGTTAATCCTGACCCCTTCAATACAAGGGTCAATCGTTTACTTTACTCATTATGCTCCTAATCGCCACTTCCTAACATCTCTCCTTCCATTCGTATCACGCGACTCATTGATTACCATTTTCACAAGTGACGCTCTACTTTGAGTGGCTCTCGAGTCTTATACTGAGCGAGATGTATTAAAAAATAAGTAGCCCGTAGTGTTCAGTGGGGATCATGTGACAACAATTCTCATCATTAAGTAGTATTCTCATGAAATTTCGTTCATTTTCTTTTATAGATATGATGATTTTCTAAGCATAACTTAGTTTTGGCACAAAGTATGGTGGCACCCAGTGAGGACTGAAATCACTACTTGGTCGTAATCGATCTAACGAGACAAGATTGCTAACTATTAAACCACTTCAAGTTAATCAAAACTGATTTTCTAAGCGTAGCTTAGATGGGACATAAGGCCGAATATGTGGAGCACTCGGTTAAGATCGAACTCACTACTCGTAATTCATGTAGCGAGAAAATCATGCTAACCCTTACACTACATCGAAGTGCACCCTTTTTTTAAAATGATGTTCACCCTATGCAAGAGCCAAGCGAGGTAGAGGGTTACAGAGTAAAAAGCACTACCTAAAGCAAGGTGATAATGCCACCAAGACGCAAGGGGATCATCTGAAGTGAAAGAGAAGGGGAATATCTTAGAGGGAACCGGAAACCCAACCCTAGACAGGAAACAAGGGATAAACCTCTACTACCGTTCAAAAGGGCGTGGAGGAGTGTGAATCAGACGATAGATGTCGCTATAGGTTTATAGATATGTATACGAGAGATCGAGCGCGTGTGCGGGTGTATGTGTAAAGTTAAAGCATTCAGTCCTATTTCATTTTCAGAATACATAACTCCTAAGCTCGTTTAGTAAGGGAAACACAATTATATTTTAAATATGTTGAAGAAAGTTTTACAAAACTGCGGATGTACACTCCAGGTTTATGGCATTTCTTGACGCGACGCTAATTCAAGTTCTGAGACATATGTCTCCGCTGAACATGTTTCTTGAGACAATCTAGAAATTCCGAACAGTGATCAAAAACTAATATATATCAAACTTGTCAGAAATAAGCGATTAGTCAAAGAAATTATTGACAAGCCAATGTTAATAGTGGCACGTAAGCAAAACGAAATATAATCCTGCTAAATTCACTTGTGTTTGAAGGAGAGTTCAATAAATGTTGACAAGGTTAAATATTTGAAAAGAATATGTAAAGTCGTTTCTAATGTTTAATAGGTTTAAAACTTTTCAGCAAACTTGAAAAAAAAACAGGAAGTAAAAGCAATATGTTTATGGTATTTTTTTCATTTTAAGCTTACTCTTATTTGTACACATCAATCATATTCTCCAGCTAAAAATGATTCTATATCGTATCCAGAGGTAGCAGAATTTCTCTGTAAAATTGTTTTATTAAACACCAGCGACAAAAGAAACGTTTTTAACGGTATTTTTATCAGCATTATATTATAAAACGTGTCAAATACAAGTTGTGTCCAAAGTAGAATAGTTTGGAGCTAAGTAATTAATTATGTAAAACACTTCTCTATGGCATGGATAACTGTTGCAGCATACATACGGACGATAATGCAATTGGATATTCGTCTCCAGCTGTGCTGGTCAACTCTCTGCCTCCGGTCAAAGGTCGAGGCTATGTCGAAGGGCAGAGTCTCGTCTCGAGAAACACCTACCCGACCCCGTTTTATACGGGGCCTACGGGGAATTATTAGTCGAGCCTACTGTTTCGGATATCCCGCATTAAATTGGCCTTGTGCTACATTTAACCTCGTGGGGCGGTTGGTAAATATCTTAGAGCTGGAGATTCGTCTCCAGCTATGTTGGTCAAACTCTCTGACTCCGGGTAGACATGATCCCCAGATGATGCTTTGTCGAAGGGCAGAGTCTCGTCTCGAGAAACAGCCACCCGACCCCGTCTTATACGGCGTCAACGGGGAGGTTTTTCTCGAGCCTACAGGCTCGGACACGCCACATTAAATTCGGCTTTGTGCCACATCTGACCGCGTGGAGCGGTTGGTAGCTATTCTGTAGTTAGATTCATTGTGGAATTCACTTGACTCACTTCTAGCAGTTGACTACTGCTTCTACACGCCGCTGGCGAATCTTATATATGTTGTTCTTGTCCTACGTATTATCGTTCATTGTCAACCTTCGTGTGATTATTCTATTCAGTAACCTTCCCTAGGTTACAACAATAACATTAATGGTCATGGCGTTCACGAGAAATTGTCGAAACTTCTCAAATAAAAACATTATAATATTTGATCTGGATATATAATAATTTATATACCAATGTTTACGGTTGGGCACTTCGATGCAGTGTAATGGTTAGGAAGTTTGTCTCGCTAGATCAAGTACGATTGACTACAGAGTGCCATCCTCACGGGTGCCCTATATTTCCATATGGAAAAAGCACAGGGAAGCTACGGTAAAACGGCGAGAAAAAGACTAAAGCCGGGACACCAGGTTAGAACAAATAAAATTACATATTCTTCTTTGGATATCATTAAGAATCACTAAGTCCATAGTATAAGTACCAATAACAGATTCCATCTGGGTATTTGTTTTTTTCGTTTAAATGTTTTGTGTTTGTACTTCACGCATACATACGCACACACATACACACACACACATATAGGTTCAATAAAATGCTAGCAAGCTATTATTGGAGTTTTTGAAAAATGAAAGAAGTCTGGCTATTAAATGGAAAAGTAAAAGCAATTTAAGTGAATAACAACTCCTGTAAGCTGTGTCAGGAGGAGAAGTTGGCCAGTGCAACATACAAGGGTGGTGCTGAGTTGTTGAATGAAAGGTCCGAAATTATTGCAAAATGTAGACACATGAGGAAGTTGACTTTGGGATTAGACGAACCCGGATGAAGTTTGAAAAACAATTTATTTACCACTTCCTCTTCCCCTCACTACTTCCGGTGCCACATTAAGAAATTTAAGTTCTTCTTGTGTTCTCTGTAATTGCTTTGAATTAACCACCTGATGAAACCCTGGCGATCAAAATCACGGTAGTGTTCCATTCATTGTCTTATTATTTTAGTATATATATATATATATATATATATATATATATATATATATATATATATATATATATATAATATCCAACGGCGATAGCACGATTCAGAGTGCATGCAGTTGCTACAATCTTCAGGTGCATATACAATCTGAAAGTTAATTCGCGTTCTAGTGGTATTGATTCAAAATGTTGTGTTAAATCTTGATCCTTTAATTATTGCTGCCTGAAATATTAGAATTAACTAATAATAATTTATATCATTCAACTAAATAATTTCGAAACGCGAAGAAATAAAAAAAAATTAAAGAAATTGTTTAAAAACATTTTTTTAAAAAAATTATTTGAATTTAAATTGGATTCAAAAGTAAACCAAATATCTAGAGGGTTACCTCATATTTTTGTCAGAAATATCATAGTAATATCAAATAAACATACTAGTAATCAGGATGGAAATATAAGGGTGAAAAAAATAGGTTATTTCTATCTAGCTAATATGTTTGGAACCAAACTTAGTACTTGTGAGGTGAAATTATATAAACGCCCGTTAAAAAGAAATCGAGTACAGTAATATTGGAGTATATGGGTGTATAGATATATATGAAATCTTATAAACTGATGGGTTCTAAGAACGTTAAATGTTGTTGCATATTTTAATATTCATGAAATCTATTTTGAATGATTATTAATCGCAGTCCATGTGATTTAGCAGGTGCTTGAATTTATGGATACATGTGGAGATTAATTGGGACCTCGTGTTCAGCTGGTTAGTATTATTTAAGTGTGTAATATAATAAGCTTCTCCAACAAACACAAGTTACACCCGTCTCCCATTGCATTGTATGGCCTACCTTTCGCGATTATTTCCCAGTTAATGGTTGAAATCATGTGGTTGTTCTTAGTAGCGAAACATACTTTGAAAGTGATGTGCAGTTATATATATATGTGTGTGTGTGTGAGTACTTAGCTACTGAGGAAGCGCCATATATTTTCTATGAAATTTCTAGGACATTCAGTACGGTAAATGTTGTTAATACTGTTTATTATGAAACAGCATTTGCTACAATATTTGTTTGTATAAAAATATTGTATACACAATAAATATACTAAAATAATTGTCGGAATTAGCCCATTTCCGCTCGGTGTTACCACCAGTATCCATACGCTGAAAGTTTACGGTTTTTGTAGGGGATGGAATTACTATTACCAGGTATCTTTATACTGGTTAAATAATATGTTCAATAAATAATGGTATTTTTTTTAAATAACGGTTTCTTCCCTTTGAATAAAATTATCTTTGATTTGAATAAAATCATCTTTCATTTTAACATAAATATCTGACTTAATGAATAACTCTCTAATGTTAATACTAAATGGCGGGATATTTTTCGAACTGACATCGTATATATGAACAAACATTTTGTATTATATCTGTTGTGCGAAATCTTATACAATCGTCCTGTAGAAATGTTTGAACATGACTGGGTGTCATGTTATAATTTGCTTATATCAACCTCGACTGAACTTGATAAATCATCATTTATATGTAGGCCTCGCAGATGAATCAAAATTTTTCTCCCACCTGCTATGGGTAAAATAGCAGATTAGTTGTGGTTTCTATAGCGGCACGGTGGAGTATGGAGTCACGTTGCAGTAATGTTTTGCGGCTAGGATTGAGGAATTGAAGTATCCATTACAGACTCTTACGTGCGAATACCATTGAGAAAGTTATGAATTCATATGGGTAAATAGCAGAACCAACTGGATAGATTTTGTTCTCGAGCCTTGTGTGGCAACTGGTCTAGAAGAGAGATAATCTCTAAATTCAAACCTTCCTGGAAAATATGGACCCGAAGTCAGTACTATCTAGTATTATCAGGGACCTGATTTATCCCACCAGGAATTATACACTTGTGTGTTCTGGAATTATAGGAGTAGGAAGATGTGCTTGCTGTCGTTCAGCGCAAACCATTGCAACCATACCAACCTGTGCAACGCACATAGCTGAGCGAGGTTGGGTCATCGTCCAGAATCAATGGACTCTTTTAGAATTAATAGGTGGACTCTTTGAACTGGGTCATGGTCATATTTGAAGAAGTACAAGTCTGACTTCAAAACCTGTTGAGCATGAAACTAGAAACTTAACCGGGATCAGAGCAGCAGGAAAAGGTTTGATTGCGACCCCATGAACCAAAGTGAGTCTACAGGAGAGGTATGCAACTGTAGCCTAATGTTAGACTAGACCAACATTAATAAATTACTATATGACTGAAAAGAGCTGTATGTAAACGTTCCTACGTGTGGATAACTACGTACACTTTCGAAATGATGTTGCTTTATTTTATTGTTGTCCAGTTTTAATGTTACATTTCCATAAACATCAACGTCAACCTATACAGACATTTTTCTATTTCAGTGTGAGAAAGTGAGTATGTCTGTAACTTTTTGGGGGGTTGTGTTCAAGCTTGCGAGATTACAGATTTCGCTTTTTCCTTTAATTGTCACGCATTTCCGTTGTTATATTATATAAGATTTTTTTCTTGTTGCTTCTGTAAATATCTTATCTTGAAATTCGTTCAGAAAAACCAAAGCAAAAAAGTAATCTCTTTTGGAAAGCAAGACACTATTTCGATGATCATCCTTCCTACAATAATCCCTATGGTGCCAAGAAGACTTGGTTTACTTTTTCACTATTTAAGATGACCTTCTCACGTTGTCACCGATTGTTTCAGACAAGATTCATATTTTAACCTACTTTCGTATTATTCCTCGTTTTTGATTCTGTCTATCAACTTGAATAAGACAGTATATCCTAGGATATATATATATATATATATATATATATATATATATATATATATATATATAAATGCACAGGGGGATAGAATCCAGAGAGAACTCAATGTCCAAGACAGAGGAAGAATATAATATAAAAGGCTGAAACACTAATATTCCATTGTTATAATTTATTACTTTGGAATCCTAACTGATGATTTGGATCGTGATTACGATTCCAATGTAATAAATTCTAACCATGGAATATTAGTGTTTGAGCCTTATATATATATATATATATATGTGTGTGTGTGTGTGTGTGTGTGTGTGAGAAAACAAATTATGTTTCTGTATGTAACAATATATTATTAATAAATTTTATTGGTCGAATTATGGAAGATGATGACAGGAAATTTTCACTAGTTTATGCTATTTTTTTCCCTACCATTTCTCGTGTGACTTTTGAAACACCCTGAGGTTTTTACCCTGTCTCGCCAATGAGTGCTGATGTGAAAACAAGGTCGGGTTTAATGTGGGGCACCCGTGCGCTTACCCACCGTGCCAGGGTTCTAAATTGCCGAAACACCGCAGCCGTGAATTGCGCATGCGTATATATGACTACCGATCCTCGCCGCCTCTCTATTGCAGTGAGGTGGGTACTACCGCGGGCGTCTGTTCTCCGAGACAGCGTACCTCTCAGTAATTTCTGCCCGTGCACAGAAACGCAACTGAGCTGCACTCTGCCCAAAAATAGACAACGGAGAGATGGTTACACTAATCGGCAAGTGCCAGGTAAATATTGATTGTCTAAACGAAGTTTAGATGTAGCACAAGGCCCAAAGTATGTGACACCCAGTGAGGATCGGACTCACTATTCAGTCATAATTGTTCTAGAGAGACAAGATTGTTAACCATTACACCATGTCGAGGTACTCATGTGTAGCATTCTTCCTCCTCCAAATCGGAGTAGTTACACAGTCCGGGTATTTCAATTATGATAATTAGTTAATCTACACATCACTACAACTCCCTGTAACGAAGTGATTTTTCACCCTGTTTTTCTTGTGCGTTGTCTATCAAACCATTTCAGGTTTTCCTTGATTCTCGTGTTAATTTCTTAATCTACATAACATTACAATTATTATTGCTGTTATTATTATTATTATTACTTAAACATAATTTTACTGGATGATCATATTTAAGTAGACCCTCTGATTATTTATTAAACAGTATATTTATTTATTTTTGTCTACCGGACTGAATATTTGAGAAATTCGAACCTGCGGCACCGCCCCTGGTCAGATGAGAATATGAATAAACGGAACGTCGACTCGAATATAATTATCTTCTAAATATAATGTTTATGTAATAAAATCTGTTGGATTGAAAAATAAAAATCCATTACACAAGCTCAGTATGTTATAAGTTGTTTTCCTCTGTCTGTCTTACTTTCAATCTGTCCTGTGAGTATCAGATTCGCTAAGCACTCTTTCCTCATTATGTTTCCCAGAAATCTCAACTGTCGCTTCCTGATGTTAATTATAAGTTACCTTTGTTTCCATTTAATCTACAACTTTGTCGTTGCTCACACGTTTGGTCCATTGTGTCTACAGCATCCTTCTGCAAAAACATTTTTCTGTTGCTTCAAGTATCTTCTTCATCTTTGAGGAGATTGTACAGCACTCACTGCTATAGAAGATAACAGCGCTCTCGTAACATTTTAGTTCTTGTTTCTGGATAAAATATGTCTACTTCTTAGTACTCAGCTTTTGAAATGCATCTTTGGCTATCGAAATACGCCTTCGGAATATCAGTGTCACACTGTCCATCCACTGTTAAAAGACTTCCCAAATGTTTAAATTCCCGCAGGTGTTTAATTAAGGTATATCCGATTTGCATTTCGCACTCTGGGATCATACTTTTACTGATAGCCATGCTTACTGTCTATTGCTGTTGATGTTTAAATTTGATAAAAAATCATGACTAATTTTTTCTTATTATAATTTAAATTTCGTCATAGTTTTATTTATTCTAATATAAGCCGCGAATTAAAAAAAAAGTTGGGAATCAATGATTTTATCTACAGTGAAATGAATATTAAAATTAAAAAAAAATTCTCGTTACATAGCCTATTGTACAAGGCCAGAACAATATATCTCTATATAATCTCTCAACTAATCCGTCTCTTTTTACCTCTACCGAAACCAATCTATTCTCTTTGTTATCTTTGATTCCGTCTATTTCTCTTCTCTTGCCCTTTCGACTTGTTGGTCGCCATGTTTGTTGATTCTCTATTTTTCGCCCTATTCTAATTATAAGCCGGCACAAACACCACCGTTTTCTATTACTGTGTCACGCTTGCACAGTATAATTATATTTGTCTTCAACTCGACTTCTTATTTCTCGATAGAGTCGTGCGTGATAGCAAAGCTGATGATATTTTTTTTTCCCGCGCAGGCATGTGTCGACGCGTGATTCTGTCTCCCTTTAACTACGGATCCATTCGCTTTTGTACATATCAATTGCTGTAATCATTTTTTCGTTTTCGATGAAATATAAGAAGCTTGAAAAGCGGTTGATACATGAATATATTTCTATCAGTAATGTTGTCTGAGAATGTGTGTAAATCTCTGAGAAATATTTAAAATTCTCTTTTTCTACCAAATACCTATTCCGGCTTGAATCTTATTTTATGTGCCGTTTCCTCTGAGGGCGTCAACGGTCATGGCTCTCCACTTCCTCCTATCCCTTCTAGATCTCAAAATGTTCTGTCTTTTTTGCTTCTCCCATCCACCTGCTAAATCCCGCTCGGTATGTCACGCATTGCTTTCCCTTGTTTCGCTTTCTGTGTATCCGCCCTGTGAGTATCAGATTCTCGAAGCCCTCCTTTCTCATTACGTGCCCCAGAAATTTCAGCTGCCTCTTCCTAATGTTAAGTATAAGATTCCTTGTTATTTGCATCCTCTCCAAAACATCATCGTTGCTCACATGTTCAGTCTATGATAACCATATCATTCTTCTCCGTTACCTCGACTCTTTTTCATCTGTGAGGAGACCGTCCAACACTCCGTGCCGTAAATGAGCGAATGTTGGGCGGTCTGCCCCCCAAGATGAAAGCGACTTGATAAGCGTAGATTAGATGTGACACCAAAGCAGTGAGCACCCAGTGAATATCGAACTAATTCCTCTGCAGTAATTAATCTAACACGACAAGCTTTCTAACAGGTACGTAACGATGAAGTGCACTGTTGGCTGGAATAGTTAGGCCAGTGGAATATTTTCAGCCGAAAATAAGCGTATTGGACTTCTCAACTTTTCTATGTGCCTGAGAAATATTGAAAATAACAGCAGACTTATTGCGAATAATCCAAGCCTTTAAAAGGAGATGCTACAGAAGCATCCCTGGTATCAATTACGTAGAACTCATCACAAATGACGTCGTGCAAAACATCATCATTTAAAAATAAGCAGTTGGAAGATCTTTTATCCACTGTTAAGAAACAATTCAAATTGTAACGGAGTGGCTCTTGCAGCGTGTCTCACTGGCGACGGTTCGAGGTAATGCTTTCTCCATCATAGCGGCTGGCAGAGGATAGAAAAAATTGTGTATAGTTACGATGTTCTGGAATTGTCATCATTGGTCGACTGAACTTGCTTTGTTTCAATGACTTTTGTTTTGTTATTATTAATTACTTTATACTCATTATTATTGTTGAGTCTTGACTCAATGTTGAATCTCGCCTATTGCATGGAATAATAATGCAACACAAATGTACTTAGAACAAGAATGTATTATAACAAGAAAGTGTACACAATAAGTACATATAGTATTTCTGTATATTTCTGGGAAGACGTTCCTGGAGAATGTGTTGACTAGTCGCAGTCGATCAGAGTCTCTAGTTGGATCTCGTGATTCCTTCCCCCCCTCGTTTTCCGGTACCAACCATTATTTATATAGTTGGTAGTCACCTATGCAGATTAGGTGGATCCCACCACAACAATTATTAAAAAAAATCGATTTCCAAAAATTAAAATATATATGCCTCAGATAGATATTTTAGATGTTGTTTAAAAAGGTTTTTTTTAACTATATCTAAAGAAATTTTGTAACTATTGAAATATTTATACAGATTTAAAATTCCCAAGTCTTTGTTTAACGCTAGTTTATTCAAATTGTATAAACACGTCATTAAAACCAACAATCTTTCCAATGCCATCCTATAAGATATCCCGTTAGGCATGAGGGCAGAGGGGAAAACGAGACATATGGATGGAGCTGGTCAGGTGCACTGCGGCCCTACAACCACACTCGGTAATAGAACTAATGATGATGGCAATGAATTTACCTGGGTGGACTTAAATGTTGAAAAACTAAAATATAATTTAATTTATTAAATAATGTTAGTTTGAAATGTATTCCAAAATTGATTGACGGTGGGTCAAAATCTTTTGTATCAAATAAAGTGCCTTCTGATATATCGATGCCGATGGGAATAAGCCATGCCAGTTCAGATAAATGTTTAGACCCATGCTTTCTGGCAGTGAACGAGTATTGGTACAAAATAAACATGTCGCATAGAATAGTATTTAAAAAAAAGCTTTCTTAAATGAAGTAAGCATCTGGACATAAATTAAATGAAACAATATAACTCAGCCGGTACTTCTGATTGATTCAGTAGAATATTATTATTAATTCAAAATATATTATTTAAAAATAATAAATAAATAAAAATAATAATATTTAATGAAAAGCAAAGGTGTAAGTTATTGATTTCTAACACTGAGGTAACAATTGTTTTATTTTAAGTATGGAATTAACGAAATCTTTGCCAGCATTTTATAACAAAATTTATGGCAACTCTTGCTAAAATTCTGTATTCCGCAGAAACAGAATAATTTCAATTTTTATTCCCTGATGGATGTTTTGATATCATTATCAGAGACGTTTCAACTTGAATAAACACTGCAAATAAGTGTGATTTCTCATCTTCAGCGTGATATACTAGAACTATTTTTAGCGGTTCTTAGTCCAAGTTTGTGTCTCTACCGGAGCCTCTTACGGTTTTGAATTCAGAGTTACCTTTCTCCTATAATGGGTTCCAACCACAGATAAAAAGTCTATTTTTCCTGCTATTTAACTCTTAACTGGGGTGGCATAAGTAGAGATTAATTTATACCTTTTCCCAATGGTTTTCGTTCGAAAATGAATGTTACGATCTCAACGTGATTATGAACTCTGTCCGATAATTTGTTGTTTAAACATTACACTGCTTGCACAAACATGTTTTGATATAACTGATACAATTGTTACCACTGAGTAAATATGGATACTTACTAATGATACTTGTACTTGTCTGAAGTGTTTACAATATACCAGGGAAATGTTCCATTGCAGTTTTCGGTTTACTGAAAAGCATTTGTAAAACAAGAACCGTAATTGTCGAATTGCAAAATACACTGGCTGACTCTCCTTGCTGAAAACAAACAAAAACGTTTGTTCTTTTCAATTTCGTCATTCACAAGGAACTCTCGTTGATTCTAACAATACCGCTGCGTCCGTATTCCTAATAAGAAATTCTCTTTGAATCTAACGGAACAAAGAATTAACTTTTCCACAGTAGATTTCATTTCTGTTAAGATAATGTTAGTTGTCCTCAATCTTGCCTTAGTTCTCGTCATGCTGTACTGTGTAATCTTTTATATCGCAGAGAACAGTATACCTTCATGGGTATGATGATAAACTACATCCAACAGCAAGGCCTCTGATCAAGAGGTTTTCAGGAGTGTAGATAGATAGATAGATAGATAGATAGATAGAGAGACATGAATATTAGATAGATAGAGAGACATGAATATTAGATAGATAGATAGACATGAATATTAGATAGATAGATAGAGAGACATGAATATTAGATAGATAGATAGACATGAATATTAGATAGATAGATAGATAGACATGAATATTAGATAGATAGATAGATAGACATGAATATTAGTTAGATAGATAGATAGATAAACATGAATATTAGTTAGATAGATAGACATGAATATTAGTTAGATAGATAGACATGAATATTAGTTAGATAGATAGATAGATAGACATGAATATTAGTTAGATAGATAGACATGAATATTAGTTAGATAGATAGACATGAATATTAGTTAGATAGATAGACATGAATATTAGATAGATAGATAGATAATGAATATTAGATAGATAGACATGAATATTAGTTAGATAGATAGACATGAATATTAGTTAGATAGATAGACATGAATATTAGTTAGATATACATGAATATTAGATAGATATACATGAATATTAGTTAGATAGATATACATGAATATTAGTTAGATATACATGAATATTAGTTAGATAGACATGAATATTAGTTAGATAGATAGACCTGAATATTAGTTAGATAGATAGATAGACATGAATATTAGATAGATAGACATGAATATTAGTTAGATAGATAGACATGAATATTAGTTAGATAGATAGAGATAGACATGAATATTAGATAGATAGAGATAGACATGAATATTAGATAGATAGATATAGACATGGATATTAGATAGATAGATAGACGTGACTATTAGATAGATATAGACATGAATATTAGATAGATAGATAGACGTGACTATTAGATAGATAGATAGACGTGACTATTAGATAGATATAGACATGAATATTAGATAGATAGACGTGACTATTAGATAGATATAGACATGAATATTAGATAGATAGACGTGACTATTAGATAGATATAGACATGAATATTAGATAGATAGATAGACGTGACTATTAGATAGACATGACTATTAGATAGATAGATAGACATGACTATTAGATAGATAGATAGACATGACTATTAGATAGATAGATAGACATGACTATTAGATAGATAGATAGATAGATAGACATGACTATTAGATAGATAGATAGACATGAATATTAGATAGATAGATATAGACATCAATATTAGATAGAGAGGCAGACATGAATTTTAGGTAGATAGATATTAATAATATATAGACAGATATGAATATTACGTAGATAGATAAACATGAATAATATATAGATATGAATATTATATATATATATATATATATATATATATATATATATATATATATATGTGTGTGTGTGTGTGTGTAGAGAATTGAACAATAGAGAGATACGAATAAAAGACAGATATTAATAATCGATAAATAGATATGAATTTGCTGATAGTTAGATATGTATATACTGCGATATATATATATATATATATTTCCTGGGTATGACGGTAAACTGCATCCGGCAGCAAGTCTTCTCATCGGGAGATTGGAGGATTTGAGGAACGTGGAACCACTTTTAATTGCTGGTGTTCCCAGGTCCACCCTGACCCGGGGTGGTTACACCTGTTACGGTCCCATCTATGGGTAAATAGTTAACCCCCAGACTGGAGTCAAGACACTATGAAAGTGTAAAAATAGATTTTAATACCAGAAATATTTTGTTTAAAAATTATTACCAGCAATACATCCTTGGAATAAATATATTATCAGCAATATATTTGTGAAAAAGAAAACAGTAATAAAAATCTTCCCTGCATTAAATAACCCATTGAGGGTGATATGTCGTAAAACAAGAGAGAAACCAAAGCAAACCGAGAACAGTAGACAATGTTCAAAGAACAAAGGAAAAACATGCAATTATCAAACTGAAATTCGAATGCCCATAGGTATAGAAACGATACATTTCACAAAGTGAGTGAAATATTAATGGTAATTATAATATCTATTTCCTTATTAGAAAACATTCGGGATTCATTGTACGAGGATCCAATACTACTGTTGGTTGAAATATATAAGATATGCTTTTCCAGAATAGAAATGCTTGGAATAATGATAATAACCCATCTTAAAAAATGTACCGATGAAATGTGAAGACCTGCATTTGTCTATATAACACAGGAAATACGTACTGAATATCGTCTATAATAATAGTAATATTAGCTGTTTCCGCGTAAGGAAACATTCGGCATTCATTGACTGTGCAGTCAGTATGATTGTCAGTTAAAAACTATAAATTCTTTCCCTGAAAACAATTTTTCATGAAAATAGGATTCTTAAGTCCAGTAGATGTTATTGATCTTTCCAGTATTGATGGGAGTTTCATTACCAACCTTTTATTTAGAGTACTGTTGAATGTCAATCTCTTGATTATGCCGTTATTTTCTCTTCTTATTTCATGTGATATCTATTGTAGCTGTCGCTCCTGTTGAAACTTCTCAAGAGATGACGCTCGTGTCATTTGGTACATTTTTGGTGATTCTATAGCGCCAGTCGCCAATGTTTGAAGAAGTGTGATCTTCGCCATGACACACATGCTTCACTCGTTCAAAGCCATTTTTAACCATTGATATGAGTAAACGGTTGTACAAAGCTACTAGTTTGTATAGAATCAGTTTAAAAAAAATGTACGGCTTGTCAACGATTATTAAACTTAAGTTTCTCAAATCCCATATCTGTTATTGATTTTTCCACTATTGATGGAAGTTTCGTTCCTAAACATTTATTGAATGTCAACATCTTGATTACGTCATTCTTTTTTCTTCAAATTACACGTGATATCCATTTTAGTTGTTGCTGCTTTGGAAAGTCGGCAAGTGATGTGGTTTGTATTATCTGTTACGTTTCTTTGTTTGCGACTATATAGCGCCAATCTACGAGGTTCAAAAAAAGATGGTCTTCGCCAAGACCCAGACGTTTCTCTCGCGTAAATCTATGTTTAACTTTTCGTCTCAGAAAGCAGTTAAATGTTCGGAAAAGAATATTTTAAACGAAGAAATGCTTTATGGACGATTACGTAATTTCGGTCCTCTTATATAGAAAACTACATCCAGCAGCAAGGTCTCTGATCGGGAGATTGTATATTTTTAAGAGCGTCGAAACACTTCTTAATTGCTGTTGTTACTTGGTCTACCCTGACCTCGGGTGATAACACCTGTTAGGGTCCCAGCTAATAGTGACCCCCCCCCCAACATAAAACAAAACACTATGAAATATAAAAATACATTTTTATAGTAAAAATACATTTTTACAGCAATAATACAGCAATCATTTATATAAAAATTACCAACGATACCTTTTAATAATAAAACATAATACCAACATCTGTATATATTTCTGAGATGAGGTATTGTAACTATTTACAATATTCGGACTATTTTCTTCATCTTTAGTATCATATTCATGATGTTTCGGCCATTGTATGTTCCGACCTTCTTCAGATGATATACCTCGGAATTTCGAACAAAACCCTTTATTTCGTCCATAATATATTGTCTTAGTTCCACGTGCCATGCCTATCTCAGTTTCAGTTATCTCCCTTTAGTAACTCAACTTTCCAAGTGTTTTGTTCACTTCTGCTGTGACCAGGTATTGGACTCACAAAACTTTGGTTCAAATCATAGGATTATTTCAACGAACGGTTTTATCCCCAATGGCCGAAATGTGAATATGACAATAAAGATGAGGACAATAGATCGAACAATGTAGTGTAAACAAAGTTACCAAAATACCTATTTATAGTATAGGGTGTTCCGAAAGTCTTGTCACTCCATAACAAAATGTAATGATAACAGTAGAAGGAAAATTAATACAGCAATACAAAGCACGTGTACTGAATTCAGTTTATTCACTTTCTTTGACGCTGTCACACATCAAAAAAGTCCGTATGACCACACATCATTTTCGTGGCACAATATGATGTGGCGTTATGTCATGCGTGATATTTTACGAATCTCTTCTTTGTTGATTGATGCAAAGGCTCTCCGAAACGACGTCCTTCAACTGATAGTTTTTATCGTTCATGTGAAACTCTCTCCTTGATAATGCCACGAGAGAACGTTGAAATAGAAAATCATATTATGTAGTGATGACAAGACTTTCGGACCACCCTGTAAAACAATCATCAATATATGCAATTTTATTTATAGTTGAAGAGATACAATTGCGCTCGAAATATATTTAGTTGGAGCCATAAAATTGCGTTAAAATATTTAGATTTCGGCATTAAATAACCCATAGAAATTAATATGCCGCTAAACAAAATCAACCAACCAAGATCCAAATATTTAGATTTCGGCATTAAATAACCCATAGAAATTAATATGCCGCTAAACAAAGACAACCAACCAAAATCCAAATGTTTAGATTTCGTCATTAAATAATCCACAGAGGTTGATATGCCGTTATATAAAATCAGCCAATCAAAATTCAAAATTTAGATTTCGGCATTAAATAACCCATAGAGGTTCATATGCCGCTAAACAAAATCAACCAACCAAAATCCAAATATTTAGATTCCGGCATTAAATAACCCATAGAGGTTCATATGCCGCTAAACAAAATCAACCAACCAAAATCCAAATATTTAGATTCCGGCATTAAATAACCCATAGAGGTTCATATGCCGCTAAACAAAATCAACCAACCAAAATCCAAATATTTAGATTCCGGCATTAAATAACCCATAGAGGTGTTGATATGCCGCTAAACAAAATCAACCAACCAAAATCCAAATATTTAGATTCCGGCATTAAATAACCCATAGAGGTTCATATGCCGCTAAACAAAATCAACCAACCAAAATCCAAATATTTAGATTCCGGCATTAAATAACCCATAGAGGTGTTGATATGCCGCTGAACTAATTCAACAATCGAATCCGCAATATAATTAATGGCTGACCGATTTCACCACAGAAAAGGAAAACATATTTACAGTGAATACGAATGAAAGAAACTGTTGCTTCCTGGGTAGTAAAATAAAAGGCAATGGCAAAGCGATGTTCCGATATCTGAAGACGGATTCGTTTTAGATATTAAACTGGGTATTCAGGAATCGGATGATATCCCTTTTAACAAATGCGCGTATGTAATACCTAATTTCTTAAATCGTATTACATGTTGGGTAATTTCTTTAAAATAAAGAGTTTGAAAGGACAAAAAATGGAGAAAACCATGAACAGATGCGAAAAAAATACAAGTTTTAAGAATAGGAACTAAAAAGAAATACTCAGAATGACATAGCTTAAGATTAGGTGATTTACAATGAGGAAAGAAGGCTTGGAGAATTTAAAACACTGACATACGAGATATACCAAATAAATTTCAAAAAATGGATGTTGAAACGATTACCGCATATTAAATGCGTTCTAAAGATAAATTATTTGTGAAATAAACAAAAACATGAAGACATGGAGAGCTATATTACATACGTCTTGAAATTATATGTCACATAGAGGAATGCGAATAAATGTCTGGACTTAAATGACTTATTTCGGTGTCAATCGTGATGAGAAAACTGTTATTTTTTGTATACTAGTGTTATTTTCGGATGCGTTTGGAGGAGACAGAGTTTTCTCTCCTCTACGGCTTTCTTATGATCTGAAAACGAATTACTACAGTTGGTCGATTTCACAAGTACTAAGAAGATGGGTTAACATACAAAACAATGAGATTTATCTAAAAATGTCCGCAAGATGGCGTTTCGATTATTAGAACCAGCCAGTCGTCTATACTCAAGTAGATTACTTCTGTGCATTTCAGTAAAACTGATTTATGTTTTAAACATATGAGACGTCTGGAAGTTTCATCATTCCGAAAACAAAACTATTAACCAATTTTATATTTCCGCAATCAAAGAAAAGCTAAACAACTGTGATTTCATTTCAAAGCCCATTTCAAAATATAAGTTTTCTTTACAAAGAAAATAAGACTTCCCATTTTTCATACAATAAGTTTATATAATCATTTATGCGTCGCCTGTCTGCAAGACATTGACGATAGTGGTTCTCCACACTTCCCTTGATTTTTTGCTCTAAGTAACTTTTGACTGTCATCACCTCGATTTGTCTCTTTTATGCCATATATTCACAAACAGCTTAAGTATGTTGCTCGTGTTTCTTCACAGTTGATTTTACTTTTGATAGGTCTTGTTAAATTATCTAGGCTCTATTTCCTTATGTGTTCCAGAAGTTTAAGATATCTCTGTCTGATTGTAAGATAAGTGTCCTTATAAGTTATAATTTCCCTTTAAAGCATCTGTGGTATCCTACAATCACCGAAGTTAAGCAACGTCGACGCTGATCAGTACCTAGATGGGTAATCGCTTGGGAATACCAGATGTTGTTAGCATGGATGTGAGTGTGTTGGAATTGATAATGGCTCGGAATTGTTAATCGGAGAGCCGAGTTCCAATTTCATTTGGGTTCGTTATATTCACTTACACGCAAATAACCTTGCGAAAGGTAAGAATCCACCTCTTCTCCCCCTAGCTATACGTTAATTATAAGATTTATAACAGTAAAAGTTGATTATCTAAAAAAAAACAATAACATCTGCAATGTAAGAATATTTGCTGGGTTTAAATAAACCACAAATATTTGATAACCAATTAATCAATTAAAACATTTATGAAGAGACTGCCCAGCATTTATTGACGTCTTTTTTTGTTTATTTGTTTCATATATAATATTTATATTAACATTTCGCAACATGTCATGAAATACATCTGTTTGATGTTTTTAGCCGGGTTTTTGTGTTTATATATTTATCTATTTATTTATATATTGATGTTTTTTTTCTTTCTTTCGTTCTTTCTTTTTTTTCTTTCTTTTTCCTTTCTTTTTTCTTTTTTTTCTTTCTTTTTCCTTTCTTTTTGCTTTCTTTCTTTTTCCTTTCTTTCTTTTTTCTTTCTTTCTTTTTCCTTTCTTTTTTCTTTTTTTTCTTTCTTTTTCCTTTCTTTTTTCTTTTTTTTCTTTCTTTTTCCTTTCTTTTTGCTTTCTTTCTTTTTTCTTTCTTTCTTTTTTCTTTCTTTCTTTTTCCTTTCTTTTTTCTTTCTTTTTTCTTTTTCCTTTCTTTTTTCTTTTTCCTTTCTTTTTTCTTTCTTTCTTTCTTTTTTCTTTCTTTTTTCTTTCTTTCTTTTTTCTTTCTTTTTTCTTTCTTTCTTTTTTCTTTCTTTCTTTCTTTTTTCTTTCTTTCTTTTTTCTTTCTTTCTTTCCTTCTTTCTTTTTTCACCCTCTCACTTACTCTTACTCTTTGACACACCCCAATAACCAAGCGTTCAGCTACAATTCTTCCTCATTTTTTTAATCACACATTGCGACTCCTCTTGGCAGTTTATTGTCCAATCGCAGATAACTTCCGGTTCGTCACCAATCTTCGAAGCAAAAGCATTGACGCGCTCGGCTTGAAGTGGTATGTAACGGTCTTTGTTTCTAACACACCAGCACATGAAACCAATACAGCTCACTCTAATCCTAAATCCGTTCATGTTAACCATCCAATCAACAACAACAAAAAAAAGAAGATCAACACTTTCCCCAACATACTAATTTTGATTGATCCTGTAGGGCAAAATATATAGTACTATTTAAAGAATGGACTCCGTATATCAATATATATTTTGTATTTAAAATCATTAACCAAAATTTTGTTAAAATGTTGTAACCTAGAGAGCTACCTTTTTCCCCACATTTTTTAGATTGTCTACAGATTTTCATTTTGTCTGACACAAGTTTATAAGTGTAGAACAGTCAGTGGATATCAAACATGCAACAATCTAGGAAATCTTTATCTTTGCCTTTCGCCCACTTCTGAATTGCTTCGGTGTGAAGTGTTTATGCTTTCACAATCGATAAGTGAATTTGGTATTTGAGGGCAAGTAAAGCAAAACTATCGACTGTTGTTGGCGAGGCCAGGCGAAACCGGTCCATTATGATAACTGGCGTATCACAATCTTTTATCCATACCCCTCGTCTAGAATTGCATAGACGAAACTCATCTTAGAAATTTTAATAATGTCATAGTCTTTACCATCTATAAAAAGAACGTTAACACAGCACTCTCGGGGACGACAACTGATGTAGCGAATACAACCTTGTATCAAGTTTTTTTTATTCCGTTTGCGTAGGTTGCAGCGAAGCTGAAAGAAATTGTCTTTCTAATTTGTTGCTTGATTTCTTTTTTTTAAAAACGAGCCATTCCCTTCATTGGGATAGGGGAAGGCTTGAAAAATTAGCAAAATAACAGTTGAATATTTTGCGTACGTGATTTGGTTTTTCTGCTTGAGATTTCACGATGGCGGGAATTTCTTGCCAACTTGAACGCTTGCTTGATTTATATATATTTTGCTTCCGACAGGGGAGGACCATGGGTCTATTTTTTGAGTTCTTTGCTCCTGGGTATTTGGGATTACCATAGACTTTTTGTAACAAAAACTATAAAAAAGACCCGAAGTTTTTTTCTACAAATCGAGTGGACCTTTGAAAAGTATTGCTACCGGAAATTATTCAACTTCTTATTCAAACCTTTCTACTATGCTTTCCTGCCCGGTGAGAGTTCACTTAAATTATTCAGCTACAAATTTAGAACTTCAAAATTATAAATAAAGAGTTAAAATTTGATTAACTGGTCCATTGGCTTTGAATACTGCATTGTTTACTTTCTTCTTTTTTTCAATAAGTTGATTGCCTATGATAAGATAAATATATAAATTCAATATAAATCTAAGCCGTGATCACTATTTACATTATTCAGACTATTGTTCTCGTCTTTGTCGCCATATTTTTCACAACATTTCAGCCGTTGTACGCTCTGGTCTTCGGGTGGTTGGAATATCGAACTGAACCCTTTATTTCGTTCGACATTCCAACCACCGGAAGAAGGCTGGAGCGTACAACGGCCGAAATATTTTGAAAAATATGGCGACAAAGATTCGGACAAAAGTCCGAATAATGTAAATAGTGTACATGATAGAACAACTCTACGAAAGTTTACTCGGATTGTGCACCTTTTTTTCTACTTGTTTTATAAAATTTAAAAATAATATATTTCATACAAATTGTTTTTTTTTGTTTGATATTCCAGCTGAATTTATCCTTTCTTTGTCAAACTTGCTTAAATGCTTGAAAACATGCACCCAGATTTAGAACGAATCGGCGACCATAAATCCAGATGTGTATTATAGTTTATTTTTTAACTAAATTCATTAAATCGACTCATTCAAGTTTATTTTAAAGCTTTTTCTTTGACAAATAAATAAGTTTCATTGCATTCATATTTCGCAGGTATTTTATAGATTAACAATGAGCAAAGATCTTATTGAACCATTCACTTATTATTTATCAGGAAATTCAAATAGAAAAATCGTGAAATGTTCACGTCTACACTGTAAAAAGAAAAACGTTGGTAGTTTAGTATCGTGACTTTTTTTTTTAGCGATTTAGAAGAACCAGACGTGTTAAAGACTAGACTGACGGAAAATGTGTGTGTGTGTGTGTGTGCGTGCGGGTGGGGTGTACTTCGGTTGTCATTTTTAAAATGGTGATTTCAGACATGTCCTTGAATAGTTGGTCATTTGTGTGTGTGTGGTTTTTTTTTTTGTTTTTAGAAATTTGCTTTCAAGCGATTTGGTTTTAATGCTGGTAATGGCTTTCACCAAACAACTCAGTGGATTGTTCTTTTGGTCTAGACGATTTTGTTTATAGAGTTGAATAATCAACCATGTCTCGTTTCCCATCCCCCTTACTGTTGTTTACTTCCGTTTCTCAAGTCTTTTATTTTCCTTAAACTTCGTTTCTTCAATTGCTCTTACAATTTCTCTTACATCATTTATTTATTTTTGTTTTACTTTCCTGCTTATTTTACTGAGATCCTCTTTCTCTCCGCCATTTTTTTTATAGATAAAGCTCAGTTTAATCGGCAAAGAAATGCTAGCTTCTTTAGCGATCATGTCTCTCCACACATTGTTCATCTTATCTGCGAACTGTCATGAATTCTCAGTGAAGCAAGTGGACTGGTTTCCCCTCACTGTCTATACTTTCGTAAATATTTCGCTCATTGCCGGTTCATACAAACAGTAACTGCAAATTTATTTTATATTCCAACTAATTAAGTATGTCACCCCCCCCCCGCTAAGCAAGCTGATAAAGCAGTTAAGATAGGTACCTCCACGAGATCGCTAAAAAAAGAGCATAGCATGATGAAAAAGACGCCTAACTTAACGAAAACAAAATTTTATTGTCTAAATGTTTATTATTAAGAAGAAAGATCAAAGTATTTTGGGGGTATTTTTTTTACATTTTTTAATCGTTCCTAACACGTTCGAAAATTTCGTTGAAATCCTTGTTTTGTTTTTTGAGTCAGCAACATTGACCATTTTTTCCATTTAATAGAATCAATGAAAATCTCGGTTTGAAATTCTTTTAAATATCAATTATCATTTTTTTCAAAACATATTTTAAGAAAATCAGAAATTATAATGTTTATTTAAAATATTTTGAACCAAGCTAAACTTAGCTTCTGCGCCGTAATGATGTAATTTGAAAATAAAACAAAGCAGGTCATAAACATTCGCGTCATTTGACAGGTGATGAATGACATATTGACGGATTCCGTGAGGATAATTTGTTCTACGGAAGGAGAAAAGTAAAATATTTTACCTTTAAGTGAACAAATTATTTACCTCGATATTTTTGAGGAAAACTTTCAGCGCTCTAATTTCTTTTTGTTTTTTGTACTTAGCTTTCACCTTTACGATGCTTTATGGAAAATATATTATAAAGAAATTAAAATAAGACTGTAACGAATGAGATTACCTTTCATAAGAAAGGTATCTAATTAATTTGTAGAAACCTTTCTTATGAAATTTTATCAGAAGTGTATACAAAATATTATAATTTTATGTACATTTACTAAATTTTATTGTGTTATTTTTATTTCCATTCGTTTTATTATTAATTTTGATATTTCATTTATGGAAAAAATGCCATATCAGAGATTAATATAAAAATAAGAGCATATAAATTTCATAAGATGATACTGATACTTTTAGGTACCCTTCTCAGTTGAAATTCAAGAATAAACTTTCGCAAAAGTAAAGGCTTTAACAGAGTAGAACAATGCTTAACTCAATAACGCAACTTAATTGTATTCTGGTTGGTCTTCCGTACTTTATAATTAGAGGCCGATTATAAACACAAAATTACATTTCTTAATTACTGCGGGTCTTCTGATTAGTCAAAACGATACAATTTACAACACACTAAAAAGATCTATCTCATAAGGACACTTACATAACCTGATGCGGCTTTTAACTAATTTTATATTTTAACAACTTAAATGTAAGAATTTATTATCATTAAAACATAACAAATAATTGTATTAAAAATTCATTTTTCCTCGAAAAATATTTTTGTTTTCAGAAAATATTGTCCATATTCATAAAAGCAAATAAAAGCATTTGAAATTAAATAATATATTTGTTTTATTGAGTTTTGTATGTTACAATTCAGAGCTGATTTTCAGATAAGGGATTCAATTAAAAACAAAAAAAAACATGATTTGCATTCCTCAAACCCTCGTGCTTCTAACTGATGTAATCACTAAATCTGACGCGATAGAATTTCTAGCGTTTTCATAAAATTAGTTATGAGGGGGGTAATAAATATAAAAAATATATTTCTGCCATGACTTTGATAAAAGAAAACACATTTATCATAATTTCGATCATCTGTGAATACTTTCAAAAAGTTTCATTAACATCCAAAAATTAGTTTCATTTTTGCAATTTTTTCAAAATAAATTTGTTTCATGCAAAAAAAACGTGCTAAAAATTGAATATTATTTTACTAGTTCCGGTGATACAAAGAGAAACAAGGATTTTTAAATAAAAATTCACATTGTTCTAAAAAGAAGGAAAAAATTTTTAAAATAATTAAAATAAACATTGATCTTTCCTCTTAATAATAAATATTTAGACGATAAAATTTTGTTTTCGTCAAGTTTGGCGTCTTTTCATCATGCTATGCTCTTTTTTAGCGATCTCGTCGAGGTACCTAAGTTAAGACGTAATAGTTTACGGAGGAAAAAGGAAAACAGGAGATAGTTTATTACAGAATGTGGTTTTCAGTCCTCGACGGCGAACTACTGGTCAAAAAGTAACCAATAGAGCGTGAAATTCTGACAGATGGAATATATATTTTTAAAAAAAAACTAATTTCAGGATATAAGCCCATGACGGAAGACAGAGCCGCATGAATTCTGAAAATTAATGCGACATGCGCACCCAGATTACTTATAGAAGTTAGGAAACGCATAGTGAAATGATAAAACCAGGAGTTGGCATCCCAGCCACTGAAGACCTTACTATAGCTACCTACTAGAATTGATGTCACCACCAGTCTCCCTCTCGTATAATAAAGTGAATAAGATTGTCTTTCATTGATACAGCGTATGATGTGGCTTCAGTGTTTAAAAAGCTGAATAAAATGGCGACAGGGAACAATTTGACGACTACCGTTGCATTTAAAGTTTTGTACATTCTAATTGACAGGAAAGCAAAAAAATAGTTCCATAAGTGAGAGAATACAATAGAATAAACTACTAGAACAGAACTTACGGTTACACTTAACTGTTTCAACCTTGAAACCTAGATACCAATCTAGTACTACGTTCAGATTCACAAAGTCGAGCTAGCAAAGAAGATTTATCGTTTTAAATACAGAAAGATATGTTGCACAAGAGCAAAAGGAGGGATGGGCAAGGCCGTACCTCAAACACTTTAATTAAGCCAGGATCACTGGACTACACATAGTACAATATTTTTTACGCTAAAACAACACATTATTACTACCGTGACCATAATACTATGATGTCTCTATGAGTTCGCAATTCGTAACTAAACAGTTTTCTTGAGGTGGTGGTGGGGTAAATCAATTTAAATAACTAATAAGCAAAAGAAAAAAGAGCTCATCAGAACAATTGCTATTAAAATATTAAAAAAAAACTGTACAAGGAAGCTTCGTTACGTCACTGGAAAAGTGACTGAAGCTGAGATGATCAGGTCAGGACCGATAACATTGCAGATTATATGTATTTCTGATACCTACATAAAACACCAGACTAGATGTGGTAGATATTCACGGATTCAAGAATGGGAAATTTTCTTGCACAGTGCAGTGAATAAACTTTTATCAGCTGACTTTACAATTATCGATTCTGGCAAAACTCGTTACAATTGCTTTTAAATCAGTGACAAACTTTAAACAGAAGGAGCAGTGTAGTTAGCATGAACCATGTTAAGGTAAGGCAAAATGGTAATCTATTCATTTTGTAACGGTAGTGTTGTCATCTGAATATTGTAAATATATCTTATTTCCAATTCTACTTTATTTCTGTGAAAGATATCTCAAACTATTTATGGCGCACTGTAAACGGCGAAGACAAATTTTATGCCGTGCATTTCCCCAAGACCCTCAGTTCACTTTCAAATTACAAATTTTCACAATCTCTCCATTTTAAGGCATATTTTACTAAGAGTTACAAAGGAAAGAAATTGTGAAAGGCCATGATCGCCTGACTTCGAAATTGCCACGGAACTTAAAATTCTGCTATCGGACAAGTTTTTCTAATTTTCATAAATAAAAGAAAAATCTCCTTGTCTTTTAGGATGCAACTTGGTTAGGATAATTGTTAGCGAGGCAAGTCATTACGAATTTGTAGTTCAAAATCTAAGCAAAATATTAAACAGAAAAAAAATCGTTTGAAACCAAGGAAAGAATACTGAACTGAATGTAAGTTCTCCTATATGGCAGTGAATTCTGGGCAATCGCATAACTGACTTGAAGCAACAGAGATGTGATACTACCGAAGAATTCTGAGAATACCGTTGACTGAATATATGAGCAAGGGCATAGTTCAAGATATAATTTAAGCCAAAACGACACTTAGATTTAACTTCAGGAAGAGAGTTGAATATTTTCTTGGTTACATTGGACATTTTATACTCGTATGACAGATCGAAGGACAGAGGAAACCAACGCATAACCTGGATGAATGAATTGCGGAGAAGGTTTTGGGAGATATGGTAAAATGACAAAATATAGAACAGAAGGTTGTGGAGCACCATAATCGTCCACGTCCCGAAGTGACACGATACATATGTCTTCTGCAGTAGCGAAATCCGCTATCAAACCAGCTTTTATAATTTGCGAAAAGAAAAGAAAAATCAGAAGGATCTCGTCCTTATCTTTAAAGAACGCTCGGGATAGGATATTTGTTAGCGAGGCTTGTCTAGTTTTCCATTACAAATGAGTTAGATCCTATCTGTATGCTTCTAACACAATTCAACAAAAATAGCTCAACAAGAGTGATAACGTATCGTAAAATCAGCCTGCCTCGCTTAATCGTTTTCTGGAATAGAATGAATAATCCATTTGATGTATTATTAGTCGTAGTATATCTTAGTTGGTTTTCTAAATTTGTTATTTCTATTATTTTAACTCTAGTTGCATTTTATAGTCCAATCCGGCAGCAATTTGCCTGCAAAATTACATCATTATACATAGAATTATTGGAATTGTTCGGAAGGCCATTATCTTGAAACTTTTTCATTCTTGGATATCCAGTTGCACTAGATATTACATGTTTCATTTACGGACGAGAATATCTCAATAATATTTAGTACAATTTAGTTGAATAATGTTTATGTACATGCTCGATTTTGCAGTAGGGTAATGGTTACTGAGACATTTCTTGTTGACGATTATTATTGAGTACTTTTTAAAGTACGATCGATGCTGGATGTCCAGGTCAACGTGCAATTACGCAACGAGAGTTGACACGTCAGATAATGCTATAAATTTGCCAAGATATTGCAGGTCTTTTTCTTATCTTTAACATACGTAAATTGCGAATCAGTAATTTGTCATCGATGGTTTCAATTAGACTTGACCTTCCCTTAGAGTAGATGTCACGTCTGTCCAGAGAGTGAAGTCGTCTTTGCTATTTCATAACTCATTCCGTTTAACATTTGTTTGGTTGAATAATCTTGATATGTCTTTGTCTGTTTCTGTTTTATTCCTCTGAAATTCACGGATCAATTTCTTAATATTATTAATGAATTTATTAACGAAGACGCCATAGTTTTCAATTTTATGCCCCCCCCCCCCAAGTACTTTCAATCTCATCCAAGACTTCAGGGGGTGAATTACGACAAAAAAAAATATAATGTAATTGATAGTTGTGAATTTTTTGGTACATGCGCATTAAACGCTCTGTTAATTCAAAATTAACGTTATCTAAGGGAGATAACTTAATTTATACTTGTGTTTGTTTTTTTGTTTTTTTTAATGACATTTTATTTATTTTAAAACATTACCGTTATAACTATAATATATAAAAAAAATACAATTTGGTTATTTTAAAACCTTGCTGTTATAGGCATTTTAAAACGTTGCTGCTATACACGTAAATGATTATCCTGTTTGTTTTGTTTTACGTCATATCAACTTGATTCATTACATGCCAACATCATTTTTATTGCTGGTAATATTTTTTAAACGGATTGCGGTATTTTTTTTTTCCAAAATATTTTGATGGTATAAAATAAATGTTTACACCTTCATGATGTTTTGGGGGTTAACTATTTGCACACAGGTGGGACCCTAACAGTTGCTACCACCTTGGGTCAGGGTGGACCGTGGAACATCAGCAATTAAGAGATGATTCCACGCTCCTGAATACCTCCTGATCAGAGGCCTCGGTACTGGATGTAGTTATACCCAGGACGAATTAACAAACATATCCTTAGTAACAAAGGGGGAATAAACCGTTACGTAATACAAGTCCTGCACTACAACGGTAAATGTTGTGACGGAAAAACACTCCTTACTAACGAAAGAAACTTGAAGCAGGAGAAATATGATTACACAGAAGGATGATTAGCATATAAATTAAAAATATAATAATAAATAATATAATATAAATGTACTGAAGGTGCGAGAAACGATGAAGTTTTGTAAGAAGAAAAATAATACTCTTATAGTTAACCCCAGAAACAGATAGTTGAAATATCTAAAGTATATAATGAGCCAAAACGGCTTGGCAAATCGATACAAACAAGACCTATTTAAGCTGAGAAAAGAAAAAACAGCACGAGAGTTATCTAACGAGCTTGCTTATTGGATAGCTACAGAGGGCAGGAAGTTGTGGAGAGAGACATGATCGCCAATGTCTTGAAAGGACAGGGTTAAAAAATAAAGAACCGCATATGTCTGGAACTAGCAAGTATACCCTCTAAATCATCCTTGCTACTGAAGCCGCGGTATATACCAACTGTCGCATGTGGCTACAGTTTTGGATCACACGACAATTTAGTACTTGAATTGTTCAATGACATTTGAGAGGAATACTTAGGAAATAGGAATTGAGAAGTAATCCTCCTTGGAAAGTCATTTTTATTTCCACTTGGTAAATTACTTACCGTGTCACGATACCATAAAATGTTTATATAAAAACAAGAAAAAGACTAGCTGATAAGTTAGGAAATCAGTGTTAAGACTGAGTATAGTGAAACGGCTGCTATTGATAGTAATCGAAAAGACATTGTCAGAGAAATAGAACAGAATAGGTACATGTGCCGATGCTATGCTTTTGAGTTGAGCATTTCCTGATCGTCGAAGTGGCAATAACAAAAGCTGTTGACAAGATAGAGATTTCCAGTAGCGGGAGATCACTCTTAAACGGAAGTGTAAAAAAAATGTAAATCTTGATACTCTGTTTCCCAACGGTAGTCAGTTAATTCATATTACAACATTACAACAAGGAATTCTGTTTATTGTGGTTTGTGTCGCTTGAAAAAAATTCGTCAGATTACAACTGTTACCAATAAAATGAATTTGCCAACGACGGTTTCTTTGCAAGAGAAAAATCGTGTTACTTGTGCATGCGAGGACATTTGTGCATTATTGAAAAGTCACGAATCCATCTCAATTTTGGGTATCTTATATATTCGTTTGTGTGGAGATTTCTTTTTCCTCGATAGTTGATGTTTTCAGTATTAAGCAACAGGAAATTTTTCACTCACCTCCTGAAACATTTTCATGCAGATACAAATTATATATATATATATACTAGCCAAATTACCCACACCTTGTTGCGTTTCGCACATTTTTTTTAAAGAAAATGATTGATTTAAAATCATTGTTCTAGTTTGTGTAGAGAAATGATTCCTTTCAATATTACGCGATGATCTTGCCGATGTAACATCCATCTTCATGCTTACTCCTACTATATTTTCGATAGAATCAATCCCCTTTGTTCAAATTTAAAATAAATTTAAATGAAAAGAAATGAGGGAAGAGTGCTTGGAAAAGGGAAAATGGGAAATTTTGATCAAAATTAAATATACTTATCCAAGTAACATGTGTAATGTAATTTCAGCGTATATAAGGTTAGGTTGGGTCCATCTCCAAAACGCTTGGAGAAGTTCGATAACAAACACACAGAGGATACAAATTTATATATATATATATATATATATATATATATATATATATATGGAACTGCGATAACCACGTGAGTAAGGTATTTGCACATGGCCTTCCGGGACTTGTGGTTGTATCCGAGGCGAAGTAATTAGTTTTTTTTTTAAATATCTTTTTATTTATTTTTTGTTAAACAATCCTCCTCTGACAAACGATTGTGAATACCTTTATAAAACTGTGACACACACACACATATATATATATGGTTCGCATTTTTTTAATTAATCCGACAGATTGAAATGTTATTTGTGGTGGATAATCGTATTTGAGTAGACGCTCCGTTTATTTATTAAACAGAATTTATTTTCGTCTAGCGACCAGAATCTTCGAGAAAAATTATTAAAGTAAAAATTGCGCTATCCACCGTCTTAAAATTATCTTTGTTTACGTTTGATACGAAACTGGCCAGATATGAAAAGTTTCCGGATATCTATTAGGAGAGAAATTTCGCTTAAAGGCTCAAATTTTGGCCTTGTCTGAACGCCTTTTCTCCGTAGCTTATCTTACCCTGCCGGGCTTAACGGTATCTCCCTCTGCCCTCGAGGACGCAGGTTGAAATCGGAGAGCGCAATTTTTCCCTTTTGGGAACATGCAGGATGGTAGATGAAAATAAATAAATATAAAATTAAATTATAATAATCTAAAATTGTCACGATTCGTCAGAGCTATTCTGTATATACACAACATTGTGATTCTCGTTTGTATATGAAGATATCTATCTTCGATACAGACCCCATCTTCATTAGTGTCATTCTTTTTGTCCTAAGAAGCATGCAGGCACACCGTGAGTTGGCGCGCGACCTTAGCGTTAAATAGATGCTTATCTCTGTCCATTTTCATCTACACTCATCGCAGGCCCGCTGTTGCTGGCTCACTATCATCATTCATCTAATTTGTAAACTTTCAGTGCGCTGAAGAAACATTAAGATACATAACCTTGGAGCACGTTCTATTCACCTTTTGGCTGCAAACTGGACAGAATTCAATTCCCTGTCATCTGTAGCCGTTCTCTAAACACACAGATCGATTGATTATGGGAAGGCAGAGATAATCTCCTGTCGAATAAGGAAATAAATTCCTTTCTTCCGGCAGGATACATTATAAAATGTCTCCTAGATAAAATTACATTGACGCAAACGCACAAATATCTATCTAAAGATAGACAGTGAAGCTTGAATTGGATTTAATATGAAAAAGGTCTATAATCATCATCGTACAAAGTTGGTTTAATATTACGTTAGTGACATCTGATAAGGATACGAATCTAAAGTTAACACATGTGAAATAATTTGGTCATTTCAGGACATGAGATGTCTGTGGTTTTGGTTCATTTCCCGAACGTTCCTTTCTCTTGCGTGGGATTTTGGCGAGTTGGGCATAAATATAAGTTTTTGTCTTTCGCTTGACTTTTGTGTATATATCTTAGAGCGTGGCCCACTTGTATTGGTATTTATATAATTCGCTGATATGGGCAGATGTTCAACTCGGCAATCTCATATTTTTAGGTCATATGTTGACATCGAGGTCACCTCCGAGGTCAACACAACGTCAGCAACATAAGTTTTTGGATTTCTGTCCGGACAAAGTGTACACAACTTTCTTTGGTATCATTCCAAGTGAGCCCAGTAAATATTGGGGTCACCTTGAGTTCAATGCTTCCTGATAGAAAGTGAATTCGACCACGACTCCTGGTATTTCGACGTGAGAATCACATGCTTATAATCCACATAAAGGATACGTGTTCGAGATTAGCAAGTTAACGTATCGTTCATAAGGAGTTCTATAACATAATAGGTATTTTCGCCTGTTTTGATATGATTCTGGAAAATAAGTTACCTAGTTAAATGCGGACAGATTAGATGTATAAGAATATATATATATATATATATATGTATGTATATATTTATTTATGTATGTATGTATATATTTATTTATGTATGTATATATTTATTTATGTATGTATATATTTATTTATGTATGTATATATTTATTTATGTATGTATATATTTATTTATGTATGTATATATGTATATGTATGTATATATGTATATGTATGTATATATGTATATGTATGTATATATGTATATGTATGTATATATGTATATGTATGTATATATGTATATGTATGTATATATGTATATGTATGTATATATGTATATGTATGTATATATGTATATGTATATATATGTATATGTATATATATGTGTATGTATATATATGTATATGTATATATATGTATATGTGTATGTATATATATGTGTATGTATATATGAGTATATGTATGTATATATGAGTATATATATGTATATATGAGTATATATATGAGTATATATATGTATATATGAGTATATATATGTATATATGAGTATATATATGTATATATGAGTATATATATGAGTATATATATGTATATATGAGTATATATATGTATATATGAGTATATATATGTATATATGAGTATATATATGAGTATATATATGTATATATGAGTATATATGAGTATATGTATGTATATATGAGTATATATATATGTATGTATATATGAGTATATATATGTATGTATATATGAGTATATATATAGTATGTATATATGAGTATATATATATGTATATATGAGTATATGTATATATGAGTATATGTATATATGAGTATATGTATATATGAGTATATGTATATATGAGTATATGTATATATGAGTATATGTATATATGAGTATATGTATATATGAGTATATGTATATATGAGTATATGTATATATGAGTATATGTATATATGAGTATATGTATATATGAGTATATGTATATATGAGTATATGTATATATGAGTATATGTATATATGAGTATATGTATATATGAGTATATGTATATATGAGTATATGTATGTATATATGAGTATATGTATGTATATATGAGTATATGTATGTATATATGAGTATATGTATGTATATATGAGTATATGTATGTATATATGAGTATGTATATATGAGTATATATATATGAGTATATATATATGTATGTATATATGAGTATATATATGTATGTATATATGAGTATATATGTATGTATATATGAGTATATATATGTATATATATGTATATATGAGTATATATATGTATGTATGTATATATGAGTATATATAGTATGTATATATGAGTATATATATGTATATATGAGTATTATATATGTATGTATATATATATGTATGTATATATATATATGTATATATGAGTATATATATGTATGTATATATGAGTATATATATATGTATGTATATATGAGTATATATATATGTATGTATATATGAGTATATATATATGTATGTATATATGAGTATATATATATGTATGTATATATGAGTATATATATATGTATGTATATATATATGTATATATGAGTATATATATGTATGTATATATGAGTATATATATGTATGTATATATGAGTATATATATGTATGTATATATGAGTATATATATGTATGTATATATGAGTATATATATGTATGTATATATGAGTATATATATGTATGTATATATGAGTATATATATGTATGTATATATGAGTATATATATGTATGTATATATGAGTATATATGTATGTATATATGAGTATATATTGTATGTATATATGAGTATATATATGTATGTATATATTGAGTATATATATGTATGTATATATGAGTATATATATGTATGTATATATGAGTATATATATGTATGTATATATGAGTATATATAATGTATGTATATATGAGTATATATATGTATGTATATATGAGTATATATATGTATGTATATATGAGTATATATATGTATGTATATATGAGTATATATATGTATGTATATATGAGTATATATATGTATGTATATATGAGTATATATATGTATGTATATATGAGTATATATATGTATGTATATATGAGTATATATATGTATGTATATATGAGTATATATATGTATGTATATATGAGTATATATATGTATGTATATATGAGTATATATATATGTATGTATATATGAGTATATATATATGTATGTATATATGAGTATATATATATGTATGTATATATGAGTATATATATATGTATGTATATATGAGTATATATATATGTATGTATATATGAGTATATATATATGTATGTATATATGAGTATATATATGTATGTATATATGAGTATATATATATATGTATGTATATAATATATGTATGTATATATGAGTATGTGTATGTATATATATGTGTATAGTTGGTGTGTATATGTATGTTGTATTATGTGTATGTGCGTATATATGAGTTGTGTATATTTATGTATGTATATACGAGTGTGTGTGTATATGTATGTATATACGAGGTGTGTGTGTATGTATGTATATACGAGTGTGTGTGTGTTAGTATGTATGTATATAGAGTGTGTGTGTGTATGTATGTATGTATATACGGTGTGTGTGTGTGTATATGTTTGTTTATACGTGTGTGTGTGTGTATGTATGTATGTATATAGCGTGTGTGTTGTGTGTGTATGTATGTATGTTATAGAGTGTGTGTGTGTGTGTGTATGTTGTATATACGAGTGTGTGTGTGTGTGTATGTATGTATGTATATACCGTGTGTGTGTGTGTGTGTATGTATGTATGTATATAGGTGTGTGTGTGTGTGTATGTATGTATGTTATACGTGGTGTGTGTGTGTATGTATGTATGTATATAGAGTGTGTGTGTGTGTATGTATGTATGTATATACGGTGTGGTTGTGTGTATAGTATGTATGTATATAAGAGGTGTATGTATGTATGTATATACGAGTGTGTGTGTGTGTATGTATGTATGTATATACGAGTGTGTGTGTGTGTATGTATGTATGTATATACGAGTGTGTGTGTGTGTATGTATGTATGTATATACGAGTGTGTGTGTGTGTATGTATGTATGTATATACGAGTGTGTGTGTGTGTATGTATGTATGTATATACGAGTGTGTGTGTGTGTATGTATGTATGTATATACGAGTGTGTGTGTGTGTGTATGTATGTATGTATATACGAGTGTGTGTGTGTGTGTATGTATGTATGTATATACGAGTGTGTGTGTGTGTGTATGTATGTATGTATATACGAGTGTGTGTGTGTGTATGTATGTATGTATATACGAGTGTGTGTGTGTGTGTATGTATGTACGAGTGTGTGTATGTATGTATGTATGTACGAGTGTGTGTATGTATGTATGTATGTACGAGTGTGTGTATGTATGTATGTATGTACGAGTGTGTGTATGTATGTATGTATGTACGAGTGTGTGTATGTATGTATGTATGTACGAGTGTGTGTATGTATGTATGTATGTACGAGTGTGTGTATGTATGTATGTATGTACGAGTGTGTGTATGTATGTATGTATGTACGAGTGTGTGTATGTATGTATGTATGTACGAGTGTGTGTATGTATGTATGTATGTATGTACGAGTGTGTGTATGTATGTATGTATGTATGTACGAGTGTGTGTATGTATGTATGTACGAGTGTGTGTATGTATGTATGTACGAGTGTGTGTATGTATGTATGTACGAGTGTGTGTATGTATGTATGTACGAGTGTGTGTATGTATGTATGTACGAGTGTGTGTATGTATGTATGTACGAGTGTGTGTATGTATGTATGTATGTACGAGTGTGTGTGTGTATGTATGTATGTACGAGTGTGTGTGTGTATGTATGTATGTACGAGTGTGTGTGTGTATGTATGTATGTACGAGTGTGTGTGTGTGTGTATGTATGTACGAGTGTGTTGTGTGTGTGTGTGTATGTATGTACGAGTGTGTGTGTGTATGTATGTACGAGTGTGTGTGTGTATGTATGTACGAGTGTGTGTGTGTGTGTATGTACGAGTGTGTGTGTGTGTGTATGTATGTACGAGTGTGTGTGTGTGTGTATGTATGTACGAGTGTGTGTGTGTGTGTATGTATGTACGAGTGTGTGTGTGTGTGTATGTATGTACGAGTGTGTGTGTGTGTGTATGTATGTACGAGTGAGTGTGTGTGTGTATGTATGTACGAGTGTGTGTGTGTGTGTGTATGTATGTACGAGTGTGTGTGTGTGTGTGTATGTATGTACGAGTGTGTGTGTGTGTGTATGTATGTACGAGTGTGTGTGTGTGTGTATGTATGTACGAGTGTGTGTGTGTGTGTATGTATGTACGAGTGTGTGTGTGTGTGTATGTATGTACGAGTGTGTGTGTGTGTGTATGTATGTACGAGTGTGTGTGTGTGTGTATGTATGTACGAGTGTGTGTGTGTGTGTATGTATGTACGAGTGTGTGTGTGTGTGTATGTATGTATGTATATACGAGTGTGTGTGTGTGTGTATGTATGTATGTACGAGCGTGTGT
>OZ038506.1:49339095-49421595 GCA_964036315.1 Acanthosepion esculentum | reverse complement strand
GTATTTCTCACCTTCCCCTACACTTGAAGCATTAAGCCACTTCTTCTTTATAATCTAATCGTCCCTGCTTTTTACCATTCATTCATTAGAAAGATTAACAGCTGTTTCTTTATTTTCCCAACTTTCCTCAATATATCTTGTTACTGTTAAAAATTCTAAGCCCTATTTCCCCATTTCTCAAGTATTTTATCTATCTCTGATCTTCAAGTAGATGTAGAATTTAATAAGGGTAGATAGGTTCATTCATCGTCCGGTTTACACTCATACTGGGTCTTTTGTTCAGGATTAGAGATCTGTCTTTTGTTTCCTGTTTAAAATTGGGTTTTTCGCTTCCTACTAAAGTACTTTCATTCTTTTTTACTCAATTATAGTATCTTGTATCTTAGTGGCTTTATCTTCTCACTTGAGGTGAATTGATAAAAAAAAATGTCTATTTGTTTTCTTTAAAAGTTTTATACCTGTATATCCGTTTGTAGATAACATCTATTTTGGTATCCCTCCTTTACTCAGTATGGACCTAGCCCAGAATTCACTTTGGTAGTGGTGCTTAAATATGAGATAATGGTTCAGAATACCCTTTCTTTATAACGAAATGTTCCTCTGTTTTTATAATTAAATATTGGAAAGTCTTTTTCGCTATTACGATGCACCTTCGTTTTTGTCAGACAATTTTTCTTAACAATGAATAAAACAAAACTGACTAGTTACATTCTATCATCGTGGATCAGACCTCGAACTAACACCAATCACTATGACTGGATTTCCTCTTGTGCCCTAATCGACTGTTGGGCCATCAATTCAACACAGACCTCAGTTACATCTCGTACATAAGATTAATCGCTTAAGTCTCAGCACAAATAGTCGGTTCTCTGTATTGCTTCAGTATCTACCTGACACCTCGTTCTATCCTCTACTTTTACAAGAGTCAAATCAGATCTAAAAGATCTAACTGCGGTCATATTTGGGCAGGGACTGCTCACTCCTCCCTTTCAATTCAGGACAGAGTAAAAAAAATGTTTCTGCGTCATTGTGACTGAAAAATTATTTTCCACCTCGCAACCCCTCTCCCTCAAATACGGGATGTGGAAATCCTCTTCATGCTCTATCAATACTTGCATGAAAAGTGCTCGGATGAACTGCATTCATTGATTCCGTCAGTTCTAGCATGCATATCTAGGAACCGCCATGAAACTGCCATTGTAGCAAACACCCATATCGCCTCCGTATTCCATTGGTGAGAAATGCAGCTCTTTGGAACCGAACCCTAATATGAAAGAATTATACTGTGAGAAGATTATTAGTCACATTGAATAGAGGATTAAGACAGGAACAGAAAGGACTCTTGGGAAAGAAATATGACTAACCACAAGAAAACAAGGCTTGAAAGATATATATTATGTATGTATGTATGTGTGTGTGCAGTGGAGGGAAAAAATATTCGTACACATACAGAATTTTTAATTTATTGTATTTTCAACTAATGAATAAACATACTTTTCATATAATTAATTGTACGCGGATGCACAATAAAAAATATATGCACAGAGCACAAAGACGTTTGATTTAATAGGTATAAATTTTAATAATTTTAATAGGTGAATAAGTATTCTTACAATGCAAATATCAGATTTCAAAATATTTAAATTGCTCTAATACTCTAGATTATTCAATGTGGAATATTCGAGAGTGTTCCAATAATGTTATGTTTTCTTAACCTAAAAATACAAACAAAACATTCTGGAATTGATCAAGGCAAGAAGTAAAAAAGACATTCGCAAAAAGAACTGATTGTTAAGATCTGGAAAAAAGGTAAAAGTTACAGGAAAGTCGCAGACAATTTGAATATTCCATTGACTACCATTTGTTTATTCACTGCAAGGTATAAAAACTCAAAAACGTTGAAGACCAAAGAACAAGTGCTCCACGGAATATTTCTGCAAGATCTTCGTGGAAATTAATGCGTCAAATTAAAAGAAATCCAATGGTTACTCGTGAAGTATTGCAGCCTGATTTGATTTCATCAGAGGGTTAGAGAGGGTGTGGAGATAGAGAGGGGATGGCAACACAGGTTTATTTCTACACTATCCTCTATTACTATACAAACTGCTATTCTCTACTTTACTCACTATACTATTTCTCTATACTGATCACTATACGGATTACTATTCGAGCGAGTGTAATTCGAAGGCGTCTGACACCAGTATTGTTCAACGGCGTTACTATAGTTGTATCTGCGATTTCAAAGTTTCTACTACAACGAGCATTACGAATGTGAAAACGAGTATTCGTTGACATTACAAAAGTTGCAACGAGTGTTCGCTAACATCACGGAAATAATGATCAAGGAATAATCCTCTCGGGTGTTCTACAATTCTGGAAACGAAGCGGAGTGGGGTTTTTTTCTTACTAGTAGAATTCGACGATAATGTAGATGAGTCGACCCTGTGTGAGTCGCATTGTCGTGTCCTAGGTGTGAATGTCTAAACTGGTGGAACTGAGGAATGTATCTCGCTAGAACATTGTCGATGAAAATATCGATAGATTAGCATGAAGCTGGTTTTGTTTCGTCTGTGTGAAAGGGGTTGTAGGGTAGGAAAACAATTAATGACCTAAGCGGCCAAGTAAACACTTTTGAACTTTGTCAAATCTTAAAAGGGAGGACTGGGCTGCTTCAACACAGATATAGTAGAAATCCTCCATGTACTTGTTCAATCTGACTCTTGTAACTATAGATATATTTATTATTACTTTTGTTTTCGTTTCTTAAATAACTTCCAATTTAATTTCTCTCGGTTTGCTGACGTTTCGACAGCGCTGCAAGGATAGGCAGCGCCTCAACTAACTCTGCCTAAAATGATGAAGCTTTTATTTAATTGGCTCTAATCGGCGGCTATTTAAAAGTTTACAAAGGCGGAAAACTTTGGCCAGCTACGGTGGAGAATCTTGTAATGTAGCGGAAGGAATATAATGATAGGATTTAAAATTGAAGGGCTAAACGTATAATTAAGATGACTCAGGATAGAAAACGAAAAGTAATCTTGCATAGACGAGGAGTAAGGTACTCAAAATTAATATGAACCAGAGGAAGTGACATTGAGAAGGAGAAAATTCTGAAAGAACAGATGAATCATAAAAATGGCAACTAACTTTGCTTTGAAAGCGCATCAGAAGGTAAAACAGAACATTGTAAACGGAATAAGATTCTAAATAATACGGTGATTTTTCTAAGTGTAGCTTATATGTGGCACAAGACCGCAAGTACGGGGCACCCAGTGAGAATTAAGATCGACAAAAATATAAAAAGCAAAGAACTGCAAGCAACGAAGAAATATATGAAAGACTTGTATTACATTCTGTTAAAAAGCTATGTGAAAAAAAATACAAATAAAATATCAACACATTCATGACCACCGACATTGAAGATATGACCGTGGCCAGCAATGGGTTAGAGATAAAAATTAGTAACGAATTTCTAACCTCGGATAGTCTCTTGGGGTTGTTTACACACCTCAATACAGAAATGCTTATGGTATTACAATTATGTAAAAATATTTTCGTACAAGTGAAAAATAACATAACAGGCAAACACCGTTACTATATATACATTAAATCAAAACTTGAACTAAAAATATAATTATTCATTGAAATGAAAGTAATAAATTTGTTTTCATGATCATAAATTGTAAACTGTACGTTAAACACACCAATGCAATAATTCATCAAAAATAGCCACAATATATATCCATGAATAGAAATAAATTATACTAGCTTATATATATATATATGTATATATATATATATATATGTGTGTGAGTGTGTGTGATTATTAAAAACATCCATACTCTTAAAATCCAATAGGTAATAACTTTTATTTCATGAGAGCTCTAAAAAACAGAAGCTCTTAATCTTCAACACCTACAAACAAAATCACAAATAATAAGTTCCATTTCATTTGTGATTTTGTTTGAGGATTGAGAGCTCCGATGAAATAAAAATTATCAACTATGGAATTTTAAGTGATTGATATGCTTTAATAATTGTGCAGTCTTTTAACATAGAGCTCTCCCTGGATCTATATCATCCTGAAAATTCCACACGGATTACCATATTTATTATTACTATATATATATATATATATATATATATATAGTTTACGAAAAACTAGGTAATCCGTAGGGCTGTGGTAAAATAATTTATTATATGGAACCTTAATGTGGTCTGTTTTTATTTAAATATATATATATATATATATATATATATATATATATATATATATATATATATATATATATGTATGTATATATAAAATGTAAACTTAGTCAGGACGGGTAGGAGGACACCGGAGAAGACAAAGAGACGTCTGCTTCCCACGACAACTGAGCTAAAGCAGTGCTACAGACTCTTACATGAGTGAGGAGAGTAGTGGGATGGGGCAAAAGAAACACGTCATACAAATTACGAGACTTTAAAAAAAATTGAAGAAAGAAAACTCCCCATGTGAGTAACGGTGGGAGTAAATAAATGCGTAATTTATACAGAATTACAAAGAAACCTATAACAAGAAGAACTGATTAAACTTATGATTAATACTGGATTTTATGGATGGCATTAAAGGCTCAAATATTGGGGAAAAAAACAACAGGAACAACTAAAACAAAAAGCTGGGAAAGTATTTAGATTTCTGAGATCATGTATTATAGTTATTTACATTGTTACTGTTGTCATCATCTGTGTTGCCATATTCACGACGTTTCGGCCATTAAAAGCTCCGCCTTTTTTCGAAGTGTTTGGAATTTCAAATTGAACCCTTTATTTCATCCACAGGGGGAGATAGTTCTAATTCCACCTGCCAGGCCTGTTCTGGCTGTCTCAGTTATATCCCTTCTTACTCAGCTCTCCAGGTATTAAACTCACCACACTATAGATCAATTCACTGGATTCAACCAAAACTTTTATCCACTGGGCCTTGTGTCCTTGAGAATGTATGAATTTTTGCGACTTATAAATTTAATTTCTCCGTAACTAATTTTTCCAGAGCTCATATTGAAAATTTGTGTTATTGTTGTTTTTCCCTAGCACTTCGTATTACTGGTTTCCATATTCATGCTTATGCTTGGCCGGCTTAGGAGGTTCATTTGGCCTAACATAGGCGCGGATTCCTTTAAATGTTCGTATTTCCTGTGATGGTCTCTGACTATATTAAGCTCATCCCACAGGGGGCGATGGTTTTCCTTTTTCTTCAATATATAATTCAGCCACGCCTGATTTTTTTATTTTCCCATCATGTTACCGTTTTACGCTGTTCCTGTAGTCTTAAGTCTTGTTTCTCCTTTATTTTGTTTTTACTACAGCTTGTAGAAGCCAAATTCTATGTTGAGGGCAAATGGAGATGCAAAACGGAATAATAAACGATGAAGTAGAACATTGTTGGTTAAAAAAGAATGTGAATATCGAGGAAAAGACAGAGCAGAAGTAAAAAAGGATTTATTCAACAATTGAAACTCGGGGAAAGCGCAAGGTAAATTAAAATGCTATTTTAAATATAGCAACGAAATTTTAGAAAAAAGGAAGTTCCCCCCCTAAAAATAACAAAAATGAAGGAAGAAGAATATAGACGACAGCTCGGCATGGAAGTTTGTACAAATGTAAAACGTAGAAAAGTATTTCCTGGAAGATCGGGTAATGGAACAGCTATCATCGTGGAGAATGAAATCCGAAAGCTGATTTCGAAATCTAGCCGCGTATTTTGTGCTCCATTTCGGATAAATGCCCTTGTAGAAAGACATGAATTTATTTCCTTCCATACTCCAGCTATCGGTTAACGAGTCTTTGGTCTCGACCAGTCTAAAAGAAGGAAAACTGTATCACAAAATACGAAGAAGGAAACCGGGCAATCGACTCCACTAGCTTCTCCAAGAAAATACGGAAATTCACAGATAATTTTAAGAAAATGATTCTTTAGAAAGTTATCTCGTACGTCCTGAAGAGAGATAACATTAAAATTAAGTTCACAAAAACAAGACGTATACCGCCTCTTCTGAACACAAGTTTTATTTATTCCGCTCTTTTTTTTTCACCATTATAGATGTAACTTATATCAGATAGATATCATATCACTATCCACAAAATTGCCTACTTGAACTTTCTCATCTGAGGAACAAGTACTTCCTGTTCGAAAAACACTGAAGACGGAAAATAGATAAATATTGATCCGTTACCGGGGAAAAATAAGTTTTTGGGGTTCTCAATATCTATCGGCAGATGCATACTGCTGTGACATAATCGTTTGTTCGTCTGTTACGTAACATTGGGCACTCGCTGGGAATATGAAAATGCATAGCAACCCAGAGCTGTTAGATGCTAGAACCTGAGAGAGGTTATTCGATAGGCAAGCACATTTGCAGAATACCAACTACTCGTAATTCACTGCACGCAGCCAGAATATAAGAGCTGAATCTTTTTAGGGAGACCGTGAGAAATGAAGTCTTAAGTAATTTAACTCTCTCAGATCATACCAGAGAAAAGTTAAGAGAGAAAAAAGAAACGAACTTAAGAAATCCAAATACACAAGCAATGTAAATAAAGCGAAATAAATTGAAGAAAGCTGTGTAAATATATATAATGCTGGATGTTCCGAAGTTTTCTGGCAAAGATAAAGCCCTCTTGAGTATTGTTAGTAATAAAATTTCATATATTAATATTATATTAATATTAATATTATATTATATATTACATATTATATTAATATTAATATTATATTAATATTAATATTATATTATATATTACATATTATATTAATATTAATATTATATTATATATTACATATTATATTAATATTAATATTATATTATATATTACATATTATATTAATATTAATATTATATTAATATTAATATTATATTAATATTAATATAATATGTAATATATAATATAATATTAATATTAATATAATATTAATATTAATATAATATTAATATTAATATAATATTAATATTAATATAATATGTAATATATAATATAATATTAATATAATATTAATATTAATATAATATGTAATATATAATATAATATTAATATTAATATAATATTAATATAATATTAATATTAATATAATATGTAATATATAATATAATATAATATTAATATTAATATAATATTAATATTAATATATTAATATTATATTAATATTAATATTATATATATTACATATTATATTAATATTAATATTATATTAATATTAATATTATATATATTACATATTATATTAATATTAATATTATATTAATATTAATATTATATTATATATTACATATTATATTAATATTAATATTATATTAATATTATATTAATATTATATTATATATTACATATTATATTAATATTAATATTATATTAATATTATATTATATATTACATATTATATTAATATTATATTATATATTACATATTATATTATATATTACATATTATATTAATATTAATATTATATTAATATTAATATTATATTAATATTAATATTATATTATATATTATTACATTATATTTATTTTCTTTATGTTCTAAAATAAGCAATTATCCAGGTGGAAATATGCAAAATGCTGCAAAGAAACAAGTGAACGTGTTCGAATGCAAATCGTAGAGACATGGGCTTAGCAGAAATTTACGACATATAAAATTGTTTATTTACTGCTGTCATCTTCTGCATTCTGATCTGGGACTTGAGTTTGCTACAGATCTCAACATGTATATATCATCCATTGCCACAGATGCTGAAAAAATAGTCGGTTCCTAGTACCGCTTCAAAAAGTAGCGATAGAACTATACTCAACTCGAAACCTCAAAAGGGTAATTAGCAGTTCAGGCCCCGAGCTCAGTTTCTAATAAAAAAAAAATTCCTGAATTGTTTCATTTAGGTGTAAATGTATATGCTTATTTCGAAAATGATAAATCAATTTTGATTAAAACAAATACCGTTTTGGTGTTATCGACAATAAAGTTTCGACTCATTCGAGTCGCGGTGGGTGAAGTTGAAATTAATTCTACAACCCTCAGAAAGTACCTAGCTCCTTCTGAGATGTCACATCTTCACAAGAATCGGATCAGACCAGCAAGCTGGTATTGCTGTAATATCTGGGCTTGAGCTTCTCAGTCATATGACAGTGTTTAAAAGTACACTGTCTTTTTCACAGAATAGACGTTGCCAACATCTCGCTAGTCTATCACTATTTCTATGGAAGATGTTCAGATACGCTACACTCCGTAGTGCCACTGGCCCAGACTTTGACAGCCACGACGCGCGATGCTATATACAGTCAACTCCTCCACATTCCATTTTAAGGACAAATTTCCATTGAGCTTCTCCTCACGATCTGTTGCGTTGTGGAACGGACATGAAACGGACAGATCACTACAATCTTAATATCATCGGCTATTATCTAACCTGCAGATCCTCATATACGCCTCTTACTACCTCCATGTACGTAATTAAAATACACCTCGGAGGTTTTGAGGAAGCGTGGAACCACCTCTTAATTGCTGGTGTTCCCAGGTCCACTCTGTCTCGGGGTGGTAGCACCTGTTGGGGGTCCCAGCTATTGGAAAATAGTGAACTTCCAGGTCTTTTCCAGCACATTGAAACAATGATATTGCCAGCTATACGTTTTTGAAACAATGATGTTGCCAGGTATACGTTTTTGATATATTTAGTAAATACTGGATCTGGCATTAAATAACCCATAGTGGTTGATATGCCATAAAACCCCAAACAAACAAACAAAGAAAAATAAACCTTTTCACTAACCCTCTGCCTTGAGTGGTTCTTGGGCCTTTTCTTCGAACAAAAGTGGAAAATATACCAGGGAGCTAAGTATTAATTTATACGGAAAAGAAGGTCCGATTTTAGAATAAACATTTGTAATCGAATATATTAATACAATAGTTGCATAACAAATATATTACTCATTTATAAAGAATCACGTATACAGTGTGTTATTTTTTATACCAGTCGCTTACAGGATTTAACTTAAAACATTATTTACCCCTCGCCTTGTACATGAAAAGATGTCATTACTTTAATGCATTACTTCAAGCTTGGTCAGGATGTATCTCAAACTGCTTACACTTTTAACAGAAATTGAAGTGGAGAATTGAATTCTGATCAGAGTACATTGTTGGTTGTTGGAATTCCTCAGCAGGATACAAGTCTTGAAGGTCAAGTTTTACACGACGCCCGTCTGCAATTGATATTTAACACCAGAAAACAATTGTCGTTCAACACCAAAGTCAATTTTTCAATAATGTTTCACATAATGGTAGATAGCATTTTCAACAATGTTAGACCATCTCAAGGATATTGACAAAGAAACTCGATAAATGAGTTCCATATAAAATCTAAGTATTGAAGATTTCGACGTTTAGAAATATTTCCGAAATTCGAATGATCCATTAGTTTTAAAATAGTGACTTGTGGTCGGCAGTGGACGCTTTGTAATAGACCGGATCAATGGATTGATCATAACGTAGCATCCAAAATCGAAATTGCACCAACAGAAAATTATGGTGTCTCAGGTGGTCTGCCATTGGCGTTGTCCTTTACGGCTTTCTCTAGACTAACCAGAGCGTCAATGCCGATGTTTGCTGCCAGCAATTATATGAAATGCACATTCATTTACGCAAAATGCGACTGGTACGAGTTAGTCGTTGAGGCATATTCTACTTCATGACAATTCTCGGTCACATTATGCCAAGATGACACAGCAGAATCTCACCGACTTCGGATAAGACTGTTATTCCCTGCAAATAGCCCATCATATTCTGCTGATCTCTCGCTCTCTGACTACCACTTTTCGAGCCTGTCTATATTTCTGAGATGAGGTATTATGTACAGTATTTACATTAGTCGGACTATTGTCCTCATCTTTGTCGCCATATTTGTCACAACGTTTCGGCCGTTGTACGCTCCGGACTTCTTCAGGTGTTTGGAATTTCGAACTGAACCCTTTATTTCGATCACTGGGGTAGACTGTTCTAGTTCCACGAGCCATGTTTGATGGATGTCAGTTATCAGTTATCTCCTGCTAATTTTCCCTCTGAAAGTTCTCCACTGCCTTAACCGGGTATTGAACTCACACTTTTTGGGTCTGTCACTGGATCTAAGGTATCTATTTCTAATTCTTCCAAACCCTGTATCGTTACTGCCTTGCTTAGCGTGATTGCGATTTTTTAAAAAAATGCTTATATATATTTATTATTATTAGGCTATTCTGAAGTTAATTCCCATTCCTCAAGGGCACATGGCACAGTGGATAAAGGCGTTGGTTAGATACAGTGACAGACCCAAAAGGTGTGAGTTCAATACCCGGTTAAGGCAGTGGAGAACTTTCAGAGGGAAAATTAGCAGGAGATAACTGATAACTGACATCCATCAAACATGGCTCGTGGAACGAGAACAGTCTACCCCAGTGATCGAAATAAAGGGTTCAGTTCGAAATTCCAACCACCTGAAGAACGGCGGAGCGTACAACGGCCGAAACCTTGTGACAAATATGGCGACAAAGATGAGGACAATAGTCCGACTAATGTAAATACTGCACTTTTCGAGCGTCTTCGTATTTCTTTAAGCCAAAAACCATTCCGTTGCAATAACGCAGAAAATACATTCAAAGATTTCCTTCAAGCGGTATGCAAAGAATTTTATCGTAAAGGCATAAATGCCCTCGTAACTCGATGGCAGTAATGTATACATGTTCATGGTTGTGATTAAATATATTAAATGAGGACCAGAACTTGATTCTAAAAATGGGCATTAACTTTAGAATAGCCTAATAATAATAAATATATATAAGCATTTTTTTTTTAAATCGCAATCACGCTAAGCAAGGCAGTAACGATACAGGGTTTGGAAGAAATTAGAAACAGATACCTTAATGTTGAGCAGAAAGAGAAGAGAGTAATCAAGACAGTAGACAGCGATTGACATTGCATTTAAATTTTTGCAGATTAAAGTTGACTGGAAAGCTTTTATATACCGTACATTCAAACACTAATAGGTATGTCCCAATCCTCAGAAAGACGTTGGACGCTATTGGAAGTCGGGGTAATATGCTCTCGAAGTAGTCCACTACGAGTAGTGGTTTACCTACTGCACGCCGCTGGCGAATATTGTATTTTATTGATGTGATAAAGATTAGCATTTCAATTCCAACCTCCGTTTTAGTTATTCTTCATTCACTAACATATTCTAGTTGACAATAAAAGCATCCAGCCGAAAGGGAGTTCCACAAGCGAAAATTGCGAGAGAGGAAACTGTTAGCATAGAACTTAGGCTACATCTAGCCAGCTGAATTGTGATCTCTACGCCAGTCTAGTACTTTGCTTAAATTCATAAATTCCAAGTATCATTGTGAATAGCTCATTCGGACGATTATCACGATAGTATTTATAGAAAAGACATAGAGATGTATCCTTACGGCGGCGGGGAAGAAACTGGAGCTGAGTCGCCAGATCAGGACCAATAATATTGCAGGTTCTTCTTTGGATCTTATCAAGGAGCTCAAGGTAAATAGCAGGGGTACAGATCATATGCGGAAGCAACATTCTAAGTATGGACGAATGGTAGGCTTATAGATAAGAAAAATAGATTCTGGAGAGAAAAAAATTTATCGTCCGACATATTGAACCGTCTAAAGTCTAGTCTGTTTTGAAGAAATGCTCATGTAAAGTAACGGCTACTATGTACTGTCAATGTTATTTACATTGATAATTCTCTTCTCAGTTGACAAGTTGTGTAACTTTTGAATTTTTTCGAAAACCGGTTCTATCAAGTATTTTATGAATATTCATATCTAACCCTTTTATTATATCTGACTCTAATCATGAGTTATAACAGGCATAAAATGCCACCTTTTTATCCTTAAATATATATTTGTCACACTTTAACAGCTTTTTATTTTTAACTGATGACAGACGTATGTACGAAAATGCTTTTTTATTTTTTGCCTCATTAACTATGTCCGCCTCTTAGTTCTGTATATACGTTAGAATTAATCTTAATGTCACAAAGGAAAATGGCCTCATGATATTCCGTAATTGGTTCAGTGTAATATTCATACAATTTGTAAGCATCTGGTACGATTTAATATTGACATCTTTTAATGAATACAATACTCAATCGTATGTCTCTTTGCCCAATCCTGATAGAATGAATACAAAGATACAAATTAATCTATTGTCGTAACGTTGTAGCAATAATATTCCTATAGTTTGTCATAATTTTCATGTTTGACTGGCAATTACTAGTAAATATATTCAGGTCCTGTGCAGGCATTATTAATGTTTATATTTCCCGTTATAACCGTGCAATTTTCAGCTCTAATGGTTTTGTGTTTAACATCAGCATCATTACTTCGGATTGGATATTATCTATACACTTCTTTATTCTCTAGTATGTTTTTCGAAGTACAAGTAGCCCCTCAGCCTTAACCAGTGACGTCAAGAAATAGGCTTTTGTATTAGAAAACGCAAACAGATTTGGTGCCATGCAATCAGAAGTTATGTAATTGTGGTCACAAAATAGGGAAATCAACGCAAAAAGCGAGAAATAACATAGAATATGATTAGTTTTGTCATTCCTATACTTTTAGAACTCCCAAGAATTTGATCCACGTATCTTTTCTTTCATATTCCCAAAATCTCAATAACAAGGTATGTCTTGAGATGCCACATTCTATGGATTCCTATCGTGACGTCCTTTTAATTACTGATCCTATAATTTTGTTTGTCCGTTTGTGAGTTAGAACGACTGTTATTCCCTGCTAATAGCCCATAAATAATGAACTCTTCTGTTTTGATCGCATGGAAAGACGGAAAAGACAGAGGAGACGCTACTTGGTTTTAGTGAGAAAATGAAAAAAAGCAAAAAGGGAAGATAGACGTGTTTAATATCCATTTCAGTGAAACGGAAAAACTTATCAATTTCAATTGTTTTTCATTTGTACCTCCGTACTTTGTACCATAAACGACCAGCATTCATATTTATGATAGCTATTTCAATAATTGGTTAAAGTTGATAGGCTCAAATATTTAAGGTTACGATAGGGCAGTTTCTACAAAACAAATTATTGTTGTAAACCTCGCCCTGGGCTTACTCAGTCATTAACTTAATAATTAAGATTCTTCAAATGAGAAAAGAGATAGAGATTTATCCCTACGGCGGCAGGGAAGAAACTGGAGCTGAGTCGCCAGATGAGGACCAATAATATTGCAGGTTCTTCTTTGGATCTTATCAAGGAGCTCAAGGTAAATAGCAGGGGTACCGACCATATGCGGAAGCAACATTCTAAGCATGGACGAATGGTAGACTTATAGATAAGAAAAATATATTCTGGAGAGAAAAAGATTTATCGTCAGACATATAGATTGTGGAGAGAGATAATATTGCAGGTAAAACGTAATTTTTTTTAAATTTTTACGGGTATTTCTAGTTATTGGTGTCGTGTTTATATATTGTCTGTACATCTTCACCCAGGAGAGGACACGTTTTCCTTGATGGAAGTTTTCTTCCCACAGGAGATTTAATCTGTCTACTGAGAAAATGAAGTTTAGAGAGAATATACCGTCTATAACATCAAAATTGTCCAAATCGTGTAACAGCATTATTCATCCCACAAAATGCTTAAATATATATATATATATATATATATATATATATATATATATATGCTAAACTAATTGAATTCCTTTTTTTCCAGGTTTTCAGATAGGACGTTTAATCATCTTAACAACATATTTTTTTTAAGTATCAATGAAAAACTCTTTGTGTTCAGCTAAAAAAGAGAGCAGAATAAAATTGCTGTGTGTCAGCCCCTCTGTCTTCCCAACTGAACAATGCTGAGTGGAAACAGATCATTCAGACCTTCAGTACACTGGCTTACATGACTAAAGGTCCATTCAAGAACAATCAAGAGCACGTTGAATAAGGTTAAAAAGTGGAAAAAGTAGAGAGCAAAACTGGATCAGGGTGTCAGAGAAGGAAGAGGGATAATCATTTCAACTTAGAGCTAAACAGATAAACTAGAAAAGATCCAACTCAATTCATAAGTCATTTGGTACGTGAGACTGTTGTTTCAGCCCTGACAGTCCAAAGAGCAGTAAAAAAAAGACTTGGAAATGAAATCGTATGTAAAAAATATGAGGCACTTTGTTACCTCATGTTAGAGGGTGAAGATCATCTTGAATAAGTTGGAAAATTATCATGGAATAACACACACACACACACACACACACACACACATATATATATATATATATATATATATATATAAATATATATATATTTGTACTTTAATTTAATATTTCATGAGCTTCAGATCCTTAGCTGCGATAAATTAAAGATGCACATACCATTTTCGTTTATGAGCGATTTCATCACCTCTCTACTGTTAGCATGAAAAGTAATTATACATTCTTATTGCTTAAAGTAGAACTCAATAGTGTTATAAAAGCCTCGAAGAATTCCAGTAAGATAACTTTAATCTTTTCTAATATACAACGGTTCAAAGCTTAATCTAAGAATTGGGCAATTTTGATGTTACACAATTTGAACAATTTTGCTGTTACACGCGGTACATTTTAGCAGTCTACTAGAAAATATAGGAAGACAAATAAACCAAAAAGAAAAAAAAAATCTTTACTCCCAAGATAAAAACAATACACAATTCCATAATTCAATCATTCGTTTATTCCAAACAACAAGATCTATCCAACCATTCGGTAATGGTGGCAACGAGGGTAATCTGTGCAAGCCAGATTGCAGATATGTCAGTTGAATGTAGAGAGCGCATCCGGTTGTTGGCTCGTCTTCTCGATAGCGTGAATGCAAACAAATGAAGCGAAACTCTCAGCAGCGATTCCCTGCCAATAAATTCTCGCTTCCGGCAAATAGGTTCGAATATATTGCCGTTACATCTATGTAGAAATGGCGAAAAGGGATTGACCTCACCTCACCTTTTCTCTTTTACAGTTTAATCTAAGTTAGGGTTTGATCTTTCAGCAAATAAATATGTTGCTATTATTGAATTTAATATATATATATATATATATATATATATATATATATATATACACACACACATATACTTTTACTCCTAAGGCGGCGTAGGCGGCGACGGCTTCATTTTCCTAATTCATATATTCTATATTTCAGTCACAATTAGTTTTATTTTAATTTTTAATATTTATCTCCGCATGCTCGTAAAAGCAGGAGCTATCCAGTTGTCATTTTTCAGTCAAGATAATACAGATTCGTTTCCGCGTCCTTGTGGGTGATGAATTATTTTTCGTCGTAAAACCCATTTCTCACAGAAGAAAAGACGCAAGCCTTTCGCTGCTCTATCAATATTTTCTAGGAAAGTCTTCACAAGAACTACATTCCTTAGTTCCACCAATTCTAACCTTCACGGCTATGCCACGCACATTGTAGCGAAATAGACTCCTTTTCTTTGATTTCCATTAATGAGATGAACGTTCCACCCGAGCTGCTTTTTCCCACGAACCGCTGCTTTGTGCAATAGATTCCCAAAATGATGCTCCCCCGATCACAACAATCTTAACATATTCAAGTCTTAGGGTAACGTTATCTTTTCCACATATCCCCATAAATTTCGCATGTTACTCTAACTTAGGTGACTCTTGGTCCTTGTACAGAGTGAAAATTATTGTAAAGCGAAAAAAGAAAGAAAGAAAGAAATAACCGACCAAGATTTATGTTTTCTAATCATTTCACACCAAGGAAAGGGGATATATCCACTAAGACGCAAGAGGTTACTGAGGGTGAAGGAAAATGCGAGAACGATATTGAGAAAGGACAATAAAAGAAAAGCTTTCGAAGCAACAGAAAATACCGATTGACGTTACATTTACATTTTTGGAGATCGTCATTCATGTGAAAAGCGTGAACGCCCGAGTCCCACAATCAGTTAGTGCGAGAGAAGAATCTTAGAATTAAACGATTACTTGTCGCTATTTGAACAGCAAGAACATGCTGAAACTTTAGACAGCAAAATACACACGTAGACTACATAAACAGCAAATATTTTTTATACTAGAGCTCACCGAATATGAGGGGTAAAAGCATCTCAAGATAGAGCAGTTTGTTCTTAACTGCGATATCGGTTCCTAGGTGGGTTTAAGGATACGGAATCATTAGGGTTGGTTTATTACGGAAATTCTAGTGTAGTGTTTGGCGTCTGACATAACGGTTTATATTAGGTACCTCCACCAGGTCGCGAAAAAAACTGCAAAGCATGATAAGAAAAAGGCCCCAAACTCAATAAAAATAAAGTTTTGACATCAAAATGTTTGTTATTATTAAGTAAAAAGACCAAAGTATTTTTGATTATTTTTTTGGAAATCTTTTACTTCTTTATAGAACGTTCGAAATTTTGGTTAATGTTTTTTTCTTACGAAAGAGGCGAAGTAGAGGAAAAAACGTTTGTTTTATTTTGCGCTTTTCCCGGGGAAACCCATTGATTTTCAAATTCTTGCAAAATTCAAATAATTGTCAGATTTTAATGAAACTTTCAGAAACTATTCAGAAATCAATGAAATTATTTTTGAAATTATATACTCTTAGAAAATCTTGGTAATATTTTTTTTTTGCATATGTTACCACCCACTTACATAATTTCATGAAATTTCGAGAAATTAGGTTTTTAAGGTGGAATATTTTTATTAGTTAAAAATAGGACGCTTTGGAGAAAGTAAATCACTTTTTTTTTGTAAAACTGTTACCGGTTTCATCAAAAATATGCTCTGAATTGTAAAATAAAAAATATAATAAAACTATGACATTATTTAATTGAAAAAGTTTTAATTGCTTTTCTAAATAAGTTATATTAAGGACAGTAATGTCTGGAGAAATAATTTTTTTCGATAAATAATGTATTTTTACAAGAATTGTTTCATTTTTAACATTTTTATTATAGTAATATAATAGTCCAAAATCGTTTAAAATTATTCATTGCTTTTAAGAATGCAATTTGATAATATCGTTAAGTGAAAAGTAAATTTACGAATCAAAATTTGAAAAGCTCATAACAGTCGTTTGAAACCGAATATTTTAAAAATAATTTTAAAAATATGTTTCAGTGGAAAAAACCTTCCTAATTTCTACCTATGGGAATCTATACATGACATAATCCTTAAAAAGGTCGCGTGATTTACGTGTCGTCTGACGCACTGCAATTATTTCACTTTTAATTCACTTTTGTTTAATCAGTAACATCTTTTCAAATCATCAAAATATCATAAACAGTTTTACTTTTCTTAATTGCTATTTCTCTAACTAATTTTATTTTATGTATTTTAGTTTGGGTTATACTTAATTAATTTTTTGTTTAAGGTAGTAATCTTAGGAACCTAGAAACGAAATGCAAATTTTATAAACCTTCTTAAAAACTTAACTAAAAGCCAATAAAATATTAAATAATTGCTGAAAATATGATAGTTTGTAACAATTACTAGATAGTTATAATTTTTTTAAAAATACGTTCACTTAGTTTTGTCATTTCTGGTCATCCATAAGAGCTGTCATCACCTTAAGTGCTTCTAGATAAATCAAAGATCAAAGAAAGAGGAACCCGTCGTTAAGAAATGCTTGTATATCGTTTTTTTTTTCTATAAGTAATATTCATTTTAAATCAGATTTATTTAACATTAAATTTTCTAATTTTAATCAAATAACGTGTCACAAAAGTATAATTTAATTTTTAAAGAATTTAAAACCCGATAAATGCGTTTTACAAATTTCTTAAAATTTACGACAATGACCGCTTTTAAGAAAATTTAAAATAAACGAGCAATTATATGACATTCAAATTTATATAATTTTTATCTGAAATACAACAAAATATTTTATTTACTTGAAATAATAAATTTCATCATTTAGCTTTCAATTAAATCTAGAATAAATCTTCAACAATGCTTTTTCATTTATAAATTTAATTTTAAAACTTAGGTATTGAAAATTCAGAGGGGTGCCTAGTTTATATTGTCGAATTTTTACAAACTGCTGCCATCATAATCATACAGTCTATATTAATTTTTTGAACAATAAAATGGAATTAATCTTTCAATGTAAACATTGCACATGAGTTTCTTAGTGACATATTTTTTAGCAAATCTTCCATTTCAGTTTCAAAACGTATTCCATATACCAAATAACTGATTTATCTTCCTCAGGTTGGTATACCTCGTTTCGTTTTTCAAGTGCAAATTTATTTTTTCATAAATAAAAGAGCACTGTGACCAAAAAGACTTGAATTGTTTTTCAACTTTCCCCTGTTTTCATATTGTGCACTTATATTTTACGTAACATTTCGTGACTATTTTCGATATAACAATGATGGAATAAAACAAATTCTGTTTTTCATCTATTCTAGAACAGTGCGAGAACTGTTTGGTGGTTTGAAACGTGTGCGGACAAGGAAATTCACCGAGAAAAAAGATGATTGTGTGGTTTTTGTACGAACCTAAGGAAGGGCATGACGCATAGTCCATGAAGTTATGTAGGAAATATAGCAGTTAACCCTACACTTGAAGAAGTCAAGATGATGGGGATCAGTTTGTTCCACAAAGCGAAAGCCCTTGGGAAGAGGCTGTTCGAGTGGAAATTAATTCTTAATTATGGAATCCAAAATGAATGTGGGTGGCTTCATACTTCTGTACATGGCATGGCGGACCCAGTTGCAACACTCAAATTTGGCGAAACCAAGAATGTAGCTCGGCAGAACACATGCCATGGAAATAGTGGCATTGTAGCGAGACGCTTGCGATATTTCGTCTGTTAGAAAGAGGTTGTAGGCTTGATAATAATTTATCACCCACAAGTCCGTGTAAATGTTTTTGAATACTATCAAAACAGGCAAGTGGGGACTGGACATCTTCAGCCCAAATAATGCAGAAAAACTCCATTGTAATTTGATATGACTTTAGTAAAGTTAGGTGAGAGCAGAGGATAAAGCCGTTAGGACGTTACAATGACCCGATTATTGTTCCAGAATTTTTAGCGATATATCGTGTGTTGGGCTTGGGTATCAATAGGCGTGAAAGATGAATACATCATCCGTCATGAAATGTGAATATTCAGGGTTTTTCTGCAATGGTGAAACGTTCTTGGTTTAGTTTTCGATGTATTGAATTTTACTAGCCAGCCTTTTGCCCTGTTGAGCCACCAAACTCAGGTTAGAGGAATGGTCACCTGCTAGATTGTGGTCATTCACATTTTTTAGGTGCACCTCTAAATTGTCACCCGCATAGATATTCGCTAAAATATCTGAGAAGATGAGCCAATAATTATAGCCCTTTTGTGATCATCTAATATTTTATTGAAATTGCTATAGGTTTATCCGATGTATTATTGGTGGCAATGATTACAGTTAATAAAGTAAATTCCTCCTTCATGTTATAGCGTATCTTGTTTTGTGTTCATCGTTTTCTATTGTTTTAAACCTAGTTGTAACAAAGTTTTTGTTGAGTTTAGATAATTTATTTTTAATTGTAGTTGTGATAGATTTAGTGGACAGAATATTTTTTTCTATTCGTTGGATGTGTCAGGTGGTACCGCTTTTCTATTTTGGAATATTTTATGAGCCTTTCGTTTCGCATTGAATAAAAAATAGTAAACTCAAATGCGATATTTTGCTAAAGACATTAAACGTATTAGTTTCTCACTGTAACGAGACAGACCACAATTTTGATATAAAATGCTACTCTTATTATGAAAAAAGAATTCACTTATACGAAGATGTTTATAAAGTTATAATTGCTTGATCATCCACAGTAAATTTGCGTCTAGGTTTGTACAACATTTCACTATTCTTAGGAGATCTATTATCACAGTGTGAGATATTTAATAACAAAAGTGATAAAAAGAATCTAAATGATATCGGCTAGATTACATACCCCAAACCCATAAAATATTTTAAAATTTTAAATTCCAAGCGTCTCGTTCGTGTGTATGAAGTCTGAAAAAACGAAACGCGTCACACGAAATCTCTTTTCCGTTTTGTCTTATATCTTTTCCCGCAAATACTAAATATTAGGTTTACGATATGTCATTTAGTTGACTATAAAATATTGCCACACAAAAACTACTCGATTGAATTTTAGGCAATTTTGTATCCATGAACGAATAGCTGTGTATAAAAATACCCTTCTTCTTCGCGCCACACTAGCAGCCCCAACCAAGCTAAACAAATGATCAATAAGTTATCACAAAACATATTCAATTAAAAGAAATTTCTTTTTAAACCTCTCCACTTAGAAAATCAGTGAGTTATGTGCCATGCATGATACCCGCTTAGGCGATCATGTATCTTTCGATACATGACTGACGAGGCAATTTTTTTTCCCGCAGTAGATTGCAATTTCTTTCTGCGGTAGACCAATTGACATCCAACTATGTGGTCTGTCTTTCTATTTACCCATAGCTGGAAGGAGAAGGGGAAGATTCATACCTTTCCCAAGGGTATTAGCACATATGTGGATGTAATTGGTTCGACTGGAATTCGAACTCGGCTCTCCGATCCCTCAATCCGAATAACTATCCATTACTCCACCGTAAAAACCGAATACATTTCACTGGGGAAAGAAAATCGTAACGGACAAAGGAAGGATTCTGTTCATCAGTCAATTTTTTTTTTCATTTCTTACTATCTCAACCTTCCAAGTTGTTTTCCCCTGTGTTTCGACAGTCATTATTTATATGATAAGGAGCTTCTGTGTCTGTGAATTGACTGATCTTCTATTATATAAATACTCTTCTTTAGGAGACAGTGTAGTTTTTTTTTTCTCCCTTTGAAAATCCATCCATCAAAGAAAAATCAGTTTGGTTGGATATGATCAGACGCTTTTGCACTGATATGACTAGGAAAGACGTCAGTTAGAGCAAAGCGGGATAAAGAGAGTCAAGTTTATAGAAGTTGTTTACAATGGCTATTTCAGCACTGACTGGGAAAAGGTTTGTACTGGAGAGTACGTTTCTCGCTGTTATTCTTGCTTCATAACATAATAGAAGCAGGCAAAATGACAAGCTCAAAGGCATGGGAAATACGTGTAACAAATTGATGTACACAAACAGCCACACATGTAAATTACGCGTATTTCATTTTAAACTCGCATGGGAATTTCTCTCCAACAACTTCAATTTTATTATCCGTTAACCTAGATCTTGCTACAACGTTTCTGTACCGGTATATCTGCTATGTGCTGTGACTCTTCAGGACGTTGCCTATCGCGGATCTACACAATTTCCTGTCTTTTTTCTCCTCTTAGTAAATTTAGTCCTTTTGTTTTCTCTCCTAATCTTTGTCTTGATATCCATTTACAAAAGTTCGTTACGTAGTCAATGCGCTGTTTTCCTCTGTACAACCTGCACTGTGAGTGTCTAATTTTTAAAGACCACTTTTCTCATAATGTAGCCCGATATATTTGAGCAATTTCTGGTGTTACATACAAGTGTCCTTTTTTTTTTTGCTTTTATTTTCTATAAAACTTCGTCGTTGGTTCTTCCCTTCAGGACGTTGGCTATCGCGAATCTCCACAAGTTTCTGTTCCCTCTTAGTAAATTTTGTCTTTTTGCTTACTCACCTAATCTTTGTCTTGATATCCATTTACAAAAGCACGTTAAAATTCAAGTGCCCTTTTTCTTGCTATTTTCTATAAAATTTCGTCGTTGCTCACAAGTTCAGTGCATGCTATTCTCATTCTTCTTCTTTAGAATCACATTTTAATTCTTCTAGTCCCTTCTTTATTCCTAGATATAGTCAGGGAACAAACTATGTACTACATAAAGGGTAAAATATTTTCAAAAAAGTAAGAGTTATCTAGATCGACAAGTCTCTGATGAAAGGACAGTGACTGAAATCTGATAATTACAAAGATGCGAGCATTATATAATAGCAAATATTGTAAATAATATTGACTCTTCATTTTAAAAATTATACCTACATTTAATTCTTGATGATTATCATAGAAATGTCGAAAGCTCTAGAGGTAATAACGAGTGTGGGCAATCTCTGGATAATCACGAACCAAACATTATTTCTCTTGTACAAAATAAACTTCGTAACGTAACTGGTTTGTCGTAATACAAGTATCAATTAAAAATGACTTTACTAATAGATCTTATGTATGCCTGCGGCCATATTTGTTTCTTATAGCGATAAGAATTTTGTTGTTGTTGTTGTTGATTATTAATATTATTATTACTACTACTACTACTACTATTACTATTACTACTATTACTATTAAGATTACCATTATTATTATTTCCTTTGATTTCTGGTGTGTGCACATTTCTTTTCGAGTCCCACCCAGAGACCAAAGGTTAAAAATGGCATCATGACTGACCAATTAAAAAAATGCACATATTTTACATAGATAAAGCCCTTCGGAAGGTGTGATCTGTACTGGTGAGAACATTGTTTTGTATTTCTTTAAGGCATCGGCTTCCAGGAAACCTTTCAGTGAGTCTATTGGAAACTTTTCCAACCAATCCGAGGACTCCAACTACAACAGGGATTGTTGATGTTCCCATGTGCCACATTTTTGAGATTTCAATTTCAAGGTCCTTTTATTTTTATAGCTTATTGAAGATCTTCAAAGATACATTGCAGTCTGCATGGACTGCCATATCAATAAGGAGGCACTTTTTGCTTGCGGGCTCTAATAATAATGTCTGGGCAGTTAGCTTTGATTGGTCTGTCTATGTTTATTGTGTAGTCCCATAAAATGATAACAGGTCCTATCTCCGTAACTGGGTTTGGGTGGTGTTCATACCAATTTCTTTCAGTTTCTTCATCATCATCATCATCATCACCGTTTTGGAAGAATATAAATATCCTTTAAAAATAAGTTAATAAGACGAGAGAATCCAGTCTTTGAACTGCTCCAACGCGATGAGAAATCGGGTAATTATGTGATTAATTTATTTTGTGACTAAGAGAGATTGTGTTGCGCCATTATATCAAATGTATCACCTTCAGCTTTATCACGGCTCTGAACATTTTTCGAAATTTGACTGGGAGCGAAATCTTATCAGTTGACTTGCTAAGGAATGAACCCCCCCCCCACCCACCGCTCGGAATTGTCTATCCTTTGGCATTTCTGTCATAAATCTTCTTAAAGTCGCGTAACGGGTATCAAGAAATGTCACTCGTACTGTATAATGTATGATGCTGAACTTAATTTTGGCATAAGGCAACAAATAGCTGGGGGATTCAGATGTAAGCAGTAATTATGGGCAACTAGAATCGTTCGTTAACCAATCCTCCACGACGAGGGACCGCAATGATCTTCAAATATTAAAGGTTTAGAATATTAAATGGCATGATTCCATTAAGGATGCAACATTAAATTCTACAGCTATGAATATACTTAATTTGACTCCTATACTGGATGCATTTGGAGAGTAATTATTCATTTATACAAGTTTGGTTAAATACAAGGATTGGTTTGTTTGGGTTGACGGCATATCAACCACATTTCATTTAATACCGAAAAAAATTTACAACGCAGTTAAGTTTTTTTTTTTGGTCAAAATTCTATATCTGGTATTTTTTTAAAATGTTGCTGGTAATAATTTTATTTCATAAGATTATTGCTGGTAATATTTTTTATTTAAAAATGTATAGCTGGTAATAGTTTTTTTTTTTTTTCTTCCAAAATTTATTGCTGGAAATACTTTTTTTACAAAGTATTTTTGATATTAAAACCTGTTTTTACACTTTCATGTGTTTTTACCTCAGTTTCGGGGTTAACTATTTGCCCATAGCTGGGACCCTAACAGGTGCTACCACCCCAGGCCAGGGTTGACCTGGTAACACCAGCAATTAAGAGGTAGTTTCACGCTTCTCAAAACCTCCTGATCAGAAGCCTTGCTGTTGAACCTATTTTATCGTCTTACCCAGGACGCGGCTGTAGTTTATCGTCTTGCCCAGGACGCGGACGTAGTTTATCCCCATACCCAGGACGAAAGACAAGGACATTTCCTTTGCGATTTCCTTCGGGAGTGATCGATTTTTTTCTTTCTTTTTTTTTTTTTTTTTACATTTCCGATTAATTTCCTGACGTTGTTTTCCCCTTGGAGAATATTATTTCATAAATAATTATTCAAAAGCATATGACTTGATAAATTTGATAAAATCTACCGTTTTGGAGTTCGGATTCATTCGTGTCTCGGCAGCCATTACTGGTGTTGTTGTATACATTTGCTCTGGAATATTCGCTTGTCTTGATTATTGCGCACGCAATATAGTTCTCTGGCGCAGTAAATGCGATACGTTGAGACAAGTTACATCAGTAAAAAATCAGCGAATGTATGCAAAGAGCGTCAATAATGGCTGCCGCGAATGAATCCGAAGTTTTACTGTCGATAACTCCAAATCTCACATTCAATTTTATCTTCCTTTCTCATTTTAATAAACAATTAGTCATTAAAAAATTTTAAAAAAATAAGCGGGCATTCATTTAAAATAGAAAACAGGGAAATGTTGGGAAGAGTTAAAAAGTATGACGTTCAATCATTTTATTTTTCAAATAGTGTAGAAACATGTCAGCTGACATATTTCAACGTTTGTTAATTATTTTCGATAAGTGTTAATGATGCTGACTTAGAGAAAATTAAAAGCAAAAAAATAATCAATATAAATCTTTTTCTAAATCTTTTTAGGTTTGAAATATCTTAGGTTTTTCAAGTATTGTAAAACAAAACAAGACGTCTCCGATTAAATTCTCTTCGGCCAAAAACAGTATAGCTGGCAACTCGTATTCGAGGATAACCGTCTAGTAGAGCGGCTAGCCAATTCCTATTGCAGACTATTTCTCAAGTTATTCAAAACCCACAGAGTTCAGTTGTGGTTCATACTGCAGCTATGCTGAGCAGACCTTACTGACAGTTTCTTGGAAAGCGTGTTATCTAGCGTGAGCAACACTTTGAACAAGACAATGCCTTGTGACTTCGTGCTAGTACAACTATCGACGGACACAAGTTTTCCGTCCACGTAATTTCACTCACAACGCTTGGGTCAACCCGTGATTTGGTTTACAGGCATCGCCCGCTGGTATTACCCCCTCCAGTCCGATAACATCAGGAAATCTTCCTGATAAAATGATCATGCTGAGATTCGAACCCTGGTCTCATGGTCAGAATGCGAACAATCTAACCACTCGGCGACTTGCCCATTAGCCAAACAGTATATCCTAAAGAAATACTTTATAACTAGAGATAGTTTGTGCGTTAAGTACCGGTATAAACTATTGCCATTGCTCAGGTGTTGATGCATTCGTTATTGATATAATTGTAATGTGTAATCTGTCAAACATTTCCCCCTAAAATTGTTTACAAAAATAGGTCAAGAGAATGAATCTTAATGTATTGACCATATTTATTTTTTACAAAAATGGTATATGGCTTCCTCATTGCATTTTTCACTCTAAACAAATGGCTTGACGATCACATCAAACATCGCATCACTTTGCAAAGCCCAGGTAAAGAAACATTAACTTCAGCATTCCCGACTCTTAGGCAAGTTGTGACATATGTATATAGCAATATTTATTCTGTGCTGTACAGAAATGTGGCACAATGCCTAATGGGGGTTGGGGAAAGGATGGTCTTCTTCTGTCTTAACTATAACTTAGCTAGCCGGAATCACTGACCCAATCGTACAAACACTATATAGCATCTACTTGATTTGAACCAGACTTGAAACATAACAGACAACTTCAGCCAATAAAATGACTCTCTTCCGTTCATGTAACTCACAAACGACATCTAGATATGCTACGCAACTCTTTAACTATCAAACTATGCAAATAGTATTATGTGATAAACTATAATTTACACTGATTTCCCTTAATCTTGACTAAAATAACATGCATAAATTTAGTGATATAATCGTATCTTTAGTCAAAGCATCTGAGACCATTTCAAGAACACCGAGACAGATATTCCTGCTTTTGAAAAGATTGATAAAACAAAAGTTAACAGTAGTGTGGAGAATACTAGAAATTACCAAAGACAATATAAAAAGTATTTAATTCTCTTAGAAACCACTGTTTCCGGAAATCTGAAAACGAAATTAACGAATCCAAACAAACTATATGTTGTAATGTGGAGAAAAGTGAAAAATGACGATAACATAAAATCGAAAACAAACCAGATGTTAATGTTCTAGTTTTAAAAAAAATTGTCACATTTCAATCCTGAGCACGCTAAACTGAAAATACTAACGGAAATAGAATTTTGAGCTCGGCACCAAACCGTTAATCGCTTTAATTAACCAAGTTAACATTTTCGCCAACGATTCAACCGCGAGGCCAACTTAGAACGTCGTCATGGAATCTCAAAACTTGAATCTGTTGATTATCGTTGAAGGTAAAACTGTCGGTGCTACTCAGCAGGAAGACACCCAGAAGTTAAGGTTAAGGGATCAACTTTCAACGAAGTTAATTCTTTGGATTAACCCTGCCCACCTGTGATGATTCTCAAAGACAACTTAAAAGTCAAATCGCCAAGGAAAATGACAACTCCGTTAATCGTTTTGGTGCCCTGCTCTGCACACTAGTATCCATCGTATCATTACAAAATCTGTCTCCACTCGTAAAAATATGGAACTTATTGAATGAAGAAAATCTATAAAAAAAAAAAAAACTAAAAAATATCATTAATGAGGCTGGATTTAAAAAGAAATAGCCTCTCTCTCCTAATATGAAATAAAATATATAAATAAATATGGAATCCAGTTAAGTGTGGTATAACGCTTATCTCAAAATCCTCACACGAACTGACACATCTCAATTGGATCAAATATGCTGAGAAAAATTAAAACCCATATGTAGCCGCTAACCTTTCCGTGAAGGTCTCTTGCTCACAACCCAGTTTGGATTTCTTTCACGTAAGGTGTGAAATGATGACAATCATTCCATCAAACAAATCCATGAAATTATCTCCCCCTCCAATAGAAATTTTATATATTCTATGTTATCCTAATAACAGTATATGACCGAATTAATAGATTTATTTTCATCCATGACGAACCTCTTTTTATCCTCTGACTCCATTTAAATTTCTAGACATGAAAAAGAAATCATTTCGGTACTCAAAATCGTGCATGTCAGGCAAGGTCCAAATACCGTAACTTTTTTTCAAAACTCACCAGGAAGACAAGAAGGAAATGAGTGTTCCAGTCATTTAAATCACTTCGTCGAAGATACTCTGAGACCATGCTATCATGTGGCACGATGGGCAATGATAATGTAAGCACCCCATATAGTATCCCAAACAAAATAGAAAACAGCGTTCCAGCTATCTCAAATACTGACCTGTATGCAATTGGAATGAAAGCAGTGATGACATCGATGCTGAATGCATAATAGAAATTAAGGGTACGTAATTAGAAAATTGTAATCAATTCAAATACCTCTGGATGACATTTATTAACGGGAATTGGAGAAAGACTAGGCAGTGTTCGGGGGCAGCCTTGAACAGATACTAGGCCGTGTTGTTGGTGGCAGGCTTGAACAGAGTCTATGCCAGTGTTGTTTGGGGCAGGCTTGAACAGAGTCTATGCCAGTGTTGTTTCGGGCAGGCTTGAACAGAGTCTATGCCAGTGTTGTTTCGGGCAGGCTTGAACAGAGTCTATGCCAGTGTTGTTTCGGGCAGGCTTGAACAGAGTCTATGCCAGTGTTGTTTCGGGCAGGCTTGAACAGAGTCTATGCCAGTGTTGTTTCGGGCAGGCTTGAACAGAGTCTATGCCAGTGTTGTTTCGGGCAGGCTTGAACAGAGTCTATGCCAGTGTTGTTTCGGGCAGGCTTGAACAGAGTCTATGCCAGTGTTGTTTCGGGCAGGCTTGAACAGAGTCTATGCCAGTGTTGTTTCGGGCAGGCTTGAACAGAGTCTATGCCAGTGTTGTTTCGGGCAGGCTTGAACAGAGTCTATGCCAGTGTTGTTTCGGGCAGGCTTGAACAGAGTCGATGCCAGTGTTGTTTCGGGCAGGCTTGAACAGAGAGTAGGCAGATAAAAGATGTTATAGACAAGAATTGTCGGAATAAATTGTATAACACAGAACATTGCAAATTAATAATAGAAATGTATGAATATATATGCAAAGATATCTGCTATGGGTTTTAGTAAAACCGGATTTGGACAATCCAGTTCTGAAACCTAACTTTTCATTGAGAACATGTTTTTACGGTTTTATTTTTTTTTCCTTTTACAATCATTTCATTAAAAGGAAGGTGAAATGCCATTAGTACACATGCGTGTTACAGGGAGTGAGAATGAGAGAAAAGTTTGAGTATGTGGGTGGCGAGGAAAGGATAAAAGATTAAATCGATTCAAGAAACAGAAGACGGCGATATGACGTGGCATTTGCTTTTTAGAAGATTATAATTATCAGAGAAGCAAGTAAAGAGGCAGAACGTACGAGAAAAGAAACTGATAGAGTAGAACTGGGGTTTTCATTTAGCTACTTCAGCAGCAAAAAGGCTGGAACCTAGGTGCCAATCTAGGAGCACGTTTAAATTCATGTAGTCGGGGCGCCAAAGGAAAACGTTCGTCAGAACAGTCGCCATAGATATTTGTAGAAAAGACAGGAAAATCACGCCACGTCAGTAAGAAAGTGACTGAAGTCGAGATGTCATATCAGGATCGATTACATTAGGCAAACTTTTGGGATTTTATCGAGAACATTGAGATGAATAGCGGGAGCATCAGGCGAGATATGGCAGCAGTATTCAATGCACGGACGAATGTTAGATCTGTAAATGTGCAAGATGAACTCTGACGAGAAAGATCTGGCACGATACAGTGACACAGCTTTCCTTGCAGTAGATGCATTTATTGAGTCACTGTAGTAACTCCACTTCGAGTCAGCTGATAACATGAGGCCAAGAAGGTGCAGAGTGGTGCTTTCTAGGAAGCTTGCGTCAGCCATGCTTATGGCAGTCAGAAAAAGGTTCTTTAGGTTGATTAAATCGAAGCAGTTCTGTTTTGGAGACGTTAAAATTTACAAGCCATTCCCCCTCCAGGTAATCACTGATTTGAGGTCATTTTCGGATCTATGAGAATATTTAATTTATAAGAATTATATTAATAATTCAAACCTGTGTCCCCCCTCTTCAAAGCGATCGGTCAGAGAGAATTTTACAGCTCACTTAGTTCAAATTACCCGTCGTAAATCGCATTTTCTTTAAGTCTCTCGAATATGCAGACCGGTAGACATCATTCACGCTATATATATATATAATTATATATATATATATATCTCAAAAAGCACTGGACGGACATTTCGCCCTATTTTTGGGATTCATCCGCAGTGCGCATCCACTACTGAAAATTGGACCCTGACCGTTACGGTATGACGCAAGCGTTACACCCATTGTACCAGTAGATTGAAACGGCCGTCCAGTGCTTTCTGCATTCTGTTGAGGATTCTTCTAGATTCGATAAATTAATTTTGATTATTCAAATCCCCCCCACATATATATAACTAAGTCATTCTACTAAAAACGTTTAGAGTAATATGAAAAAAGCTCATCACTTGAAGCAGCAATAAGTTTTTACCTTGGAATGCAGCTACCTGAATTAAATACGAGCTTTTCGCTTAGTTTTTTTTGGCAAAACGAAAGAGGAAGAACATATGCCACTTTATTTATTATTTAAAACATCCATCAACCGTGTGGGATACTTACACTGAAATAAGGCATGAAATATTGGCAATCACATGACTATTCAAATGTCAAGTAGGTTTCCATTCGTATAAAATTCTTCCTTAGGTGCCATATGTGATGCAGACTTAGACGATCATCTTTCCTTTCGATTCATGACTGACGAGGCAGAAGATATTCCAGCAGGAGGCTGCCGTTACTTTATTCAGTAGACTGGCTCTCAGCCAATCATATAGAAGCAAGCGTTGTCTTGCTCTTTACACCATAGCTGTTACGGGTAGAAAAGAAGGATTCATACCTATGTCAATGCTATATTAGGGCAGGGATGTTTTCTTATTTTATTTTAGAAAATCAACATGGCTGGAGATTCATGTGATAAGCACTGACAGCAAAACTTAGATACGTAACGATTACCAATTTTTGAGCATTTAGTTTTAAAGAATTTCAAAATTTTATTATTTCAAGAATAATCCAAACACAGATGATATTTTTCTTTACATTAGATATAGTAAATAGAAAATATATTCAAACCAGAATTTTAATTATGAATCATCGTGGTCCAAATATGCATTTTTTTTTTTTTTTTTTTTACTGTATTCGGTAGGTAAAAAATCCAACATTTGTGAGATCATAATTAATAAAAAATAAAATATAAATACAAGTGTATATGACAGTATAATATTGCTGGGCAAAAATTATAATACGATGTTTCATACTTGTATTGTTGAATGAAAATCCCACCAAATCTACTGCACGGTATAACATATTACATCATAATATAGTTGTTTATTATAATTGTCCTTTAAAATGAATGAAGGTCTTACTTGATTAGTAATAATGTGCATCTTGTCCATATACAATTTTTAAAGCTTCAGTAAATAAACAATTTCAATTGTGGTCACCTGAATGAAATTTCAAAGCTACGATTTTGAACCTAAATTTAATTTTAAACTCATTTCCACAAAAAACGTTAACGATTTAGAAACAAATATTTTTCTTTATCATACCAAACCCTAATTTTAAATTTGAGTGCAATATCACGCGTACAAAATCGATCTGCGAATGTAACAACCTCTACCGGAATTCGAACTCGGTATGCCTAAGTGGTCACCCATCTAAGTACTAACCATGCTCAGCATTACTTAACTTCGGTAATCGAGTGAAAACCGTTGATTCTAACACTCCTTTGAATATATGTAAAAAAATTACAGAATGTCTGTTACAAAATGCCTTGATATGAACTATTATGAAGTTGAAAAATATTAGTGAGAAATAACAGGTTCTTTCAACGTTACGCTACGTAATTATAGATGTACTAATGACGTATGTAATGTCTTTATTGAAAACCTACAGAAATCTCATCGCCAGCCTGTTACTCTTCGGCAGCGAGACTTTCAGTATCAACTCCAGACATGAGTGACGACTCAGCGCTTTTCATATTCGCTGTCAGTGGCGCATTCTCGGCATCAATTGGTCCGAACGGATCACAAATGGTATAGTTCCCACCCGTGACCAGTTACAGTCTATACGCCCTTCTATAACAGCGCCGGCTCCGGTGGTTTGGGCATGTATGCTGGTGGGGAGGATTCCGAAGTTCTATCTGCGAGGAACTGGCCACCGGTAAAAGGGCACGAGGGCGACCTAATCTTCGCTTCAGCGGCGTCTGCAAAAGGTGTATGACATCGATGGGCATCGTGAGGTGTGAAGACATCATCAGCGACCGTTCACGATGGGGACGCGATTTACACCAAAGGCTGGAGCGAGGAGAGGAGAAAACGAGGGTTTGCCGTCGGGAGAAGCGTTCACGACGGAAAGAAATAGACACGGTGACATCGGTGGGTTAGGAGCCTCTTCACATGCATTCTTTGCAATCGGGACTCACTCATAAAAGGTGCTGCACCCCCTTCAGCAGGTGACACATAAAACTTTGGACGTATATCCATGGTCTTTCGAGACCGAGGGATGTCAGCCATCAAGCAACAGAAATCAAACAGACTCCTAGACTCGACAAAGAGAAAAGGCCCGGAATTAATTTATTCTCCATATCCGTATATATTTTCTTCTTTCCTTCTTCCTTAGCGAGAGAGGCTCTTGATTTTGTCCTCTGGGCAGAATACAGCGGCCTCTCTATTTTGAGGGTTGGACGGGCCCTACTAACATAAATTATGTTTATTTTAAAAATTTGTTGAATTTTTAGTTTGTTATGGGGTTCATCTCCCTCCTCTTTCATCTGTTCATGATTAGATTTTTATGTACTTTTATTATCAAATTTTTATGGTGTGGGGCGCGTTTTTGTAGGTCCCCCCTGGTCAGGATGTGGTATTATGGTGTATGGAGGATTGAGTGGTGACGGACGAATTCTTGTGGTGAATGTGTCAATTGTAATGTATGAATGGGTCGCGAATCTGATTAGCTAGGTATAGGATAGTTAGTTAAGACCAGCCTTACCCCTCCCCCTTTTTCGGCCTTGTGTCACAATTTGTATCCTTATACAAATAAATCTTGAGGCTCTTGATTCTGTCGTCGGCAGAATACAGCGGCCTCTATTTTTTTTTCTTGAAGGCTGGACGGGTTCAACTGACATTAGATCTTTAATTTGTTTGTTTTGATATTTTAGTTTGTTTGGGGGGGGGGTCGTCCCCTCCCTCACATTTTAAAATAATGTACAAATTTTTATGTATATTATTTTATAATCATGAAATTTAAATCTTATGTCATGGGGTAGGTTTTTATGCCCTTCCCTTCCGAGAGTATGCGGTATTATTGTATATGGAGGATTGATTTGCGATGGGTGATTTTTTTTTGTAGTGAATGTGTCAATTGTAACGAATGAATGAGTCATGAATCGGTTTAGCTAGGTATAGGATATTTAAGTGACGACCAGCCTCAACCCAACCCTACCCCACCCATTTTTCGGCCATGTGCCACAATTGTATATTTTACGCAATAAATCTTAACAAGAGAAACGCCTGGAATATGCAGTATATCAGGTATCATATATGCTGAAGCAATTCCTTATTAGATGTGGCGATTTTGTTTGCCCTCCGCAGCGATTTCTTTTATAGTGTGAGCAGCACCTGGGGTGGGGCCTATAAACAAACGTCAATGCTTTGGGCCTATAACACTGTATAATAAAATGTTGTCTTCGTCAGTACGTATTCTTTCTTAATTGCTCCTAACGAGAAAGCAAAGGAAATAATTATTATTTCCTTAAGACTTTAACTTTGTGATCTGGCGACGATGTTTGGAAACTAACCAATTTCCCATTACACTCCAGACAGATTCAGCACTGAATTGCTGAAGGGAAATTTTCTAGAATTTTTTAGACCTTTCCAGAAGTTTATAAAGGTTGTAAGAATCTTTACAACATTCTGGCTACCATGGAACAAAAACATGATGGGCGACTATATTTGGCGGCTGATTTGTGAAATTTACAAAATAAGCGTAAATCGTCAAAAAAACTCACTTCTGAAAATCTGTCTTGTGTAACCCAAAAATAGGGAAATGCTATTTCTGAATCCTATGTCATTTTGTTCCTACTTTGCGTGACTCGTCCGAATGGTTTTGGTTTATCCTCTGATTTCCATTTTTATTTGATAACTGTTCCAAACGCTCGGATATTAATGGATCATTTCATTTTTTTTATTATTTCTGCTTTAAAGTTGTGTTGTGAAGTCCACAAATTCTTCCAGACTGTATTTCTTTTCCGCGAAATTTGACAGGTCGTCTTTTCTTTGACCAAGCTGGCAGTATCCAGCTTGGTCAACAGAATATATTTTTTAGAATTTCAAAGAGAATTTTATGAGTATTATTAGTAATTTTAATTTCGTTTGTACGTTTTCTCCGTCCCCGTCTCTTTAACCTATTCTCCGCCCCCCGTCTCGTTAACGTCTTTCTCCGCCCCCCGTCTCGTTAACGTCTTTCTCCGCCCCCCGTCTCGTTAACGTCTTTCTCCGCCCCCCGTCTCGTTAACGTCTTTCTCCGCCCCCCGTATCGTTAACGTCTTTCTCCGCCCCCGTCTCGTTAACGTCTTTCTCCGCCGCTTCCCCGCCCCCGTCTCGTTAACGTCTTTCTCCGCCGTCCCCCCGTCCATCTTGTTAACGTCTTTCTCCCCGCTCTCCCTAGTCCGTCTCGTTAACGTCTTTCTCCGCCGCTCCCCCCGTCCATCTGGTTAACTTTTTCTCCCCTAAACCTCCTTTTTAACCTCCCCCTTCTATTTCACCTACTCTGTTTGCACCCCATCTCTTTGCAACCCCCCCCCTCTAATCGTTCTTATTCCGTCTTTCCTAAGGTTCTTCTCGTTCATTCCCTAAGGTTCTTCTCGTTCATTCCCTTATCTTTCTCTCTCTCTTTTTCATCAGATTAACTTTTTCCTTTCCTTCTGATTTTTTTTTTTTTGTATTTTCTTTTGTTCATTTCTACCACTCGTTCGGTAAATGTTTATCGAAACCATACAGCGAGAAAGGAAATTAAGTGCTCCGCTTGTCACTGAATCCTTTTCATTCAATTCAGCCGTCATTCAACAAATAAAGACGCGTCACTGAGTTGTCTGCACAAATAATATTTTTGCATGCTGCTTCAGTTTGAACTTGATTCACACCAGTGTCACTTTGTCCGCAACGTATTGGTCATAGGTCGGCCAAAAATTGTAGCTTTAATTTACTGGTATAGTGATTCTGCTTATCTGATGAAATGACGTTTCGAGGTCGCTCTAAATTACATCAGTATTGTCAAAGATTATTGTTAGAAAACGCTTCTGCTTGAGTTCGTTATATATATTGGATTAGACACCTGTTAATATAAAAGTTTAAACTTTTCTTTATTTCTGCGTTTGTACACAAATGAACGAATATATTACAGCGATGCAGAAAGTTTCTCGACCTGACCAAGAAGTACTTCAAGCATTTAAACGTGATATTTAATCAAAACTCGGGAAGTGTGCCAAGGCCGGTATCTTTTTCAGCACCAAATTACATGGGAAAATATTTTTTTAAGGATTTAGGAAATGTACTTCAAATAAAAATTGTAAAAAGACAGGAAAATTCTACGATGCATAATGGGGTGAATGGGCTTGGAGAATTTAACAGTCATAGGACATACTGGCTGTAAAAGAAAAAAAAGCACAGAGAAATAGTGAGTAACTTAAATAACAAGTCTGAACGAATGGATGACTAAAACAGTAAATATTCAAAAAATAATTTAGGCAACAAAATAAAGGACGTTTTGGAGTGCTATGGTTTGATAGCCGCTTAAGTAAACGTTTTCACAAAATAGTTATGAGTAACATGTATCGCCCACTCCCTTTCTCCAAATATATATATATATATATAATATATATATATATATATATATATATGAGAGAGAGAGAGAGACTATTTATAGCACACTTGAACTCTAGTTTGAACAATAAAAATGTATAATTGCTCTCTAACAGAAACATCTTGATGAAATCGATTATAAACGAAAATGGCATGTTCATCATTAATTAATCATAGCTAAGGATCGGAAGCTCATGAAATAAAGTTCATATATATATATATATATATATATATATATATATAATATAAAAATTCCAGGATTATTTATAACGTATTCCAAATGATCCTTGCCCCACCGCAAACATAACTTTATGTACTGGAGTAAAATTTGGCCTCACAGGTTTCACTTACGATTTCATTCTCAGGTCTTTTTTTCACTGCTCCTTGGACTGTCATAGCTGAAATTCCGCTTTGGATTAAGTTGGATCTTTTCTAATTGATCACTTTCGCTATAAACTGAAATGATGATTCCCCTTTCTATTCTGATATCCTGATCTAGTTTTCTTCACTACTATTCTTTCTTTTTAAAACTTTTTCACTGTTCTCTTCATGGTTCTTGAATGTTCTTTGAAGATGGAAGCCAAAGTATGAATATTGCTATAAGTATTGAAGGCCTGAATGTTCTTATTCCTCTCCCCTCATTTGGGAAGACTGTGGGGGCTGATACAAAACGATTTGAATGTTCTCTGTTTAGATGAATAACTCAAAGAACTTATCAGTGTCTCGCACGACAAATGGAGCCAAAATTGTTAAACATCTTATCTGCAAACCTGAAAAAAAGAAATTCAATTACTAATCTGTGTTTTAGATATTAAACATTTTGTCGGATGGACAATTTTACTGTTAAATGATTTAGACAAACGTTTAGTAAGGAATGTGCTCATCAATACTGAAGAAACATATCCACCTGAAAATTTGTTTTAATGGAGATATGTGACACTATGAGTTGGATATATGCGCACGCGTGTGTGTGTGTGCGCCCGCACATATGTGTGTGTGTATATATACACCCCCACATCTGTGTGTGCGTGCGCGCGCACACAGATGTGCGAGAAGATTAGTTAGATTTGACCTGGGCATAAAAACTTCAAGACCAAATGATTAGATTAGGAATCTAGATAAAAAACATGTTTTGGACATATGGCGAAAAGGGTAGATAAGTGTTAAGTACTTGTCAAAATACGAAGATAGGAAAAAGACCGGATCTGGTCAAAACTTAAAAGGGTCTAAATTTAATGTCCATGAATCGGAGTCAGCTAGGCTAAGAAATATTTTTATGTCCACTTTCTTCAAAGGGAGAAATGGTCATGAAAAAGTTATGGGTTTATTCGTGGGTGTCCCTTGTCCGGAAATGCTGAAAGAGGATTCTGCATATATACGGGAGCGCCTTGGGCCACGGGGTTAGTTAGACTTAGTTTAGGTTCGAGGAAGGTTGATTTAGGCCGGAGCACGTAACATCGAAGAGCGACCCATTAGCAGCCGGACATTGTTAGTTAAGATATATATATTTTTGCCAGCCGAGAGTCAGCCTGGAGTTGGTCGTCCACAAAAAGGTCACACGCCTTCTCTTTTCGTCCTACCCAAGTTTGTAGTTGTGTTTTTCTTTTACCTGTGAGCCTGCCTCTCGCTCGATCCGCCGCACAGAAATTCTACGACGTGGGGTCTATATCTTTGTGCAACGAGTTGCAGAGGTGGGTAGTCTCACAGATAGAAATTTCAAAAGGAAGTAACGGAGGCTGCTTTGACAATGAATGGCGAATGTTTCCTTCATAGGTAAATGTTAAATTATACACTTATAAAAACCTATACAGACTTGAATATAATGACGGCACTGAAAATATCCTGGCACATTCAAGGAAACATTTGAAGACTATTAGGTGCGTGTTTGTTCGGATCCAAATAGTGCTTTGGAATATAACGAAGATTTTCTTTATTTACACTAAGTACATTTTTTTTTTTTGGCTTTGATTTTTTTTCATTTTAATTTTTTTGGGGTCTTTGATTTTTTTCGTGGGGAGTGGCTTTGTTTATTTTGGCATTGTTTTTTGGGGGTTATTTTTGGCTTTGTTTTTTGGGGATTTTTTTGTTTGTTTTTTTAGTTTTTTGGGAGGGTTTGGTTTATTTTGGGTTGGGCTTTGTTTTTTTGGAGGGGGTTGTTTTTTGGGGTATTTGGATTTTTTGCTATGTTTTTTGTTCCATAGCTTTTGTTGTCTGTTTTTCATTTCTGTCTTTGCTTCGTTGTCTTTTTCCTCTTTTCTTTTAATGGTTACGCGAGACTTCTCGTTGATTTGCGTGACTTTCTTGTGTATAATATTCATAGATAAAAGTGATTTACTTTTAGCTAGCTTCTGTTTAGTTAGTAATGGCCTTTCATTTGCTGACTTTTGCACGACATTAATCCAGTCTTTATTTCCCTATAATAACACTCACCCACCTCATTATTCATTCTAGAAAACGAAGGAATATTCATTACGAAAGTGACAGTCTTTATTAGGCACATAACACGAGCTACCATCCGAACAGACGCTAAAATTAAAGATGACAATAGTCGATTGATGTGCGAAACCTGCAACGAAAAAAATAATGGTCTGATTATCTGGTAAAATAGTTGTTCTTTAACCATTCATGGCAGTAGAAATGAACAATCACATCTCTCAACTTGTGAATTTGTTGGCCTCTTCTGCAGTGGAGGACGATCAGTCTTGTTTCATTTTTTCTTTTCTTATTTCATTCGTTTCTCTTGAGGATAAATTAACATTTTGGAGCATTATTTATTGAAATGTATTTACGTTAATGGAATTATTTATTTGTGAAAGAAGGCAAATTTTAATTGAAATTTATTTAAAAATTATTTTAAAATCATGTTAATATATATACTTATTAATGCACTGATCTGTCATGTTTGTTCAGGATGTTAGAGATTATAGCTATCGAAAACTTCCTGTCATTTTGTAGCTCAAAGTAATTTTATTTATTTGCCCTCCCAACTTGTCTCTGCGGTGACACCTATCCGCACACGTTTACTAGTTAAGTTGTTCAACCTTTCCCTCTATCTATCCTCTCAAAACATTGTTTAATATTCCAAGCTGTCCTTCCATATAATGTTGTCCGGACGTTTGTTATTCTTTCTGTTTTTTATGTACGAATATTATTTACTCATTTATTATTTGATAAATTCACCCCAAGCAAAGTGAGTATGACGCAAGGGGTTACTGGGAGTGAAAAGGAATGGAAAATTTTTTAGAAGGAACCTGCAACCCAATACTAAACAGGAAGCAATGAATAAACCTCGACTCCCATTCAAAAGGTCGGAGGAGTATGAACAGGATGATAGGCGAACCTGTCTATTCCGGTTCAGGGGGAGAGAGAAAATGGTAAATATGATTTCAGAGTTCTGACTGAGATACTAGCAGAGTAGATTTGACGTAGGCTTTAGTAGGAAATAGAAGTTCATATAAACAGGGAACAAAGGAGAAACCTGTAGCACTATTCAAAAATACAGTGTAACCCAGATATAAGAGAAATCCGGATATAAGAGAGATTTTCTCTGGTCCCAAATTAGAGCCTGTGTTAATGTATAAATAATAGATCAAACCCGGATATAAGAGACTTCTTCTCCGGTCCCGGCAACTCTCTTATATCCGGGTTACACTGTAGTAGTATTTTGGATAGCTGAGAATGGATATCGTGTTTCCAGATTTTAGCTTGTTTTCTATTTCCATCGAATCGCCTTTACTTGATTTTCGTTTTTAAAATGTTGCTTCTCGCGACTTTGAAACATTTTCCCCCCATTGTTTCTTAATGTACGTTGTTTTTTTCTTGTCTCGGTTGCATGTGATTTGACTAATAAAGGGTTGAACTATTGTTAAACCAAAAGAAAAAATAAACTAGTGTCTCAATGATCTGGGTGGGTACCTTGAAAACCAATGCTACAACGTAAGCAACACAAAAACCAGCTGAGACTTTTCGTGAATGAAACTTAAACAATGCTTTTGGGTAGTCCGAAATTATTTTCATTATATAAACATTCATAGTAAGAATTAAATAAAATAGAATAAAGTAGATAGCAAATTTTTTTTTTTTTAAAATCATTCGGTAATAATTCGCAAATCGATAATCCTCCTACAATACTAGTCAAGATATTTTGCTTATGCAATATCTACTACTGAAAATTAGATAGTAGATGTAGGTTTTTCAGACAATTTGAAACTGCGGGATATTATTTATGTCATAAGATGAAAGAATGACTGTATTTTTTCTCCAACAGAGAGACAGGTCTTTCAATCATATATTGTTATACACCGTACCTCTGAACATTAATGACTATGTTCCAATCCTCATAAATACGTTGGACATGCTGTCTAAGTAGGCCACCACTAGCAGTGGTTTACCTACTTCACGCCGCTGGCGAGTATACTATTTTGTTGTTATAAATATTACAATTTCATTTCCAACCTCCGTTTTGGTTATTCTTTCAGTAACCTTTCCTACGTTACAATATATATATAATATATATATATATATATATATATATATATATATATATATATATATATATATAGTGTAACCCGGATATAAGAGAGTTGTCGGGACCGGAGACGAAGTCTCTTATATCCGGGTCTGGTCTATTTTGCTTTATTAACACAGGGTCTAATTTGGGACCAGAGAAAATCTCTCTTATATCCGGGTTTCTCTTATATCCGGGTCTCTTATATCAGGTTTACACTGTATATATATATATATATATATATATATATATATATATATATATATTACGCACACGGGGTCCTCGACTTAATATAGAGTTCCGTTCTGTAGATGCGTCGAGACGTACCTGCGATACTTCTTAAATAAGCAGTTATGTCACTCACCTATGCTAACGCAACAGTAAAGCAATGATCTAGGATGTAACACTTATCTATGGCATACTTAGGACATAACACATTTCTGTCACATCGGTTAACATAATTAGGAATGAAAAACATGGAAGACATGATATATATAATGTATTAGCCAAACGTCATAAGTCGAAAAAAGATGAATGGAGATTGCATTGTAACCACTCGGGACATTCGTGACACGGGTGCTTGTGTGTGTGTGTGTGTGTGTGTGTGTATATATATATATATATATATATATATATATATATATATATGGTGAGAGGGATAGCGATATATGTAGAATAGGCTCATAAGATTTTGATGACAACCAATCTTAAGAATAACGCGCACATCCATGGTTCGATACAATAGATAATTTTGTCACAAAAAAAAATCTCGATTACCCAGTGAGGATCTGACGTAACCAGGTAGTAAAAACCATTGAAATTTGTAGGTTAATCATTGCACCAGAGAAAACATTATTTTTAATTACTAAGTTTTCTTCCGTCTATCCAAACGCCAGAGACTTAAGACGGAAAATAGAGGTTTTGTTTACAAGAGAATTAAAAAAAAATATTGTACAACCGATGGAAGCCTGGGTTTATTAACTTTATTTTGTAATCAAGAATATTACAGTATTTCCCACTTCTGACTGCTATGTTAACTGTTGTTTTTCAGTCATCCTAAAAAAAAAAAAAAGAAAATAAAAAAGAGGGCTCGTGTAAATGTTTTGTTAATTGGTCCCCTACGGCGAAGCATGCTGCTGGTTATGCACCAATGTTAGCTCTTACCTGCCGAAGGAAACCTGTGACTCTAATTGTGTATAGTATTCACTGCAATCGGAATAGTCTGTCGCGCATTCCTCATATTGCCCAAAAAAGTCTACGGGAAGGTCTACTTTTGGAAGACATGCGAGCATAGATTATCGAAGCATATAGACTTAAAACATAAAATATATCGTATTAACTCTGTTAGTCGGCCATACTCGGGATCATCACCTCAGTGTCAACGATCTTTTCCTTAGCTGCATAGCATGTGCTCCACCAGAGCTGCAGTTTTAAATTCAGTTTTCCTTCTCCTAGACTGGTTGCCACCCTAGGCTATAGAACTAAGTCTGTCGTACTATTTACTCATAGCTGGGGTAGCAGACTTGGATTCATTGCTTGCTCAAAATTATTAGCACATAAGTGAATGTAATGAACTCGACTGGAATAGTAACTATACGAGGCCAGGATATTAGTCATTCATTAGCGGCTAAAGAACTTTAAATATGAGTCGACTAGTAACTGATGAAGGAAAATTGATACAGAAAAAGCGCATAATAGTGGCGAAATATGACTTCCATAAACCAAGCAAAGGAAGGATATAGAGGAAAACCTTTAGCAGTTCAGCCCTCCTTTTATTCTGTTTTATTTAATCTAAGATGACAGTAAATGCAGGCACATCTACTCTCAGATAAAAAAAAAACGAGTTTTGAAGCAAGAACGTGGTTGTACCAATGAATGTCAAGGATAACGTCAGAAGAATCACTAATCAAGGCCGGTGCAAGCGTCTCGTGGGCCCCACATGATATTTGAAACCGAGCCCCTAAACTACTACATCTCAATTTTTATAAGGTAATATTCATATAAAATCCACATGTTATTGTAACTTAATTATGTACATTAATGCATCATATGCAATATAGTGTTATAATTCAAGTAGAAAATTGATAAATTAAATTTATATAAATACAAATTAGAAACATGTCATAACAGATCATTCCATTTTAAATAAATTCACGATGTTTTGCTGCAGTTTTTATCATCAACTTGAGATTTATCTTGTTAAAAAGTTTGATAATTTTAACACATACAACAATATAGATAAAATTAGTAAATTTTATATTTTTTCTAGTCTTCGCAGATCAGAACAAATTCACATAAAAAAATTAAGACCCCCCCCCCAAAATGACGTTAAAATCCGAAAATCTTTCATCCTTTAAGAGATTTGTGCTTAGTTTAATTTGTAACGTATATAAATGTGGGTTGAAAAAAAGCATATGTTAACATAACGAAGTTCACAAAGCCCCGCTCGTGGTGTTAGCAGGTAGTACGCAGCAATCCTGCCTCTGAGCAATGTTGAAATTTGACGGAACTTAGTGATGACAAGAGAACGGGTACTTACAAGCGAAATAAAAACATCTGAAAATTCAGGGACACACTGAGAAAATGTCTTTGAAAATGTGCACATACCCTGGGCTAATTGGATGCAAAGGAAGCAAAACGGAAACTGCGAGTAACTTTCAGATTTTGTGAAAATGTATAATTGTTTATATTGTGGCAAAGATAATAAAGGGGGCTCTCCTTCCGGAAGATTCCGGAAGGAGGTGACAGAGGAGGGTTTATTTTCCCGTCGGAGTAGGTGCTGCAGATGTAGTATCTGTTCCGTTCTGGAAGCCTTCTCTCCCCACTTGCATTGTCCCACCCGCAACCAGTTGCGTAGCATCTATTCCGTAGCGGTGGTGTGCCCGGCTATGACCAACTTTGACCAGATTAGACAAGCTAAGACCAAATTAGACCAGCGTCCCAAGTGGAAATAATAGGACCCCACGTTAAAAACCAACCTTGTGTCACAACCTGACTCAGTGGGGGGGGGGGTCATGGTAAATCCTAAAAAGATAATAGAAGGCAACATTTATTATAAATTAAGAAACGAGAGGAAGATAAAGAGAACCGTGTTTGCCTATTTTCTGAAAGGACATGGATGTTAAAAAAGGGGGAACCGCCTGCGAGTTTCGATTGCACAGAGACATTTTTTTAGGAAAGGTCTGATTCATACTGAGCAGCGAGAAGTGTGTATTGATTTAATCGTTCTTTTTATTATTTCAATGAAAAAATCTTGATAGTGAATTCCCTTTCCATGTTTACAATGAAAATTACTGCAGGTATGTTGGGGGCGTACAATGAAGTTCGAGGGGGAATTCGAATGACATTTCTACTTTGGCAGAGAAAGAACAGATGAAAGAGAATAAAGCGTATCCTAATGAGGAATCAATCTTTAGTCTGTCACGCACTGAATGGAAAAGCAGATCAAGGTCGACTTTAAAAAGGCCAAGTAAAGAATTGCCGAGTTGGGCAGAATTGAAAGCTGCCATCGGCAGAATGGAATCGTAACAAGAAAAACACGTGAGTTTTCAGATGACAAGAATAATAAAGAGATTAATAAGGAATGTTTTGAAATGAAAAAGAAATTCAAGGAAATTAAAATGCATATTTTAGGCATTATATCTTCATGTGGTATAAGAAAGTTAGCTCTACTTTCGAGCGCGGAGGAATATCAAAGGTTTTTTTTATTAATATGTACAATTGTTTGTGAATATATACATATCAGTCAGTTATGTGCCATGCGTGATACACGCTTAGGCGATCACGTATTTTTCTATACATGACTGATGCCCCCCCCCTATATATATATATATATATATATATATATAAACATACACACAAACTTAAAAAAAAGTTTGGGCACCTCGAGGCAGCGTAAAGCGTGGCAAGATTGTCTCGCTAAATCGATTACGACTGAGTAGTGAGTACGATCCTCACTTGGTTCCCAATACTTTCGGCTTTGTGCAACATCTAAGCTATACTTGGAAAATCACACACACACACACACACACATATATATATATATATATATATTATTTTAATTTTTACATACGGACAAAACAACTTACTACAAAGATGTATTCTTGTTTCAATGCGAATGCATCTCGACTGGTCAGAACCAAAAATAGTTAAGAACACTTCTATTTGCCTTATATCGCCGCTTCAGACTCTTAAAGTCAATCAGGTTTTGTCTCGATAACCTATGTTGTATTCCTGAAAAATATTTTTTATAGCTGTTTTTTCGTAAAATATGTCAGATTAATTTACTAAAATTGTCTTACAGGGTTACGGGTAACAATTCCCAAAGTGAGGTATTCTTTGAAGTTAGAAATTCCGATCCATTCGTAAAATAGAAACCTCATTTTTTACGTGGTCTATGGCAATGATAGGTACAAGCACTTGAAAGGCACTGAATAGTTATCTGTCTGAATAATTTGTTCAAAATAAGTATTCTGATGGGTTATTGTTTGGTAAGTAATTTGAAAGGAGTTCGTATGTGAGACATTTGAAATACTTTGCGTATCATTCCGAAAAGATGACTCGTAAATAATTTCCATACTTGTTTATATGCTTCATCCTTCAAAATACAAAACATAAAATAACATGAAAACATATTTAATATATTCACTATTCGTTGCAATGACTTATTGCCATTTATAAAGCAGAATGTTGATATAGAATTTTGAGTAAAATTACGCAGGTTTTGATGTCAAGTTTGTCGACGAACATTTGAATCTGGTATTCATTCGAGAATGTCTTCCGGTCAAAGAGATAATCCGTTGGCGCAAGGACACTTAAAAAAGAGAGGTTTGGTAGAACAAACCAAGTACCAAGGTTTTATATTTTTTCCGTATGTATCTTTGCGCTTTCATGAAAATGTAATCACTTTAATCCAGTGTGTATGCTGAAAATGTCTAAAAAATTCGATAATTTAATATTCTCTGGAATCATACTTAACTGCGACGAATAGTTAGTAGTTAGTGATAATTAGGTTTATAAATACAGAAATTGTAAACACTGACACAAGCTAATATTACAATGTATGTTTATATAGATATAATTAAGAAAATAAGATAGTTGACATCAGTCGGTCACTAGTCGTTTCCACTGTACAGTATATCTTCTCGGGTTATTGAGTTCAGAAGGATCATTGTTTTCTGCATTACAGCAAAAGGCGCAATGGAGAACTTGTGCAACTGATTGAAATTAGGAATTGAGAGCTACTGAATCTGAAATGTATCAGAAAGATAAAGATTTTTTTTTAAATATAAGAAAAATTAACAAACAGCACATTCGATGTAGCAAAAAAAAAACATATTAACAATGTAAGATTAGCAACATATTGATCTATCATATATCACTACCACTACATTATCGCGTAGGCTAACTTGCCATTTATTCCATAATAGCTCAATTAAATCACATAACAAGAAATCAAACAATATTTATCGATAATACTAAATCCCATACCTCATAAACTGAAAAACGATTACGAAACCTCAGTCTTAACCATATATTATAATCCTAAGGAGCCAGGCAAACCTAGGAACCTAGGTAGATTTGACTGATTATCTTAGGTTTCCTCTACTAGTGTATTGAGCAGTTTACGTTGTTGTCTTTTTACTCGTTTCGGTTTTTTTTTCTTTAGACTTGGAACTTGAACACTGGACGATTGTTTTCGCCTTGGTTAAATGTTTTTGGTTCTTTCTTTTTTTATTAATGTTTCCTCGGGTACCGATTTGTTCTACAGCATACTGAGCTATCCGATTTTTTTACGAGTACCACTAATATATATATATATATATATATATATATATAATGTCTCACGCTGATATGAGGTGGAGGAAATAAATAGACTCACTAGATTCATCTAGCGCAAGGAAGTTCATTCTCTGCGTCGTGTCAGAATGTTTTTTCATCGTCTGAGTCCATCCTTCAAATCGATAAATCAACCAGCCGTCCTTGCATGGAATATTGCTTTCATATATGGTCTGGTGCCCCGCTGTAAGTCTACAGATCCTTGACAAAATCCAGAGACGGATATGCAATGTGATAGGACCTGATCTGGCATCTAGTCTACAGTCGCTTTCTCACAGACGTGCCGTGGTTTTCCCCTGTCTCTTCTACAAGTATTTTTACGGCAACTGTTCCGACAAGATGTGTTCGCTGGTTCTCAGACTCAGACGTCTCTTCTACTCAAACAGCAATTCCCGTCTGTGGAATTCTCTTCCCCTTACTTGCTTCCCTGATAACTATAATCTTCAAATATTCAAGTTTAATTTTAATCGACATCTTTTGATAACTTGTTCTTGTTTCCCGTCCTTTTTATCCTCTCTCCAAACACGACTCTTTACTCTTGTTCTCTACCCTTTGCAACCCCTTGCGTGATAGTGACACTTCTGCATTGCTTGGGGTGAAATGCTTATATATATATATATATATATATATATATATATATATATATATATATATTCATACATGTTTCATTAAATAATATAGATAAGTGTTGTCTATCTATTTTATGTAAATTCTTTTCATATCGTCTTAATAACTTAAACAGACGATATGAAAAGAACTTACATAAAATATATAGACAACACTTATCTATATTATTTAATGAAACATGTATGAATGAAAAAAATGCTGCCTAAATACACACACAATATATATATATATCTTTGTTCGAAGAGAATTTTATGCTCGCCAATACAATACAAATGAATGCACATGCTCAAAGCTTCCGCGTATGCCAACACAAACAAGCACAAGTACAAATATACGCCCAGCTTCGCAGACCTGCTAACACGCTCCTCCAACTACAATCAAAGAAACCTCCATTATTTCATATGCATCGATAATTTCAATGATTAACTGATAGGCTTGCGTTCCGGGCAACACGTCATTCATTTTCTGCGTTACTTTACTGCGTGTCGTGTTATTTTCCATTATTCGTTTCTCTGACAATTATGACCCGTCACTGAACAGTGACTTTCATTGTTGTCTCTAGATAACGATTTCAATACAGTTTATTGCTTGTCAAATTTTTGATATTTTAACAAACGGGTTCTGCAACTATCAGCGTTTTCTTTCTAATGAGATAGGCGTTCTCCATTTTCTTTTCGCTTGCCTATCAGACAATCTCTAAAACCAGATTTTTATTCTGTTTCTCAAACATCACACATATATCCACCATTGTATTTTGAAAAAGTATACTGCGCATGCGCATTAAAAATATAGCTACACAATGAAATATCAAGCGGCTTCGAACTTAAAAACCTAGAATGAAAAAATATTACGCATCTTTTGAGAGTATTATCTAATTAAAGATAATGAGTTTTGGTGACAGTAGGATAGAAGATAATGGATGTATGTTGTCAGCTTATTAAATATAATTTCTTAATGAAACCAGTTAATTAACTTTAACCGTGCTACTAGATTGGCCACTAGGTCAAACCCTGTTAGTGTAGAAATAGTTAAATGCAACCGCGACTTCTAATCCAACAGTTTCTTTTCTCGGACTTCCCACCCGTGGAACTATCTTCCGTTTATTGACAAATTATTGTTTGATAAATACAATCTTCAAACATTTAAAGGCAACATCAATCGCCATTTTTTATCTTTTGTCCTTTTCCCAATCCTGCCCTCACTGAGTCGTTTATCCCACTATCTGTAAGCCCTTGCGTACTAGTGTCATTTTCACCTGGCTCGGGGTGGGTGAGATGATTAAAACAATAATTCCTAAGCAAAAAGAGAAATTTAAGATCAAGCTCGACTAGAAAAGTACGATAAGAATCATTATGATTTTATGGTCTTATTCGGGTCAGTTTTAACGGGAAATTCTTATCACTTACGCGTCAAATTAGTTCTCTTTGTTTTCCTTTCTAATCATTATTTGGGTTGCACAGTTTTTAATACAAATAATTTGAATTGTGCCCTCGTCCGGTTGGCTGTTATTTTTGTTTATATATTTTCAAATATATTCTGCCGAATAGATTTCGCGAAATTATTTCTGTGTTCCCTGTTTTACCAGGGACGTTTTTTTAAGGTTAATCAAGGAGATTTTATGGCTTACGTTGGAGGCTGAAGAAAAAAAAAACGTAAAAAAACGAAACTTAAAAACACAAAGAGAATTAAATCGACAACCATATTCTATCAAAAAAACATTTGACTCGAAAAATTTAATTCGGTTATTTCGTAAGAAATACATTTTTAATAATCAGACGTTAAATAGCCACCATCTTGAATTTTGTCTTCATTACCGCTACTTTGCAGCATACACAGTGAATTTAACACTTGCTTTATTTTTTATTGGTTATTTTCTATGATTTAAAATAAAATAACATGTCTTGTTGCAACAAAATATTGAAAAATCGTTGATTTTATTATATCTGAAAAAATGTTTTATTCATGGAAGCCGCTTTCAAAATTGTTTTATTTGGTTTAACGTAGTGATTAAAAGCTTCGGTATTAAGATGTCTACCGAATAGTAAATACACCGGAATTGGAGTAGAAAATAAAGTTAGACGAAACATAACAACTAAGAGAAAGGAATTAATATCAGTATATATGAATTCTTTATCTCTGCAATAACCATGAAGTTTTGCGTTTAAAGATCTAAATGAGTACACGAAGATGTATAAATTTATACGCATTAATTTTCATTAAAGCCTGTTTCATGTATAATACGAATGTATAACATTAAATTTAGTACATTATTTACATTATTCGGCCTCAGTTCGACATTCCAACCACCTGAAGACGGCCGGAGCGTCCAACAGCCGAAACGTTGTAATAAATATGGCGACAAATATGAGGAAAATAGTCCGAATAATGTAAATAATGTACATAATACCTTATCTCAGAAATATAGACAGATTAAATTTAGTATATCAACATATATATAAGTAGATATCCTGTGATGTTTTTTTTATTGTTCTGACTCGAAAAATCAGTGGAATCGTCTGATCAGGTTTCAGATAGACTGTGAAATGCTTTCGGAACTCTTTATTATCGTTATATGCCACCATAGCTAATCAACATAAACAAGATCAAAGAAGAAAATTTCCGCCCAAAACAATCACCGAAATAAACCTACTTTTAACTATGAGTTTACGTCCTTCTATAATTAGTTCAGGACAATGATGTTTCTTTTATATTTTCTAATTTACTTGCCCAATAGTCCTACTCTATTAAAGAGGAGCAAACATTTTGTTTTCCCCCTTTTTTTTAGATAACTTTCTCCAGTTTCATAATCTGATCAAACGAATTAGCGTACATGTCTGAAACCAAAATTGCATCTGTTTGCGAGAAAACTTAGAGGTATGGATAGCTTCATAGACATATGCAAAGAAAAGAAAATGTACTTCGCATCCTGTACGTTTCAAATATTGTATTGTCTGTTAAAGAAATTAGAATATGTAATGGATTTTACAGTTTCTATATTAAGTCGAACATACCAGGGAGGAGAGATTGCATATCATAAAAAATTCTGATTGGAAATGTAATTTTATCTCGGCTCAAACATCATGTTCTATTGTCTGTCACGACGTATGTTGTGAAATGGATACACGATGAATATTTCAGGTGGTGTGAACAGATATATAATTTCAAATGACTTATCTTCAGGCTTTAAGTTTCGCAGACACGCCATTCCGCTCGACAGCCCAAGATATAAATATATTTATAATAAATAGATATATTTATTTAAACTTGTAAAAGTAGTATTAGATGCTTCCCAACCAGGAAACATTTGGCATTCATTAACCAAGCAGCCACTACTGCTTTCGGTTAAAGTTTAAAAAATCGTCGTCTTAAAACATTTTTTCAGGAAATTAGTTTATTTTCAAGTAGAGTAGCTGCTATCGCCCTTCACAGTATTGAAGATTGTGTTGGAGAGGTAGGGTGAAATTAAAAGGCGCCAATCATTGAGGCAAACTAACCGTCAAGCATCTATACTAAAAAAAGTTAAAACGTGACTACATTTAAACTGGAATGGTTCGATTTTGTACTGGGATATGTTAATGGCTTCAATAGATTTAATTTAGCTTGAGAAATGCAACGCCATATCTGAGAGTTGAACTGTTGTTGTTGAAATATCTAATATTAAGTACTCTATTTACATTCATCTGTTTAAACGCGTTGTAAATCAGTAATATACTGGTCGATGTGTGTTGTTAGATGTCTTCCTATCACTCACTCACTGTCATTTCGTATCTCCCTCTACGTCATTTTATATTTCTCTCTCTCTCTCTCTGACTCCCTCTCCGTCATTTTGTATCTCTCTCTCTCTGACTCCCTCTCCGTCATTTTGTATCTCTCTCTCTCTGACTCATTCTCCGTCATTTTGTATCTCTCTCTCTCTGACTCCCTCTCCGTCATTTTGTATCTCTCTCTCTCTGACTCATTCTCCGTCATTTTGTATCTCTCTCTCTCTGACTCCTTCTCTGTCATTTTGTATATCTCTCTCTCTCTATGACTCCCTCCATCATTTTGTATCTCTCTCTCTCGCTGACTCCCTCTCCGTCATTTGGTCTCTCTCTCTCTCTCGCTGACTCCCTCTCCGTTATTTGGTATCTCTCTCTCTCTCTGACTCTCTCTCCGTCATTTGGTCTCTCTCTCTCTCTCTCTCTGACTCCTTCTCCGTCATTTGGTATCTCTCTCTCTCTCTCTCTCTGACTCCCTCTCCGTCATTTGGTATCTCTCTCTCTCTCTCTGACTCCCTCTCCGTCATTTGGTATCTCTCTCTCTCTCTGACTCCCTCTCCGTCATTTGGTATCTCTCTCTCTCTCTCTCTGACTCCCTCTCCGTCATTTGGTATATCTCTCTCTCTCTCTGTGACTCTCTCTCCGTCATTTGGTATCTCTCTCTCTCTCTCTCTGACTCCCTCTCCGTCATTTGGTATATCTCTCTCTCTCTCTCTGACTCCCTCTCCGTCATTTGGTATCTCTCTCTCTCTCTCTCTGACTCCCTCTCCGTCATTTGGTATATCTCTCTCTCTCTCTCTGACTCCCTCTCCGTCATTTGGTATCTCTCTCTCTCTGACTCCCTCTCCGTCATTTGGTATCTCTCTCTCTCTGACTCCCTCTCCGTCATTTGGTATCTCTCTCTCTCTGACTCCCTCTCCGTCATTTGGTATCTCTCTCTCTCTCTGACTCCCTCTCCGTCATTTGGTATCTCTCTCTCTCTCTCTGACTCCCTCTCCGTCATTTGGTATCTCTCTCTCTCTCTCTGACTCCCTCTCCGTCATTTGGTATCTCTCTCTCTCTCTCTGACTCCCTCTCCGTCATTTGGTATCTCTCTCTCTCTCTCTCTCTGACTCCCTCTCCGTCATTTGGTATCTCTCTCTCTCTCTCTCTCTGACTCCCTCTCCGTCATTTGGTATCTCTCTCTCTCTCTCTGACTCCCTCTCCGTCATTTGGTATCTCTCTCTCTCTCTGACTCCCTCTCCGTCATTTGGTATCTCTCTCTCTCTCTGACTCCCTCTCCGTCATTTGGTATCTCTCTCTCTCTCTGACTCCCTCTCCGTCATTTGGTATCTCTCTCTCTCTCTGACTCCCTCTCCGTCATTTGGTATCTCTCTCTCTCTCTGACTCCCTCTCCGTCATTTGGTATCTCTCTCTCTCTCTGACTCCCTCTCCGTCATTTGGTATCTCTCTCTCTCTCTGACTCCCTCTCCGTCATTTGGTATCTCTCTCTCTCTCTGACTCCCTCTCCGTCATTTGGTATCTCTCTCTCTCTCTGACTCCCTCTCCGTCATTTGGTATCTCTCTCTCTCTCTGACTCCCTCTCCGTCATTTGGTATCTCTCTCTCTCTCTCTGACTCCCTCTCCGTCATTTGGTATCTCTCTCTCTCTCTCTGACTCCCTCTCCGTCATTTGGTATCTCTCTCTCTCTCTGACTCCCTCTCCGTCATTTGGTATCTCTCTCTCTCTCTGACTCCCTCTCCGTCATTTGGTATCTCTCTCTCTCTCTGACTCCCTCTCCGTCATTTGGTATCTCTCTCTCTCTCTCTGACTCCCTCTCCGTCATTTGGTATCTCTCTCTCTCTCTCTGACTCCCTCTCCGTCATTTGGTATCTCTCTCTCTCTCTCTGACTCCCTCTCCGTCATTTGGTATCTCTCTCTCTCTCTCTGACTCCCTCTCCGTCATTTGGTATCTCTCTCTCTCTCTCTGACTCCCTCTCCGTCATTTGGTATCTCTCTCTCTCTCTCTGACTCCCTCTCCGTCATTTGGTATCTCTCTCTCTCTCTCTGACTCCCTCTCCGTCATTTGGTATCTCTCTCTCTCTCTCTGACTCCCTCTCCGTCATTTGGTATCTCTCTCTCTCTCTCTGACTCCCTCTCCGTCATTTGGTATCTCTCTCTCTCTCTCTCTCACTCTCTCTCTGACTCCCTCTCCGTCATTTGGTATCTCTCTCTCTCTCTCTCTCTCTCTCCCTGACTCCCTCTCCGTCATTTGGTATCTCTCTCTCTCTCTCTCCCTCTGACTCCCTGTCCGTCATTTGGTATCTCTCTCTCTCTCTCCCTCTGACTCCCTGTCCGTCATTTGGTATCTCTCTCTCTCTCTCTCTCTCTGACTCCCTCTCCGTCATTTGGTATCTCTCTCTCTCTCTCTCTCTGACTCCCTCTCCGTCATTTGGTATCTCTCTCTCTCTCTCTCTGACTCCCTCTCCGTCATTTGGTATCTCTCTCTCTCTCTCTCTCTGACTCCCTCTCCGTCATTTGGTATCTCTCTCTCTCTCTTTCTCTGACTCCCTCTCCGTCATTTGGTATCTCTCTCTCTCTCTTTCTCTCTCTCTGACTCCCTCTCCGTCATTTGGTATCTCTCTCTCTCTCTCTCTCTGACTCCCTCTCCGTCATTTGGTATCTCTCTCTCTCTCTCTGACTCCCTCTCCGTCATTTGGTATCTCTCTCTCTCTCTCTCTGACTCCCTCTCCGTCATTTGGTATCTCTCTCTCTCTCTCTCTGACTCCCCCTCCGTCATTTGGTATCTCTCTATCTCTCTCTGAATTCTTCTCCGACACTTTTTCTCTGTCTCGGACTCTCCTTCCGTTATTTTTCTCTCTCTCTCTCTCTCTCTTTGCCTCTCTCTTTCTCATTTTGTCTCTCCCTCTCTCTCTCTCGTTGACACACTCTCTTTCGTTGACACTCTCTTTGATTCTCTCTCGCACGCTCGCTCTCTTCCCCTCTTTCTCCCCCGCTCGCCCCCTATTCTCCCCCTCCCCCTCCTTCTCCGTCTATTCTTTAAAATTCTCAAGGATATTGATCAAAAGAATCTCGCTATCACCTACTATGCAATGACACCTGCTGGAAAATCATTTCACAAATTCTTCCATGATGATCTTGACTCTGCTATTGTCATGTTTTGACAGCAAACTCCTTGACATCTCACGAACTTTTATCTGATATTCACATATTGCTTTCCTTTTCGATTGAGCAACCAGCATTTTACTCCATCTGTTATCCTTTCTTCTTACTCGGTTTCACCCACTTCGATTTTTGCCTCTTTTTCTCTTTCATATCTCTTACCTGGGCCTGTTCTTTGATCCACGTTGGGCTCTTTATATCTCCCTGTTACCCATAGTACTTTTAAGGGTTTCTCAGTTACTTTGCAAGAAATCTTTCTATCTCCAAGTCACAGCAGGCTATATACGTGCATTATACTTTTTTCATTCGTACAATACGTCGTCGAGGTGCTCTCCTCTGTTCCATAATTATCTGTAGTTTTCTTGTATTTTCATAATCTTTCTCTCTTTACCTTGCCTGCACTATGTAGTTGTAGTTTGTGGAACTCTTCCAGATCTTCCTCCTCCTATTTTATGATCGTTTTTAGGATGTCGGAATGGAAATTAGTCAATTTCTATTTTTTATTCAATTAGTATGGGAATTGTACAATATTGTCAGTAAATTGCAGATAGTTTAGGTCTTCGTTTTTACTGCTATTTTTCTAAATTTAATTTTTGGAAATAGATCGCGAAGCATGTTGCAAATAAATAAAGCACATTCTCGTCACTAAGTTGCTATTCGTCGTCAGCCATTATTCTCTGTGTCTTCGTATAGACAAATTTTGTTAAAGCTGTTGCATATATTTCTTAATATTACGCTTTTTACATAATTTTTATAAAAACGTATATCCTGCCGATTTTTCTTCTAAGGGAAATGCCCTCTCATAGATGGAAAAAAACTGAATCAATATCTATGTATAAGTAGGCTTAAAAAAATTGTGTATTTTATATAATTAATGAAATATAAGATATATGTCGGCTATAGGAATCAAATGACACAAACAGATATAAAGAAAAGCTAGGTTAAATGAGTGGGATATGAGAAAATAAGTTGGCAGTTATATATATATATATATGAACCTTTTGAAAAGTGGATATGAATCACGAAACCATGTAGATGAGAGTTTAATTAAAATAATTCAAAAATGAAATATCTATTTTTGAATTATTTTAATTCTACTGCCAACTACATGGTTTCGTGATTCATATCCACTTTTCAAAGTTATATATATATATATATATATGTGTGCATTTCGTTAGCAAATTCGACTTCGATGTATACCGATCCAACTTCATTCAGTTTTTCTGTTTGTGTCGTATGTGATTCTTTGGTCCCGCTAATGACTTGCATAAGTTCACATGTTGTGCAACGACGAGGATCTCGGAAGATAACGACAGGACCATTTGCTGAAACTTTTTGTTGTTGCCATTCGCTTCTTAGCCGATCAACAAGACAGATTTAAAAGGTTTTGATACTCCCACTCGCTCGAAGATAATATGAGGCACAATGAAAGCTTTAAAGTTACTATTTAGGTTGTTTTTATACCTGAGCCCGGACCGTTCAACATTCCTTTGACCACTGTCAAGCTGGTTATACATGAGTATTTTATTGTCACGCCACCATGCAACATGATCAAGCTAGCATCCCAATTCCACCAATGTTACATTTTTGCAAAAAGATCGACATTTGGACACCCTATCCTCAAAAGTATAGTCACGGATCGTGCGGAGACACCTTTTGTGGAAGGCATCCAGCTCCTTGATATGGGAGCTATATGACGTCCACAATTCTGAATCATATAACAGCGTGGTCAAAACCGCCGCTCTATAAACCCATATTTTCGAATTCACTTTGATACCTCTCTCGTGCCATAGGCGGTGGGAAGCTTCCCAAATGTCCCTGTAGATTTGGCGATCCGATTTATTTCGTCATCAAGGAATGCATTTGCATTCATCTTATTTTCTGAATGCGTAATTGACTTCACATACTTCAAGTCCTTCCTATCCTATATATTGTTGGAAGGATTGTTCCTTCTACACACTTTTGGATAATCGATTGTGCATTTTAAAATAGCACAACCTAAATACTTGAAAATGGCTAATTGATTCGCCGTTAGCGCTCGGAACCAACAATCGTTTGCACACACAAACTAGTTCCGGTAAGGACATTTCTTAACAGAAGCTTCTTGTCAGCCATTTTCGGTGATACAGATAACACCCGAAAAAGTACACTTAAAATAGTACACTGGAAAAATAAAACAATTTAATGATGCCATGGCAGAGAATTTATATAAATATAATTGTGTGTATGTGTGATAAAATAAGTTTATCAATTTAATGTTTTACTATTATTAAAGCTTCATCAGAGAATGGGTTATGGAGATAAAGAAGATATTCTGATAAATATTGCATAATGTATGTAAGTGTGTAATAAATGTTTAGTTCGTCGATGTGGGATTTACCGTTTTTCCCGTAGGCTTGGAATCCGTTAATTTCTTACATTTGGATGGCTGCGTCTTCTCTACTTGAATTCTTTACGCCACAAATTAGACAAACGTTGGTTTTAAAGGTCGACTGCACGTGAAACCTGATTAACTAAAGAAAACCAAACAACGCAAAAGCAAAAACACCAGAAATTCTTTTTTTTTTCTCCATACCTAATTCTCTGATGAAGCTTTAATGAAACTGAAACATGTATAAAAACGTTTCCTATTTGTTCTTTATCGTCTTCATACTCTCTATCTGCTTGTGCACATGTATGCGTGAACACGTGTTTTATTTGAGAATAAAATATGAAACTGTAATTATCGAGAGATAACGAGCTTACTCCTATATTATTTTAGAGAGTAATATATTTTTATAAAAAAAAAAATCAGTTCGACGACATTGTAAAATCCAGAATGAAAAACAATATTTAAAAAAACTTCTTACGAAACGTAAAATGAATTTACTGAAATAAAAATCTTTTTGAAAATATCTCGTTAAAACATTTGATCAAGTAAAAGTGTCTTCGCAAATTTCAAATGTAAAATCGAACTCTTGTCTAATAAAAGATGAACAAGTAGAACCACCAAAATGGTTTCTATCCATGTTGTTTTAATAATGCCCGAAGGAGAATGTTTAAAGTATGAACATTACCAGCCTATTTACACCAACACACATTATCCATGGACGAAGACAGGCATCGACGCGTTTACGCAGGCAAAGTCAGAAACTTAGGGAAAAAAAAAAGCATGGCCAAATGTACATATATAATATATATCTCAATATAAATATATAATATTTTTTATTGATGTGGTTCTTTTAGAGATATATTGTAGATATATTTGATTTGGTATACATTTATACATGCCCTGATCGCTAGATCATCCACAGTATATTTACGCCCGGGCTCTTACATTTCACCATTCCTGACAGATCTGTTGTACCACACACACACACACACATATACAGTGTAACCCGGATATGAGAAACCCGGATATAAGAGAGATTTGATCTGGTCCCAAGTTAGAGCCTGTGTTAATGTATATATAATAGACCAAACCCGGATATAAGAGACTTCTCCGGTCCCGAAAACTCTCTTATATCCGGGTTACACTATATATATATATATATATATATATGTAGACATCGATTCATTTGTCTTTATTAATTTCCACCTGTTTCTAAACTTCATATTCCTTTTGAAAACATATAGATGCATTAACGATGAATATATTTGCTTATATTAGCCTGACACTAGACCCCAGTATTGGTGCAAACGTGAAGATCAAACTCTCGCTACTAGCGAATTCGTCCGTGAGACTGTTATTAATCATCCCTCAACAAGAATAGTTCAAACTCGCTGTAAATTAAAAGATCATTTTATCTTCCTGTATATTTACATTCAAGTAGGTTTAGTTAAATAATTCAGACGTATTTTGTCGATTTATTTTATTTTTAATCCTTTCAAGTCCACGAATTAATTAATGGCTGTAGAAAATTGATAAAAATAAATACCAAAAATTTGTTTAAAATAATTTTATTTTCCCCTAGTAATTTCTATCCCATCTTTGACCATCTTCAATGGGCTAAAATATCTGTCGATATATATATATATATACAGTAGTCCCGTAAATTAATTCGTGGACTTCAAAGTTTTAAAACAAAAATAGACATAATACGCCTAAATTATCTAATCAAACCTGCCTGAAACACACACACACGCACACACACATATATATATATATATATATATATAAGAAATGGAACATGATTCGAAATAAGAATTTCCATCATTTCGATCGTGCGCATGGTGTGAAATCGCACCAACATAAACAAATTTATTCAGATAAATTCATAAAAGATGAAACGCTCCACACTAAATTATCTTTCACATTCTCATATATCATTCTCCCTATATTGTTTTTCTATATAAAAATTTATATATCGGTCCTCCACCCGACACACACACACACACACATATATATATATATATATATATATATATATATATAGTCATTCAAGATAATTCAATTACATACAAATGCTTAAAGAAGTACATATCCGTGAGTCTTTGTGTGAGTTTACATATCACATACATGAAAAGACGAGTCCTCTGTCTTTCTCTCTCTCAAATTAATGAATGTTTGAATATATGCTGACCTTGTTTGGAAAATAAAACATTTCTGTAACTTTAATCATATAAATAAAAAAGACACGCACACATAGACATTCAGTTAAAAATAAAACATAAAAATCGTCCTTGATGATGACTGGAAGAATAACCGAAAGCGATAGGATGTTGAGAACCTTTGGACAGTTTTTACATTCTTTGTAGTCAGAAAAGAAAACATTTGGACGCACACAAGAAAAAATTAAATAAAAAGCTTAATCGCCGTGCCTTGTCAGTAGTTTTAAAGAAAACCTGTATAAAAGAGGGATTGCTGCCCAAATACACTGTATAGTGCTGTGGAACGAACTATTCACACCTGATGAAATAATGTGCAGTTAGGCCCACAGCATTTTGTTTAATACCAAACAACAATAAAAACATTTAATATAGGACAAAATTATTGACCCTCTTACCTCAAAAATCAAGTGTGTAGCCTTTATTCTTGATTATTGCCTTTAATCATTTTTGATAGTTCCTTACAAGATGACTACACACACTGATAGGTATCTTTATCCATTCTTTCTTGGCGATAGCTTCTAGTTACTCCAAATTAGAACTTCTTTATCTTACTTTTTCTTCAAGTATGCCCGTAAATTTTCAGTGGGGATGCGGTTTTGACTTTGTACGCCAAAATCTTTATCTTGCTATCATCAAGTATTTTGTAACAATTTGTGTTGTGTGTGTCCGGTTCATTGTCATGCTGGAACGTCCAGTGATCTCCCACAGGCAGGTCTCGTGAACTTTGTTTTATATTCCTTTAACGGATAGTCAAACATTGCTCTTCATCCATGATTTCCTGTACTCTCTCTAGTTCTTGTCCAGAAGCAGCAAAACATCCCCGGAGTAGAATGCTCCCACCACCTTTCTTAATTGTAGGAGGGTATTTTTTTTTAGTTTGTCAGCTTTATTCACTATGCTCCATACATAAGGGGAATTCATGAGACCAAATAATTCTAATTTGATGCAATCTCAGATAAAACAGAGTTCCAAGACTTACATCCATGTTCTAGATGGCATTTAGCATAAGCTAATCTGATTTTAGGTGTTTAGCCTTAAGCAAGGGAGTTTTGGAAGCATGTGGACCAAGAAAGACTCTCTTGCTCGATGAAAGCATCTAGTGACTGTCCTCGTCGATACATTCAAATCTGATGTCCTCGATATTTTGTAACGTAACTGACTTCACGATTTCAGTGACTTTCTCACCGACGTGAAGTGACTTCCATCTGTCTTTTCGACAAATATTTTCATAGCAATATTTCTCTTGAGTTTTTTTTCTTCAGTGTCTCTATTGCATGAATCTAAGCGTGCTACTAGCCTGACAACAAGGTCTTACCGTTTTACTGTAAAATTAAAATAGACGAGACTGTTTCAGCGAGCTAATTTAGCTCGATGCAGTCGTCTCTTCTTTTTTTTTAATAGTTTCTTTTCTCGTACTTCACGTCACTGGCTTCCGATTTCTTGCTTCATTAACCCCTACGATCTTCAAAAAATTAAATGCAACGTGAATCGCCATCTTTTTTCTTCCTAATTCCTTTATCATTTCCTTCACTAAAGTCTTACCACTCCTTTGCACTAAATGTTAAACCATATTTCTTAGTGACATTATCACCTTGAGTGGGGTTGAATGTTTTAAAGAAAAAACAGTTTGATTAGTACCAGTTTTTTTTTGTTTCTAGCGATACTCGTATATGTATGTAGAATAACGTTTCTATTTTTTATGATGGCGATGCTGTGTAGTTAGTTACGTTAAAAGAAGAACGTGGCCCGATAAAAATGACAAATATTTAGGTGAACATTTTCGATACGGTGAAAATGACAATAGGATTATAAGTATTCTTGATACCAATCTGGCTATATTTTTTCAATCGAAGGAAAGCGTCACTACCGTTGAAATGATTCAGCAATTCTATAAGCTTTATCGAAGACAGGGAATTTTTAGAGAGTATTTCTCTTGATGAACTCTGTTCATCAGGAACTCTGTTTGCGCGTGCAATCAAAATCTTCTTTCCGAAACATTGTAAATCCTTCTTGCAGAACACCTAGCATCTAACGCAACATAACCAAAGGCTTGAAGTTTTGCTGTAGCATACCTACGGGCGATAATGCGCATGTCCCCATTCACATAAATACAGTAGTAAATACTGTATGTTGGCCTGCAGTTGGAGATTCGTCTCCAGGTCAAAGTCTCTGCCACGGAGCAGAGAGGATGTCCAGACGAGGCTATGTCGAAGGGCAGTCTTGTCTCAGGAAACAGCTACCCAACCCAGTTTTATACGGGGTTCAAGGAAAATGTTTGGCCGAACCGATGGGCTCGGATACCTCACATGAAATTCGGCCTTCTGCCACATCTGACCGTGTGGGGTGGTTGGTATATATCCTGCAGTTGGAGATTCATTGTTGAATTCAATTGACACACTTCTAGCAGTTGACGACTACTTCTACGCGCCGCTGGCGAATCTTGTGTGTTGTTCGTGTCCTAAGTATTGTCGTTCATTACCAACCTTCGTCTGATTATTCTATTCAGTAACCTTCCCTAGGTTACAACAAGTTTCTTCTTCGATACGCCATGTTAATTCAGGACTTTGGCGATCGTGGCCCTCCGCAAATTCCTCTCTTTGTATCTCTTAATAAATTTTGTCCTTTGTCGTCTCTCCTAAAGATTGCTCCCCTATCGATCTACTCAACATTGCAAGGTAGGTTATGCGTTGTTTTTCCGCTGTTCAACTCGCCTGCAATCTGTACTGTCAGTGTCAAATTTTCAAGGCCCTTTTCCCTCATTATGTGAGCTATAAATTTCAGCCGTCTCTTCCTCATAATTATGTCATTTTTGTTTCAATTTCATCTAAGCTTCGTTGTTGCTACCATGTTCAGCCCATTGTATTTTTTCTCTAGAACCACATCTGTTTCAAGTTTATTTTTCATCCCTGAGGAAATTACCCAGAATCCACTGCCATATACGAAGACTGATATTGCTTAACATTTCAGTACTCTTTTCTTTACTAGATTAAAAAAACAATGATTGATTTTTTTTTCACAGATTATCAACCCTTTTTGCTTAATTTAAAAACGAATTGCATTTTGTGTTAAACTTGGCTGTAGCAGAAGACATTGTCAAGTGATTCTCTGTCTAAGTACCGACCGTGTACTATTCCCGGTGACGTCATAAATTGGGTGATCATAGCCTGATTTGATAAATCCTGATTTCTATCGGATCTACTTAAAATCCAACCGTGACTTTCGCGTACATAAAGTTGACATATTTCTCAATACCTTTTTCGCTAAAGAGTTCGATTTTTTTAAAATATTTTCTTCGAGATAGATGTGATTCTCTCTACGAATGCTGATAATACCATGGCCAAGACATGTGACAAGGAAGTTTTAATAAGAGATACACGATGACTTTTGCTAACATTCAGTAAGTGATAGCTTAAACGTCAAAGTCACATAATGAGGAAAGAGGGCCTGGTGAATTTAATACTCACAGTATATACACCGTGAGTATTAAATTGAAGTCAGGAGAAGCAGGAAACATCTTGTAATCCACTTAACGAGTTTAAGTGAATAGATGGCAGAACAAGGATAAATATCTATTGAAGAATGAACTGTTACTTCGAGGAAGAAAAACAGGATATGGTGGAGAGACAAAACCGACTGGGGAGGACGTGGTACATAGTAATGGCAAATGCAGCAGAAATTGAGATTGATAAAAAAAATTGATCTACGTTTCCAGGAGACAATGGATTAGAAAAATAATTCTTTGTTGGAGAATATAATTATTTTACGATTTCACTGCATGAAAATACTAGTGTTAAGGTTGGATGTTGTATGGGAAGTTCTTCCACCCGCAAATCTATTCTCGAGAACTTACATTCAGACAATCGCTTGTTTCACTGCTTAGGGCGTTTCTCTAAGTAGGGGAGGTCCTGTTAATTCAGCTGTTTAAAATTAACTACATAGAATTGTCTGATATTTGTATTTAACTGAGAACAGACTAGAAATTATTAACTACTAGCTTAAAGCTAGTAGTTAAGCCACAGTCACTGTCGACTTTTAAACTAGATCTTGCGAAGTGCTAATTAGGCCTCTGGCCCAAAACTAATGGAATCTCTGGTCCTGTTCAGAAAAACAACATTGTTAGTTTTGAAGAAATAACTTTGCATTCCTCAATTCATTCAATGGAACTTTAAAGTCTGGTTCGGACTATAAGACCAATTCAGGCCGAAAATTAAGATTTTCAAATCATAAGTTCTTCGGAACTTCAAAACGTCAAGTCACAAAACCTCTCACTTTTACTCTGATACCTTGGCATGCTGAAGAAATAAAATCTATTTCCTGAATTCACAAACATTCTGAGATAATTTAAACTGAATTTAAAACATTTTTTTTACATTCACAATTTTTTTTGTTACTTTAAATTCAATATAAATTAAAAACTTTTAAAATCACTAATTTTTTTTCAGTTATTTCAAAATATGAATTTTTAACAATTGCCTCCTCATCCGAATACAACTCTCAATGCTGGATGTTCAAGCACCGGATGAATCGTAGCCTTGCAATGCTGATTCCTAAAAGGTATGATGTGCCTATGTAGAACAAGTGTGGCCCGAGATAGTTTTCACACACACGGACGGAAAGATAGAATTTGCTGTTTATTATACTTCCAGCTGCAAAAACTGACAGCAAATGAAACATTATAGAATATTTACTAAATAAAAACCAAAAAAAAACAACAAACGAACGCCTTTAACTTGTCACAATTTGGCAGAAAATAAAAATAAATTTGTAGTGACTGTATTAGCCTGTTAAAATGGTTAGGTCTGTAGTTCTGATATGCATCCCATTTTTTGAAATCAGGTTAGAAATCTCGATAAAATGAGAGGGTAGATTTATGATTGAGATAAACGGACGTAATATCTCAAAATAATCCCGAAAATCTACTTTTGTTGCTAACGCGACTGAAATATAATCGCCATATTATAAACATTCAAAGCGTAACGTGTGGCTAATAAGTGAATTGAACATCCTTCCGCTAGCAAAAATGCCTTCAGATTTTCGATGTTCATCCTTATGATTGTTCGCATCGAAATTCTTTTCGCCTTTATTTTGTCATATTTCTCACCTCCTTTTTTTATCTAATCGTTTTTACTCGTTTCATTTTTCTATCTCTTTGACTTCTGTTTTAGTCTTCGTTCTTTTACCGCTTCCATTCCTCGCTGTCACTTACTTTCCACTTATCTATAATATTCACAAATAGATTCACTTTCTGCTTTCAATTTTCTAACTTTCTCCTATTCATCACTTTAGCCAATATAAAATCTAGATTTTTCTTTTAATTTTACTTATAGCTCATCTTTCGTTTTTGATTCTCGATCTTTTTTTTTGTTGATCTGGTGCATTCCAGTTCGACTTTTTTCTTCTCTCTCGTATGGCTTCGCTTATATTCTCCCTTTACAGTAATCTTCACTTTCAACAGGATTCAACTGTTGTACATACGTTTTGAAGCTTTTCTCGTTCATAAAAGGGGAAAATGTAAGAATATAAGTAAAATTAAATAAAACAACAATGTTTCAGCGAAACATCTCTGAAATAAAGATTTTTGCACATATATATATATATAGTAGTGGATAGCGGCTCGGATTGAGGAATCGGAGAGCAGACTTCGAATTTCAGTGGAATCAATTACATTCACTTACGTGCGAATAACGCTTGGGAATGGTATTAATCCTCTGCTTCTCTCTCCAGCTAAGAGTAAATCGCAGGACAGACTGGAAGGAGGACAACTCTAAATTCAAAACCTGCGGTGGGTTGTTTGGGGACCTTGTAGCACGTAGTGCACAGGGTTTCTGTATTCGGCTCTTCAAAAATTGTGGATGTTACTGCACAAATCCTTCCCTACTATAATCAAATCATGTGTTGGTGTCTGGGCTGTCGGTTCCTAGCAACTGAGTTGCTTGACCCTCAAATGTCTAATACGACGGAAGTGACCACTATATATATATATATATATATATATATATATATATATATATATATATATATATATATATTGATGCATGTTTCATTAAATAATGTAGACAAGTTTTGCTATTTATTTTAAGTTCCTTTCGCATTTTCTGATAAACCTAACATTATCATTGAAAGATGTAAGGAAATCACCATATTGATACATGCTTTAATCCTATCTAAGCTTTCGGCTTACATAAGCCATCATCAAAAATGACAATTAAATTTCAATATATTAAACAATACACAAACAAAACAATAATGATAGTCTGTTTTTGTTGCATGAAAAATTTCAAAGCAACGACAAACTCGTGTATGCGAAAATCGCATCGCAGCTCGTGACGTCACACATGACCACGCGAGAGTGAAAACGAGAATTATTAAGTATGGGAAGCCGTTGGTATAAATCAATGGCTTCTGTTTTCAATTATAGGCAATATAGAATATTTGTGGAAATTTCATAATTTATTTTGTTCGGGTTAGGTTTCAACTGATTTTATGTAAATAGCTTCAAGAATCTTTTTTTTATTGTTTTCATGTTTAAGTACAGTTGTGTTTTCAACGAGGAATTTCGGGAATTGTGTACGCAGCCAGGCAATATGTTTTAAATGCCTAAAAATGTTAGAGTTATCATTCAAATATAGAGTCAAGGGCCGTGAAAGCGAGTTTGTGGTGTGACCGACATAAATATTATTTAATCCATCGGAGATACAATCTCCCAAAGGACACTTAAATTTGTAAACTATGTTGGTTTTTGCAAATCACTAACGGGGAGTGGGGGAAGAATAATTGCGAATAATTAAGTTGGATATACTAGATTTAGTGTAGTATATGATTAACATAGTTTTTTATTAGGATCTATAAAAAGTTGTCTATATTATTTAATGAAATATGCATCAATGAAAAATTGCTGCATATATATATATATATATATATATATATATATATATATATATATATAATTTACGAAAAACTAGGTAATCCGTATGGGTAGACCCAAGGAGGATAAAATTCAGAGAGCTCAATGTAAATCAGAGCTAATAATTTAAATAAAAACAGACCACTTTAAGGTTCCATATAATAAATTATTCCACCACAGCCCTTTTAAAGGACCGCGGATCATCAGATTTTACTTCCAAAAGTTGAAACGAAAAATATATTTATATATATATATATTAAAAGTTGAAACGAATATATATATATATAGTTCTACAGTTTCCATTGAGTACAAATACTCATCGCCCACTATTTCTATTGGGAATATATATTCTAAAAGCAACATATGGGTAAAAGGTGCAAAATAATTATTTATCGTCAATTTCCACAAGTAACGGACGACCAACAACTGAGCGATATTCGTAGACATGGATAGTGGAAAAAGAACAGCCTACCCAAATTGATTAAATAAAGGGTTGAGTTCGGAATTTCCTGTAGATTTCCCAAATCGATATACACGTGAGGAAAGCCGGAGGCAACAACAGCCGAAACGTTGTGATAAATACAACAAAGGCAAGTAGAATATTACGAATATAAATATTCTGACTAATAATAACTCCTCAGCCCAGAAACTGAAAATAAAATTTAATATTATTTAAATGACTGCATTAGTTTGATATTTGTTGGAATTCCTAAAAGTGAGTAGAACAATTTCATAACGTCTAAACATAGTGTGTTTTTCCTCTAACGAAACATTACTGCCACGGTAAAATATAGACCTCGACAATTTAGTCGAGTTTAGAAGCTATGTATCATTATTACTTTTTCCTTTCCTTCCATTCATTCTTTCGACAGTAATTCTCTTTGGGTTATAGATGATGTTAGATATTTGGCATTTCCTGTGTCGTGCGCGATTTATCGATGGTCGTAAATATATCGTGAAAGACTGCTATGTCGAATTAACACAGCAACCATGCTCTAATTTGTCTTGTGATTCTCATTTAATTTAATCCATATCATCCGACCAGGCCGTTTTCTTTTAGCACTACCAAAGATAATACTGTCGCTTTGGGCCGCTGGAATACGCCAAACATTCCAGTATATCTCAGACCTAATTAGTGGTGAAGTAGATATAAAAAGGCTGATATAGTTGAGTACTAGTAATATTAGCTGTTTTCTAATAAGGAAACATTCGGCATTCATTGATCGTACAACCAGTGCTGCTGTCGTCTTAAATTTATAAAATATTTCGATTAAATCAATTCTTCAGGAAAACAGTTTTTTTATCAAGTCCCGTACCGCTCTTTCCAGTATTGTAGAGGTTTCCTTTCTAACATTTTATTTGAACTAGTGTGCAACATCAACATCATGGCTATATCATTATTTTGTCTCTGGATTATATCTGATATACATTTTCGCTGCTGCTGCTGTTGAAACTCCTTGCGTGTTCGGATCATGTCGGGTGCACCAACATAATGAGAGAAAGGTATGAAATAAAGGTTTATACTCTTATGTCATTTTCCCCATTATGGGTATTATTATCGTAGGCATGGTATAATAACACCGTATTCCACGGACTTTCTGAAGTAAAACAAATGACAAACGTGCTTTGTTCTCAGAGGCTTTTATACTACAAAGATATACTTAAAACTATATATAAATATTTACACGTGTCTCACGCAGATAAATTATAACATATGCAATAACAAACAGTGATAAAAAAGGGAAACTTAATTGTAATGTTTCCTGAAGGGAAAACTGGACTAACAGCGGTTTCTCTATGAACCTGGTGAGACCATGTACTTTTCCTGTCAGACCCTAACCCTCTTGTATAGATATATCCTTCTATCCCGGGCTCTACAATTATCGCAACTGGCCTTCGTCACTATCCACTGACATCGCTCACCGGCCATCACGTGACCCCGTGGCTGTCTCAACAAAAGGGAGAAAATCACCTTTTGTGTCCCTACACTATTATCTGATACAGTCATTTGTTTGTGATTGCGTAGCGCCATTTCTCAATGTTCAAAGTAGTGTAGTCTTCACCAAGATCCGCAAGCTACAAACTATTTAAATTAGTGATCTTAGAAAGCGGTTGTATACAGCTGAGTGTTTAGATATTTCTGAACGGGTTTAGCACCGTGCATGTCATACATATGAATTTTTCGATCTGATGAGATTATTGATGGATATGACTAGGTAAATTTTGACAGTGTTGGGTCCACTTCTCCTTTTTTTTTCTATGTACTGCGTCACTTTTTCGCCGCATATTTCGTGTGGCACCTTTTCTCACTTTGATCAGCCACCCGAACGCAGCTTCAAGTTCGTCAAGAACGTGCCTCGTTGCCTTTCCGTTTATCTCTTTCCCTCGATATGCTTCGTGAGGGGTAAGTTTTCCAAGCCCTCCTCTCTCAATATGAGTCCAAAAATTCAGCTGTCTTTTTCGGCGTGTAAGTGTTCTTTCTGTTGCCATTTTCTTTAAGAGTTCCTTCCTGCTTACTCGCTCTGCTCATTGAATTTTCAATATGCTTCTGCAGAACCACAATTCTGCTGTTTCTAGTTTCTGCTCATCCTTGGGGAGATTTTTCAACATTCACTGAGATTTAAGAGGTTGGATATGGCATAACAATCCAATAGTCCTTTCTTTTATTTTTTCCTCACGATTTTTCCGTTTCTCTGCACCATGCTTAGCTTTGGGAATTTTTAAAAATCCTTGCACCCCAAACAAAGCGGGAAGGCCACTAGCATGCACAGGGTTACAGAGAGTGAAAATACAAGACAAGACTGTATAGAGGATTGAAGAAAGTATAAAAGATGAACAGGATTCAAGAAGATAGAAGATGACAAGTGATGTTGCATTTAAAGTTGTTAAGATTGTAGTTATCAGGGAATCAAGTAAACGGAAGGGAGTTCCACGGCCTGAAGTGCTAGGAAAGATACTTTTGGAGTAGAAATGACGGTTACATTTAACTATTTCAAAATTAAAAGGACGCGACCTAGATGTCATTCCTTCTTTTACTTGTCCAATGCGTGTCCGGACCTCGGTGTCGCATTTTCCATCCAGTTTTTAAACCTTATTCCAGGCATTTAAACTTCTGCCCCAGCTTGATGTTCATATATCCTTTTCGTTGCTCGCATCTTGTTGTTTTTTTTTTCTTTTGCTGATGGTCATATATTGTCTTTTAGCAGTTGATGGTTAGTCCTTTTTTTTTTTTTTGTAGCATTCCGTCTCCCCGTCTCGGACGTCGTGTACTTTCCTCTAAGAGTCGAATATCAACACAGTCATAAGCGTATCTTACATTAAGATTACGCCGACTGATAATAAATCTGGTGAGAAGATACATCCTTGTCTCACGCCCGTTTCTATTTTTGTATTCTTGCCCCCATTTATTTTCTGTCCGTATGCCATCGGTTTTGCTCTCAGTATAAGTTCTGGATTATTTTAATATCTTTTCCAAACAGATCTAGTTTTCCTAGCAGTTCAAATAAGTTCCTGTGTCGTACATTGTCAAAAGCTTTTGCGTAATGTATGAAAGCACAATGGCAAATCCATCTGCATCTGTAATGCCCTCTAATATACTGATAATAAATATCACAATTTTTGTTACGGTGGCCTTGACAAATCCATACTATTTTTGTCATCTAATATACAATATTAGTTACAACTGATCCCTGTAAAGAGATGTATTTGAAGTGTTTAGAATTTACTAATTCAATATTCGATGGATTCAGCGTATGTTCCGTCATTGCTTCCACTCCAATTCCAGATCATTGTTTCTGTTTTGGAAATGTTTATCTTTAGTCCGGTTTCTTGGAAAACTTGGAAGATGATGTTTGTTTATTTTTCGCCCACGATAATTATTATCCCATCTATGATTACCTACGTTGTCGGCAAAGTCTTCCTCATGGCAGCGTTAGATAAACTGATTTTCATGAATCCTATATAGGTCTATAGGTATGAAAGAAAGCATAAAGGTCGACATTAGAAAGAGATACAAATAAATTTAGATTTTTAAAAAATTATTTTTCTATATATGAATGTCTTTTATCAGTTTCACTATTTTCATCTCATTTATTTGAAGGCTCTTGCTCTCTTGGGGTATTTAATTCTTTCATCTGTCGACCAATCATGCGTTGTTTCTTCTTTTAAGACTCTATGCATAAGGACTCTATCATTCACTTTCTTTCTCTCCCGTGTGTTCCTTTTCATTTTATATTTCCCTGAATACATTCGTAAGATTCTTCCATTCCCATCTTCCTACATTCTACTCTTTCTTTCTTTATTCTGCCTTTCTCTTTCTTTCTTTATTCTGCCTTTCTCTTTCGGTCTTTAATCTGCCTTTCTCTTTCGGTCTTTAATCTGCCTTTCTCTTTCGGTCTTTAATCTGCCTTTCTCTTTCGGTCTTTAATCTGCCTTTCTCTTTCGGTCTTTAATCTGCCTTTCTCTTTCGGTCTTTATTTCCTAAAATGTCTTTTTTTCTTCTTCAATATCTTTCTTTTTCACTCTCTCCTTCGTCCCCTCCCTCCTTCTTCCCCTCCCACCTTCTTTTGTCTCCCTCCTTCCTTTGTTTCTGTCTCCCTCCATTGTTTCTCTCCCCCCTTTGTCTCTCTCTCTCGTTCCTTTGTCTCTCTCTCTCTCGTTCCTTTGTCTTTCTCTCTGGTTCCTTTGTCTCTCTCTCTCTCTCGTTCCTTTATCTCTCTCTCTCTCTCGTTCCTTTATCTCTCTCTCCCTCGTTCCTTTGTCTCTCTCTCTCTCGTTCCTTTGTCTCACTCTCTCGTTCCTTTGTCTCTCTCTCTCTATCTCTCGTTTTTTTTGTCTCTCTCTCTCGTTCCTTTGTATCCCTCTCTCTCTCTCTCTCTCTCTCTCGTTCCTTTGTCTCCCTCCCATTCCATTTCGGTATCGAATCAATTTCCGGAAACCATAGTTTCCGTTATTTCCTTTTTCTTCATTTTCCACTTGCTCGTATTTTCTGCCGCTTTCTACCTTTAGAGGCTTCACTAGTTTCTCAAGACATTTTAGTTCTCTCTTCTAAGCTTTTATTATCACGCCAGCGAGAAAGACCAAGCTACAAAAAAAAATCCTACCATAAGCGTTAACGATAAAGAACGGCAATGTTACACCAAGCTAGTAATTCTCGTTCTTCTACGGTAGAGAATTTGCAGTAGTCGCTATTCTGCGCAGAGATAATCAAAAGCGTAGCCGCGTAAAAGAACTCACGGAAAACCGAGGCGGATGCTACGCAATGAAAGAGTAGATGCGACTTGAAAGGTCGTAATAAACATGAACCGAGAAGGCGGATAAAGAAAGACATGCAATATAATGTCGGAGGAATGTGTCGTTTTGTCAAATCACAATGCGTGAATCCATATCGAACGACAACGCCAAAATCTACGAGAAATTCAATGGCCTTAGATTTATAGCAATATTCCATCCAGGTAGGTTTTCTCCCATAAAAGATTGTGGGCTGAAAATTGAATCCTAATGTTCCGGGCAAAAACTGCGTAGACTAGGATTGGCTATAAAGTAATACGTGTTCTTTAATTATGAGACCTTAAAGAGTAAGTTTAGTGTTTAGCAAAATAAACAAAAGTTTCTTTGAATTACAAATCTAGATCTCAACATGGTCTCCCTTCGCCAGAGTTGCATTCAATCTTTAATTGAAACAGGCATATTGAGACCCATCAGCAGTGCGCATCCACTATCGAACACGGACCATTTCAATACGACGCAAACGTTATACCAACTGTACCACGGTCCGAAGACACAAACTAAAGTTGACATAGCGCCGCTACTCACTCAGTTCCGCAATGATGCTCATCCGAGTATACGGATAACCTCGGAACAGTGCCACAAGAGCCACGTCTTCTTTTTGACCCTAAGCTGCTCCTCACTTGCATTAGCTGGGTCAAGCAAGAATATACAAGTGAAGAAAATTCTTCGCTCGATGAATTACTATATATGATTACTCTTAATCCTCCCCCAAATTTCTTCACTGAGATATATATATATATATATATATATATATATATGTGTGTGTGTGAACACTTATGTCGACTTTGACGTATGTAGATCCGACAACTCCATTCAGTTTTTATACTAGTGACACTTCAGTCCCGCTAGTGACTTGCATATAAGTCAACATATTGTGCAACAGCGAGGATCTCTGAACATAGTAACAGGAATATTTGCTGACGCTTTTCGTCGTTGTCATTCGTCTCTTATCCGGTCAATACGACTGATTTCGAAAATTCTGTTACCACTCTGGCACAAATATCTCCAGTTATTTCTATTCGCGGCAACTCGCTCGAACTTAGCATGAAGCGCTTTGACAGCTGAGAGGTTATTCTTTAGCCTGTCTTTATAACTGACGTACCGCCGTCTAACAGTCCTTTGTCCATTGTCAAGCTGACTATGCATGAGGACCCTAAGTATTTTATTGTCATTCATGCTTACGAAATAACAATCCCAGCGAATTTGTGGCTCCATCAGGAAATTATCAATTCCATCAATTCTATTATGCGAGAATATCAGCACTGGAAAACCTACTGTGAAAAGATCGCGCGGAGACATATGTGACATATATGGGGTCCACAATTCTGTGCCGTACAAAATTTTGGTTAAAACTGCCGGTCTATAAACCGATATTTTCGTATATAATTTTATACCTTCCATAGGCGTTGACGAAGCTTCCCAAATGTACTTGTAGATTTGGTGATCCAATTTGTTTCTTTCACCTATTCACCCGAGAACTGCTAACGTGTCAAGGCTAACTATGTTGGGTAATAAGACGTTTACTCCTCGCCTCGAATCTATATATGACGGTTACCCACTTTCCGTAGACATTCAAGTAGGCAGTGAAATGAACCCCGACTGCAGGCATTTGCATCAGTAATTTATATTGTATCCTGCGCACTTCCTTCAAGTTTTATTATGGATTGTTTAATTGGAATGACTGCCAACACTTTTAATGAATACATACATTCTCAGCAGGTGCCTGTTACTAAGGTTAGCTTTTATTTGCTATCTAGAATTCTCATTGCCTGTAATTACCCGTGGACTTATTTTGAACACATCAAATGCGGCCTACAGTGAAAATCTATCACTAACATCATGTGAATTTTTCCCAACTTTTTAACTTCCGGTAAAGGTCTTATGACGTCATATAGTTATGTATCTGTGTCTAGAGGTGCAGCTGTTTTTAAGAGATGATTGTGTATAAGAAACGAATAATTAACTCTAGAAATGTTACCGTCAGCTTTTTGAAAGTTCTTGCTTTTGGACTAGAAAAATATATTCTATAACAATTCTGATTAACACTTGCAAAAAATAATTCGAATATGCATTATTTTTTTGATGTGGTCAACAGAAGTTAGCAACTCTGTTTTAGGACGTAATTTCAGATTCGGCTTTTCTTTCCACGACACCGGTTTTTTAGCATTTATCGTTGTTCTCTTCCCTGTATCCGCGTCGTCGTTCGTTCCTCCTATCACAACTGTACTCCGACAGAAGACCTCTCTTATCTCAACGTTGGTCTACTTATAATGGGGATTCACCAATCACTAGCCCGGATGATACTAGCCATACGGGCACCTCAGAATGGAGCACTAACACACCCGGATGTTCCTCCTCGATTCCGTTCATCCACGCTAATATTATGCACAGTTCTTGTGGGACAACAAATACAGGTCTCTTTTGACGGGACGGCGTACCCGACTTCTCTCAAATTGATGTCCGACGTGCCAGACAAATACGAACTCTCTTTCGCCGAGAATCAAGCAATACCTGTTCACAATTTCTGCCATTCGACTCGCGTTCTAGTTCACTATGTCTGCCACATTTGACAAAGGCTTACACAATTATTGATTTGTATTTACTAGGCATTTAGGGATAATATAAAGCCAAAATATGTTTTGGTTGCATTTTTGCCCTCAGTCAAACATGATGTAATTTATGGGAAATAGAACCTTGCTTTACTGTGAGTCTCTCCGTAAACGTGTGGTCTAAATCGGGATGGATCAGATGGTGGTTCCTCCTATGAAGGCCGTTCTACTCAAAGACGAGTATTCACTAAAAATTAGGTTTGAAGTAATATATGAAGAGTTCGAATGTAAAACGCAATACATCCAATTGAGAAAAAAACTTTTTTTATAGCTCAAATATGTTTCGATAAGACCCATATTATTTTATCTTTTTAAGCATTAATCTCTCACCATTCGACTATAAAAAGATGAAAATTCCAAATCTAGAATTTGACTGTAAAAGTGTATTTTCACTGAATGAGTTATTTTTTTATTTTTTATTTTATTTATTTTACTACATCCATTACATCTGTATAAACACTGTTTCTCTATTGATAAAAAGAGAAGACAGTTGTGATAAGGAAGTGGAGGCATATGCAACCATAGGTGGTTGGAATGTCGAACTGAACCCTTTATTTCGCTCACTGGGATAGACTGTTCTAGTTCCACGTGCCATGAACCACCTGAAGACGGCCCCAGCGTACAACGGCCGAAACGTTGTAATAAATATGGCGACAAAATTGAGGACAATAGTTTGAATAGTGTACATAATAGCTCATATCAGAAATATAAACAGATACGCATAGGTATCCCCAAAAGTCTGATGTGGGGTACTACCCACCCCCATTTAAAGATTTTCTCTCTCAACTACATCCCTTAAAATTAGGGAAAATATCAATATTTTCGATGTTATTTTTTTTATTTGTACTGTTTCTGAATGTGATCTTCTCTGTCCCACTCACATCACATAGATTTTGGGGAATGATGATGATACCTCTGAGAATATTTGTAAAAGAAATACTATAAAACGAAGTTATTTAAAACTTGTTTATTTTACTGAATAATTCAAATTTTCTTAATAAAAAAAACATGTCTCTCTACATCACTGTCAATAGTGCAGGTAGCACATGTGTTAATTGAAGAGTATCCAAATCTCAAATTGAATTTCGGAGTAAATATTAAATAATACAAAGATTATTGACACGTCTATTTTCTTTGAAATATACGTACATTATTTTAATTCTCAAGTTATTTGGATGTTATTTCAGACCAGACGCTCCTCCTCTTCTATAATGGATTGCGCGACATATAAAGCTTTTAATGTGGTTAATTATAAGCTGCTTGTTCGCCTCTTTCGCTTCAGTATTTCGAACAACATTTATATGTTCCGGCTTTGTTGAGCATTCCTTGCAGAGTAACACGCTACAAGACTAACACGGTCTTTGCCAACATCAAAAACAATACATTTAATTGATTAGCCTGTGTTATGGTCTTGTCAATTTAGTAATAAAAATATTAACAAAAATGATACACTTAATATAAAAGCAAAACGAGCACTCACCTAAAACTGAACGAAAGGTGACCTTGCAAACCTGGTTTCATGTTGGATGATCCTTAACAAACTGTAATCATTGGTGAAATCTCGACTCTTCTGGGCTTCTTTGTTTTTAACTTTAATGTGGCAGCGCTTAACTTGCCTCACTGTTATAAGGTCCAAAAGGGTTTTATTCAATTTGTCTTCTCTACATATATATTCTGAGAACTTTAACAAATTATCGACATGAAAAACAAAAACACATTTATTCAAAAGAAGTTGCTAATATCCAAAAAGTGGCTTACCTCAGGAGTGTCTTTTAAAATATCTGAATTTCATGTAACTACACAACATTTCGCTTTTATTTATCATTAATGACGAAACTCGTCGGCAAGTATGAAGGACTAATTTCCGGTTTCTATTTTATCTCACTTTGTCTCCTTTACAGATATGTCAATTTTTGGGATTATATTTTTTTTATTTGTACTGTTTCTAATTAGGGTTTGTCCCCCTCCAAGCAACATCACATATATTTATTAGGTCCAAAACGGTTTGGTCCTCTTCAATTTTAGTTTTTCTAGAATAGAAAGTTCTTAAGATTTTCAGTAGTCAGTTGATCAGCGTGGCACAAGTCGGAAGAATTTTTGGTGTGCAAGCAAGAAATTGGCGACATTTATCTCTAACAGAATGTCACATGTTCATTTTTTTTCTCGTTTGTGATTCTCTTTTGTGATACTAAATTTCTACCCACTGGAAAAAAATAAGAACTGGTTCCTAGTTACCATCGTAATTATTCATTTTGATTCAAGGAGGAATGTGTGTTGTATACAAGATGATATTAAGAAATAAAGTTGAATTGTTTCCTATGAAACCGTAAAACGTGGAGTTGAAAAGAAAAAGGCAGTTTAATGAGTGGTGTGTAAAACCTTCTGTGATATGAAGTTGTCCTAAGGTTACTGGATGAAGATATTCACTAACCTCTCTCCGCTGTCAGATGTGGCGCAAGGCTGAATTTAATGTGGGGTGAACTGAGCCCTTAGGCTTGGGCAAAAATTCTCAAGAGAGCAGAGAGTTTGACAAGCACAACAGGAAGTGAATTCCACAGTGAATCTTAAAAAAAGAAGAGGATGCATACCTTTTCCGAAGGGACGTAAGTGAATGTAATGGATTCGACTCGAATTCGAACTGACCGAAATACATTGCGGTCACTTGACATGAACAGCGCGTGTACGTAGTATTAAACAAAATCCATAGAATTAAAACGACAAAAATGTGCTTTATTCTTGTTTTCTCATGTGTATAATTTGTTTTTCAGCTGGCAATTTTCAATTCTAAACGGTGTAAATGTTCGAATTTTAAACACAATACAAGTTTTAAAAAATGTCAATATTAGACAGTTTTTTCCTAAAATAAACCCTTATTTTTTTTTCATTTTTATCTGTAACACAGTATTTAAATGTATATACTTTTATAGCTCATTGCAGTCAAAATTAAATTATTGATCTTGAAACCAAAACAATACAGGGGAAATACTGTATGTTGAAAATCATTTTTAACGTTTGAATTCAGTGTAAACCAAATTGTGATATTTTTTTATAAACCGATATTATTAGTATTAATAGTATTATTATTTACCGTATATTTTTCAAACTGCAATTACATGTTATTAATTATTACAAATCTTTATCAGTTTAAGTAAGCCTTTAAACTGTAACTTATAATGTACTAGCAGCATGGCCCGGCGTTGCCCGTGTTTGATTCAAAAATCGTACGACACATACAGCAATCGCTATCACTTGACTTAAAATATTTTTGCCCTTCCTTGCCTTTAAAGGAGTGCCCTTTGCCGTGCTGATGTTGTTATATGCCTTACTTCTTGCCTATCTCATACTGCAAATTTTTCTAAGCTCTATACTAAACATTAAATCTGTTACGAAAAAAGAACTAAACAAAATGAATACAAAACGACCAGCTTTAAAAAAGGACTCGTAACTGGAAAAACCGAATGAAAAAAGAATTTTAACAACAAATACTTTTTCGCATCCAACCCAGCTCTGGGGAATCAGAATCAACGTTGAGTTTAAGCAAGCGAATGAACCAATTGGAGTAAAGTGCCATGCAGATTTAAATTTTTCCTCACTTGTGACGAATGCAGCTAACGATTATTTTGCATGCTAGCATGTTAGTTAACATTCGTGTCAGTCAGCTGTTGGCTCTCACGCTGGCCAATAGAATCTTCCTGCCTATTCGTGGCAGCCAGCTATAAGCTCTCACTCTGGCCAGTAGAAAATGGTCTCAAACTACATGAAAACTGCCGTAGAAGCATGAAAAAGTCGATTATTTCCACTAGCGATGGGAGTTGGAAAATGCAATGTAGGTCATGGCCTGTTTCCTAGCTTGGAGCATGTGCATGTAAATTCTGGTGCAAATCCATCGAAAATTGTGGCCGTGCATTCGTTACACACACACACACACACACACACACACACACACACACACACACACACACACACACACACACACACACACATCCTGCCTTATATAGATAGAGATTTAATTGAATTTAGTATATAAAAATTTACTCACATTTTATAATCGTGAAGCATTACTAGGTCTCACAGAACATTTTAAACGATTATTTTTAGTGTAAACTGTTATTCAAAAGGAGTAAAAATTTAGTGTTATTGAAAATAGGTGGTTGAAACTTCATATTTTGCTGTTTTTTTAAAAATTTCTTTTCAACTTTGTTTGTTTTTTCTTTGTCTAAATCCGTCATGGATATATCGGATTTTGCAGTAAATCCAGTATGGCGCTTATCGCGTTTTGCAACAAAAAATAGGGAAAAAATCATAATATGTAACAAAAAAAAAAAAAAAGATGATTTTGATGTGTAGTCGAGTGGTGAAATGCAAAACCCTTTGTAGTGTTAAGGCAAACATTCTGAAAATGGCGTTTATCACGTTTTGCATTCGAGCTCTTCATACAAACCTGGCTACTTATTTTGTCATCATCATCAATATTATCGTTTTTACTTGTCACGTTATCTTCCACATTCCGACGTATTATAAGAAAATAAAAACTATTTCTATACGTACACACAGATACACAAATACAATTCTTCTACATCGAACTTTTTGGGTTTGATAAGCAGTTCCAATCAAATATATTTCCTGGCAGTTGAATTACTTTAAACTTAGTTGTGATTAGTCAAGCTGACTGAACCATTATACTCACAATTTTCTACAAAAGAAATTATAATTTTTTTGGTGGAAAACTTTATATACCGGATCACGTGACCATATTAATAAATCTGAACAATTGTTTGGCATAAAACGAAACATTTCTCGCCGTCCAGTTAGAGACGAGATGTATCCCGACATAAGCACATCGCTATCTCAAATTATTAACTTTGGAAAGTCATGGAATAGTGACCAACTGTAAAGTTGGTGTAAATAAATATTCTTAAAGACGCCAGTTGCATTTTAAACATTTTCTAATATCCCGTTTGGTATAGACACACACACACACACACATATATACATATACATATATACATATATATATATATATATATATATATATTGTGTGTGAATTTAGACAGCATTTTTCATTGATGCATGTTTCATTAAATAATAGACAAGTTTTGTCTATTTATTTTAAATAAATTCCTTTCATATTGTCTGATAAGCTTAATAACATTATCATTAAAACACCATATTGATATGTTTTTTTGAAATGTAATTGTCATCTTTGATAATGGCTTATGTAAGCCGAAAGCTTAGATAGGATTAAAAACATGTATAAATATGGTGTTTTTCTTTCATCAGTTAATGGTAATGTTATTAAGCTTATCAGACAATATGAAAGGAATTTATTTAAAATAGACAAAACTTGTCTATATTATTTAATGTAACATGCACCAAATATATATATATATATAAAGGTAACAAGTCCGTTGGTATATAATCCAAGTGGATCCTAGTAATATAAAATATTAAAAGGAATACAAAAATAGAGCTCAATGTATTTATTACAGAGCAAATAATTAATAAACAATAAAATCCAAAATCGCCTCAGTAGATTGGTTTGATTCATTTGGTTTAGCGGCATACCAACCTCTGCGGGTTATTTAATGCTAAATTCTTAATATTTTGAAGACAAATTTATGGCTTCAACTACAGATATGTATTTTGGGGTTATTTTGCTATAAAATATATTCTTGATAGTTCTACTATAAAGACATATTGTTTGGAATTTCACTATAAAATGTATTTTGATTCCTTCATAGATTTGGAGGTTCACGATTTGTCCATAGCTGAGCCCCTAATAGGTGATATCACCCCAGGTTTTGGGTGGATCTCGGAACAACAACAATTATGAGGTGGTTCCACCCTACTCGAAACCTCCAATCTCCCGATCAGAGACAGTACCTCTGGGTGTAGTTTATCCTCATACCCAGGAAAACACTCAGTATGTCTGGATTAAATAACAATTAATACTGGACTTATCTTTTGTTGATAGACAATTTAGGACGAGGAACAATAGTCTTAATGAAAAATATATAACATATAAATGCATCGAAGAAAACCAGTTGAGAAACCATAACATTATTATCTATTCCAAGTTGACATGTTAATTCCGATAAAATAAATATGATTGATTGAATCGATTTCTATGGTTTATCAACTTTTGCATGTTATTTTATATTATTTTCTTCTAAGCATATCACTACAGGCAAGGAAGGATTGCCACTAGTACTGAAGGAGCAGGAGTAAAGAGGTTGTTTGATGAAAGGACACTCAGAAGGGCGGGAATCAGGATCAAGTCATCAGAAAATATCGATTGATATTACATTTGAATATCTGAAGCAAGTAAGGGAGAGGGAGTTCTGTTGACGGGAAGTTCGAGATAAGAAGCTGTTGGAGTAGAAAAGACGGCTATATTTAACTGTTCCGACAGTGAAAGGTTGGGACCAAGAGGCCAACCTAGAAGTACGCTTAATTTATACAGCATTTGCTTTAAAGGTAGAAAAGGCATAGGAAACCACAACACGTCTTGTCAGAGAGGGACTGTAGACGAATTGCCAGATGAGGACCTATAGCGTTGCATATTCGTCTCTGGATTTTGTCGAGGACCTCGAGATGAACAGCGGGGGTACCAGACCATATATGACAGTAGTACTCAATGCAAGGACGAATGGTTGATTTTGTAATTTGAAGGATGGACGCTGATGAGAAAAACCTTCTGGCGCGACACAGAGATACAACATTCCTTGCGGTAGATGTAGCTATTGATTCAATGTATTTGTTCCACCTCAGGTCAGTTGAAAGCAAGAAAATATTTTTAAATTGCATGAATTTTTTTTTTTAAGTTTCTTTTTTGTGAGATAACAATGATATAGTGATGAAATGTTTACTAATTCACATATAGCTGTGGGAAGAGGAGGTGGATTAATACTTATCTCAAAGGGCATTTGTACAAAAAGCGACTATAACGAAACCTACAAGAAATGGAACTCTGCTTTTCGATTAGCAATTCCAAGTCATTATATATTACATCCCCCGCACATACAAGCTTACAGTACTTGGTTATTATCAAGCGGACATCTATCTAGGTACTGACCAAATTCGACATTGCTTACATTCGGTTATCGTACAGGAACTGGTGTTTAAACGTAATGTGGCCCTAAGCTTTAAATAAGTAAAGGAATCTGAAGAGCATGATATGATATACACTGAAGAGAGTTGGTATCGAAAAGTAAAATAAAGCAGGTTTAAGTTCTAGTTAGGTCCGGATAAAGCCCAGGATTTTCTCTCATGACCTAGTAATGTATTTGAAAACGCAACGTTGCCAATTAGTCAATAGAAATCAAACATTTATATAATAATGTTGAAATTATACGAGAAAGTAAAGAAAGAACGAGAAGAAGGGAGAAAAGGATAAGATGTTTGTATGATTCTAACTAGTATTTTCACTTGAGACTGTCGCGTGTCAGTGAATGCTTTGCCCACGGTAGAGTAATTTGATACGTCGCACGACCATTCTCTCAGTGCCTGGACGACAGCAGTCGCCAAGACAACAGCTCTACGAACGAGGCGTGAACGAGAAATGGTGACGTTCTTTGTCAGTTTTGACAGAAAGCAAAATGATTTACAAATCGATTAATCCATAACAATCTACATCATGATGAATCTATCGTCTTACCTGTTTTCCACCTGCCAAGCAAAATTATAAAATCTTTCTTCTGCAGGGATCTATCTATCTATCTATCTATCTATCTATCTATCTATCTATCTATCGTGTCTTTTTTACCTACCTACCTACCTATCTATCTACCGCGTCTTTTTTTTAACTATCTATCACGTCTTTTTTTACCTACCTCTCTCTCTCTCTATCTATCTATCTATCGCGTCTTTTTTTCCATACCTATCTATCTATCTATCGCGTCTTTTTTTCCATACCTATCTATCTATCTATCGCGTCTTTTTTTACATACCTATCTATCTATCTATCACGTCTTTTGTTTACCTATCTATCTATCTATCACGTCTTTTGTTTACCTACCTATCTATCTATCTATCACGTCTTTTGTTTACCTACCTACCTATCTATCTATCACGTCTTTTGTTTACCTATCTATCTATCTATCTATCTATCTATCACGTCTTTTGTTTACCTATCTATCTATCTATCACGTCTTTTGTTTACCTATCTATCTATCTATCACGTCTTTTGTTTACCTATCTATCTATCTATCACGTCTTTTGTTTACCTATCTATCTATCTATCACGTCTTTTGTTTACCTATCTATCTATCTATCTATCACGTCTTTTGTTTACCTATCTATCTATCTATCTATCACGTCTTTTGTTTACCTATCTATCTATCTATCTATCACATCTTTTGTTTACCTATCTATCTATCACGTCTTTTGTTTACCTATCTATCTATCACGTCTTTTGTTTACCTATCTATCACGTCTTTTGTTTACCTATCTATCACGTCTTTTGTTTACCTATCTATCTATCACGTCTTTTGTTTACCTATCTATCTATCACGTCTTTTGTTTACCTATCTATCACGTCTTTTGTTTACCTATCTATCACGTCTTTTGTTTACCTATCTATCACGTCTTTTGTTTACCTATCTATCTATCACGTCTTTTGTTTACCTATCTATCTATCACGTCTTTTGTTTATCTATCTATCTATCTATCTATCTATCACGTCTTTTGTTTACCTACCTATCTATCGCGTCTTTTTTTTACCTATCTATCGCGTATTTTTTACCTACCTATCTATCTATCTATCGCGTCTTTTTTTTTAGCTAGCTATCTACCTACCTACCTACCTATCTATCTATCTATCACGTCTTTTGTTTATCTATCTATCTATCACGTCTTTTGTTTACCTATCTATCTATCACGTCTTTTGTTTATCTATCTATCACGTCTTTTGTTTACCTATCTATCTATCTATCACGTCTTTTGTTTACCTATCTACCTATCTATCTATCGCGTCTTTTTTTTACCTATCTATCGCGTATTTTTTACCTACCTATCTATCTATCTATCGCGTCTTTTTTTTTTAGCTAGCTATCTACCTACCTACCTACCTACCTACCTACCTATCTATCTATCTATCGCGTCTTTTTTTTACCTATCTATCTACCTATCTATCTATCGCGTCTTTTTTTTTTACCTATCTATCTACCTATCTATCTATCGCGTCTTTTTTTTACCTATCTATCTACCTATCTATCTATCGCGTCTTTTTTTTTACCTATCTATCTACCTATCTATCTATCGCGTCTTTTTTTTTACCTATCTATCTACCTATCTATCTATCGCGTCTTTTTTTTTACCTATCTTTCTACCTATCTATCTATCGCGTCTTTTTTTACTTATCTATTTATCTATCTATCGCGTCTTTTTTTACCTACCTATCTAACTATCTATCGCGTCTTCTTACCTGATTTCACTTTTTCTATTGTATATGCCCATCTTTTAATATTTCTGTCTATCAAGAAATTTATCACGTGAACAGTTCTACTTCTCATCCCTTATCTCCGATTTCTCCCTCAGTCTACGCTCTTATCCCCACTTTTCACTATATTTCCGCCTCTATATCAACTGTTAAATGCTCTCAATCTTTTTTCCCCTCCACTATCTCTCCAAATAATACCACATCTTACATCTTATCTGTATTAATCTGTTTAGATATGTCAGCCTTGAAGTATTAACAAATGTTCTTGCTTTGGGTCTGTATATCTTCGTCTTTTTTTCTACTAATTTGCATACAAATAGATGCATTTCTTGTATATGACTGATGCTAAAAGTATGGCCTCATCAGAATGATCCTTCTCAAGGAATTGAAATAAGTACTGCATGCTTTGTTTACACTCACACAGCGTGAATCCAAAATACTTTCACAAACTATGGCGAAAATAAAGTAAAAAATGTTCTTAACGACGCTTTTCATCCTATGAAGGACTTTACAAAGATAAATGTATAATGTGATATTAATTATTTTTACTTTGAAAAGCGCATGTTCTTCATTAAGACTATCGGATACACAGGGAGATAGACATAAATATATACTGTTACACTAATACATTTTTTTGTCTTTATACATTTTATACATATTCTTCTTTTACAGATATAATCTATCAGAATGATATACACACACACACACACACACACACACATATATATATAT